>JAHTLZ010000379.1:53897783-53932001 GCA_023846285.1 Phrynocephalus versicolor | reverse complement strand
ACACACACACACACACACACACACACACACACACACACACACACACAAGGTAGTAATCCATCACCTATTCTTAACTATTAATGGTAAAACGGTTTAGGGCCTTGTTATCTGTCAGAAAAGTTCCTCCCGAGAAGCAACGCCTGGGACACTTGTTCATCCCATGCAGGCCACGTCATAAGACAATGACAAAGAATCGGTCCTTCTCACTGGTTGCCCCTCAGTTATGAAACCTCTTTCCTGTGGAAATCTGTCTGGCTCCCTCTTTGCCAATGTTCAAAAGATCACTAAAGACCTGGCTATATAGATTGGCTTTCCTTGATCATGTTGTCAACTGTGACACTTAATAAGGCTTCTGATCTCTGTATTATTTTTATTGGTTTTTTTGATGTTATGATTTTTTTTTTTTGGTTTATTAAGGACGTTACTTATTTCTTGTTAATGGTCAATATTTCTGTGAAGATTCTCAGTCATCCAAGTGAGTTTATCTGGAAGCTGAGTCATGGCAACTGGACTTCTTTTTCTTGAGATATTGAAACGTTTCACTGCTCATCCAAACAGCGTTGTCAGTCTGAAGAAAGCTAGTTGCAAGTCCCCCATTTTGTGTTAACTTTAAAAAAGCAAACAGTTCTGCTTATATACCACCCCATACCACTTCAAGTAGACTCTGGGTGGTTTACAGTTTAATTGAAGTATTCAGGCTAGGCTACACATTGTCACCCTGGTCTGAAGGTGGGTCTGACTGTTCACCTTAAGGCTAATGAGACTGTTGTATACCTCATGAGCTTATTCAGGCCATTGTTCATCTTATGAGCCAACTTCAAACCAGGGTGACAAGAGGTCAAAGTGAACTATAAAATGGAGGACTCTCACAACTAGCTTTCTTCAGACTGACAAAGCTCTTTGGATGTGGAGAGTGGAACACTACATATGGGAAGGAACCAGTCCTGAGAGATAATTTGGAAATTTGATCCTTTCAGTAGAGTAGCCAACTACAGATACACACAATCCTATACATCATTGGCTCCCAATGCTGGGTAACCCATATAGGCTTGGACTGCAATTCCCAGAAGACTTCACCACCCACTGTGCTGGCTGGGATTTCTGGGAGTTTCCGTCTAAGAACACTTGGGTTACCAATAGTTTGGAACTACTGCCTTGCATGGTCACTCAGATGGCAGAAGACAACCCTACATGTTTGCAGAGGACTCTAAGGCTAAGAGATTCCCCCACCCTCTCCGAAGAATATTAGTCCCTTTGAAAATACTGGCCCACACATTTTGAACATCTTTGTAGACATCACTATTCCATAACCTTTTCTGGCTTTCCCCTGCACCTCACAGCAGTTGGAAATCCACATTTTTCCTCCTTTTGATTTTGTGTTGGAGACAGAGAAACAAAAAAATCAAAACGAGTATTTTCCCCTGCTTTTTTGTTCTCACATGTTTATTTAGAATAAGGCAAGAATCCAGGTGGATTCTTCAGATGCTTGTGTTACAACAAAACTTTTTTTTTTTATTGAGACAGGCTTCATCCTGAGGAATTTATTCTTAGCTGTTGTTGCTTTTCCTTTAAAAGTATATTGGTTACCACTGAAGAAACAAGACAGAGAACTGGATTGCCAAATGAATTCCTTTCCCCCACTGGCATCAAGGGAATGCAGTGTTATGCTTCCTAGTACAGCAGTGCCTTTTAAGATGAATTTAATTTGTTCCCTGGGTCCATTCGTTTTATGAAAAAATTGTCTTAAAAGCCACAGTTTCCTATAGGAATGCATTAAAACCAATTAATCTGTTCAGGAGAAACGTATGACATGGGTTTTCAATGCATTCCTAGGGGGTAGGCTTTTCCAACCCTCCCCCAATCAACTGGCAGCCTCCAGGCAGCCCAATAGATAGCTGATTTTGACAGCTGTCAAAATCAGCTGTCTGTGGAGGGCTGCATGGACCAGCCTTCCACTGCTGGTTGATTGAGGTTTATCCCCAACCTTTCCCCTTTTGCTTGCTGCCCCAACCTGGGAGAGGGAGGGGAAAGCAGGCAAGAGGTGACTCGTCCCCTTCCTGCATTAGGGCAGTCACCCCTCCTTCGCCTGGGTCTCTGTGCCAAGCCATTTTGGCATAGAGACCCGGGCAAAGGGGGAAACAGCAGCGGCTACTGGGCTCGATTTACTTCTGGGCTGCAGAGTAAACTGGGAACTATGATCATGCCCAGTAGCCACTGCTACCACCCTCTTGGCCTGGCTCTGTGCATGGACCCATTTAAAGGGCTCAGTGCACAGAAATGGGTGAAGGGTAGAGTAGTGGCAACTTCTGAGCTCAGTCGTATCCCCAGTTTACTCTGCAGCCATGGGATATGATTGAACCCAGTAGCCACTGCCACCACCACCCTTCACCTGGTGGTGGTGGTGGCTTCCATCCTGAAGGGCAGGTAGTGGCTTCCATCCTGGCTTTCCCAACCATGTAACACAGTCAGGAGAACCTGGATGGAAGAGCAGGCTTTTGAATTTTATGCACCCATAGCTCCTTCAGGTTGTGGGCACGTGGAATTCAAAAGCCTGGCCCATAAGATGAAATATTTTGCAAGACCTCTGGTAAGCAAACTGTCATCTTGTGAAAAGTGCCTGTTGCCGGAAATTTCATTCATCTTACAAAGAATTCGTCTTACAGGGCATTCATCTTGCAAGGTACCACTGTACCTCCGGTGAAAGACTGGTGGAGATTTCTGTTTTCAACCCCACAAATATGCAACCAACACTTCCAGATACACAATTATTAAAGAATATAAGAATAAGCATTCTTACTTTGGGGAAAATAATCTATCATTTCCAAAATGTTACATGCCCCTAACCAATTATATGAAACCAAGGAAGAAGCCATCTCGCCATGTTCTGTTTCTAGAAGGATAATCTAAACTAATGTGCATTATGTAGAAGAGATGCCCAAGACTCTCCAATAACCATAACTCCCCTCCCATGGCTAATTATGGCAAGCCACCTCTATAGGAACAATAAACAAGGATGATCAGGGGGCCTGCAAACCAAGAACCATGAAGAAGACTGAAAGAACTGGGGATATTTAGCCAAGAAAAGATGACTGAGGAGTGATATGATAGCACTTTTCAAACATTTGAAGGCCATCATACAGGATCTGTTCTCAACCATCCCAGAGTATGGGACATGGAGCAATGGACTTCTGTTAAGAGAACCCACCATTCAGTTGAATATCAGGAAGAACTTCCTAATTGTTGGAGAAATATGATAATGGAACCAATGACCTCAAGAGGTGGTGAGCACTCCAAGAGAAATTTGGACAACAACCTGACAGATATCCTTTGATATCTGCATGGATTGGAGAGTTGGACTTGATGGCCTTGTACACCCCTTCCAACTTCAGTAGTCTATGATTCTATTATCTTTTTGTTGTAGCTCCTCCAGGTTCCTTCTTGTTAGGAGGTGAGAATAGATGACATATGTGGGTCAACTTTTCATTCTACAAAATGCATACCTTGGCGACACCTTGGCAAAAGGGCAAAGTCCATAAAACAGATCAAACATATTTTCTCGTTGAACAGGAAGTACCGGTATGTCTTTGAGATCTCTTCCCCACTTCCAGGTCACTGTTCCATCTCAACCTGGGATAAATGGTGCCTTATAACACCAACTAGCAAAAACACTAGCACTTCATAGGCTGCTTGCATCATTCTGGCCAATCAGTGTGTCTTTTGCTGGCCGCGGTCCCCATGTACATATATTTATCATTACAAATGGAAATGATATTTCCAAGCATTGTTTGGAGAAATATTTTAAGCAAATTGGAGAGGGGAAAATGTACCTGAAGAGACGTGATGGCAACCATATCTTCCTAGGGGAGGTGATGGCAACTAGATCTTCTTTTCTTCTGCAGCTGGTGAAATGGATGCTGCGTAACAGAATAGTGTGGGAGGTGGGGACAACCCTGTCAAGATTAAGTTTCAGTTTATTCACCTTCATCCTGGGAATAATGAATGGGAAACTCATGGATTTGCTGGCTTTGGTGACAATGATGTGACCACCCATATAATAAGTACCAACTTTTGAGATTCATAACGTTGGCGTTGTCCTTTCAGCATAACACACAGCAGGGGGGAAATTACACAAACAAGGGAGACTGAATTCCATAAGTAGACTAGTTGATACCTTTATTGGTCACTACTAAAACAAAAAATGTAAGCTAAGCTTTCGATAGCAACTTGCTATCTTTATCAAAGCATTGTACCAGAAATGCAATCTTGATAGAGGATGTTGTCTATCAAGCACTGAGAATCTTTTGGTTGAGATGGAACACACCAGATGATGGTATCAGGAGGCAAGCTGGTGTTAAGACTTCTTCAAAGTCCCGGATACGGTTTAACACCCAGAATATCAAACAAAGCAGCACAGTCCTTGACCACCCCCCCTTCCCTTCTTCCCACCCTCAATTTGGCTGTTTTGAAACTAAAAGTCCCTGCTCGTCTGAGGGAATGGGGGGGGGGGAAGAGGTGATGCAAAAAGCATGCGTTCCATTTGAAAGTTGGGAAATTTTTAGCAAAACTCACTAGGAATAATCAGGGCCAGATTAAAAATAAGCAATTACTAAAAACTGAAGAAATTGAATGCAAATCATGACTGATGAAGCTGTTTGAATGAGCAGCAAAACATGTCTATCTCTCAAGAAAAAGAAGGCCAGTTGCCATGACTCAACTTCCAGACACGGAAGGTATAAGCAGTCTTTTTTTCTTTTTTTTAAAGGAAGGTAATGCCATAAAAGCTGACACTTGTTAATTACCTAGTTGAAGAGTGTTTAACAAATGGGTAGCCAACCTTCTTAATGGGTGCTTGACAAAGGGTTTTGAAATGCCATTGCAGGCAATACAGAATCCCAGAAGAATGTGTTTCCGGGAATAGATCTAATAGCTGAGGAGCAGTAACAGACACTTTCAATTCAATTAATCATCTAAACAATGGGAAGGAGGATGGGGGAAAAGGAGATAAAATTGAAGCTAATGTTTCATCAGAAAACTGCCGGCTAGACAGCTACAACTCTGGAAGAGAGCCATTGGGAATCCCGGCCAACCAATGAGATGTGTGTGCGTTTTTCTTCTCCTTCTACAGAAATGCAGCCAACTGCTGAATCACAGGACAGCATGCGTTTCTGAAGACATGGGTAACAGAATTGACCACCATCAAACATCAGAAAAAAGAAAGACATTAAGCGAAAGACTCCAACTTGCACGGAAATGGATATCTCTGAGCTAGCCACAATAGCAGCAAGTATGAAGCATATGTGATTTATTCATTTATGTTTCTCAGTAATGACATCAAGCTTACATTTTTAGATGGTGGAGTAGTAAAGGAAAAAAAGAAATAATTTCTAAAAAAGAAACACATTTCTTCATTTGTTGAATATCAAGAACAACAACAAAACCACACATCCTTTTTTGTTGTGCTTTGCTTGCAGGACATGTATGTTGCAGGAGGACCTTGTTTGCTTCACTCCCAACTCCTGACCCATGTAGGAACAATTTAATGCCAAAAGTCCAGTCCACTTAGTGGACTGAACATTTGGGCAAAGAGGTTTTAAAAATAACTCTACAGTTCAACACCCAATTCCTGTTGCTTAGCCAAGTAAAGTCGCACTAGAGTGGGCAGACTGAATCAATAGGGATTTCATGAGTTACCTCCGTAAATTTCAAATGCTGAGGGGCCTACACTAACTGTAACTTGCTATGCTAGAGAGTGAAATGCAGAAGTAACAACAAAAGTAGACACATTTGAATCACTGGAATGTACCAAGGAGATGACTCACCAAACCCCTGCTTATTCAATGTGACTAGTCTAGTGCAATTTACTACACTAAGATGGCTACTTCACATCCATTCTCGTCCCAGGAGGAAGTTTATTGTGTGTTGATGTCGGTCATGGTCACATGGTCTTCTTCTGGTTCTGTCCCTGTTCCCGTGTACGCACGGGCATGATGGATACCGGCATGACTGTTACCGCATGTCCTCGTTCCGTGATGAGATGTGAAATTCCATGCCTTTGTTCTCCATTTTTTTTTGCCCGACCTTCCATTTTTTGATGTTTCAATTCTCCGAAGCCTTGCCTTAAATGCATTATGGAGCTAAGTTTGAGGCATTCATCTTTTAATCTCTCTGCACTGCGTTGCTAACACCATAGGGAATGTACTAGCGAATGGCACTTCACACTCCTGCCACTAGATGGAGAATGGCACATTGCGTGATGAGCCTTACCTCACGGGCACTCATCTCGAAACAAGAAGCGTGATGAGCAGATTCCCGAGGCCAGGGAGGAGAATCTCTTACCCCACTTAAATCGCAGGTCAGGGGGCGTGGTCAGGACAAATTCCCCTCATCCCGCAATGGACGTGCAGTTTGATTACTTCGTACCAGTCCCAAGCAGGAGGGCGAACAGCAATGAGATGGACGTGAAGTATCAGCCTAAGCAACAGGACTTTGGCCTCTGAGTTTCCGAATGGATCCATTCTGAGTTATAATCTAGCAAGATTCCCAGAGCTCTCCAAGGTTCTAAATTCTACTCCCAACACAGGTTCAGCACCTTGGCAACCTCCTTTTGAGTTCAAATTAAAACTCAGAGATTATTCATCCTTCCTACAAAACTGGACTTATCATTCTCCGCTACTGCAAGCCTCAAAAGAATACTGATCTCATATCTCACCCCTGCAGTTCTTTGACTATTTTGCTTGAAATAGGTGAGCATTTTGTTCTATTCTGCTTGTGACAAGAATTTACCTAACATATGCAAATATCTCTGTATATGATGGAAAGAACTTGAGATTGTTTTTAATTTTTAAAAGAATGTCAGGAAAACCAGAACTGGCATATTCATTCAGCTGGGACCAAGGCTTTGAGGACTAAGTCTGAGTTCAAGCTCCTGTCTATTCAACCATGTTAGCAGGTGTGTTCAGGTTCATATCTTCCTTTTTCTGACATGGTCATCCTCTTTACCACCCACATATTTTATGGAAACACAATCCTTTGTTTCTAGGTGGGTAGGAGGGTATTACCAGAAATGATACAAAACAATTTATGGGCACAAACTCCCATTTTCTAAATACAAAATGGACTTTTCCATGTTGGTGATAGGTATACTTTTCTAATGGGGCTAGCGCAAACGAGTGAGAGTTTCCCTTCAGTTCACTTGTGAAGACTTTATATCTTTATTTCACTTATAAACTGCACCTTCAGTGCAAAAATATCTAGAATGTTGAATCAAATGAAAACAATTGTCATGCACATCCCAATCTGCAGTCCCCTGTAACCTTAGTTATGCTTAGTGAAATTCAGCCATTTCACCTCCTCCAACATTCTAGTGAAGTCATCTCCCCCTAGGCATACCCTTCTTCAAAAAAGTTAGGTGGGATATACTGGAGAAAAATTATGTTGACATACATTATTTAGCCTCTGCAAACCAGAAGGGGAGGAGGGCCAGACAAGAGGTAAGCATAAGGAAAGACATAAGGCCAAGCGGGGGGGGGGGGGGAGAGACAGAACATTTGATAACTGGCTAGCCAATTGTCCTGAATACAGGGGAGTTATCAAAACTGCATTACATTACATAAAAGAGTTTGGATCTCACCCTTTCTATAAAGGAAGGCCTCCAATTGTTGCATGACAACATCAGGACATACATATCATGTGAGTCCTTGTAAAACAGACATGGAATGGAACACGTAATCCAAGAAAGGGAGACATAGCCCATCAGAACGTGATGAAGGTTGTGGGTCAGTTTGTTGCAGCACCAGGGGGCAGCTGGAGTAAGCATGCAAACATTACACACAAAATCACTGGGTTGTTCTGCCCTAACGGGGTGAAGGGCTTCACTGGTCATCCTGTCCTTTTACTGTGGCTCAAAGACATCAAATGCATTTTTGGAAAATGGTGGCAATATAAGAACATAAGAGGAGCCATGCAGGATCAGGCCAAGGGCCCATCTAGTCCAGTTTCCTATAATTTTTATTTATTTATTTATTTATTTATTTATTTATTTATTTATTTATTCATTTATTCATTCATTCATTCATTCATTTATTACCCTGCCTTACTCCTAGGAAAAGGACTCAAGGCAGCTTACATAATGGGGGATAATATACATACAGTGGCCCCACTAAATGCCTCTGGGAGCACACGAGACTAAATATCTGTCTCCTGATACCACTCCCTTGAATCTGGCTTTGAAGTACCCTCTTTGTACGCCTGGAGATTAAACATTCCCATCATACCTTACAACTTGTGATTCACTTTTTCTCTAGGAATCAGTACAACCCCAGAACTATGCACAATACTCCATGTGTGGCCTTAGTATTATTTTCAATCCCCTTTTCAATGATCCATAACACAGAATTGACCTTCTTCACCACTGCCACACACTGGGTTGACACTTTCATTGAGTCGTCCACCAGCACTCCAAGGTCTCTTGCCTGATCCATCACACATAGCTCAGAACCCATGAGCTGATAAATAAAGTTTTGATATTTTTTTTTTGCCCCAATATGTGTTATTTTACATTTTCCTTCATTGAAACACATTTGCCATTTGGCAGCCCATTCTCTCAGTTTGGAGAGATCCTTCTGGAGCTCTTCACAATCTTCTCTGGTTTTTACAACACGGAAAAGTTTTGTGTCATCTGCAAACTTGGCCACCTCAAAGTTTATCCCTGCCTCCAGGTCATTTATGGACAGATTGAAAAGCACTGGTCCCAGGACAGATCCCTGGGACACACCGCTTTTCACCTCTCTCCATTGTGAAAATTACCCATCGACACCTACTCTTTGTTTCCTGGATCTCAACCAGTTCTCAGTCCATAATAGGACCTGCCCTAATATCCCCTGACTGTGCAATTTTCTCAGCAGCCTTTGGTAAGGGACTGTGTCAAATGCCTTCTGAAAATCAAGATAGACAATATCCACTGGTTCACCCAAATCCACATGCCTGTTGACCTTTTCAAAGAATTCTAAACGTTTTATGAGGCAAGACTTACCCTTACAGAAGCCATGCTGATTTTCTCTCAGCTATGCTTGTTCTTCTATTTGTTTTAAGGTTTTCTCTTGGATGAGGCTTTCTACCATCTTCCCTGGGACAGATGTAAGACTAAACAACCTGTCGCTTCCCATGTCCCCCATCCTTCCTTTTTTTAAAAAAAAAATGCTGTGATAATTTTTCTGGGAAGTTGGGCATTTGAATGTATCCAGTGGGTCAAAAGACAACAGGTATGGACCTGGTTCTCCTGTTTTGTATGGAATCCCAAAACAGGAGCTAGGGGTGAGGACTGGAACTGCCCAAGCTCCTTGGGGTGGGTTAACCCCACCCCTGGATGGCACGGTTCCAGAGAGTAGCATCTGCATCCAAAGATCACCCATTCCAAGTGGTCTCACACAAAAGGTCGTTTTGGAAATAGTAGAGTTACATTGGATACAACCTCCTTGATGAGATGGATCCACCCCAATGCTTAACTGCTGCCATAATTAATATCTGTGGCCTGTTGCTCTGATTTCTGGTCTGTGTGTCAGTGATTCTAAGGTAACTGGCCTGCTTAGTGATAGGTCCACAACAAGAGAATGAACACAGGGTTAAATAGAGATTTAATTTTTTTTTTAAGCACTGTCAGGCTGCCCTGTTTTTCCTGTAGCATTAGATTGCACGCTGAATATGAAATGAATGTGGCTGATGCAATGATGTCTATTTTCCTCTATTTAATAACACCCACATTACTCTCCAGTTGAAAACTTTGTTCCCCGATTGCTGTCATTATCCAGAATCCCACTTTGCTTCCTAAAAATTTAGCTGTAAATTGCTTGATGCATATTCTCTCTTTTATTCTAGGATGTTTTATGTCTGATTGTGACTTCCTGAATATTTACGCGAAACATTGCTGTGAGTGCCGTCTGAGAAACAACATATGTAGCAGCATCTGATTGCCTGACCAATGTGGTAATGCATCAATTTTTTGTTTGCATGACAAAAGAAAAGGAGGAGGGGAAATGAAAAAGAAAGAAAAGTAGAATATTTGAAGAAAAAGAAAAGGTGCAGCCGCTTAACGGGTAGAAATCCTTTCATTTGCAGAATATATGCAATGGTAAAAATGCAGTACTACAGCCAAAACTGCTCATAACTTGGGCTCATTCCCAGTAGACAGCTCCTGGTTAACTCTGAAATCTATCCTTCCGAGGTCAATAAACTGAGTGCCCAATTTCCTGGGGGGTGCATAATTAAATTGTATACTGCCCAGAGAGTGCTTTATGTTGTATGGGATTGTATATAAGAAGCACACTTTGTTTTGTTTTGGTTTATTTCCTCCGTGTTCACCCAAGAAAGCAATTCAGTAGCCCTCCCTGTTGCTTTAAAGGCTGCGATCTCCAATTCATACAACTACAAACCACAGATCACACAGACTGCTACACTCATGGGACAAAAAAATCAGCTACAAACCTGCCCCCTCCCAATCCTACCTGTATGACTTCATAAAAAATTGCTTGTTTATGTAGGATATAATCACGTAACGTATAATCTTCCCCCTATTTATTACCTATCTACCTTGGTGTTTTTATTTTATTTTTATAGGGTTGAAAGTAGGGATGGGCAGGAAAAGAAAAACAGAATGCTATTTTGTGGCTTTGTTACATAATGAAACAAAATGAAGCAAAAGGAAATGAGGAAGCAGCATTTTGTTATAGATGAAACAAAACTGTCGCTTTTGCATTGAAATGAACCATTTTGTTCCATTGTTTTCAGGCTCCTGCCGAGCTGTCAATGGCTGGAACCCTTTAAACCTGGCCCAGGTGGCACCAGGGGAACCCTCTGGTATCAACAGGGTCAGGCTTAAAGAGCTCCAGCCATTGACAGATTGGCAGGAGCCCTCAGAAAACAGTCAGGTAGGCAGTATGCTGACTCGGCCAGTTTTAAAGGGCTCCAACCATTAACAGCTCAGCAGGAGCCCTCTAAAAATGGCTCCCGGAGTCCCAGGCACCAAATCTGGTTCCTCTATGACCCAGTGGAGCCATTTTGTTTTGTTTAATTTCATTTCATAAGAATTTTTTAAAAAATTCATAACAAACAAAACAAAAAAAAACCATTATTTTTCCATTTTGTGCCCATCCCTAGTGGAAAGACACTAGCATACCAATGCAAGTGTGTAGCTGATTAAATTACAAAGACTGTCACAGCAAGTAACAGATATGATCTGAGCAACAGCAGAACTCAGGAATTGCACGAGTAATCGCTCAATTGTCAGAAATATAAATTAAAGCATTTCAT
This sequence comes from Phrynocephalus versicolor, assembly GCA_023846285.1. Lineage (NCBI taxonomy): Eukaryota > Metazoa > Chordata > Lepidosauria > Squamata > Agamidae > Phrynocephalus > Phrynocephalus versicolor. The sequence continues at coordinate 53,920,697 of JAHTLZ010000379.1, read as the reverse complement.
TCTGCATCAAAAGCTGCATCAGGCCATGCAACAGGGCCCCTAAACCACTATCACTGCACTATCGTTTGGGTGTGTGATTTCTGGACCATCAAGCAGCTTCTGATGAATTGTCTTTGTCATATTCATCACCATCGCCATTTTGGAACTGAATTAGTAGTCTCCAAAAGCTGCTGTCATTAGCAGTTCCGCTCAGGTCTTGCAAAGTCAGGGCCATTTGTTATGAACGCCATCTCATGTTAGTTCTCCTTTCTTGCTGCCTTCCACTTATAACTGCATTTCTGCCCCCCGCTGCCGTGAGCCCATTAGTAAAACTCTACTATTCAGATGAGAAGCAAACATCACATTTGGTGAATCCCAACCACCCTTGACCACCAACATTCTGTAGTCTTGATGACAAGGGTGTAAAGTCACATACCCTAGTACAGGGCTGTCCAAACTTCGGCCCTCCAGATGTTTTGGACCACAACTCCCAGATTTCCAAGCCTGTATTGTCAATGACAGAGGACTGTGGGAGTCATGGTCCAAAACATCTGGAGGGCTGAAGTTTGGACACCACTGCCCTAGTATAATTGGATTCCATGCTAAAGCAGCAACCACAGCTTTTGCGTGCGACCTTTCGCTACATGGAACCAAAATTTTCATTTTCTGCTCTACAGTGTTGGGAAGCTGAAAACCTCTTAGCCAGCACTCCCAAAAGCTTCCGGAATAGTGGCTGAGAGGCAGATCGCTCTGGTATGCCTTCACCCATATATAAATCAGTGCAGAGGAGAAAAAGAAGTAAGTTTGACATAGTAAATGTAGATCCTTCTACCTTCAATCCCAGAGAAAGAAGGCAGTGGAGAATCTAAGTACTGTGGTACCGCGGATAACGAATTTAATTCATTCTCAGAGGCAATTTGTTATCAAAAAAAATTGTTATCTGAAATGTGGTTTCCCATTGAAATATATGGGAAACCAATTAATCCATTCCAGAGGTCCTAAAAAGGAAAAAAACCTGGGCGGTGTCCTGACCTCTTTATAAAATGCACTTAAAAGGCTTGCAGTGGTGTAACACCCTCCAGAACATTCACCTGCAGTGGAATGCAAACATGGACAAGAGAAACCAGCAAGACTACCCCACTCTGTTCCCACCCCAAGTGCAATGGGGGAAAATTCAAACAAGCAAACATAAGCAGGAAGAAAAATCCAGCCCATTTTTGCCTGCAGAGCAATGAAAAGAAGACTACAAACACAGATAAGTGAAACCAGCAAGACTACCCCTGCCTCTTCAAGCCAAAAATGCAAAGAAAAGAAGTGCAAAGATTAATAAAAGCTAGCTCCCTATCTTACCAAGTTCGAAAGGTCCAAATCCCTCAGCAAAACATGTCCAGAATAGCTCAAAAAAAATCATGGAAAAAACGCTATAACTCCTCCAGCCCTCCACAAACTCTGCATCCTGCAATGCATGCAAGGTATACATTTTTTGCAAGGCATTATGAAACATTTGTTATCTGAGGCAGCCCATAGGGAACATTTGCTCTCCGAGGCAGCCCTATACCTGGAAATATCCATTTGTTATCCAAAAAAATTGTTATCTGAGGCATTCTTTATCCAAGGTATTACTGTAGCTTCTGCCAGTGCATTTAAAAAACTCCTGGAAGCATCAGCTGAGGAACAACCCTCTTCTTGCACCCTTCCTGCACCAAGGGACAATACTGGAGGGTAGCGGAGAAACAGAGTGCCTCAGCATGTCTGGAAGTCTTGCTTGAGTATGAGATTTGGAACATAAGAACTAGAGATGGGCACGACTCAGAAAAATTTTTTGTTTTTGTTTTCGTTTTCGTCTAGGGGTCCGTTTCGTTTCGTTTCCGTTTTCGTAAGTTAGTTTTCAAAATTTTTCATTTTCGTTTCGTTATGTAACAAAACCAAAAAATGAAAACAAAATGAATTTTTTTTCGTTTCTTCCCATTTAGCTCCATTAAGTGCTTTTCCAGTAACGAAAAACGAAAAACGGCTCAAAATTAGTCGTTTCGTTTCCGTTTTCGTTCCATTTTTGAACCGTTTTTCATTTTTCATTTCATTTCGTTACGTAACGAAAACAAAAAACAAAAACGGAAACGAAAATTTTTCTAAGTCGTGCCCATCTCTAATAAGAACATAAGAACATAAGAGGAGCCATGCTGGATCAGGCCAAAGGCCCATCTATTCCAGCTTCCTGTATCTCACAGCGGCCCCACCAGATGCGTTTGGGAGCGCATGAGACTAGATATCTGTCTCCTGATACCACTCCCTTGCATCTGGCCCTTGAAGTACCCTGGTTTCTCCATCATGGTTTGTAATTGTAACCCGTGATGGACTTTTCCTCCAGGACTGGCCTGGAGGACTTTTCCTCCAGGCCAGATGCCATCACCACATCCTGTGGCAGGGAGTTCCATAGACTTACAATGTGCTGGGTGAAAAAATATTTTCTTTTGGAACTCATACTGGCTGAAATCTTTTTCCACGGCTTTGTCTGCACAATAGTGATGGCATCAGGAGCTGCGGCAAATGACCAAGGATTAAGAGCAAGTCCTTGGTGGTTAGAGGCAATCTTGGGGTGTCTGCAACCCATCCATAACGCGTCCGATTCATGTGCATACTGAAATGACCAAAAGAAGCCTTTCATCAGAGAATGACATAATTACCATTGCTTACACAGAGCTGTGGAATCACAGACATTGTTGTAGCTGATTTTTTTTCAAAAATATTCTGGAAACTGTAGGAGACGAGATAAGGGTGCGATATAAGCCAAACTCCAGCTTTTTACAGGAGCTTTCCTTCACCTTCCATATCATTTGCGGACTGCAAATGGAAGAGACCAAGAGTCAGAATAAGGGATCAGTTCCAGTGATGCAATTTGTCCAGACTTCCTGCATCTGCATCTGGAACCACTGGTCTAATACCAGAATATGCACAGTAATTATAGCTAGAGGTATGGAACAAAAGGAACATTTCTGCTTCTCAGTGTTGTTCTCCCCAAATCAGCCAACGAGGCACAACAGATTGAAGCAGATGTGAAAAATTAATCCTCGGGACCTGCACAATTACTCTGATCTAACTACAAGCAGCTTAGAAAGCAGATTTTGGTGGGAAACAAGTGAGCATGTGCATCCTGAAGGCGAGACCGAATAAGCAAGACTTAAATTCAGGCTGCCATGGCAATCCCAACGAAAATCTCCTAAATTTGGGTTTAGGAAGCTTTCCAGAGCATTAGGCTTCAAGACTGTAGAGTGCCTTCCCTGAACTTTGATATTTAAGGTTAACCATATGGTAATTGGAGGGGGGGATTGTTCTCAACTCAGTAGCCAAAATCCAATTTACAATAAGTCTTTTGAGCCCAGTGGTAACTCTATGAAGGGAATGGTAAGGAGTCACATCAAAGTAACAGGACAAGCTATAAATCTCATCCAGTTGACCTTTTTCCTCTTCAGCCTTATACAGCACAGCTAAATGACATGAATGTCTCCTCTGGATACCAGAACACGGTGCAAAAGAATCTTTCCTAAACTGAATTCTTAAGGCTAGATTTGGAGAGTCTTATCTGGATCATAAGTAAGGTGAATCAGACCAGGGAGTTAGATGGCACTGCATATCAAAAGGCCACACCTAGAGTCAATTTCCATCTTATACTGGAATCCAGGCCAATCTTGTATTGATATCCAGGCAATGCCATTTCATTTTCCAAAGAGACCAGAAATTCAGGAAAGTGAATGCCCATATTAAAGAGTTACTTTCTTATCCATCGACTGAAAACAACTCCTCCTCATACAGGGAGAAAGCACAGAAGAGAACAAAGAAATTAAAAGAAAACACATCTGTATTTTTAATGCTGATCCCATTATTTCTGCTCTGCTTTTCTTCTTTTGTTTCTCTTTCATCTTGCTCATTCGGTTTGCCACTCTTTGTCCCAGTATTAATTCTAGTAACTGAGCTAAACGGTGATTTCTAATTAAATTGAGATGAGATGAAAAGCTTGGGCTTTTCTTCTGTCTGTCACTGAGTAAAAGAAAGAATCTAAACTTGAACTCATAGTAAATGGAACACAGTAATGTGTTGAGCAAACAAAAATCCCACTTTTCTTAGTGGAAACAATACAGTACAATACAAGTCAGCTCAAAATAAAAATACAAATACGTAAGCTGAACTTCTTCACAGGCTAAGGTTTTGACTTTCATTTATTTCTTGGTATCTTCATGTGGTTGCTAACAACACCCATCAACCACAGAGAAGGATCATTGCCACCTCTGATTACAGTGAAACTTCTTAATCTCTCCATCACAATACAACTAACATCTACTCTCCTGCATAGGACAAGTTTCCCCTTTCCCAGAACTTTAAAACCCCACAGTCTCACTCACTCTATACCCCAGAGCACATAGAGAACTCCTAGTTCTCTGAGCTCTTTGCCCTCTGAATATGCCGGCCACAGAGTCTGGCAAAACTTCAGGAAGAAAAACTTCCAGAACACGTCCGAACAGCCCAAAAAAAGTCACAACATCTATGAAACATGCCAGCTTTGGCAAAAACTGGCTTTGGGTTGGTGGATATCTTGGAAAGTCTGCCTTGATTCGTCCACCAGATCTAAAGCAAGGCTGACCATTGGCAAGGGCAAGCTGCATCTGTGCCACTACCACTGCTACAGTGGAAAGATGGCTGCCACGGCTACAGCAACAAAGGGCAGCACAGAAGCTGGGTGCTGCTGTCAGCAGCTGTGGACTGAAGGGGGGGGTGAAATGGCAAGCATTTGCAGTCCAGTTGATGGTGGCCTCTCCAGGCATGCTAAAACCTCTCTGCTACGGGTATCCCAACCGTTGTCTTCTGACTCCACCTCACAGCTGGAAACCTGCTCCAGCCCCAACAGGATATGAACTGAACCAAGGTACTGGTTTAAAATAAAAATAAATTAAAAAAAAAAACAGATAGGAGAGTGAATGTGGCTGCAGATGGATGGCTCTGGCCCTGATTATAACTTCCCTGATCTCTGCCTTCTTGCCACTACTCCCAAGCCAGGAGAGGTACTCAAAAGCATAAAAAAATATGTGCACAGTCGAAACCGTGCTGCGTGAACACATGTAATTCAAGGATAAAGTGTGTGCATTCTTCTTCATTGGCTAACATATTCTTGTTCATATTTTTAAAATATAAGCATCTTTTGGCTGCTTGCTTTTTAAAAAGATGTGTCTGGTTTTGTGTATAAAATTATGTTAAGCAAATTTTCCTTTATACAAATTTCCATAGGAATGCATGGAAAACAGAGTGATCCCATTTTTATGTTGTATGGATTCTCCCCATAGGCGATTATGTTAAGCAAATTTCCCCTATCTCTGGAATTTTTATGTTGTACAAATTTTATGTTATACAAGCTGTTTGTTATACAAGGGACCACTGTATTTTATTTCTCCCAAATGTGCTGCTCCCCTCCTGGATGGATAGATTTTGGAGGCAGGGTGTGATTCCTTTCACAACAAGTAAAACACTGGACATTATAAATCCAACAAAATACTTCCCCATAACTCTTCAAGTGATATTCATTATCTGTGCAAAGTATGCTACGTGAACCAAGTTTGCTCCAGCATAAAATTCCGAGTTCCATTGGAGTAAATTGCTAGCTGGGGAGCTCTCCAAGGTCCTGGCAATTTATTCCAGCCAGAGAAACGCAGTCTTCTCAGCTTCTGTTGCACCAACTGCCTTCCCAGATGTTTCATGTTGCTAGGTGATTTCATTAAGTTTTACAGCACACCAAAGCTGTTCCACGATAAGAACAGGGTAGTGCAGAAAAGCTGGGAGGCAGATCATAGATCATCTAGTTGAACCTCCTCTAATAGGAGATTTCCAGCTAAATCATCCCTGAGAGATGACTATCCAGCCTTTGTGTAGAAACCTCAAAAAAGGAGGGTTAATCATCAAGGGAGTCTGTTTCACTGATGAATAACATTTATTTTTATGAAGTTCATTGTAACAGTTGAAATTTCTTCTACTGCAATTAGAAACTGCAATTAGAAACTGCTGATTTGTATGTGGCTCTCTTAACCAGAGCTGACCCCTAGGTGGGGTCTGCTCTGGTCAGGTCAGACCCCACCTGGAGTACTGTGTCCAGTTCTGTATGCCTCAATTTAAAAAGGATGTTGACAACCTCAAGCGGGCGCAGAGGAGGAAATGTCTTATGAGGAACGGCTTAGGGAACTGGGAATGTTTAGCCTCTCTAAAAGAAGGCTGAGTGGGGATATGATGGCTATGTTTAAATATTTGAAAGGCTGTCATATTGAAGAGGGAACAGGTTTGTTTTCCATGGCTTCAGAGACTAGGACTCGGTGCAATGGTTTCAAACTACAGGAAAAGAGATTCCATTTGAACATTAGGAAGAACTTCATGACAGTTAGAGCTGTTTGGCAGTGGAATATGCTGCCACGGAGGGTGGTGGAGTATCCTTCTTTGGAAGTTTTTAAGCAGAGGCTGGATGGCCGTCTATCAGAAATACTGTGATGGAGGTTCCAGGGGGTTGGACTGGATGGCCCTTGAAGTCTCTTCCAACTCTATGATTCTATGATTCTATTCTATGATTCTAAGATTGGTCCCACCCTTTACATGACAAGCTTTCAAATATTTGAAGGCTGCCATCATGCTACTGCTTATCCTCTTTTCTGCCCAACTCTCTCAAATACTTCTCCTAGGGCTTTCTTTCTGGGCTCTTCACCATCTTCCTTATTCTCATCCGGATGTTTTCCTGCTTCTTAACATTCTTCTGAACTTCTGGTGTTCTAAAATGGACACCAAACTATGTGCAAAGTGGGCACAAAGCAGAACAGAGTAGTACAATGACTTTCCTTGATCTAGGCATTGGACTTCTAGTGATGCAATCTACAATTTCATTGCCACTTTTTTTTTGCCTGAAAGGGCAGGTAATAGCCCTAGAGGAAATCAAGCAATAATAGCTGTCATCACTGGAAGCTTTTCCCAGCCCGATTCTCTATACAAATGCCACTTTTTATTTCAGAATTATAAGGGTTAAAACATAGACCCAAATGTTGCTTAAGTCATATGTAATTTTCTTAAAATATCAGTTGGGATGCCAATCCGTTATGCATTTGGCCACAATACAAAACCAAACCTTGCCATCTTTAGTATCTTAAAAACCACACTGTATAATGTGCGATTGAACAAAATGCACATTATACAGTATTTTAGTAGCTGTGAGTAGCTGCTTCTCCTGTTGTTTTGATTGTTTCGACAGTGAAGCACTTAATGGCACTGATTAAGATCATTTTCCAAAGAGGTGGAAAATAAGAGTTTTTATTTTCAGGATAAAGTTAGATAAATGAAGGTTGCTGTCATTTAACAAAGCAATGAAGGAGAATGCAACTCTATGAACTTAACTTACTCAATCTTTCAGTTTGAAAGCTGTCAGTTGATGCTCATTATAAAAAAAATATTAATGGCCTAAACCTATTATCTGTAGCAATGATTCACAGACCGTGTGCTACTATTAAGGGTGAAGCATGCCTGGAATGATTAAATCATGGTGCTAGTTGCATGGAGTACTTTTACACCTTTGGAACATTGAGTTGCTTCAGCTAATATAGCGCCCATGACATCTCCTAGATTGGGGGATGGACGAGAATGCCAGTTCAGTACCTTTTTAAAACAGTGAACTAAACAAAAGAAATCAAGTGTTTCTTCATAAATGAGATGGAAACCCACAGGATTATAAAGAATGCGATCTGGAAGAAACCAGAATGATAGATGTATTCAGTTAGATTCACTGAGTGCTTTATTCTCAAAAGAAGCCATCTGAATGTTTGAGTATTTGAGCATTTTGGAACTAAATTAAAGTTACTACCTCTTACTTTTCTGAAACTCTCTTAACTTTAACACTTATGTGGTATGCAGTGACACAACATAGGTCTCCTCCATGCTAGGAAGAGTGGCACTAATTGAATTTTGCTTTGAACTAGCTTTTGCAGGATTTGCTCAAATTCACACCTTTTTTCATACTTTTCTAATTATGGATGATTATGAAATTTGACATATCTTTGTGCCCTTAATTCTTGGTACAAATAGTATGGAAGGAGCAATACTCCCTATTACAACAATGTTTACAGTGGATGGGGCCCAGGAAATCTTGGAAAGTCCACCTGTGTCCAGAAAATATGGTCACAACACAGCATTCTGACTGATTGAGCAAACCTTAGCACATATGATTAATTATTAATAATTAGATATTATTAGTGGCTTGTGGATCCTCAGTGTAGTTGGAGAACTAAATTGAGAAAAATCATATAGTTTTGACATAATGCAATTATGTTTGCCTTGCGCAGACCAAAGGAGTTACTTAGGTGAGTAGCAAAATGTTTCAATCCCATCAGAAATGAGGTTCAGTCGCCATGACTCAATTCCCAGATGTTTGCTGTTATTTTGATATATTTTTTTAAGGGAGCAAATATCAGAAGATTGGAAAACACTAAGATATAACAGATTACCATTACTTTGGGCAACATATATCAAAAGAGTAAGAAACACTGACCTATACCATCCAGATGTTATACTGGATGGATAGTATCTGCAACACTAAGAGTACATAGATGTTACAAGAATTGGCTGTATACAATAAAGATATTTGGGATCAGCCAGTCTGTTATCCAACATAATATATCCATTGGGACTCATTGAGCAGTCTAGTAAATTTTCTTTTCATCTTTATGTCTGTGAAGATTCTCAGTCATCCAGGTGAGTTCATCTGGGAGTTGAGTCATGGCAACTGGACTTCTTTTCTTGAGAGACTGAAATGTTTGGCTGCTCATGAAACAGCTTCGTCAGTCGAGACTGACAAAACTGTTTGGATGAGCAGCAAAACATTTCAATCTCTCAAGAAAAGAAGTCCAGTTACCATGACTCAACCTCCAGATTCTTTTCATCTTGAGTGGCATCCCTTACCTGGTGCATCTTTGGAAGTGTAACTCAGAACCCTTGTCATGAACTGATAGTGTAGACCCTGATTTTAGAAAGAGGCTCTCAACAAGATGCTTGCAACCATCCATTAAGAGCAGGGCAGCATACAAGCCTGAGTGCTAGTTGGCATTCCATGCAGGCAAGCCATGTAGGCCAATGTACTTATAGACTCTTCTGTACACCGAGCCAACCTTAATAAGACTTGCCTGGTCTTATGCATAGCAATATTCAACTTGATCTATTTTGGGCCATTTCTTTTTTAATAAATGCAACAATTCTAATCAAGTCTGCTCAGGAGGGCAGAAGATTAGTTAAAAAGAGAGGTAAATGCAATGTTAGATTAAGGTATCACTGGGAATTAAAAATGTAATTTTACGTTATTACCAAGGCTATATAATGAAGAAAGAATATGCAATGTGAAATTAAATGTAGCACAATGCAGGAACTGGAGGAGAAAAATGAACCTGATATGTCGCCACAGAAAATGTCGCAAATGCTTAAACCCAATTCCCTTCTGCTTTGCTCATTTCTTCTTTCCCTCCCCTCCCCTCCCCTCCCTATTCAACTGAGTTTAAGTCTTCTGAAACAGATGGAGAAAATCAGTGATTAAGATTAGGACAGCTCTGAAACTATGCGGCATGGCCAAGAGATTCCAATAGCAGCCTGCAAAAGAAATCAAGAAAACGTAATCTACACAAACAAGCCTTTAGATTTGTTCAGTTCTATTTCTTTAAATAGCCTTTGGAAGAGCCAGTATAATTTCAGCCCTCCAGGTTCACTTCCTCACTAGATCACAGTATTCAGCCTCCTGGACTCACCGGGTTTCTGTGCTAAAGTAAACAGATGTATAATATGCAAAGCGCTGTTTGAGCTGGAAAGTGGAATAAGAAAACAACAATTGCATATAACCTACAAATGGCAGTCAGTTTGATCTCTCCCTCCTGGAAACCATTGAACCTCTTTGCATTTGTTTAGGGGAGTAGTTTGTTTCACTTTGTTTCTAAAGAATTAATCAACATTTGCAAATTTCTCTATTTTCAAAAAAGGGGAAGAAATAAAAATCCTTGATGCTTAACAATATGAAGTCAGAATGTGAAATTGATACATTACTCATATCTCATCCCCGTTGTCCAGGTATAAAAGAAAAGGAATACAATAGAAGGTGAGCCAGTGTGGTGTTCAACTAAGCTTGCCTTTAGACAAATATCATTAAAAATGAAATGATCTATAGATGGAGTTCAATAATGGATGCTCTCTCATTTGGGTGTCCTCTTGAAAAATCTGAGGAGGGTAATATTAACAGGACCTGTTGGAGATCAACAACTCATAGGGCTTCCATAAACAGGAAGTTATTTCACAACATGTAACAACAACATATACAGTGGTACCTTGTATAAAGAAATTAATTCGTTCCAAATGAAATTCTGTTAGGCAAATTTTCCTTTATACAAATTTCCCATTGAAAACAGAATAATCCCTAATTGTTCTGTTGTATGGATTTTTTTCTCTTGTATGGATTTGCCCCATAGATGATTCTGTTAAGCAAATTTCCCCTATCTCCAGAATTTTTTATGTTGTACAGATTTTATGTTATACAAACCATCTGCTGTACGAGGGTCCACTGTATGTGGCCAAAATACAAACCTGTGTTTATGTGCACTGTTTCTTAGATCCTATTCAAGGGTCCAAAGGTGCACTAGGCAAAAGGACTGGGCACATGTAGACTTTACTGGTGTATGGACACATGACATATGGAATGGAGCATAAGCCTACGGAATGGAGTGGAGGTGCCTACCCTATTGAACAGAATGGAAGAAATCCTTGGTGAGTTTTATATATTTGTTGTATGGTTCCCTCAAAGACACAGCCACTCTGTTCCTCTGAAGAAGTGCACTTTGGTGCACAAATGCTTATGAAAAATAAAAACCGATTAGTCATGTATGTGTTACATGGCTTTGGGGTCTCTTTATCATACATGACTAGAGATGGGCACGACTCAAAAAAATTGTTTTTCGTTTTTCGTTTGGTCGTTTAGGGGTCCGTTTCAGTTCATTTTTGTTTTCGTTGGGTTTTCCCGTAAATTTTTCGTTTTCGTTTCATTACTTAACGAAAAGGAAAAACAAAACAAAAACGAAAAATTTCTGTTTCGTTAGCATTCTTTTCAGTTCAATGTGTTTGCCGCACCGAAAATGAAAAACACGGCAAAAATTTTCGTTTCGTTTCCATTTCCATTTTGTTTTTTGAAAAATTATCATTTTCGTTTTGTTACCTAACAAAAATGAAAAAACAGAAACGGAAACGGAAATTTCGCTGAGTCGTGCCCGTCTCTATACATGACTGTACAAAGGGCCGAGGACTCCTTCTGGCCTGCATGATGGAATGAGGAGAAAAACAGATAAATGACTGCAGTGGCAGCAAGGGCTTGGTCAAGATGGATGACCACAGAACAAAAGGGATGGGCTAGAAAGTTGGATTCTTTCAGTGGCTCTGTCCCACACTGTCTCCAGACCACTTCAACTGCCTAAGGAGAAAGGGGGAATTCATTTTATGGAAATAAAGAAAGGTAGAGCAATGCATTACTACGTATGTCTCTTTTTGGCTTGCTAATATGCTAATTATTGATTTCTGCAATGTATTGATTTTTGTGGATGTTATTTGTAATTTGATATCCTGGATGTTTGGACACTGCCCAGAAAGTGCCTGTTTATTATGAAGCAGTAGAAAAATGTAAGTAAGTGAGAAAGTAAGTAAGTAAATTTCTATGTTTGGCACATTTTGACTGCAAAATCTTTTTGCAGATTTTGCTAGTTTCCTGGTCTAAATTTTCCTAGATGAATTTTCTTGCACATTGTCTTTAATCATAAAAAACTTACTCTTTGAAAAAGGAAATTGTAGACCTTTCTCAATCTTGAGGCCAAAGTCTGCGAAACCATTGGGAATCTAGTGAGCTTTATCTAGAAGGCTGGTGGAAGTTAGGGTAAAATGTAATATTTTTATTAGGAGCAAACTGTGGCTAATTTTGCATATTAAAATTTCATCTGATACTTGAATCTAGATTGTTCCGCATTGCACTTCTCACTTCGTCTATATCTCCTTTCCATCCTCTGCAGTGGATGCCGTTCCGTCCCTTGAGCACTGCTTGGGGGTCATTCTGGACTGGATGGGGGCTAAGAGACTGAGGTTGAACCCAGGCAAGACAGAGCTCCTGCAAGTGGGGACCCCTGATGCCTGCAATTTGGGAAGCACACTCTCATTTGGGGGAATAACTCTCTCCATGAAAGATGGGGTCTGCAGTCTGGGTGTCCTGTTGGACCCAGCACTCACCATGGAAACCCAAGTGGCATCAGTGGTCCGCTTTGCTCCTTACCATCTGTGGAGGATTGTATAGCTGCGGGCCTTGCTGGACATTGGGACATTGACCATGCTGGTTCATGCACTTGTAATCTCGAGATTATCCTACTGTAGTGTCTCTACCTGGGGCTGCCTCTGAGGTTAATGCAGAGACTGCAGCTAGTGCAGAAGACACTGGCCAGATTGTTAGGGTCTCAGCATATTACCCCTGTACTGGCCCTCTGCACTGGCTGCCTATTCGCTACCACGCCGACTTCGAGGTTTTAGTATTAACATGCAAAGCCCTAAATGGTCTGGGACCTCAGTATCTGACAGAACTGCCAGGATCACTCATTCAAGCGAGGCTGGCCATCTGCAGGTGCTGACCCCGAGGGAGGCCTGGAAAATTACAACAAGCAATCTGGCCTTTTTAATGGTCACACCCCACTTTTGGAAATAGATTCCGCAAAAGATTTGCTTGGTGCCCTCACAACAAGCCTTTAAGAAATTACTGGCTTTATAGGTTGGTCTTCCCTGATCATTCAGTTCGAACTTCCTTATATAAATAGGATGCTACTCTTCTTTTCTGCATTATAACCATTATTTACCAGCTCTTTTTTTCCTCATTTGTATTTTATTTTGAACTGCTGAATGGTTTTGATTTATTTGTGCTTACTTGTCTTTTTATTATTATTTATATCATGTTGGTTTAGATTGACTAGTTTATTTACTATTTTAAGTTCCTTAATGTGTGTCATTGTGTTTTGTTTATGTTTGTAAACATCCCAGAGCAGCTTTCTGCTCAGTGGTGGCGAACCTTTGGCACTCCAGGTGTTTTGAACCACAACTCCACAGTGCTTTGTCATTGGCAAGACAGGCTTGGAACTCTGGGAGTTGTGGTCCAAAATATCTGGAGTGCCAAAGGTTCGCCACCACTGAGCAAGATGGTTGCAGTATATAAACAGACAGACAGGCAGGCAGGCAGGCAGGCAGACAGACAGACAAATCACTGTCGAATATTGTGTTGCAATTGATTTTCCTCTTATTCTTTTATTTGTGCTTTCACATCAAGGATCTTATCCCATTTTGGTCTGATGAGATTTAAATAAATTTTCAAATTACTTACACCCATGAACAGCCTGAGATCCTCCCTGGTTACACCCTCTCACCCACAGGAGCTAAGATTGACTCACACGTTCATGCACAAAAATATTCTGTAGGTGCATACATACATACGGTGGGGGGGGGGGGGGGAGAATGAGATAAAGTGCAGAGGAAAAGAAATAGCCTGGATTTTCTATAAAAGCTGCTACCATGGCAACTGTACTTTGCAAAACAAAGTAGGAACTGAAGAAAAAGAAAAATACCTTCTACTAAGCCTGGGAAAAAATCAAAATGACAGCCACAATCACCTCATAACATTTGCTTAACACTAAATGCGGTGCATGCTTCACCAAGGTGAGGCGGTAGAGCTCAATTGTAGAAAGGCACAGGAATTGTACCTGACAATTGTAAAGTCACTGCTAGTTTGAAGAAAAAAATATTTTGTTGGACAGAGCAAACTACAGTCGACCCTCGTATATCAAACTGTTTGTACAACATAAAATCTGTACAACATTAAAAAATTCCGGAGGTAGGGGAAATTTGCAAACCCATAGAACATAAAAATCGTCGCAATTAGGGGTTACTCTGTTTTCAATGCATTCCTATGGGAAATTTGGATAAAGGAAAATTTGCTTAACAGAATTTCATTTGGAACAAATTAATTCCTTTATACATGGCAGCACTGTACTTGATTGTAAAAGCACAAGATGTTGACATATAAAGAAGCAGGAAAGATCCATGACACTTGATTCGAGACTGGAAAATAATGTGGCCAGAACCCATTTATATACTGACTTGTTGCATTTTATTCCAATAAAATTGAGGCAGAGGTTCAGAGCCAATGAGAGGCACCATTGTCCTTAATTTAACATGTTTAGGAAAAGGACAGAAAAATACAGGCAATAATACTATTAATGGTCAACTCTGATATTGCACCTTGGAAATGAACGTTAAAAGACAAATCCATTTGCCATCACTCAACTTCCAGATACTCAATGAAATAAATCTGTTAGTCTTTTCGGCATCACAACCTTTTTTTTTAAAATTCTTCTTTCTGTTATACATGCCACACAGACTATTACAGTTGCCTTTTTGAACAATATGAACAAATAACCATGTGTTTGCTATTGCTGCTATTACTTGCTGTCAGGTCACCTCCAACTTGTCATGACCCTATGAACGAGTGATCTCCAAAATATCCTGTCCTCAACTATCCTGCTTTGTTCCACATGCATCTAAGAATCTGAAAAGAATGGAGGGGTTGTTTTAACCATCCTTCTTAAATCAATCAGTCCTTTTCTGTTCATTTGCTATGCATATGTGCTTTGCCTGTGAAGGGGAAAAGACACTAGTTTTGTGCACAGATGTCCTGAACAAATTATAGGGGCTTAGGGGTAAAAAAAAACTTATTTCAGGAAGGCAAGGAATTTGAAAGCGGTTCATATTATTCATTAAAGAGTCTCACAAAATCAATAGAGCCAAAATCAATGACGGCAAGGAATTTAATGAATGTTCCTCACTTCCCTGGTCATTCCATTCCAGTGATTTCAGGGGGCTACATCCAATGGTTAGTTGCAACTAAAATAGACCCCTGAATTAATGGGACTTTGCAAGTCAAAAGCATGTCCAATTAATTCAGTCATCTGAGATTAACACCTGGACACAGTCCAGTGAGTGTATCCTAATTAGGACTAAAACAGGATTTAATCCTGTATACATTTTCGTGTTCACAGTTTTCCACCTTGTGCAGTCTTATGATAGCCTTGGTGAGCATTTAAGCTTGAAAGTAGATACATATCATGAGAGAGAAGACAAGGATGTATGAATCAAGACAGGTAACACAATACAATGTCATTCCAACATGTTCTCCAGCAATCATTTGCTCTGCATTCTCTGTTTTTATTCCTTCACTTTTCACTTCGCTGAACCCAGAGACCACAAAAGAGTTAATTATCTTCAAATATATGATAGAAAATGTGAGCATATAATGCAATTGTCAATATTATATATTGGTGTGAGTCTGAAGAGATTTTTTATGGTCTCAGAATAATCAATTGTCTTTAAGTACCTCCATAGAACCAGCAATTTTTTCATCAGCTTTTACAAAACCACTTGGTTTATTCATACAACATAATTATGTATTTCTAGTACTTTCTCTTTAACTCTAGTTCTTGAAAACCATTAGTATTTCTCATCTAATAACCACAGATATTTCAAAAGACACGGAAAATAGCACACCAGTTTGACTGTCTTTTGTGCAGCAGCAAATCCATCAATAAAACACTTCAAAATAAGACATAGAACCAACTTTTTCTTCTTCTTTAGCAATGTTTTCAGTTCTCAGTGGTCCAGTCCTCAAGTAAAAACCTTCACAACTTATTTTTTTCTTCTAATTCTGCAAACCATTCTGTATTACCAACAAGTATATGGTACCAGGAAAGTATGTACAACCATCTGGAAGTTGTTCTTGTGAGACTGAAATATTTCACTACTCAATTGTCAGTACAGCCATGTACAACCATGACTGAAACTGGGCTGAACTGATTACAGGCATAAACTGCAGACAATGAAATATTTCTGGTTTGATGGTACTACAAATAATGACAAGTAGCAGAAACATTATTTTGGTTGATGCTTGCTAAATATTTTCCAGTACTTATCAATACTTATCAGTATTTATCAAGTCCTGCATATACCTTTGGAGCCTTGTGGTGCAGTAGTTAAACTGGAGGACTCCAGTGAAGGCGATTCTCATGACCTGAGTTCAGTCCTGGCTCAAGTAATCATCTTGAGGTTGACTCAATCTTCCATCCTTCCAAAGTTGGCAGCCCTTGGAAGCATGGCGGGGCCAGCTGGTAGGCATTTATTTTTATTATTTCTTTTAACAACTGCCGATTGGAGTAATATCTAAGCATTATTATTAAACAGTTCACAGAAAAGTCACACTGAAGTCTGGAGGAAAAAAAAGACCCAAGGAGAGGAAGGTAGGGAAAGAAATATTATCTCTTCCAAATCTATAAAATGTATACTGGTTTAGCTACAACACTGAAATGTAGAATCATAGGCTAAAATCCAGTTCCTATGTATATTCCTAACTGGCAAATAAAATAAAAAAATCCCACCACAGTTCTCAAATTGATGCACACACATTAAGTATGGCTCAAATTATTTGCTGGTTAGGAAGGTACTGAAAAGTTATACATTTTCTTGTGCTAAGCGATAGGATATTTGCCATAGAAGTATAGAGCTGGAAAGAACATGAAGGATCATCTCATCCATATCACTGGCAATGTAGGAAATCCAGAGCTTAAAAAATCCCCAAATGATAGCTATATAACTTTTGTTCACCTTATCTCTGAGTCATGAAAAACAACAACATTCTGATACAGATATATAGCAGCTCTTCCATGATTGACAAGACCAAAAACAATGTAAGGAGGCTCAAAGTTGCGACTCAAACTGTTTTCAATGTTGGTCTGATTATCTCAAGTCCACCCATTGAAACCAATGCAAGACATGTATACCAGACAAGCTTAATTTCCTGCTCCTACCCTCTGAAGATGGCAGCCACAGAGACTGGCAAAACATTAGAAAGAAGAAAAACAAACAACCTGAGGGGGCTCGTGGTGCAGTGGTTAAACAGCTGTACTTCAACTAAAACTGCGCTCAAGACCTGGGGTTCAATCCTAGGTAGCCGGCTCATGGTTGACTCAGCCTTCTATCCTTCCGAGGTCAGTAAAATGAGTACTCAGTTTTCTGGGATGGGTGTCAATGTATAGCCTGCATTATTAAGTTGTAAACCACCCTGAGAGTGCTTGAAGTACTATGGAGTGGTATATAAGCAGAACACTTTGCTTTGCTTTCAAAACAAACAAACAAACAAAAACGCCACAACATCCATCAGATCCTGGCCGTGAAAGCCTTCGAGAACACAAGCTTAATTTCTTTGCCTTTTCTGCAACTTCCAATGAAGTTGCTGAAATGAAATATGTTCGGAGGTATCTTTCTACCATGATCAAAAACAACAGCTTTACTTAATGATTCTTTGATGACGGATTTGAATGTTTACAGATTTAAATATTTCTAAAACATAAATAAAATCACAGTGTTTCCGTCTAGGTGAAGAATGAACTACAGATAATCTATGTCATCATAAATAACACTGCTGAACTTAACATAATAAATTTATTACTCCTTACTCTGACTAGCTATTTGACTTTAATTTATTTCACCTATAATACCCTTTGTTTAAATATTTTAAGTGTCAAATGAATGCGAAGTTTGTGATTGAACTTTTTTTCAGGGAGGTTAGGCCATTTCCAGGCAGAAAAAAAATAAAAATGTTAATTGGTTTTTAATATGAAACCTGCACTATTTTAGAGGTATGCCATTGAAATGCTGATGAGGTGGGATTATTCAAAACAGAGAAAGAAGCTGAGATTTTGAAATGTTAATTAAAAACACAAGGGACATGAAAGAGGCAAGCAAAATATGAAAGTGTTGAATGTGTCGAAATGAAAGAGATTGTGAACTGTAGTATTCCTAGAACAAAGAAGTGAAAGGGGGGAAAGAGAATAAGGGAAGAACAGAAATGCATAAGGTTCAAATGCAAGTGCGAAATAAAATGAATTTAGTCAAGAGCAAATTGTTTATTAATTCTGTACAGAAAACCATGTTGAGTAACATAAAACATGAAGCTAGCAAAGGTTAAAACCCATCATTTCTGCAACTTTTATGAAAACCAGGTCGATCAGAGAGCTTTTTGTGCTAGCTTTGAGGTGGAGCTTCACTTGACTTCTTGACTTCCACTATGGACAAAAGTTGTTCTGTGGTGGCACCTCTGGACTCTGCCTCACTCCTGTAGGTGCCATTCAGGTTCTGTCCATTTTATATATCTAGTACTACAGATGGGCACAATTCAAATAACCAATTGCAATATTTGTTTAAAAGTGCAACTTTGTCAAAAATGCATCTATTTATATTCATTGGAAGTGACAACTATGACTAATATGAAGGAAAAGTTTTTAATCATATTTTATTTGTGATTTATTTATTTATGTATGTATGTATTTATGTATGTATTTATTTATTTATTAAAATTTCAGAATAAATTTCAAATATATAAACTTTAACTGACTAAAATCGTTTTGCTAACAAATATGAATTGTGAATTAGTTTTTTTCCTTTAGTCCATTTTTCCTCCCCCCCCATATATACACACACACTTTTTTGTTTTTGTTTTTTGTTGTTTTGCTTTGTTGGGATTCGGGGTTTTTTGGGGGCTTGAGGGGCATTTTTTTGGTAGAGATGAACTGAAACATTGATTCATTGGTTCACCAAAGATATGTGTAAATTTGTGATTTGTAATTAGTTAACCTTGGCAAATTATGAATCATGATGAATCCTCATTTTTGCAATTTGTGCCCATCCCTGGTTTCTACTAAAGGTGGGCTGTGCTTGTGCCCTTTGGGGAAAGCAATGAGTCTACCCATAGACCATCACAGTGTCGCAAGCTATATGTGATGATGATTACTCAGTAACAGGCACAGATTCACAGAGGTTAGATTATTAGTGATGGGCTGAAACTTTATCCCATTATAACTTTGGAGGGTTATTTTTGTACTGGAGGGGGAAAAAATGAAATTTTCTTCCAAAAGAATTTGAGAGGAAGACATTTTCTTGGTTGACGTTTGGGATATTTGTACTTCAGTTACTTTTTAGCAGGGATGTTGGCGTTTTTTTTTTTTTTCCCAGTCCTAAACTTAAGTCTGAGTCATCCAGTCAAAATCTTCTGATTCAAGTCTGAGTCTTTGGGCCTGAGTCCCAAGTCCCAAGCCTAAAGTCTGATCCTTGAGTCAATGGCCGCACTGACTCATCTGTTGTTCTTGGCTCATTCAGGAGTTTTATCAACAGGAAAAGGCGGATCAGTTGGAGAATAATGTGGGGTCCATGCGCAGACAGTGGGCCTGGAAGGGATACCAAGCCAGCACATACACATGTGCAGATACAATAGGCCAGCGGTGCCCAAACGTTTTGTAAGGAGGGCCAGATTTGGTGGCTGAGAATGTGTCAGGGGCTGGTTGCTCCCCAACCCTGCCACCCCACTGCAAGCCCCACCCACTTTCTTTTAAAAAAAAACATGGGGTGAAGGAGGGGGAGGGAGGGGTGGGCCAGCCAGCTGTGGGCCACTCAGAATGGCCTGGTGGGCCGGATTTGGACCCCGGGCCGGACTTTGGGCAGGCCTGCAATAGGCCAACTTTCCTTCACGGAGCCAGCGCCTCCTTCTGCACATGTGCCAGCCTATCGTCTGAGCAATGACTGTGGGCAGAGGCAGCAGCCAGTTCCTGGAAGGGATGGTGGTGACAGAAGAAGGTAAGGAGGCCCGTTACTAGTTGGGACTCAACGTAATTCAGAAAAATGGGGCCCAGGCATTACAAGTCTTTTTAAAAAGTCCTTCAACCCCAGATTGGGTCCAAATCAAGTTTCCAGTGCAAATTGAGTCAGATTTGACAGAGAAGTCACAACTTGCAAGTCCCCATCCCTTCTTATTAGGTGTCTGAGACAGACATCTGCATGCCTGGTCTTTGAATCTGTGATCGCCCCTCTGTCACCTAGCAGCCCAATGCTTCAGTTAAAGCACAAAGGAAGGTCTCATACGGTACTTCCGTTCACTAGGCTTTTTCTTTATTTTTTTCCACCAGATCAAAATGTGTGATCAACCAGGGCAGTTGCAGAGTGATAAAGAGATGTGTAACCCAAAGGGCTGCGGGACAACCGCAACACCTCTTGCTTCCTTACAATGTTATGATGAGCTCAAAGAAATGTGCAAAGAAATTCTAAAGAGCCCTGAGAGTACGACAAAAAAACTTAAGTCTTCTTTTTCATGCTAAAATCAAACTTAAACAAAAAAATAAGTCTCAAAATGTAACATGATGAAAGTCTGGGAAAGGTGCTAGGTGCTCAGAAAGCCTTTGTCTTTTCTCTTTTAATTCCCTAAAAATAGAAGTCCACTTTCAGCCATTATTTCTCAAATTTCTCCATTGTTTGGGGGTTATCTGTCTCCCTTGCGCTATGCCGCAGAACAAGAGGATTTGGAAGAAGGTTTTATGACTACACAAAAGCCTTGTTAAACCATGCCCTGAAAAGCCAAACACAAATCCTCAGACTGAATTCATTCTTTGGTGTCTTATTATGTTGCAGTCAAAGGGCCTTGCATACATTAAGTACTGATGAAGGTTAAGAAGAGGCAGTCCCGACCATAAAGAAGTTGTGATTTTAATTTCATTTGTGCAGTTTGATATAAGTATGAAAGCCAAACCCTTTCTAACCCATATATATCAACCGTATTACATGACAATGGGCAAAAATTCTGCTGGTGTAAATTTACACTGGGTGGAAGCTAATTTTGTCATCAGTGGGTTCTACTAAAATTTAATTCAATTTTCTAAAAATTACCCCTTCGGTGTATATATGTGGGATATTGTGCTTCTGTACCTATAATTCAAAAATCCAGGAAATGACCCAATATTGCTGCAAAATATTGAGCCCATATTGCTAGCAGGAAAAAGAATGTCAAAGCTTTTTTTTTTTTTAAAGCAAAGTGTTCTGCTTATATACTGCCCCATACCACTTCAAGTAGTCTCTGAGCGGTTTACAGTTTAATGACAGTATGCAGGCTACACATTGCCCCCCCCACTCCCCAGCAAGCTGGGTACTCATTTTACTGACCTCAGAGGATGGAAGCCTGAGTCAACCATGAGCCTGGACTGAACCCCAGGTCATGAGCACAGTTTTGGCTGCAGTACAGGCATTTCACCACTGCACCACAAGGCTCCTTTTACATAGCAAAGGGAAGCCTGAACGTTTACAACACCATTGGCAGCAGTAGAGATGGTTGACTCTACAGGATATCCTCTTGTGCTCACTACTATTCACAATGTAAAACCAAACAAGGGTTAATCCCGGAAACTGATTCCCTTTTTCATCAGTTAACCATTCCTCATCCTAACACAAGCCACTTGTCACAGCTGTTTTTCAACAAGTGTGAATGCACGCCAATAAAGAATGGAAATGTTTTAAAATGGGTTCACCCTGTTTTAGGTTCTGACACTCCCCAGAATTCCTTTCTGCCCTGGGGAAGTCTTTGCAAGCCCCAGGATCGGGGTTCAGGTGAGATTTTGATAGCTTAAAATTACCACGTGAACACTCCTGCTTGGATCAGGGTTGTTGGTAGTGATCTGGTGGCATATTTTGATGATGTAAGGCTCTTCTTCCCCAAGGTTTCCTTTTATTTTAATGAAGTTGTGTTAATAATTTTTGGGTTACATTTTCGCCTTGCTCTGTGCCACTTATTTTATCCTCCACCTGATCAGGCTTCTCCTGGTGGATTAAAAGTACTGAATGGGCTAAGTAAGGATGTTGACAACCTCGAGTGGGTGCAGAGGAGGGCGACCAGGATGGTTGAGGGTCTGGAGGAAATGTCTTATGAGGAACGGCTTAGGGAACTGTGAATATTTAGCCTCTCTAAAAGAAGGCTGGGGGCGATATGATAGCTATGTTTAAATCTTTGAAAGGATATCATATCGAAGAGGGAACAGGTTTGTTTTCCATGGCTTCAGAGACTAGGACTCTGGACAATGGTTTCAAGCTACAGGAAAGAGATTCCATCTGAACATTAGGAAGAACTTCATGACAGTTAGAGCTGTTCGGCAGTGGAATATGCTGCCACAGAGGGTGGTGGAGTCTCCTTCTTTGGAGGTTTTTAAGCAGAGGCTGGATGGCCATCTGTCGGAAATATTGTGAGGGGGTTCCTGCATGGCAGGGGGTTGGACTAGATGGCCCTTGAGGTCTCTTCCAACTCTATGAATCCATGATTCTATGAACAGATGAACGGTTTAGGTCAGGCATGTCCAAACTTCGGCTCTCCTGATATTTTGGACCACAATGCCCAGAATTCTACGCTTAGATTGTCAATGACAAAGGAATGTGGGAGTTGTGGTCCAAAACATCTGGAGGGCCAAAGTTTGGACATGCCTGGTTTAGGTTATCTAGAAGTCATCAGTATCTTCAGCATTCATGTTTGGGTTACCATTGTCATCAATGAACCAGTTTCCTCCTACACACTTCCATCATTTGTCACTAAGTGAATGCACACCACCTAACTTCTGGTCATCTCACCACCACAAAAAGGGGTTACTGTTCTTACAGGTGGGCTTATTATGAGACATGCATGGAGCTTTCCAGACAGGTTTCTGATACTTAACTGCCTGCTAAAGAAAAAATGGGGAGGTAATTATAGTTTTATCAATTTAAATGGCTTTTAAAGATGTTTACATGGTTTTTATTCTGAAGTTTTAATTTCATTAAGTATTACTTCTTAATTTTGTAATGTATTGTATTCTTAACAATGTTAATATTTAATTTTTTTTATTTTAATGGTGTGCAACTAATCTGGGATACTGTTGTTGGGAGGAAGGAAGGAAGGAAGGAAGGAAGGAAGGAAGGAAGGAAGGAAGG
>JAHTLZ010000379.1:53874897-53897773 GCA_023846285.1 Phrynocephalus versicolor | reverse complement strand
GGAAGGAAGGAAGGAAGGAAGGAAGGAAGGAAGGAAGGAAGGAAGGATACTGGGCGAAAATCCCTTTTAGGGATTTACTGCACACAAATACTGAACGCACTGTTAATTTTACTATCTATCATTACTATGAGGAAGAAATAAGTAACACCAAAGCATGCTGTTAAAATACGGTGTCCTTCGCAGTTTAATCTTGAATACATCCAAGAACAGGTCTTTAAATCCTGCCAAGTCTCTGCATCTGCCCTGCCTTTTCCTGAGTCTGAAATGGCATCCCTGAAGACCACCCTCCTCCTCACAGGTTTACCATACCATTGCAGATCCAGCATAAAGCATGTGTTATTTATTTCTATGTGTCAAATGCTGGAGGACGAGCAACCTACAGCTCATCAGGTTGAGCGGATGCTCCAGACAAATTCAGTGTGCTGCCAATAGCTGGCAACAATTGCAAAATAAATCAACACACAGCCACATGCCTAGGGAGCAGGCACTTGATTGGGTTTCTTCAGGTCCATAAACTCTGGCCTTGACATAAAAATAAAATATAATGGCCTCTTAATAGCGGCAAAGCTCCTGTTGTCTGTGGGCAAACTATTAGATTGATAACAGAATACACCTAGGTGTTCTACTAACAAGCCCAGGCCCATATTCAGGGGAAAGACTGGAACAAAGTCCTTCATATATCAGTGGTGCATAAGGGCCTTTTGTGAAGGTATGACTGAGCTGCTGTTCTTTTGTCCTGGTCTCCCTTGTGTAACTCAACATGCCGTCTGAGAATAATTCCATTGATATTAATTTATCTCAAGCAACAGAGTGAGCTTTGGCTGAGGGGTAGCCTTTACCACAACTTAACCTGTTCCCTCTTTTCAAGAAAATCAAACAATGTCACCAACCTACAGCTTAATTTTCTGAAGTAAATACCACACTGCAGCTGAAGGCAGCTAATAGTCCTCAGATTATATACCTACCACACCTTCTGTTTCTCTGGGCATTATACAACTTCAGATACTGTTCCTCAGTACAAGGGGGATATAAGGAGCTTTTTCAGTATGGAGAATTGGTCTCTGAGCAACATTTCTCCCCCAAGGGAAGAGGACATAGCAACTCTTTTATGTGATTTAGAAAACAAAGCAAAACTGAAAATGAACGTACAGTCCTGTGAGTAGAATATGATTTAATTAAACAAAGTGTTCTGCTTATATACAGCTTCAAGTAGTCTCTGGGTGGTTTACAGTTTAATTATAGTATGCAGGCTACACATTGTCCCCCATCCCCCAGCAAGCTGGGTACTCATTTTACCAACCTCGGAAGGATGGAAGGCTGAGTCAGCTATGAGCCGGCTACCTGGGATTGAACCCCAGGTCGTGAGCACAGTTTTACCTGCAGTACAGGCATTTCACCTCCGCACCACGCGGCTGCAATTTACACCATTTGTGTAACTGAATTGTGACCAGAGAGTTATAATGCCTAAACTTGCATTAAATTAAACCCCCCACTCAGCTATCATACTCATTCGACATTATTTTGGTCAGTCATCTGTTTAGTGGTTGATCAATTTGACAGAGTTGCTCAAAAAAATAAAGTGAGGAAGAAAAGAGCTTGTAGAAGCCTTGGGCTCACTGAAGGAAGGACAGGATATATGCTAGAGAGACAGGCAGGCAGATGCAATTAAGTAGAGAAAAACTGCCGCCGCCACCACCACCACCACCATCTTAGAACTGCAGAGCTGGTAGGGACCACATGGATGGAGTCTAGCTCATCAAGAAGTCACAGCGAGGAATCAAACTCCCAACCTCTGACTCCACAGCCAGATGACTACCCAGGAGTTCATCAATAGGTAGCATTTTCTTGTGGGTGTCTTTTTGAACGTTAGGGTTAGGTATGGATGTACACTGGACACTCGTATAACAGACGGTTTGTATAACATAAAATCTGCACAACATAAAAATTTCCGGAGATAGGGGAAATTTGCTTACCAGAATCGCCTATGGGGCAAATCTGTACAACATAAAAATGGTCGCGATTAGGGATTATTCCGTTTTCAATGCATTCCTATGGGAAATTTGTATAAAGGAAAAATTGCTTAACATAATTTCATTTGGAACAAATTAATTCCTTTATACAAGGTACCACTGTATTTATTTCCCAAAGACGGGGATACATTCTTGTTAGCTTTTCTGCTCTGTGTGCTAAAAAAGGTAGAGGTCATTTGGGTTACCTTGACTTTGCTTAATGAGAGGAGGAAAGATTCATTTGGTGCTCTATTTCACACAACTAAATATTTGAGGTCAGTCCCTGAATAAATGACTAATATAGGGATGTGCCTAGTTCTTCAAACCTTTCCTTCTGTCGTGAATTCATTAAAAGCAGAAAAAAACATAGCTTTTCAAGAAGGAATGGCTAGAACCTACTTTCTTGCCACACGAGATTTATATGTGTCAAATTATATATTTTTATTCATTTTTATTACCCAAAATATGTATGCAAAATGCAAATGGTATAATTTCTGGAGCCAAGTTGCCACAGGTTATGAAATCACAGTAGCCATTAGAAGTTGCAGTCTGAATCATATAACATATATAGACAGATCATGTCTATGGTGATTTTTAAACTTAATGTGATTTGCCTCCAAATGTTATGCCATTTTGTTATATCATGCATAAGAAATCAGGCTGTTTTAATTTAATGATGGGAGACACAGTCCTGCACTTTGAAAGTGGAGTGGCCATGGAACCAATGAGCTTGAGAGGTGATGACTACTCCAACACAGGATGCATTCAAGAGAAACTGAGACAGCCACCTGGCAGATATTCTGTGATTTGCATTCCTGCCTTGAGCCCCTTCTAACTTCATGATTCAATGGTGCATGTGCTAGTTGATTCTGCCAAATGTGTGAATTGGTTTGGCATCTTATAATTTTACTTATCACTACATGTGAACTGCTTCTTTGTAGCTTCAGATTTGGTGCTTATCCTGACAACAGATTCTTAGTGATTCAGTTTTATACAGATTCGGGGAATGAGACAGCAGCTGGGTAATGACAGGGGAAGGATCTATTATCAGTTTCAGCCACATTGATTAAATTACAGACTCGTCGCTGTACATGAATAGTTATTACAACTTGAAATGAAAGCCCAGGCTAATTACATTAATTAGTTTTTATTAAGGGCTAATACCTGTAGTTTCCCCAAAATGTAGTAATTCACCAAGGCTTGTAATCTTCCAAAGATTATGGCAACATATACTCAAGGAGGATAAAGACTGCTCTAATTCCATAACTTCTTGAAACACAACTTAGATTCTATACACAGGGACCCATTTCTTCTGATGTATGAAGTGGACTGAGTAAGTAGGTGGGAATGACAAAACAGAAACTATGGCTGCTTTTACACGACCCCTAAAATCTGATGCAAAGGGCTCACAGATGCAGAGCTTAAAATTGTTTTCCCACCAGCTGTGGACTTTTTAAAAAAATTAAGTACAACCACGCCCACCAAAGCGCGCCCCAGCACATTTTATAAGTACCTGGCCTCGAGGAGGTAAAAAATTTTCCGATGCGGATTTTAAATGCCTGGAAGTTGAGTCATGGCTACTGGACTTCTTTTTTGAGAGATAGAAACGTTTCGCTGTTCATCCAAACAGCTTCATCGGTCTGAGTATAGCTAGTGCAAGAGACCCTTCTTATAGTCAGCTTGACCTCTTGTCCCCTGGTCTGATTGGCTCATAAGATGAACAAAGCCTTAATAGGCTCATTAGGGAGACATTAGTGTCCATGGCCTTAAGGTAAACAATGGCCTAAGGTGCTGAAACCCATCAAGAATGGATCGTTAGCTGTGACCTGGTGGTGAAGGCTCCTTGATTTGCCTGGGTACTGTGGAAAGTACAGCCTGATAAGTGGCAGACAGACTATGCCGGAGCCCCCCACCTCTGTTGAGGGAGGGGTTTTCAATGCTAACATGAATGGCTTCCCTTACTCCTCTCTCAAACCACCTCTCTTCTTTGTCTAGTATGTGTACATCCTCATCTTTGAAAGAGTGGCCTTTTTCCTTCAAATGGAGGTGTACTGCTGATTCTGGTCCTGAGCTGTTACCTCTCCTATGTTGGGCCATTCTTCTGTTTAATGGCTGTTTAGTTTCTCCAATGTAGAGGTCTGAACACTCTTCACTGCATTGGACTGCATATACTATATTGCTCCTTTTATGGTTTGGTATCGGATCCTTTGGGTGGACAAGTCTCTGCCTTAGTGTGTTCATGGGTTTGAAATAAACAGGGATGTGGTGTTTGCCAAAAATCCTTTTAAGCTTTTCCGACACTCCTGCCATGTAGGGAATGACCAGGTTCTTCCGTCGGGTCTGGGTCTCAGACTGATCCCTTGTTCTTCTGGGATGGCCCGCTGCTTTGTTGAAGGCCCACCTTGGATATCCACAGGCCTTAAGTGCTGTCTTCAGGTGCTTGTCTTCCTTCTTCTTGGCTTCTGAGGAGGTGGGGATGCTCTCTGCTCTGTGGCTTAGGGTCCTGATGACTCCTAGTTTGTGTTGTAATGGATGGTGGGAGTCAAACAGTAAGTATTGATCTGTGTGGGTGGGTTTCCTGTAAACTTCTACTCCTAGGCCACGGTCAGGTCTGATGATGACTGCACAATCCAGGAAAGCCAGCCTGTTGTCTTGGGTGTCTTCCCTAGTGAACTTAATATTAGGATCCACTGCGTTGATGTGGTCTGTAAAGGCCTGTACTTCCTGCGTCTTTATTTTAACCCAGGTATCATCTACATACCTGAACCAGTGGGATGGTGTTGTCCCTGGGAAGGTGTTGAGTGCCTTCTTCTCCACTTCTTCCATGTATAGGTTTGCTACAATTGGTGACACTGGGGAGCCCATGGCACAGCCATGCTTCTGTCTGTAGAAGTCCCCTCTGTACATGAAATATGTGGTGTTCAGACACAGGTCCAGGAGCAGGCCTATCTGGTCTGGGTTGAGGCGGCTTCTGGAGGTGAGGGTGCTGTCTTCTCTTAATCTTCTCTTTACCATTATTAGCGCATCAGTGGTGGGTATGCTGGTAAAGAGTGATGTAACATCAAAGGATACCATGGTTTCTTCTGTATCCAGTTTGAGCTCCCTGACTTTAGACACAAACTCTTCTGAGTTGTGTACGTGGTGGTCTGTGTGTCCAACCAGTGGGGCTAGGATAGTTGCCAGGTATTTTGCGATGTTATAAGTCACTGAATTTATACTGCTGACAATCGGTCTGAGGGGGATTCCTTCCTTGTGTATCTTGGGAAGTCCATAAAAGCAGGGGACTGTCTCCCCGGGATATAACCGGTGGTAGGTCACCCTGTCAATTGCATTTTCCTGCTCCAAGAGTTTTAAGCATTCTATTACTTTGTTCTTGTAATTGCTGGTGGGGTCTCTTCTTAGTTTTTCATATGTATGCTGATCATCTAAAAGTGTGATAACCTTCTCGTGGTAGTCCACAGTATTGAGGACGACAGTGCACCTTCCTTTGTCCGCAGGCAGAATTGTGATGCTCTCATCCCTGCTGAGGGATGTCACAGCACTTCTCTCTTGGCTGGTGAGGTTTAAATGCCTGGCTCTCCTCCACCTTCTGTTTGTTTGTGAATGCCTGGCTCTCCTTCATCTTCTATTTGCTTTTGTTGTTTCCCCCTTTAACAGGCAGATGGGCTTCCAGTCCTCCTACAACTAGCTGCTGCAGACAGCAGAAGGATGTGAGCCTGCATTTTTTTATCCCTCCGCTCACCGCAGACAGGAGCAATGGAGTGCAGAAGGGTGGGAACACAGGAAGCAGAACAAAACCCCACAATCTCTGGTCCGAATTTAAGTTGCCAGCGGATTTTAGAGGTCATGTAAAAGCGCCCTACATTAGCAAACTGGATGCCAACAACAGGATTGTCATAAATAAATCCCAGTAATCAAGAATTCAATAAAACACTAGTCAGGCAAAATTGTCAAATGTTTCCACACAATTATTTTTTTGGGAGGAGGGGGAAAAGATGTCCTACTCCAGGGAACATCATGTGTATGGCTGTGTGGCTAGAGAGGGACTTCCTCCAGGTTAAGGAAGTCCCTCTCTAGCCACACAGCCAAACCAATCTGTTTATCCTGGAGTGGATGTACCCAGGAGAGTCATATGAGGTGATGAGTAACACTCCAGTCTACTCCATTTTGGCACCGCTTCCAAGGAGCCCCCCAAAACCACAAGACTAGGCACTCTGGACCACTATGCCCACTTGGCAAGATAAAACTGCCACCCCATCCACATAAATGCCAAAGTTTCCAATCACTGGTCAAGGCAGGACCTGCTTTTAGTACCACAAAAACTCTAGCCAAAAAACCCCAGACAGTTGGTTGAGGAGGTTTTTATATTTTATTCCAGATGCTGAAAAGACAAAAGGGGAAAAATCCCTCTCCACCCGAATTCAAAATAGTTCCAAAAAGCATTTGGAGCACAAAAGACAATTTGAGACAAAAGCTGAATCAACTAGAAAATAAAGAAAGCTAATGAAATCGTCCTAATGCACATTCCCACCCCCCCAGCCCAGCAATAAAGAGGCAAGACAACTTCTGGGAGAAAGAGCCACAACTTTATTGAAACTTCTGAACTCAGAACTGTAACCATACAAGGGGACCACATCCCGTAGCGCAAGGGTAAAGATGTTGGAGAGAACGTAGCCCTCCAGATGTTGTATTCAGAGAGAGCCACGCTTCAGTGTGACACTGCCCACATGTTCAGTGTCACCCCTACTTGTGTGAATCTACTAGCCCCTGACAGCCCTCGTTTTGGCCTGGCATTAATTTAGAGGTGTTGTTTACTCCTATGCCTGGGATGGGTTATTTTATTCCGAGGGTTGTCCTGCACCTTAGGGGCACTTACAAAGGCTCACCTGAATGCCTATACCCCTGTGCTACCTGCCAAGGGAGTTGTGACTGGGTGAAGAGACCCTCCCAGTGCCCGCTGGATAGTGGGATGGGCGAAAACGCGTGTTCACTTGGGCCAATAGAGTGACCACCAAAAATTCCCATCTGGGCCCGCCTGGGGCGACCACTTAGACTTACTCTCACAACTTAAAGGGCGGGAGGGCGGGGCTGCCGGTCTCACCGCCGAAGAAGGGTGAGCGTGCACAGGCAGGAAGCTGTCCACCCAGGAGCCAAGCAGGCGGGCAAACTTGCCCTGCCCATGAACCAGTCGTGACAGGGCACCATTGGTGAACACTTACCAGCATAGTTCTGAAACAAGTTCTGGACTGCAACAATGGGATCCTTCCGGCAGGATCTGAAGACCCCCAAATTTCCACACCTAGGTCACAATATGTTTGCTACTCGTGCCACCATCACATCCTCAGACTTGAATGGCTTTCTAGCTTTCTTATTATTTATTTATTTATTATTTAGTTAGTTCATTAGTTCGTAAAACAGTAAATAAAATCAATACTAAAACACATTTACATATTTAAAAGTAGCACAGCAGATTAGTCCAGTTTGGGGGGGGGGGAACCTTCTCAGCCAGACCATCACTCACGGAAAGCTTGTCTAAAGAGAACTTGGCTTACTTAAGGAAGGACAGCAAAGAGGAGGCCAGCCTGACCTCCTATGAGGAGTTATAGAGTCTGAGAGCAGCAACAGAGAAGGCCCTTCCCTGGGTCCATACCAAGTTCTGCTGTGAAGGTGGCTGGTTTAAGAGAAAAGCCTCCCCTGGTAATCTTAATGCTTAGGCAAGTTCATAGAAGGACAACAAGCAGTCTTTTCAGGTTGCTCAGACCCAAGTCGTTTAAGGTAGTGGCAGCCTCAAAACTTTCACATTGGCTATGTGTATTAGAGATGGGCACGAAACGAGCAATTTTTCATTTTCGTTTTCGTTTTTTCATTTTGTTACACAATGAAACGAAAAACGAATGTTGTCTCCAAAATGAACCGAACCGAACTGAAACACCAGATATTTTGTCATGCGTTTCGTTTTCGTTGCGGCAAATACATTGAACTATAATGAATGCTAACGAAACGAGCAATTTTTCATTTTTGTTTTCATTTTTTCAGTTCGTTACATAACAAAACAAAATGAATTTTTTTTGCAAAAATTCATGAAAAACGAAAACAAACCAAAACGGACCCCCTAAACGACAAACGACAAACGAAACACCATTTTTTGAGTTGTGCCCATCTCTAATGTGTATATTAACCAGGGACTGCATCATTGCAGGGTTCCTCATCACCTTGTCATCTACCATGCACCACTCAGTGCAATGTGGGCATTCTATGAAGTACCCCCATTCATACGCACAGGCACCATATGTGCAACATTGTGTTCCATTCAGAAAAGGGATGGACAATGGACATATAACAGATTACAATGGTCTAATCACAGTCCAGTTACTGGCCTCCAAACACAGACACAAATCAAAAGCAATAAAGCAATGCATGCTGCTTACATACCATCCCTTAGCACTTTAAGCGCTCTTTGAGCACTTTACAAGTTAATTATGCATGCTAAACAGTACTCCCCCAGCAAGCTGGGTACTCATTTTACCGACCTTGGAATGATGGAAGTCTGAGTGAACCTTGAGCCATGTACAGAGTTTGCCTGCAGTACAGAAGGTTCACCACCGCACCATGAAAATGTTTGTACTGTACTGTACCTCATTCATTCCCACTTTATCCATCTTGCCCTGTCCAAAACTGCCATTGTTTAGGC
This sequence comes from Phrynocephalus versicolor, assembly GCA_023846285.1. Taxonomy (NCBI): domain Eukaryota; kingdom Metazoa; phylum Chordata; class Lepidosauria; order Squamata; family Agamidae; genus Phrynocephalus; species Phrynocephalus versicolor. The sequence goes on along the minus strand of JAHTLZ010000379.1, from coordinate 53,889,073 downwards.
TTTAGCCTTTCATTTCAGAAAATCCAGAAAGGAAACTGATCAGAAGAAAAGAGCAAGTACATTGTGAAGGTATGCTACCAAAGTACCTGCATGAATGTTTATTGCAACGCTACCTGTGCTCTGGGTTGATAGCCTCACTTTTCTTATTCTGGCTGCCTCACAGACCACTGGAATTATGCCACAGCTCCTTCCAAGATTGCCTTATATATATTTTTCAGCTCTTTCCTATCTAATTTCAAACTAAAGCAAACCCTTGGGAGTGGAGTCATTCCGCTCTTGATTTGGCAGCTTAGCAGTTCTGCCTTCCTTCTCAGGAACCTTGTTAGTGATCATACATCTATGGAGCGGTTTAAGTAATAGCTCCCAGGCCCTGCGAAAGGTGTAAATGATTATTGTTTCATTTCAGCAAGATGCTGTCTCCTTGGCTTTGACAGCAAATCATCTCTACCCGAATGAAGGTTTCTTGTTCCTTGATTAAACAGTGTCTTTAATTTAGGAGGACAGATTTATTTATTCGGCAGTAGGCAACAGAAATGCCTGTCATAAAGAAGCAGTGGAAATGCTTGAAAGTATTGTTTTTTTTTTTCTTGCAAAAGCAGGAAAGGGAAGATATATTGCCGCTCTCGGGGAGAGGAAAGTGGATGGATGCCAAGGTTTAGAAGTAACTTGCTGCAGAGAGTTACTTATAATTAATCCTCCCCAGCCCACAGCACCAATTACTCACAGCATTGGCTGGCATACTGTAGGTGAAAAGATCACTGTGTGATGCACTCGTGAGATCTTCCACGCAGAAAGCCAGAAGGGTTTGATTGGGTTGGGATGCTATGTACCTCAGCTTGTGCTGGGAGAGGGGGAATAGGGAGGAATCATTTCCCCAAACAGTAGAAGACCTTGAGCCAAGCCCAGAAATGAGCTGTTGAGAATGAGTACAGTAGGACCCCCATATCCACTGATTCATTAACCACTGATACAGTTTACCATGGTTGGCAGAGAAAAAAATAAATAAATAAATAAATTAGCAGCTGCAAAGCAAGCTACTGTCACAAACAGCAGTTGTAAAGCTAGCTACTGTCATAAAACAGCAGATGTAAAGCAAGCTACTGTCACAAAACTGAAGCCGTTAAGCAAGCTACTGTCACAAAATAGCAGTTTTGTGGGAGGGGGTTTGGATTCTTTCTTATCCACAGTTTTAGTTATCCACAGAAAGGCCTGGAACCTATCCCCAGTGGATACCAATGTCCTCCTGTATAAGAGCAAAGATTGTGAGGGAAATGTTTCAATGATAGGTGCTCATCAGTCTTTCCTCACAGCTGAGTATCCTTCTGTCACCTGTATCAGATGCCAGTTGGGAGAAAAATCCAAGAAGAAAGGATAGGGGTAAACAAAATGGCTCCATGCATTTTGCCTTTTTTTAAAAAAAATTAGGGCCTTGCTTTATTTATTCCTGGTACAAACAAATAGTTAAAACAGGGCATCTGTCACTGTTGCTTGAAAGTAATGGCCAACTAGAATTTTATCACAAGAGTTTAGGTCTTCCTCTCTTTTTCATGCACACATGCATGCACATGCGCAGATCCACTTATATTTAGAGCTCCTTAGGAAGGACCTGTGTATTGCACTGTATTTTTTTTAAAAAAATTGGGGCATTTCAAGTTACACAATATTAAATATTAAGCCAAAGATTTCACCCGCTTCCATCTTAAAAGCTAGCAATGAGCCATTTCATGGAGAGAGAGAAAGGCAAACTCTTATACCAAAATTTTAGTTGGCCATTTCTATCATACAACTATGGCCAGTGGCGGATGTACCTCATTAACTGAGCATCGCCCCAATCATGACAAAAGTGAGGAAAGCAACAGTATAATGTAAATAAAACAAACAACGAAAAAAGAAAAGGCTGGTCAGATAGGCATAGTGCATTAAACTATCTTCCCTCTCTCTGTTTTACTTGCATTTTTCTACCAGCTGGTTTACCCTAGCTGTTAAGGGAAGTACAGTGGTACCTCAACTTACGAAGTTAATCTGTTCAAAATGCATGCTCTTAAGTCGAACTACTCTTAAGTCGGGGTAGCTATTTAAAAATAAGTTTAAAAAATGAAAAAAAAGTTATAAGTCAAGCAGACTGTATCTGAAATGTGTAAGGCAGCAGTTAAAACGCCAACAGTTTTCAGCTCTTAAGTCGAATTGCTCTTAAGTTGAGGTGCTCTTAAGTATGGCTACCACTATATAATATTTGTCTGCTAATCTGTTTGCCCTATATCATTACACTGCCCCCATTAAACTGCCCCCCCCCGAGGACATTCATTTTTTAATTTGTGGTGAAATCTGCCTTCTGTTTGATTTCTGTACTGAATGCAGAATGGGTGCAAAATGGAACCCGGAGGCTCTGTGTGGCACAGAAGGGATGAGGGAGGTGTTCTGAGATGTTCACAAAGTGAGTGTCCTTCAGAGTCTACTTCCTCCTTAGAGTCTCCCAACCCCATTCTGAATTGGGGGAATCTTTCTAACACAGGGGTAAGCAAATATCCAGCCCACAGGTGGCCCAAGAGGGCACAAGGTTCCCCCCCCCCAAAAATGTTAATTTTCTTCCTTTAAAAAAATCAGTTGGAAGTCACAAGACTGCATGGATTCCATCCCTATCATCCTGGACCTCTAGAGATCACCTAAAGATAGGTCAAAAGTAAAGCAACAAAGTACTACTGTATATGCAAAGAAATGGGATACTGCACATATAGGCCTATTATATTACATAAGAACATAAGAACAGCCATGCTGGATCAGGCCAAAGGCCCATCTAGTCCAGCTTCCTGTATCTCACAGTGGCCCCACCAGATGCGTTTGGGAGTGCATGAGACTAGATATCTGTCTCCTGATAGCATTCCCCTGCATCTGGCCCTTGAAGTACCCTGGTTTTAAGCCTGGGGAATTACACATCTCCATCATGGTTTGTAACCTGTGATGGTCTTTTCCTCCAGGAATCTGTCCAATCCCTTTTTGAAGGTATCCAGGCCAGATGCCATCACCACATTCTGTGGCAGGGAGTTCCATAGACTAACAATGCGCTGGGTGAAAAAATATTTCTTTTGTCTGTTCTTACTCTCCCAGCCCTCAATTTGAGTGGATGTCCCCTAGTTCTGGTATTTTGGGAGAGGGAGAAGAGCTTCCCTCTATCCACTTTACTCACGTCCTGCATTATTTTGTATGTCTCAATCATATCCTCCCTCAGGCGCCTTTTTTCCAGACTAAAGAGCCCCAAATGTTTTAGCCTTTCCTCATAAGGGAGGTGCCCCAGCCCAGTAATCATTTTAGTCGCTCTCTTCTGCACCTTTTCCAGTTCCACTATGTCTTTCTTGAGATGCAGTGACCAGAATTGTACACAATACTCCAGGTGCGGCCCTACTATTGTTTTGTATAATGGCATTATAATGTTGGCTGTTTTATTTTCAATCCCCTTTTTGATAATACCTAGCATGGAATTGGCCTTCTTCACCGCTGCCACACATTGGGGAGATACCTTCATGTAGCTGTCCACCAACACACCAAGATCTCTTTCCTGATCTGTCACGGATAACTCAGAGCCCATGAGTTGATAGATAAAGTTTTGAGTTTTTGCCCCAATATGCATTACTTTACATTTGGCTACATTAAAACAGATTTGCCATTTCGTAGCCCATTCCTCCAGTTTGGAGAGATCCTTCTGGAGCTCTTCACAATCTTCTCTGGTTTTTACCACACGGAAAAGTTTTGTGTCACCTGCAAACTTGGCCACCTCACTGCTTATCCCTGTCTCCAGGTCATTTATGAACAGATTGAAAAGCACCGGTCCCAGGACAGATCCCTGGGGCACACCGCTTTTCACCTCTCTCCATTGTGAAAATTTCCCATTGACACCTACCCTTTGTTTCCGGGATCTCAACCAGTTCTCAATCCATAAGAGGACCTGCCCTCTTATCCCGTGACTGTGCAATTTTCTCAGCAGCCTTTGGTGAGGGACTGTATCAAAAGCCTTTTGAAAATCCAGATCTACATGCCAGTTGACCTTTTCAAAAAATCTACATGCCTGTTGACCTTTTCAAAAAATTCTAAAAGATTTGTCAGACAAGACTTACCCTTGCAGAAGCCATGCTGATTTTCTCTCAGCAAGGTTTGTTCTTCTATGTGTTTTAAGATTTTCTGTTGGATGAGGCTTTTCACCATCTTCCCTGGGACAGATGTAAGGCTAACTGGCCTGTAGTTTCCCGGGTCCCCCCTCCTTCCTTTTTTAAAAATTGGTGTGACATCTGCTATCCTCCAGTCCCCCGGCACTGTGGCCGTTTTAAGAGACAAGTTGCATATTACTGTTAAGAGATCTGCAATTTCATTTCTCAGTTCCCTAATAACCCTTGGGTGGATGCTATCTGGGCCCAGTGACTTGTTAATCTTCAATTTATCAATTAGTCCTAAAACATCCTCTCTTTTAACCTCTATTTGATTTAATTCTTTAGTCAAGAGGGGCTGTTCAGGCAGCGGAATCTGCTCAAGGTCTTCTGTCGTGAAGACATGCAAAGAACTCATTTAATTTCTCTGCAATTTCCAAGTCCTCCTTAACCTCCCCTTTTCCTCCCTCACCATCCAGAGGGCCAACTGGTTCTCTGGCAGGTTTTCTACTTCTAACATATTTAAAGAAGCTTTTATTATTATTATATTATATATATTATATTATATTAGTATTTGCATTGGTATTAGTATTAGTAAGAACCTCGTGGTACAGTGGTTAAATGCCTGTACTGCAGGTAAAACTGTGCTCACAACCTGGGGTTCAATCCCAGGTAGCAGGCTCATGATTGACTCAGCCTTCCATCCTTCTGAGGTCAGAAAAATTAGTACCAAGCTTGCTGGGGGGTGGGGGTGGGGCAATGTGTAGCCTGCATACTGCAATTAACATCTATAAACCGCCCAGAGACTATTTGAAGTGGTATGGGTTGGTATATAAGCAGAACACTTTGCTTTTATATTCTATTCTATTCTATTCTATTCTATTCTATTATTACATTATATTTGGGAGGTCCCTACAATCTTGCCTCTCTATACTACAATACTGGCTGGTGGCCCTTAGGAAAAGCAAAGCTTCAGGCTATTATTATTTTGAGCCCTCTGTGAATTAAGCACGATGTTGTACAATGGAGTTATCATTTGTTTTAATACTATATTAAACATTTAATTAATAGTAATGCACTGCCTTAGGCTAAGAGCAATGGCAAATACTCGAGTTCAATGATTTCCTAAGTCTGATTCCAAAAACAGTAAACATACGGATATTCTTGCCAACCCTTTTGGAAGGAGAGAGAGAGGGGTCATGAATGTAATAGCATTTTATATGCCTTTACAATGCAATTCGAACCCCATGGAGCGAGGTTGCTAGAGGGAGTTGCAATTAGGCACATGTACCTCTTCATCAGTCTCCATGGGCAGGAAATTGACACATCAAATCCCTTTGTTTAAATTTCATTATGTTAATCTAAATCTCCATCTCACTCTTTGCACTGGCATGCAAGGATGTATTTTTCTCCCAGAATTCAAATTTGCAAGTACAGACATTTATTTACACAACTTTCCTATTTCATATATTCCATTGATTTCCCCCCTACTAACGAGACTTCTCCCTTGAACGGCACACGTCTGAAGAGCACACTTTGGGCTGTACACTATTTTTTACCCAATGAATAAATAAATATTCAGTGCTGCTTTCTGTCTCTAGGCCTGATAAAGGTGGGTCTCAGACTTACCTAGCCCCATGTTGTTAGCAGTACAGCAGACCCGTGTCCAATGGTGGCAGCTAGGAATGGTGCTGCGTCATACCAGGACAGAGGTATGTGTGTGTGTGTGCATGTGGTCTCACCAAATGCCTCTGGGAGTGTACAAGCCTAGATCTCTGTCTCCTGATACCGCTCCCCTGCATCTGGCCTTTGATGTACCCTGTACTTTAAGCCTGGAGATTACACATCTCCATCATGGTTTGTAACCTGTGATGGACTTCTCATCCAGGAATCTGTCCAATCCCCTTTTGAAGGCATCCAGGCCAGATACCATCACCACATCCTGTGGCAGGGAGTTCCACAGACTAACATGCTGGGTGAAGAAGTATTTTCTTTTTTCTGTTCTCACTCTTCCAACCCTCAATTTGAGTGGCTGTCCCCTAGTTCTGGTGACTCATGCCCTGCATAATTTTGTACGTCTCAATCATATCCCCCTTCAGGTGTCTTTTTTCCAGACTAAAGAGCGCAAAATGCAGTAGCCTTTCCTCATAAGGGAGGTTCCCCAGCCCAGCAATCATTTTAGTCACTCTCTTCTGCACCTTTTCCAGTTCCACTATGTCTTTTTTGAGATGCGTTGACCAGAACTGTTCACAAAACTCCAGGTGCAGCCTTACTATCGTTTTGTACAATGGCAGGCTTTATAATGTTGGTGGTTTTATTTTCAATCTCCTTTTTATGATCCCTAGCATGGAATTGGCCTTCTTCACCACTGGCACACACTGGGTAGACACTTTCAGAGTTGGGGAAGAAAGAGATAATCAACTGTTTATGCTTTTATTTATTTATTTATTTATTTATTTACTAAATGTCTATACTGCCCATCTAGCTCACAGGCTACTCTCAGCGGGGTGGGGTGAGGTGGGGTGGGGTGTGGTGTGGTGGGGAGAATTATATACAGTATAGATTTTAAACTGCAATGGATTCTGGTGCCCCTAACCCCAGTGTGGTTGCAGAGAGAAGAATGGATTTTACTCTTTATGTTCTTCAAATACATGCACACTTTTGTCTGTGCAATCATCCTTCAAATGTTGTTAATGAGCAGACTCTCAAGGGTAGTGTGTTTGGAATTGTGATGGATCTTGAGAGGTGCAAAAGCTCAAAACAACAAAAGCTCAAAATAATAATAAAAATTTACACTGTCATCAATCCAGAGTGACAGTGAGGATTCGAGCAACCTTACCAACCCTCTTCTGTTGGGTGAACGTTACATGGGTTGAAGAGAGAAAGTCACTTTGTCTCTTGACAGTGTTGAATGAAGCTGTCAGCATGGTGCCACCACCAGTAGTCCATGCCCAGCCAATCAGGCCACTCACCTGAATCATCACAGCCAAGGTTCTTCTTCTTTGATGGCACTCCAGTTCAGGCAGCTGCCCAGCCCACCCTCAACTTCTCAAACAGCCAACCAATCATTAGCTGAGAGGAGAGACTTCACATCCCACCTCCTTGTTGGACTAGTTGGCTGCCTGAAAGGCAGGACCAGTCTGGCAGAGTTCCTGCCAGGAGTGGAGAACTTCTGGAGAAGACCCTGGTGATATGAGAACTCAAATGAGTGGCCCAGCTGGCAGGGGTGGGTGGGTGGCAATAAAGCAGCATGGCACCTTCACAAGAAGCTGTCGGAAGGATGAAGCACCAATCTGCAGGGCTGAACGGTGCTACCATCAGATACACATCTCAGTTTCTCTGGGTGCAGCACACAGGTTCACCAAGGGGATATACCACAGGGCCTTCCTTATTTTATGGTTTAGATTAGTGGTTCTCAAACTGCAGGTCCCCAGATGTTCTTGGACTGCAACTCCCAGAACCCTCCACCACTCACTGTGCTGGAAGGGGGTTTTGGTTTAGATCTTCCACATTGTTTACTGTAGAAATTCACACCATGAGCAAGGGGTGGGTGGAGCCACCAACGTCTGTTCTAGAAGGAACAAACCAGCAGGGTGTGGAGTAGAGATGGGCACGACCAGAAAAAAATTACTTTTCGAGTTGTCGTTTGTCGGGGCGGGTCCATTTCGGGTCGTTGCCGTTTGTTGCGGAAATTTTCAAAAAATTCTCGTTTCCGTTTGTCATTTGTCGTTTGGGTTGGGGTTGGGGTTGGGGTAAGTGGGTATTGGGCTCTGGGAGGCACCTCTTTGGGTGCTTCTGACGTCTGACCCACTAAGAAGGGAAGGGAAGTGTAATGCGAAGCCACCGCGTACCATACATTGATTACATTATGTTAGGGTGGGGGGTAAGTGGCAGAGGCACCTCTCTCTCTGGGTGCCTCTGACTCAGTAAGAAGGGGAGCGTACTAGTGTACTGGTGTACAGGTTAGGGAATGGGATAGGGGATAGTGGGCTCTGCAAGGCACCTCTCTGGGTGCCTCACTTCGACCCACTAAGAAGGGAAGTGTACTTGCGTACGGATCTGGGTTAGGGTTGGGGTTAGGGTAAGGGCTAGGCTTAGGGTTATGGGTAAGGTTAGGGTGGGTTAGTGGGCTGCACCTCTGGGTGCCTCTGACCCACTAAGAAGGACAGTGTACTGGCATATGGGTTAGGGTTAGGGTTAGGGTTAGGGTTTGGGTTAGGGTTAGTGGGCTTTTAATGCCCTCTGGCACACCCAGAAGTCTCAGTCAAAACCTGGCCATGCGATTGGTGGAATGGCTCCAAAAATTTGCATGGTCCCATCCCATGGCCAGCCCATCATTGCACATGCACAGGTGTAAAAAAAATAAAAATAAAAATAAAATAAAATAAAATCAATGGAGACGTTTTATTGCAAGAAAAACCCACTGCTGCTACTATAAAAATTCAGGCATTTAAAATACCTAATTTTCAAATGTTTCTGTGGTGCTTTGGTGGGTTTTTTGACCATGATTTAAAAATAAATATTGTGGTCACCATTTTGGATCCCCCTCACCGCATGGCAAATGGAGACGACGAGGATGCCCCCCCCAGCCTGGTACCAGCAGCCCAGGACAGGAGGGGGAGGGAAGGCCGGGGACCCCCCCAGAAACCACCCCTCTCTGGTAGGTGCCCTCACTGAGGCAGGCATATTTTCGCCTGCTTTTATGGCCGGGAATCAGGGGTTTTTTTAAAAACTTTTTTTTTGGCATCGCGTGATCGCTGGCGCCGCGATGCCATGAATGACAACGAAAAATCAGACCCAATTTATCTTTATCAGGTCAGGTTCGAGCTGGAGCGGAGTAATTCTCATTACCGTTACCCGTTACGTAACACAAACAACGAACGGTAACGGAAACCAGGATTTCGCCAAGTCGTGCCCATGTCTAGTGTGGAGCCTAGTGGATCTATTGTGATGTTCATACCATTACACACAATGAAATATATAACCCTCCCCAACATATTCTTGAGAATATACCTTCAAAATTGTTGAAATATCACTAGATACATTGTGCTGTGTTATGGCTGTAGGTGCAGCATCCTAGCCGTGGGCTGCAGCCTTTTGCGTGTTTTATTAGAACAAAGCTTTACTGTCTTCAAGGGAACTTGTTCTCAGGAGAATATAAGACTGTAGCCGTCATCCTTCTGCCAAGAACACTTATTTTACACTTTCTTCAGCCTCAACGTGGAACTGGGACAGATGGGCTGAATGAATCTATCTCACCCTTTATTTCTTCTACACAAAGAGGCATCTGTAGCTTGTGTACATAAGATTCTATGAACCTCCAAGAAGGGTAGAGTGCTGCAAAACAGCATAAATCTCATGCCTGCTTGCTATTGTACATGTACAATATGCTGGATCACATAATATTTTTCAGATTCATAAAAACATACTACTGTACTTTCAATGAATACAGAATATATGCCCTATTCCTCCTTTTTTCTTGACATTAAATTGGATGGGACATTTGGTCATCTAGAGGCATGTTTAAAACAGCATGACACATAATTTTGTGAAGTGGGTCCTTTATGACGTTTGTATTTGATGGGTTGTAAATATAGATGGGCATTGGGTAGTTTGTGCTATTTGTTTTTCTTCCAAGCAAGTGTTTGGTGCTTCCCAACCCCACCTCATCCCACAGGTGCCCACTCCGAAGCAGTGCCCAAAAGAGGTTTTGTAGGGAAGCAGGAGAGTTGCCCATTGCCCACCAGAGAAGCCAGCGGTGGGAAGCACCAAACACCTGTATGGATAAAAAACAGATAGCATGAACCATCAGTCTGGTGCTCTGTGCCCATCTCTATTTATAAACAATGTTTGTATAACATAAAATCTGTACAACATAACAAATTCCAGAGATAGGGGGAATTGCTTAACAGAATCACCTATGGGGCGAATCCGTACAGCATAAAAATGGTCGCGGTTATAGATTACTCTGTTTTCAGTGCATTCCTAGGGGATATTTGTATAAAGGAAAATTTTCTTAACATAACTTCATTTGGAATGAATTAATTCCTTTAAACAAGGTACCACTGTAGTTTTTAAAAACAGGTAAAACAACATAAATAATTATCTCAATGTTTATTTTGTCCCAGACACTGTCATGTATTGGGACATTATTTTTCTGTGCTATTTTTTTTTTCTGATTCATCATCCTGGGAAGCAGAGGTAGCATATTCTCATTGTTATCAGGTTGACTCCACTCGAGTAGGAAGCACAATAGAATTATCAGTGTTTTCAGGAAATAAAAGTCCTACTAGTACTAATCACAACTCTATTCCTCCCTCTTTTCCACTATTGCTCAATACACTTTAATTCCCATAGTCATGTCCCAAAAGGTACTCAATCCAAAATTTTAAATCTACATTAATGACATATAAACTTAATGCTTACTTGTAAAAGCTCCTTCAAAATTAGGATTTAGCAATGGGCTGTTCATTTTGGAAGCAGCACATTCCAAAAGCCTCTGAAATGCAAGCAGCCAATCACTTACCTTTCTGCACAGTCATATCGGGCTAAACTCCAACCAGGAAGAAGTCTCCTGATGTCATCTGTCCTTCCCCTTCATGCTGGCCAATCAGGAGCTGTGAAAGGAAATGCACCATCCCACCGTCCTGTCTGATTGGCCAGCGCCAGAGAGAAGGACAGATGATGTCAGGAGACTTCTTCCTGGTTGGACTTTAGCCCGATACAACCATGCAGGAAGGTAAGTGATTGGTTGCTTGCGTTTCAGAGGCTTCCGAACAGCACCCGGGCTTGTGTGGGTCATTTCGGAAGTGTTGCTTCCAAAAGGAACAGCTGATTGCTATTAGGATTAAATTAGTTGATTAAATCATTTTAATTGAGATTGAGATAATCCAAAACTAGTCTGGTTTTGTATTAGAAATCAAGAAGACTTAGGTTGGAATCCCCACATAATAGTAACTACAGTGGTACCCCAATTTAAGAGCAGCTCAACTTAAGAGCAATTTGACTTAAGAGCGGAAAACTGTTGGTGTTTTAACTACTGCCTTACAAATTTTAGATATGGTCTGCTTAATTTACATTTTTTTCATTTTTTAATTTTTAACTATTTTTTTCAATTGTTAGGTACCCCAACTGCGTAGATGCCCTAAGCACATCCAATCTCACTTGATTTCGGAAGCTAAGCAGGGTCGGCCCTGGTTAGTAGTTGGATGGGAGACCACCAGGGAATACCAGGTGCTGGAGGCGCATGGAGTAGGAACTGGCAAGCCACTCCAGTACTCCTGCCAAGAAAACTCCATGGACGTGGAATCACGTAGAGTCGGTCATGACTTTAACGACACACACACACACACACACACACACCAACTTAAGAGTAGTTCGACTTAAGAGCATGCATTTGGAATGGATTAAATTCATAAATTGAGATACCACTGTAGATGATATACTCAATAACTATGGCAGTGTTACCTATTTAATATGTGTTGTGAAACAGATAAGGACACTCACTATGATTTAGCACAGTTTGGTGGATCGGGCCCACAGGTGTTGCATGGATGCTTCAGATTTCTGTTAAAATTCCTTTTGCTATGCAGTAGAAGTACAGAACAGATATCAACAGAGGAAACTGGCTACATTCTCATTAATTGGCGCTTAACAACTCAATAAAGTTCTGCTTATAGAACTCACTCTGAGACATTTGTAGGAAAAAGAATAAAAATATTCCCTTACCTTTGCTTGAAATAACAGGCTTGTGTGAGTTGCTTTCTTTCCCGCATACATACTTAGTGCTCAACTGAACAGATCAACATCAAACAACTGCTTCCATCAAAGGAAAGAGAAGGAAAAAAATACTTAGCAGAGAAGTAGGGCTTTCTATGTTTTCAAAGGCTGGAAAGAAAGATTGATTATTGATGGCTAGACAGACAATCCCTGCCAGTCGCATGAACCCCAGATGTCACGTGCAGCTGCAAACTGAACTCCAACAACATTTGAGTACAGTACATTGTTATTTTGACTGAAAAGACTGATAAAATATGCCTCCACATGGTATCGAAGGGAGGCCAGGACATACATTTTAAAACGGGCAGGTCCAAACTTCAGCCCTTCTGATGTTTTGGGCCACAACTCCCAGAATTCTAAGCTTAGGTTGCCAGTGGCCAAGGACTGTGGGAGTTGTGGTCCGAAACATCTGGAGGGCCGAAGTTTGGACAAGCCTGTTGTAAAAGGAATAAATGGCAAAGCAGTTGCTGGAAATTAAACAGATTGTTCAGTACAAAGACTAACCGCAGTTTTGTCATCACTATTGTATCACCGAGAGCAAATTCATTTCCATGTTTATTGTACTCCATCTCATGTTTCAGTAGATCTCTTTTAAAGCATTTTCTCTTAGCTCTTATCTGCTCCCCCGATATTCGGATCTACAGATCTAGTTAATATACAGTATATACAGTTAATTAAAAAGAATAAATTGGGTCAATTGAGGTTTTGTTTTGTTTTGCCCTCTTCCTGAGAATAAATTGATACCAGTCCAATTAGCTACGTAAAAATAAAAGCAGGTGTGAAAAAATTTGCTTCAGTGGAGACGAGCTTTCTTTTCTTGATGCATGGAGAAGCAATGCAATTAAAATGCTCCTAATAGGATAGCATGAAGATTTTGCTTTAAGCACCAAAAATGTTTACATATTTTAAAGAAAGACTCTCAGTGGAGCAAATCCTAGTCCCACTGAAAATCCATAAGAGTTTTGCCATTCGCTTCCAGAGAATATGCGAAATCTTGAAGGAGGCAAGAGTATTTTCAATCAAAGCCCTCTCGTAAACCCCGCAACATTTTCTATGTAAACAGTATTCCTGCCCAGATTTATTTACCACATGCTCTGCTCCCAAAATAGTACCCAAAGTATGCACAGTAATCTAAAATGAGGCAAACTGTGAGGATAAAACAGATTTAATTCAGAAACATATACAGTATATAAAAGCCAAACCTTGAGCACTTGAATGCCTCAATATATAGCCACAGAGAACTGAATTCTGGCAGCAGCTGAGCCTGACCAATGTTATTTATAAAAAAAATAACAATCACACACCTGTGCACATGGCCCATATCTGCTGTGTGCGCCCACCATAAGAAGTAGAGATGGGCACGACTCAAAAAAAAATGGTGCTTCGTTTGTCGTTTGGTCGTTGAGGGGTCCGTTTCGGTTCATTTTCATTTTTGTTGGGGTTTTTTGCAAATTTTCGTTTTCATTTTCATTGCGTAACAAAACGAAAAAAATGAAAACAAAAACGAAAAATTTCTGTTTCGTTAGCATTCTTTTCAGTTCAATGTATTTGCCGCAATGAAAACGAAAAACACAGCAAAATTTTTCGTTTCCATTTCCGTTTCCATTTTGTTTTGAAAAAAATTTGTTTTCGTTTTCGTTGCGTAATGAAACAAAAAAACAAAAACAAAAATGAAAATTTCGCTGAGTCGTGCCCATGTCTAATAAGAAGCTGCTTCGCCACAATTGGCTAATTTCTTGGTGTGGAGGAAAAACAAGAGGTAGAGGGCAGATTAAGCATCTCGTCCATGGTGGCCAGTTGCCCTCCCACCCATCCCTGTACTGGCATTACCTAGACAGCACAGGTGTGGGAACCCGCATGTGTGCAATACAACATGTAGTTCTGGCCCAAAGTGTAACCCTTGGCTTTTGTACTTGACAGCCTAATTTTAATTAATCTGAAGAATGAAAGGATTTGACACATCTGTTTCTTAGAGACAGGTGCTCTACATTATGTGACAAGGGTAATTACTTCTCTTCCCAGCTCTCTCCTTGTATAGGTGTCTGTGCGTGCCATATAACAGCTTTGTGAGTGTGATGAATCATAAGGAAAATGGAACAAAAATATACGCTTTTGCTTTCCAAATAGCAAAGAACCTCTGGGGTTTCACTGTCTCCCAAGCAATGTATCCACCTGTCACCATCAGGTAGAAATAACTTTGGCAAAAGGGCCTGAGATGATGATGATGATGATGATGATGATGATGATGATGATGATGATGA
>JAHTLZ010000379.1:53843742-53861864 GCA_023846285.1 Phrynocephalus versicolor | reverse complement strand
TTGGGATTTTATGTCCAGAGTTGTCATAGGGCCACATGGGTGGTCTAGAAAAACAAAAGTAATCAAGCTATCACATAAGGAAATAGATCACAATTTGGAGTGGTCCAGTGCAATCTCTTTCCTGGCATTCACATAACTTTTTGGGGGGAGGGGGGGAGCAGTACAGCTACTACTTTTTGAGACAAGGCTGGAGCAGAAGTGTTGCTCTAAGATCTGTCTCCCTTTAAAACAACCCTTTCCTGTGTGACCAGGTGATGCCATCTGATTGCACCTGTACTGAGCAACCAAGAGTAAATGTCTAGGGCAACTTTTTAACTTGGAGCCATCCACCAACAATTTGAAATTAAGCTGGTGGGCATAATTAACAGGATTTAGGCATAAATACTGTATAGCACTTGGGTCCACAACAGTTGTGGAGATCTGCATAATAGAGATGGGCGCGAAATGAGCAATTTTTCATTTTCGTTTTCATTTTTCATTTCGTTACATAATGAAACAAAAAAACAATTTTTTGCAAAAATTCACAAAAAACAAAAATGAACTGAAACAGACCCCAGGAATTTTGTTGTGCATTTCGTTTTTCTTGCGCAAATACATTGAACTCTAATAAATGCTAACGAAACGAGCAATTTTTTGTTTTCGTTTTCATTTTTTCATTTCATTACGTAATGAAACAAAAACGAATTTTTTTGCAAAAATTCACGAAAAATGAAAACAGACCGAAACGGACCCCCTAAACGACAAACGACAAACGAAACACCATTTTTTTGAGTCGTGCCCATCTCTACTGCATAACATGCAGGTTTTATCAGTGGAGGAGCAGAGGACTGCAATACCTCTGGGATCAACTTAGCAAACACCCATCAGAAGTATTTTTCGGTAAATCTCTATCTTACTACAATCTAGTACCATACAGACTGTCAATTACTGGATCATTTATACATTGTTATTGAATTCAGGATAAAACAGAAATGCTTTTTGTTTCCATTTTGATATTACAGCTTTTAACCAAAACATTGCTAAGGGTATTTGGCTCAGTTGCCACCATGTGGTATTTTTGTTACAGTTTTTTTCTTCTTATCATTATTTCTTGCCTTCAGATACCTTCCCCACCCACCCCCTGTCCTTCCTTATTCTTGCACCATTAAGAACAGCCTAACAGAGAAAAATTATAGAGGAAAAGCAAGGTCAGATTTCAAAGGTCATCTGGTATAACGTCTCACAGTGAAAATGCTACTTTTGGGCTACTGAATTTACAAATCAGACTATGACTGTTCAAAGTCCATTTTGAAAAATGTTTGGAATGCTACTCATACCACAGCTGATATTACCTAGCAGAAGAGCCATTTCTCACAATGGAAATATTGGGATGTATCAGTGGTTCCCAATCTTGGGTTCTGTTATGTTCTTAAAATACATCGTCCAGAAATCCTGGCTAGCAAAACTAATGGTGAAGGCTTTTGGAGTTTTAGTCCAAGTACATCTGTGGATTCAAGGTTGGGAACAAGATTAATGAATATTTTAAACTTAACCTATCTGTTAATGCCTCTGAAATGAACATCTAGGTATGAATGCTGGGAGCTAGGGTGACTTAATTCTCCATGGCTTCCAGCTTTCTTAAATATCTCATAAGACAGTTCACCATTGTTTTCCAATTACATCTTGATATTCTGTGGGAGTACAACAAAATCAAAAATTTGAAACTCAACTGCAGCCTTCAGGCTAATGGCAGAAATATCTCCCCCCTTCTGCTAAGGCTGATACTTCACGTCCATCTCAGTGCTGTTCATGGTCCCGCTGGGGACCAGTATGAAGAAATCTAACCGCACGTCCATTGCGGGATAAGAGGAGTTCGTCCCGACCACGCCCCCTGACCTGTGATCTAAGCGGAATGAGAGATTCCCCTCCCTGGCCTCAGGAATCTCCTCATCTCACTTCTCCGAGAGCCCGTGAGGTCAGTCTCCCCCGTAACATGGCATTCTCCATCTAGTGGCAGGAGTGCAAAGTGCCGTTCGCCAGAGGGAGTAAAAGACAAAGGCCTCAAACTTAGCTCCATAACGTATTGAAGGCAAGGCTCCAGAGAATCGAAACATCAAAAAATGGAAGGTCAGGCCCCCCAAAAAAATGGAGAACAAAGGCATGGAATTCCACATCTTATCACAGAATGAGGACGTGCAGAAACAGTCATGCCGGTATCATCATTCACGCCCATGCGTACACGGGAACAGGGACATAACTGGAAGAAGACCACATGACTATGACCATCAACACACAATGAACTCCCTCCCGGGACAAGAGTGGATGTGAAGTAACCATCTAAGTTACATAAAGTCAAAGGGAGAGAGAGGAGGGATTAAGTGCTATAGCAGAATCACAGGTCTTGATGATCTAGAACATGCGTATCTGAATCTAGATTCACATGTAGAGATGGGCACGAAACGAACAATTTTTCGTTTCTGTTTCTGTTTTTTCATTTCGTTACGCAATGAAATGACAATCAAATTTTGTCTCTAAAATGAAACAAAACGAACAGAAACACCGGAAATTTTGTCATGTGTTTCGTTTTCGTTACGACAATACAAGTGAACTGCTTTAAATGCTAAAAAAACCACAAAAAATTGAAATAAATGGTAACAAAATGGTAACAAAACGAACGAAAACGAAAATGAATTTTTTGCAAAAATTCACGAAAAACGGAAACGAAACACCATTTTTTTGATTCGTGCCCATCTATATTCACATGTTTGTAAAAGATAATTCCCCACCATACTTAGCACAATTTGTCCCTATTCTTTTGGCATCAGTTATTTCCGCCTTACCTCTGAACAGCTCATGCCCACTAGCCCTTGTCAAGCCCATTTGAAAAGTCATTCCCTTTGTTCTTTCTGGCCGTCTTCTGCACCATGTTCTTGAATAATCAACCCTCTCCAATCAGTGCCTTGTGATCTTAAGAGCCCAGAACACAAAAATGTCAGCATTGCTTAGCTATCTGGGGTAACCCAAGCATATTTCATTTATCTCAGTGACCCTCTTGTTTTTACTATGCCTGTTAAAAAGGCGGGGGGTTCCTCTCAAGGGAGAAGGCAAGGAATTCATATGAGACACTTAACAGCTTATTCGACTTCACCTTTCAACTTGATTTCTGCTCTGCTTCTCAAAGGTATATGTCAAGAAGCGGTTTGGTGATTCTTATTCATAGTTCTTTCATTGCTTCCTAATGGCACTTCCGTTTCCACCCAGTCAAAGGCATTTCTAGTCATCTGATGAAGACATAAAAATAGAGCTGAAAAATATTCCGGTAACTTGTTGAAGAGCCAATCTGAAATTTATCAGAGGACAGATTTCTGACATTTTGTTCTTTTCTCTCACCTTCCCTTGAAAAGAAAAGGATGTAGAATTTCCCCAGAATAATTTCAACCACTTAAAAAAAAATACTCATCACTCATCACAAGACCCTGGAAAATTGTGTGTGTGTGTTCTGTGCAGTCAAGTCAGAACTTATTTATAGTGACCCAAATAGGGCTTTCAAGCTGAGATATTTAAGGAGTGGTTTTACCAGTTTCACTCTGCTGGTGATTTTCTACGTCCAAACAGACTAGGATTTCTCTAGAGTCCTAATCTGTCACTTTACCCACTACACCACACTGGGAAAATACTACATCTGAATTATTGTGAAGCAAAAATCAAACAACCCAAAGCATACTGCTTATATACCATTCCATAGAGCTTAAAATATATGAGCAGAACACTTCGCTTTAAATCACTCTCTGGGAGGTTTACAAGTAATTATATAGGTTACACATTGACGCCACCTCCCCCACAAGTTGGGTACTCATTTTACCAACCTTGGAAGAAGGGAAGGCTGAGTGAACCTTGAGCCTGCTACCTGGGATTGAACCCCAGGTCGTGAGCACAGTTATAGGTGCAGTACAGTTGTTTAACCACTGCACTAGGAGACTCAGTGAAGGGAGCAACATAATGCCTCTGTTTACAACAGATACTGCTACTGGTATTTGCAGCACCCCAAGCAAACCCAAACCTTTGCCACTATAAGTTTCCTGCGGATGCTTTGCCAACATTCTTTCTCTTCTACAAGTACAGTAACGTTCATAAATGTTTCAAGCAATGTTATTTTCTTAACATCCATCTGCCAGTTTGGTAAGAAAACCACCACCTCACTAGTTTTTTTTTAAAAAAGTTATATTTTGCATCTTCTTATATCTCTTGCAGTCAACCCACTTTATTTGCACTCCCTAGTGTTGCAGTTGAGACAGAACTTCATACAATTTCTTTGTTTCTGTTGGCTTCAATTCAGACTGTTTCAACCACTGTTTGCAGTAGCACATAGCCATCTTAGATGAATCCCGGCTGCCCCAAGACATTTTATTGCCTGAAGGACAAGATGACACCATCTCCATTTTACCTACACAAGCCAAACTGCACTGGCAGCTGAAAACATATTACACCACTTGTAATGGGATAATGTTCTGGATTACAGCTGACTAAGCAGCCTAGTTTAGAGGGCTCAGGACAGGTTATGATGTACATGGCTCTGTACCACTAATAGAAGAGAAGGCAGCCAGGAAAATTAAAAGAACCAGCCAGAAGGCTGTCATTATTGCTTCTTCTCCAGCATACTGTACCTTGCTTGAGACAAATTACAAGATTCTGACTAACAATAGATCTGGCCATGAAACAAACTAAAATCATCAAGGCCAGATGAACAGCATCCTAGGGTTGGAGAATAACAACCTAACAACCTTTGAACTGCTGAGCTGCAAGGGATCCAGAGGCGTAGCTAGGGCTTCCAGAGCCTGGGGAAAACATCCATTTTTGCGCGCGCCCCGGGGTCAGCACACAGGAGAGTGAGCCCCCCAAACCCCCACAGACATACCCCTTGGCCCATCCAAGGCACCCAGAGGGTGTTCCCTCCTCCAGTGGCACCATCCCATCCCACCAGAGCACGGCGGCAGTGCCCCCACCAGCAGGCTGGCCACCGGGCTCGGCTATGCCAACCCGCCAAGCCCAACCCCCCTCTGGGCAGATCCAAGCCAGGGAGGACAATTCCCCACTCCTTTGTCATGATGTCCAGCCCTACCAAGATGACCCCCCACCCCACTTCCCCCCGCTGCTGCCGCCTCACCTTGAAGACCTCGGAGAACAAGCTGGCTCCAATCTTCTCGCATTAGAAGTTGTCAAGGCATGCCAGGGTGGAGACGGCGCTATGCAGAGCCCGGTAGGAGAAGAGCCACAGCCCCCCTGCACCCAGCCAGTCCCCCGGCTGTTCCCCCTTGGTGGCACCCTCCACCTCCAGCTGCAGCAGCGCCAACCCTGCCCATCACGCCGTCTGCTCCCCCTCCATGGTTGGGCACAACAACAATGGTGGTGGCAGTGGCAGCGGCGCCGAGCAGGGCCACCCCCATGGCCAAGGCAGTGGCAAGGTTCGGGGAGGTGAGGCCAAACACGGTGGCAGCGAGGGGTGGCCTGGGTGTGCCAGGCGTGTCCGCGCCTTTACTTGGGAGTAATCATCACTGAGTCAGGATATTAGGTGATTTGGCACCCCCTAATTGCTGTGCCCGGGCGCCTGCCCCCTTGCCCTCCCCACACCACACCCCTGAAGGGATCCTCAAATAATTACAGATATGTATTACTATTATTTTTTAAAAGATCCTGGCGTATTCTAAGTGAAACCACCTTTCCAGAACAAAATAATATACTTTTAGAGTCATGATGAGAAATGTATACTCCCAAAAATTAGGGAACAAGGCACCACTTTGGGAAGATTTAGAGGATGTGGTAGTGGTGAACACTGGGCTAGGAGACTCCCTCTGACATTTGTGGAGGCTCCTTCCTTACAGCCCCAGAACAAAAAGGCTGGATGGTGACTGTGAAGAGGACAGGGTCATAGATGCCCCTGTCAGTATGCTGTCTCCCCAGAAATCTCAGGCCTTCACCCAGATGGCTACCAAGACAGCTCCAAATGCTGTAGTCTGACCGGAACAGTAGTCTGTCCATTACTGGGCTGAATAATCCCAAGAAAATCCCTGAGTGAATGGGGCTATGTTTATAATATTCCTTGGCAGGGAGGGCTGGGTCCAATTCAGGGAGTATCCAAAGGATACATGGGGCTTCCCTTGAAACTTGTTCAGCGATTGCAGTGGGTGCAGAATAGGGTGGCCATATTGTTGGTTGGTGCAGGTCGTTTTGACCACTTCATGCCAATCTTGGCTCGCTTGCACTGGCTACCCATTGCCTCTCCCGGATAAGGTCCATGGTACTGGTTTTGGTTTACAAAACCCTCCATGGCTTGGGGCCTGAGTATCTGACAGAGCGGATCTCCCAAAGGTCAGCAGCATGGACCTGACCCACCAGAGCATACTTGGCGATTTTGCTCAGTGTGGCCACTCCCCATGAGGCCCGTAGGATTTCTACCGGTAACTGGATCTTCTCGGTGGCTGGCCCCACTGCGTGGAATAAACTTCCTAGTGAAATTTTCCATATTGAGTCCCTCCCAGCCATTAAAAAGCATTAAAGACCTGGCTTTTTAAAGAGGCATACAGTGATCGGTAGTCTGTTATGTTGTGCTTCCCCTTGTTCTGTACTTTTTTTGCCTCTTGACGGATGTGTGTATGACATTTTTGTATTTTTAATGCTTTTTGTTTTCATTGCCTGTTGTTTATTGTTTATTTTATGCTCATTTATAATATTTACATTCATGTAAACCATGCAAAATCCTTTTGGGAAATTGGTGCAGTCTAAAAATGCAAACAAAAAAACAACAACAAATATGGATACAAACCATCACTGAAACCTTCTTATTGAAGAGACAGGGAGAACAAAACAAGGGACTGATGAAGGAACATGATTCCACTTCCCTCCCTAGCAGACATTGGCCAAGAAGGGGACCCCATGACTACCAACCCTGAGAAGTGAGGAGATTAGAGGCACTGGCAGGAGAATGCCACCATATCTGCCCTAAGTGTGGGAACAGCCTTGAGGGAGAAGAGCCTCAGCAGGTGAACTGAACCTCTCCCAATCAAGTTAGGAAGTCAGTGGAGGAAGCTGGGTATCCCCAAGAGGCTGGTATCTTCCCAGTGAACAAGAACTGGGATTACTTTATCTGCATATAATACAGTGGTACTTCTACTTACGAGTTTAATCTGTTCCGAATGCATACTCATACGTTGAACAACTCATAAGTAGAGCAATAACAATAAAAACATTTAAAATTGCTAGTAGAGGAGACCACATCTAAAATTTGTAAGGCAGCAGTTAAAAGGCCAATGTTTTCTCGGTCTTAAGTCGAATAGCTTGTAAGTAGAGGTACACCACTGTAGTTTGTTGCCTTTTTCTTGGATCCAAGTTTCAGTAAACCATGTTAAGTTTTAGTCGCTGTCTATTGGTTGTATGGGTTCAAAGATAAAAGGTGGTAACCCAGCCAAACACATCAGGGATGTTGGGCCTTATGGCTACCTAACACGGTTACTAGAGTAGCAGATTGTCTTGTACTAGAGGACAAACTCTATGACTTTGAAAACCACTTCTGAAGTCCCTGTATTAGCTACTAAAGCATACCTACGTATGCATACTTGAGAGTTCATCCTACTAAATTCTAGAAAACATATATGACATAGCATTTAAAGTTTAAATCATCATCATCTTCATCATCATCATTACCCTGAATCTGCTTCATGACATTTCTTGTAATGTACAGTATCTGTATATGTTTAAAAACTAATGGCAATTGACCATCATTTCCTGTAAATGGAATTCATTTACAAGGCCAAAACATATATATTCTCTTCTTGCTACACATTAACATAAGATTTCTTCATTCTCCAAGACTATTCCAGTGGGAGTCACAGAAATGTTTCCTAAGCAACATGTACAGTGTATTCTGGATTTGTATTCAATTATAAAATATACTTGATGGTATGTTACTCTTATAAGATGGAATAAAATCCTAATGGTACCTTGTTTAACTGCTGCAAATCACATAAAGAAAATGGCCTAATATGTACCAGCACAATGAAACCAAGTTGTGGGAGTTATTTTCTGAATAATAGAGCCGAGGTTAAAATGTGAAGGCTTGACTTTGCTTTTGGATGTTTTTGATGATGGCCATCAAAAGATCTGTGATTTTTCCTATGACAAAATGTCTTGGCTCCAGCAAGGCACTCACCCTATAGTATAAAGCCACATGCCTTCCAAAAATAAAATGCAATATAAATATAAATAAATAGGGAGTGGGTAAGCAAGGCTTTGCAAATGACTGGGATGGAAAAACTGACTGAAAAAAATTAACCACAGCAGTGGTTTGTTTATCCCACTGACTTTAGCTTGAATGAATATATTATAAAGATTGAAAAAAATGGAAATGTTATTTCATGTGTTCATTATGTGCTGTCAAGTCCAAATCAACTTACAACAACTCTAACAGAGCATTTAAGATGAGTTATTTTTGAAGGATGGCTCTTTTGAAAGAGCCATCCCTCAAGGAGATGAGAGGGATCACTTGTAGATACAGGGCCTTTTTGGCAGCTGCCCCCAGACTATGGAATGCCCTCCCAAGTGAGACCCGCTTGGCACCGACATTGATGACATTTCGGCACCAGGTAAAAACCTTCCTGTTCCAGAAGATTTTTAACTGATATTACAGGTTGCGGGTCCTGATGGCAATTTTAGTGCATTGTATTTTAATTTTTATAATTGTTATTTTTTAATTGTTGTAAGCAGCCCAGAGACCTTTGGGTAGTGGGAGGCATATAAACTGTATAAATAAATAAATAAAAATAAAACATTTAAGCAGTGGTTTTACCAGTTCCATCTCCCACTTCCCCCAAAAGTTTCCATGATCAAGTATGATTCAGACCCTGGTCTATTGAGTTCACCACTCTTATTCAGTACACCACACTGGGTATATGTAAAATAAAAGACACAAACAAGAATGATCCCCCTCCAATAAAGACATGAGCAAGGATCCCATGCTTTGATTGGGTGGAAGGAGAAAACGTGTGAGATTGCCCTTGCCTTCCACATTTCCCATGACTGATTTTAATTGAGGCCTAATAACTCTAGCAAATAATTTTAATTCACTCCTGTACTAGACTCTTGCAAGATAAACAAGTGTGATGCCTGCAATTGTCTTGTTGAAGATGAAGTCAGGCTGAGAAGCACAGCCTTTCTTCATCTCCTACCTCCTGGCAAATATAATGAACAGATCAAAATCTGCAACCACACTTTGGGAAGATTTGCAACAATAGCAGCAACACTGCGTTCTCTCTGTGTGTGCTAAACTGTCCTGCTGATGTTAACACAGTTTGGAGTAACCACAAAGATATTTTTGCATAGTGATCCTGCTCAGCTCTGGTGCTCAATACACATTCCTGGGGTTGGAATTCTTTAATTCCTTATCTAGAGTTTTAATTCCATCTCTCTATTCAGTGGATTCTGGAGATCCAATTCAAAAGCAACAGCAGCAACAATGCCAACACTCAAGAATTGAGAACAACAGGTTGTGATGTACACTGTTCATTTGTGTTCTCTCTCCCCCCACCCTGTAAGTTCTGCACAGTTCCTTCTAGCCTTCTTGACCTCACTCCTGAGGTTCACTTGTTGGTCCCCTTTTCCTACCCCCCCCTTTGGGGGGAGTTTCTGACTTTTTCACCTTCACCTTTCCTCAGGCTATAATTGAGGAATGGGCAGCTGTTACAGGCTAGGAAGCACAAACACTTCCATGTTACTTCTCTCCAGATATACAAGGGCCACACCCTTTCCAAAAATGAGACTCCAGGCTCCCAAAATATTTTGAGGTGAAAATACTCATTTATTCATTTCATTTAAAATATTTTACACTATTAAGAATGCAACACTGTATTTAAAAGCTAAAAACATTAAGTATACAAACATGAAGAAAAATAAACAAATATTCCATTAAATAGCATATAAATTCAATAGTTTATTTTTAATGTATTTATTGCTTAAAAATGAGGAGTCATATTTACTCAATTGAGAGGACACTTTTTGTCCCAGCAGCTGAAAAGTGGCACAGTGAGCCTTGGTGAACAACTGGAAGCCTATAAGGCACGCAACACACACACATCTGCTGCTGAAACAACATAACTCTCCAGGTAGTATCAAGTGGTTCAGAAGTCACATATAACCATCCTCCAATCTTGCAGGGTCGCTGCTGCAATCTCCATTTCATTTTTCCCCTTATGCATTTTCTACCCTGACATCTGATTGGGTCTCACCTATTCAGTGGCACAAAGATAAGATTATGTTTCTCCCAAATGAGAGTATACAAACCTGGAGGATTCCCACATGACTGATATGCACAAAGCTACAAATTCAATCCACTGTATCTCCAGTTAAAAAGAAAAATGTTCCGGTAGTGGTGATATCAGAATTCTGCTTAGAATCCTGAAAAGTTACTGATGTTTAGAATAAGATTTTACACACACACACACACACACACACAGCACATCTAGTGTTCTAGATGGCTTCAAAAAACAAACAAAACCATAAATATACAAACATTAAATAAACACACAAAAACAGAAATACATCCTAAAAGCCCTCCAGTCTAGCAAGGATTCCAAAACTCAAGATGGTGAAACCATTGGGCCATCACAAAATTGCTTCGGAATTAAGATTTAAAAGGGATTAGGTTTTCCAAGGTGTGAGTCAAGAGCCATGAAGCTCAGGAGGGTGGGGAGCCTGTCGCACCTCCAGCAGGATGGCTCTCCACTAACATTTTTGGTTAATGACTGTTGGGCCTCCTTTAAACTGGGCACCCACAACATCTAAGAATCGGAGGTGCAGGTTGGATAGGATGGCAGCTTTGAGGGACAGGTGCTCTGGCAGGTAATGAGGTAGTCAACCTTACAGTGCTTTATAAGTTAACATCGGTACCTTGAATTTGGACCAGATGGATAGTAGTGGCAGCCAGTACAAATGGGTCAGGACAGGTGAAATATGGTCGAATTTAGATTTTATTTATTTATTTATTTATTTATTTATTTATTTATTTATATACCACAACCATCTAGCAAAAAAGCTACTCTGGGCGGTATACAAACATATACAAAATATAAAAATAGATTAAACAACTTAAAATAGTAAATACAACTAATCAGTCAAACCAAATAATTAAATCATCATAATAAAAAGAACAAATTAACAAATATGCACAAATAAAATAAATCAGAATGGTTTGACAATTCAAAATAAGAACAAATGGAAAAAAAATAACTAGTAGAGAATTACCATAAGGCAGGGGGAAATGACAGTGTCCTATTTATATAAGTTGGTTGAAACAGAATAATCCGGGAAGGCCAACCTATAAAGCCAGGTTTTCAGTAGTTTCTTGAAGGCTTGTAGTGAGGGCGCCAGGTGAATCTCTTGGGGAACCTCGTTCCACAGGTGAGGTGCGACCACCGAGAAGGCTCGTTTCCTTGTTGATGCTTTCCGAGCGACTTTCCATCTCTATAATGTCTTGTAGCCAATACATGCTGCTGCATGAATCTTTACATAGATATGACTGGAGCATCTATTTGGATATGTTCACTGAGGCTCTCTTTGCTAGTACCCAACCTAGCCGCTACATCAATAAAATGAAAGAAAAAGCAGACAAAGAAAAACATTGGACATTACAATATTAGTTACCTTGTGGCACTTATAGGGTGGTCTATTAATCTGGGTGATGGGAAGAAACAGACAGTTCCATTTGTTCATTTTGCCAGCAAAATTTTCAGTTCAAAAAAACCTGCATTATCTATTCGCTATTAATTGTGCATGTATTTATAAAATACTTCTGTAGCATGTTGAAAACAAATAATTAAATACCTTTCTGGATGAATGACTGAAGGCAATGAGGTTAAAAAATAAAGTGAAAACCACAGTGACAACGCTACCTATCATATTAATGCGGAGGCTATTTGCAGATTGCCAGCTCCACTGCAGGACTGTAATGAATTCAGAACGGTTTAAGATCCAGTGAAAAAACAAGGAAATCATGCCGAGTTAAAAATAATGTGCTTTTGTGGAGGATGAATCACCGTTTATTTGCATTATGCAGATAAAAATGTCAGAATAATTAATTTCCAGTTTTATCTGAATTTAATACAGCATGCAACAGTGAGAACCAGACAAGCAGTTTGCTGAGTTAGTGTAATTGGCAAACAAATTCAGCAGTAAATCGAGTTCTGCTACAGAAGGTGCAAGCAATTATGGGCACGATCCAGCCACTTTTAAGATTCCAATCTTATATCTATATCAAGGCCGAGGAGCCAATTTGCATGGCAGTTCTCTGCCATGTGTTGAAGGCCATATATATGAGTATTTTTACCCCACCTTTCTCCTTGGAAAAGGACCCAAGGCCGCTTAGAGTAAGGAGGGACAGTAGACTGTCCAGTACATTTAAGACGTATTCAAGGTTAAGAATAGGGAATTGAAGGGTGTCTTACAGCATTTGATAGGTGCCTAGATGCCCTAAGCACATCCAATCTCCTCTGATTTCAGAAGCTAAGCAGGGTCGGGCCTGGTTAGTACTTGGATGGGAGACCACCAGGGAATACCAGGGGCTGTAGGCGCCTGGAGTAGGAACTGGCAAACCACTCCAGTATTCCTGGCAAGAAAACTCCATGGACATGGGGCCACAAAGAGTTGGTTATGACTGTAATGACACAACACACACACATTACAGCATTAGAAGACAACATTGAAGCTAAAAAGAAAACGTGGACGGTGAAGAAAAGAATATAAATTCCGTGTACAGTCATGCATGCTAGACCATCTAGGTTAGAAGGTATGAGAGATGTGAACTAACAAATGAAGGCCAGGCCGCAGAGAAAAGGTGGGCTGCGGTGTCCCAAAAACTTTCTGGACCTATGCCGCCAGGCCATTACTGATCCAGATTCACTCTGCAAGGTTGCCTGGTCTCGTAAAGAAGCCGATACTGGCTGAAACCCCAAAGAGGGCCCAGCGGGTCTGGCTGTTTCGATCCTTGACTAGTTTACACATTACACAAGAGCACGTGCATTTTGCCAAGCGTTTTGGGAGGGAATGGGCGGCGGAGAAGGAGGGGGGCCGCGAAAGGAGGGGGAAGCTCCAGGACCATCCCACGCACCTCGCTGGGGGTGGGGTGGGGTCGCTGTGGGGGAATCGGCTTCTTAGAAGCCCCCCCCCCAAGGGAGGCAAAGGAGCCAGGTGACCCACTCCTGGGCTCGTTGGGTCGCTTTCACCCCTTGCCCTAAAGCCGCACTGTCCCCCTATCCCTCACCCTATCCCTGGGCCGCTCAGGCAGCGGGCCCAAAAGAGCCACCCCAAACGCGTGGCGACACGGCCACTCTCCCTTCCGACGCCCTCCTTTCATCTTGCTGGGAGAAGAGGAAGAGACGAGAGCGCGCGTGAGGAAACCCGGAGGCCAGGGAGACCCGAAGAGGAGGGAGGCTTCCATCATGAGGGAGAGGAGTGCAGCTGGGCTTCAGCTGCAGCTGCGGAGGGAAAAGAGAGAGAGATAGCCTTTTCACACGACCCCTAAGATCCACTGGCCACTTAAATTCGGACCAGGGATCTTAGGGGTTTGTCGCTGTTCCTGTGTTCCCACCCCCTCCGCACTCCTGGCTGCTGTCTGCATGAGGGGAGGGAGAAAAATAGGAAGAAAAGAATGCTGGCTCACCTGCGTTCTGCCATCTGGCCCTGCTTCCTGCAGCATTCATATCTCTTAAAGGGGCAGGGGGCAAAAAAAAACAACAACAAACAGAAGCAAGGAGAGCCCGGCACTCACTACGTTACATCCGCATCAGGAATTTTTCACCCCTGGAGAGCAGGTACTTGAAAAGTGCGCTGGGACACGCTTAGGTGGGCGTGGTCGCACTTAATTTTTTGTAAGCTCTGGAGCTGGTGGGGAAACAATTTTAAGCTCCAGATCTGGGAGCCATCTGCCACGGATTTTAGGGGTCATGTGAAAAGGCCCAGAGAGAGAGAGACCACAGCAGCACACGTTGCAGCTGCAGCTCTTCCGGCTCCGGCTACCTGCACACTTGCGCACCCCCGCCAGCAAGCACCTCGCCCGGGAGCTCGGCAACGGATCTTCCCCCTTGACTCGTCTTCTCCCCTCTTCCTCCTCTTTCCATCCGTTTGCCTTACCTGCCCCTCCAACTTTTATGCGCACTTCCTCCTTTTTACCTTTACTGAGGAGGGAGCCTGTTGGGCGCTGGACGGCAACGCTGGGCACTTTTAATGGAAAGGGTGGGGTGGGGGGGACAAGCGAGAGAGGGAGGAACATTGGTTCCACCAGCCATAAAGGAATGAAAATTGCTGGCCTCTTGATAATTGTGTGCGGGTTTGGAGTTGCGGCTTCCCCGCTCCCTTTCCCTCCCCTCCGGGCCTTTTCCCGATAGTCCACTTTGGGCTTTATTATGAAGGATCAACAGAAGCCACCTCAGGGTGAAAGCCCTCGGTGCCCGCTGGCGACTTATCTGAGGGGAAAAGGCAGGGCTTTCGAGCCCACGGGAAGCAGGCCAGAATTATAGGCAACATTTTTTTCTTCAGAAGGCCATCGAGGGAGAAAACCGCATTTGGAGGCGAGCTTTGAAGAGAAAAAGGATGAAAAGAAGGGGCAACCACTTGAAGGGCCCTTAGAGAGAAGGAGGGCTGTGAGTGGGAAAGGTCGTCTAGTATATACTGTTGTTTTTCTGCCTACTTTTCTTCCTACATCTACCCGTCATGTCCATCGAAACACGTCAATCTATTTTTCTTCTAATCTTGTTCATGTCCTGGAGAAACAACAACAAAGGAGAGGTGACAGATGGATGTCCAGATTTCTTTTTTATGCCTCCAGCCTTGGATCACTCACCACCTCTCAAGGTCATTTGGAAATGCTCTGACAGCTAAGACATTTGTCTTGATATTCACCTGTATGTAGCTTCCTGTAGCTTGAGTCCATTATGACATGTTCGTCACTTTTAGGATGATTGATAACATATTCTGCTCCTCCTCTGTGTGACTACTTTTTGACCACTTGAAAATTGCTACCATATCTCACCAAGTCTTCTTTTCTCATGGCTAAATATACCTGGTTCTTTCAGTCTTTTCTAAAAAGGCCTTGATTTTTGGTCCCATGATCATTCCTGTTGTCCTCCTCTGAAACTGCTCCAGTTTGTTGCCATCCTGCTTAAAGTGTGATGTCCAGAGCCTCATCCAGTACTCTAGATGAGGCCTACTCAGTACTGAATAGAAGAAGATTAGGATATCACAGGATTTGTAGATAATATTTCTGTGATTGCATTGTTAAATATGATTTTTACCTTTTTTTGCAGCCATATCACCCATTTTGGTTTGGCTAATATTCAGCACATTAGTACATTTCCCCTCTAGATATAAAACTTGGCATTTTAAATTCTGTTAATTTTTTTCCAGCTCAGTGCTGAACCTTATCAAGATCTTTTTTAAAAAAATTTGTTCCAGTCTTCCAAGGTATTAGCTAGTCAAACTCATTTTATGTGAACTGCAAATTTGAGTATTCCCTGCAATAGGTTGCAAAAGTATTCCCTGCACTCCCTCATCAAAGTCGCTAACAACAATACTGAAGAGCAATGACTCCAGTATTGAGCCTTGTGTCTCCCAGTTTGAGAAGGAGCCAATGATAACTGACAATTCTGTAACCAACTGTATCCAGCTGACACCTGTTCTGTTCACCCTATACCTAGTTACAAGTATCTTGCTGATCAGAATATTGTGAGCACTTTGTCAAAGGCTTTGTTGAAGTCAAGGCATATTACGTCTATATAGCACCCCATCATCTACCTGCCAGGTTACCCAATCAAATGAAACAAGATTAACCTGGTAGGATTTGTTCTTGAGACGTGTAATCTTAAATCCCACTGAGTACAGTGGATATAAAAAGTTTACACCCCCCTGTTAAAATGTCAAGTGTCTGTGATGTCAATAAATGAGACAACAATAAATCATTTCAGAAGATTTTCTACCTTTAATGAGACCTATGATCTATACAATTTAGTTGAACCACAAACTGGAATGTTTTAGGTGGAGGAAGGAAAAATAAAAAAAAATGAAATAATATGATAGCATATGTGTGCATACCCTTAAACTAATACTTTGTTGAAGCACCGTTTGATTTTATTACAGCACTCAACCTTTTGGGGTATGAGTCTATCAGTATGGTACCTCTTGACCTGGTAATATTTGTCCACTCTTCTTTGCAATAACGCTCCAAACCTGTCAGATTACAAAATCATCTCCTGTGCACAGCTCTCTTCGGATCACCCCTCATCAGATTCAGGTTTGGGCTCTAGCTGGGACGTTCCAAAACGTTAATGTTCTACTAGTGAAGCCATTCCTTTGTTGATTTGTATGTATGCTTGTCATGCTGAAAGATGAAGTTCCTCATGTTCAACTTTCAAGCAGAAGCCTGAAGGTTTTGTGCCAATATTGACTGGTATTTGGAACTGTTCGTAATTCACTCTATCTTGACTAAGGCCCCTGTCCCAGCTGAAGAAAAACAGCCCCAAAGCATGACGCTGCCACCACCATGCTTCACTGTGGGTATGGTGTTCTTTTGGTGGTGTGCAGTGCTGTTTTTACGCCAAACATATCTTTTGGAATTATGACTGAAGAGTTCAACCTTGGTTTCATCAGATAATAACACTTTTCCCCACATGCTTTTGGGAGACTTCAGATGTGTTTTTGCAAAATTTAGCTGGGCTTGAATGTTTTTCTTCATAAAAAAGGCTTCTGTCTTGCTTCTTAACTCCATCGCCCAGGCATTTGAAGAATAGAGGAGATTGTTGTCACATGTACCACACAGCCAGTACTTGCCAGATATTCCTTTAATGTTGCTGTAGACCTCCTGGTAGCCTCCCTGACCAATTTTCTTCTAGTATTTCCATCAATTACCAGTAGGTCAATCTGACAGCATAACAAAGTAAATAAGAGAATTCCCCCAAAAACATTACACATGGGTTTTCACTATATACAAGCCCCAGCCAATCACAAAGCATTACATCACTCACTTTAAACTTAATACACATGTGTTAGCCTTCCTTTTTTGTTAACCTCAGTTACTCAGCATTTCACACACATGTTCAACATGGCTGTTGATTACCACAAGCCTTGTTTTGTTTCAGCTTGTAAATTATGCCTTGACAATATGCCACCATATTATTTCAGTTTTTATTATTTTTATTTCCTTTACATAAAAGATTTCAGTTCAACTGAGTTGTACACTTCATGTGTGTTGTGTCATTACAGTTGTGACTGACTCTTCATGACTCCATGTCCATGGAGTTTTCTTGGCAGGAATACTGGAGTGGTTTCCCAGTTCCTACTCCAGGCGCCTACTGCCCCTGGTATTCCCTGGTGGTCACCCATCCAAGTACACTTCATAGGTCTCATTAAAGTTGGAAAAAGTTCTGAAATGATTTATCTTTGTCCCATTTATTTACATCACCAACACTTGACATTTTAACAGGAGTGAGCAAACTTTTTATATCCACTGTCTAACAGTATACTTGGGTGAGGAAGGTGATTGTGGTGTTTTACGTTAATCTTGCAGACACTGAATAAGTTTGAATATGGCACATGGCAACAACAAATACATTGCCTGGAATCCTACTGCTGTGAGATAAATTTTGGAAGAGCTTGACTTCACAGCCCAAATTATGGGAAATGCAGTATATCACAGAAGTGAGTACTGTACTATGGCTAATTGTGTAGGATGATTCACATTTTCCCCTGTGGAAACATGATGCAACAGGAAATGCAGACTGACCCAGAACTTCACAGTCCCAATCCATAGTTTTTCATCCCCAGAAGAGACTCCTCTACTCTTTACAAGTCCAACTCTTTTCATTTCTGCTCATAGTGCATGATCAGTTGGAACCAAATCAGACAGGAAATGTCAACATGCACACAGGCTTTATTCCTTGCCACCTGCCTAACATGGCGAGCATGTAGACACACACATACACATACAAGTATTACCAGCACTTACCTCTCTTTGCAAAGCCTTTCTCCTAAGGCATTTTAAAGAACTTACCCTTGATAGAGCTCTTGTTTGTTTGTTTGTTTGTTTGTTTGTTTGTTTGTTTGTTTGTTTG
>JAHTLZ010000379.1:53819972-53838348 GCA_023846285.1 Phrynocephalus versicolor | reverse complement strand
TACATACATACATACATACATACATACATACATACATACATACATACCCAAGTGGGAAATGGCACTCTCCTTAGTGCATTCAAAAACATAAGTGCAGTGAAGGTGCCCCCTTCAGACTCAGCAATCAGGTGCAATGTTCAAAAAGCAAAAGCCAAGTGTGCTGCTTATATACCTTGCTATAGAGCTTAAAACATATCTGGGCAGTTTACAAGTTAATTATGCAGACTACCTATTGATATACCCCCGGGTACTCATTTTACCAACCCCAGAAGGATGGGAGGCTGAGTCAACCTTGAGCTGGGGCTGCTTGGGATTGAACCCCACATAGCTTAGGCTGCAATATCACAGTTTAACCACTTTACCATGAGGCTCTACCCCAGTCCATTTTAGGAATTGGGGAATCTTATAACAATCTAAATCTCTCAGCTACCTCATTGCTTTGTTATAAAAATAATTTGGAGGAGCTATTTATGTCACTCAGAGCTCTTTAGAGGAAGGACAAACTACTAAATATAAATAGATATATAAATAAGGGAAGTTGTCAGCTTATTATAATTGAAGCTGAGTAGAAAAGGGAACAGTTGTTATAGAGGAAGAGCCTTGGGCTCTTTTGGGGTTTTTGGAAAGTGACACAGCTATCCTTGACCTTATACATTTCATTGTTCACACATTGTTCACATTGTTCATTGTTTTTGATTCACTCTATGGGGATAGAGTGAATCAACATGAAATAAATGTGATACATCTTGTGTCCTCCATTGTTTAACATAACAGGCCAATGGGATTTCAGCTAGCAATGTCTTTGAATACAGAAGGTATAGACTTTAAGAAGGATTATCTAGCTCTATGAGTCCAGACATAAGATCAAAGATATATGATTGTGGAAGTCAGACATATCACATGTATCAGAAGTCCGAAAGACGGCAAATGGGAAGTATTTGATTAAGCTTATGGCAGATAGTCACTTGGGCGTGTTTTCAGATTAAAGGCATCTAAGTTGAATCATCAGCTATGCAAGATTTTTCTCATCCAATTGCCTCAATAGTACTTTTTTCTTTGTTGCTGCTATCCATTAATGATTCCTCTTTCCTCTTCTTCTGCTGCTAGATCACTCACTACACAAACAACTTCACATTTATTCCTTCTCTGACTGATCCCAGCTAATTGGGAATCATGTAGTGAATGAAACAATTACGTAGTGCTATGCAGCTCTTCAGATACGTTATGTATAACAGTGAAACTACAGGCAAACAAAACCTATGTCTTTACCTGAACAAACAGGGGCTCTTATTGCCCTTTCTGTTGCTCTTTCAGCTCTCCTACCGCCAATCATCTCGGAGTTACCTCCTCATCAGGCTGCTCCTTGCCCATCAGGAACCATCTCATGAATGTGACATCATCTTGATTCTTGGTAGCCAGTTTGTTGGCACAGTGTTGTGACTGCAGGCAGACAAAACTCATACTTTGCCATCACTCACAAACTAGATTTAAACAGCAAGGAAGAGGGATGTTATATCTCACTTAAACTGTTACTTCACATCCATTTCCTCCCTCTTTGCTGGCCCACTTGGGACTGGTACAAAAAAAGGTTACTTCACATCCATAGCGTGACAGCAGAATCTCATCCTGACCACACACCCTGAACCTAGAACAGAACATGATGAGCCGTACCTGCCCCTGGGCTGGGGAATTCTGTTGTCACGCTTTGTTCCCAGTTCCTGTTCCGAGACAAGGGACGTGAAGTAACGGCAATGGCTGTTACCCTCTTTTGCTCTCGGAATACTCAAACAACCGAGAAAGCCGACTGGAATTCCTGCACCAGGCCAGGCTCGGCTGCCCAGGCGGAGAGCCACTGTCAGATGTATGTCTGTCCTCCTCGGGTCCCGGAGGTGGGGCTGAGCTCTCCTTGCCTGTTCGCCTGCCAGCCCGCATA
This sequence comes from Phrynocephalus versicolor, assembly GCA_023846285.1. NCBI lineage: Eukaryota > Metazoa > Chordata > Lepidosauria > Squamata > Agamidae > Phrynocephalus > Phrynocephalus versicolor. The sequence goes on along the minus strand of JAHTLZ010000379.1, from coordinate 53,836,415 downwards.
CTGCTGAGTTCAGGGCAAGGGTGTCTCGACCACTACCGCTGCCGCTCGCTCGCAGCAAGTGGTGAGGGCTCACAAAGCTCCTCCTGCTGGGCTTCCCGAGATAGCCCGTGCACCCGCAGTAGGGATTCGAAATATTGAAAAATGGAAGCCTGACAATTAAAAAAAAAGGCTAAACACAGCCAGGGAAATCCAGTAGTTGTCATGAAACAAGGATGTGAAGTAACAGTTGTCACGAGACAAGTAATCATGCCCGTGGTTAAACGAAAACAGGAATTGAACAGGGGCAAAGCCATGTGACCGCAAACAATGCTGTCACGGAACAAACATAACTGCGGAATGAAGTAGGACGTGAAGCAACCATTTTAGTCAAACAAATTGCATTGCATTGCAATAACAATAAGAAAACGTGAGCTCCAATTATTGGAACAGAACCCATGAATATTTGCTCTGTTCTCCTCCCACCTCCCAACTGCTGCCTTGCTTTAGCTCTTGGAAAGCCAAGTTAAATTCTAGTCCAGCTTATACTGTTTCTGTTGCTCTCCCCCCACCACCCCATCACATACATGCAGATACACAGACACACAAACATTTCTGAACAGCAAAGTATCAGATTTCTTACTGCTATGGTTTCCCCTGCAAAATCCAAATAGGTGTTCCATTTCATTAATTGGCTTAATTGACTTCCGCATGTCTGTCTGGAATTGTAATGACTTTCACTGTCAACACAGTACCACTTTAAAAAAACACATAACCATGCTTCTCCCCTCTTCCTCTTGTTCCAAACATGAATACACTTGGTCTGGTCTGCTGTAGTGTGGTGGAGGCTGATACCATTAATTAGGTCTTCTAGATCAGTGGTCCCCAACACTTGGGTAGCCCAAGCTGTAATTGCACAACTAATGGTGAAGGCTTCTGGGAATTTCTGTCCAAGAACACATGGCTTACCCAAAGTTAGGAACCACTGTTCTAAATTATGACTGAATGATGGTTTGGTTTTGCTTATTAATAACTAGAGATGGGCACGACTTAGCGGAATTCCCGTTTCCATTTCCGTTACTCGTTTCCATTACGGAACGGAAACGGTAACGGGAATTACTCCGCCAGAACTCGAACTCGAACCGACTAAAGAATAATTGGGTCTGATTTTTCGTGGTCGTTCCTGGCATCGCGGCGATCCCGCGATGCCAAGCGGCACAGAAAAATAGTTTTAAAAGGTTAAAAAAAAACCCGATTCCCAGCCATTCCAACCAAAAAAGCAGGCGGAAATATGCCTGCCTCTGAGAGTGCACCTACCAGAGGGGTGGTTTCTGGGGGGGGGGTCCCGGCCTCCCCCCTCTCCTCCTGTCCTGTCCTGTGCTGCTCTGTTGGACTCGCCGCCGCAGGCTCGCACCAGCAACGGCGGGGGGGAGTCTCGCCGCCAGCCGCTGCAAAAGCGGAAGCGGCACAGAAAAAAAGTTTTAAACTCCCTCCCCCATTCCCGGCCAAAAAAAAAGCAGGTGGAAAGCCTGTGCAGGTGCAGTAGTGCACCTACCAGAGGGGTGGTTTCGGGGGGGGGGGGGGGTGTCCCCGGCCTCCCCCCTCTCCTCCTGTCCTGTCCTGGGCTGCTCTGTGGGACTCGCCACCGCAGGCTCGCACCAGCAACGGCGGGGGGGAGTCTCGCCGCCGGCCGCCGCAAAAGCGGAAGTGGCACAGAAAAAAAGTTTTAAACTCCCCCCCCATTCCCGACCAAAAAAAAAGCAGGCGGAAAGCCTGTGCAGGTGCAGTAGTGCACCTACCAGATGGGTGGTTTCTGGGGGGTGTCCCGGCCTCCCCCCCTCTCCTGTTCTGGGCAGCCAGACTCGAGTCCCCACGCCATGCCATGCGGTGCGGGCGGGGGATCCAAAATGGGGCGGCGACCGCAATTTTTTTTTGAAATCGTGGAGTGGTCCAAAAACACACAGACACAAGCACCACAGAAACATGCGAAAATTGCTAATGCTGCTGGCAGAATTTTTACAGTAGCAGTGGTGGTTTTTCTTGCAACAAAATGTCTCCTCCGGCTCCCCTGTCCATTGATTTTATTTTATTTTATTTTATTTACACCTGTGCAATGATGGGCTGGCCGAGTGGCCATGTGGGAGTGGACCATGCAAATTTTTAGAGCCATCCCACCAATCGCATGGCCACTTGGCCACTGAGACTTCTGGGATGTGCCAAAAAGCCCACTAAACCCTGCCCTATCCCCCTATCCCTAACCCTAATCCTTGATTCCTTACCCATACGCCAGTACACTGTCCTCTTAGTGGATCAGAGAGGCACCCAGAGGTGCACCCCAATACTCACCCTAACCTCACCAGTAACTAGCCTAACCCTAGCCCTTGCGCTAACCCTGTTGCCTAAGCCAGATCTGTACTTGCATTGCACTATACGCAAGTACAATTCCCTTCTTGGTGAGACACAGTGGGTGCAGATCTGCCAGTCCACCACTTGTGGCTCTGGCTGACTCCTCCTGCAGCAGCAGTGGCATGCAAACCATGCCCTCGAGTGCTGCTTGTGTCTCACCCTCACCGACTGTTGCAGGGAAGGCACCCCAAAAAGAGGGGTGCCTCTGCCAGTCTGCTGTGTCTGCAACTTGGTATGCATATCCATATGGCTATGCATGCCCTTTTGCAGCAGCAGGTGAGGAGAGGAGACCCCCATACCATGAGGGGTCTCCTGGAGCCTGCTTTCCCTTCCTAGCGGGTGAGGAGAGGAGGCACCCACCCCCCAAAAAAGAGGTGCCTCCAGGAGCCCGCTTCCCCTACAGCGGGCCAGAGGAGGCACCCACCCCACAGAGGTGCCTCCAGGAGCCCGCTCCCCTCCCAAAACCAGTATAAAGACAGACAAAAAACCGAAAACCGAAACGACTATTTTTTTGCGAAGTTTCGCGAAAAACGGAAATGAGCCGACACGGGCCGCCTCCGACACACGACAACTCGAAAACGTCTTTTTCCCTAGTCGTGCCCATCTCTATTAATAACCAAAAACAGATTTTAAGTTCTAGGGAGACACTTAAGTCAAATTCAATCCAAATTACAGGAGCAATAAAAATATAAAATGTTTCAATTGCTTTCTAAAAATGCAGCAGCTTATAGGCTAAAAATACGTAATCAAAAAGGAGAGCAGGCCTCTCTAAAATAGGCCATTAAACGTAAAAAGCATTACAACTTTGATAAATCTTTAGGCTTTTAGCATACTACTGGAGATACATGAAATATATTCTAAGAGTTCACCCAGCCAAACCAGCCATGTGCTTGTTTGCATCTAGGGAGGAAAATCCATGATCCTCTGATCTCCATTTCTGATGTTGTGTTCTTGCTTTTATTTTTATTCTTATCCCAACAGGATAAAACTATCATTTAGACGAGCAATCAAAATTATATAAAGGTCCCTGCACCTGTGGGAGCTGCAAGTTGCTTTGATACTATTTTACCAGGTAGGCAAAATGCCATGAGTGTCAAGCGTTAGTGGACTTAAATTTGTCTGGTATAAATGTGTTCTATTCACACATTAGTATTGTATGAGGTTTTTTTCTCAGCTATTTTGTATTTCTTATAATTTATTTACCCATCAATTTTAGTCATGAAAGTGTTTTGTGGTTTTTTTGTTTGCTTTGTTGTTGTTGTTGTTGTTTTGTTTTTTTGCAAGGCAATCCTATTTTACATTGATCATGCTTCCAGACCCAGCTGGTGGTCTTGCTGTGACTGTTAGTAAACTGATTTTCAAACCTCATTTTTAAAGCTCCATGTAGTTTTCCAGGGTTGATTTTTTTTTTTGCAGTCCTCTTAAGTATTTTAAGGTTCTATACACACAAAATCTCATATCTTGTCACCCCACTATTTTATTTTTGTCACTGTGCTGAGACAAACATGGCCACTTGTGGTATGAATCCTCCACAATATTCTGTGGATATTCAATATTCAAATGGGATCAGAAATACAGGTGCAAAATACAAGGTGGTTGGTAAGTTTATTCAGAACTCTTAGCAAGCAGACCAAGTAGCAGGCAGGAATTTATCAGGGTTAAAAAAATGCTACCTGAAAATGTGTTATTAGCTCTTGTTTTAAGTTAAGACTGCCCCAAGCCTTACATCAGAATCTAGGAATGTACACCTAAAAACAACTATGAAATAATATTAAAATTTAGGGAGATAAACTACACCATAACATCACTTCTGTGGAAAACAGATTAACAATTTGCAATGAATTCTCTTTTCCTTAAATCTGGAAATAATATTGTTCTTCTGGCCTGATAAACTGCAGCTGGTTATTTCATCCGGAATCAGAGCTGCGGGGCTATAGGTTGAAGTTCTTAAGGTGCCGTTTCTAACCTAGAAATCTGATGAGTGACTGACATGTCCCAGAGAGGTTTTAATCTCTGATGAGCATTTGAAAATCCATCTAAATTTTGCAAATTGGAAGGAACTGCCTGTGACCTCCTTCAAAGAAAACAAAGTCTGTGATAAACACTGCACCCATTGTTTCCGAATCAGAGGAGAACTATAGTGAGTATAATGCTATGCTTTGATTGCTTGCAACCTTAAATATAAATCACTTTGGATGTCGAGTTTGTCTAGGTAGTTGCAAAGCAGACTTGAAGATGACATCTCCAAATGGATTTAATCTTCTAGTTATTGCCTAGCAGATGGGTTACCTGAACTTCATTCCTTATGTGTGAGTTCTAGGCCTTCTGTAAATATCAGTGATGAATTTATCTGGGATAAAATCTGATTTACTGACTCAAGAGTGCAAATAGTGGCTGTGCATTCTATCCCAGTTGATTCTCCTAAACCGAGTTTACATCTTTCTCTTGGGAAGGAATACAGTAATTACAAAACCACCCAACAAAATGGATGCAAGATACCATTGTTAGGAAAAAGAACAGTACTTTACTATGTTTGATGTGGGCAACAGGAAGGCTCAGAAGGAAATGTTCTTTCTGCAATTATACAGTATTTTTATAATGCACTTGTATAGCATTTTAACTCTTAGAATTCTTTGTTAGAGCTCTCTAAGGTACTCCCTGTTTTACAATGCTAGTATTCTGTAGCAGGAAATTCTAAGAATCAGTAAATGAAAGATCCCACAATTTCATAAGACAGAGCCATAGCTACTAAACTGATACCAACCTGTTATAGCAGGCCTGCCCAACAGGTTAGAATGCGGGCTACTGGTAGCCCGCGAAGGGTTCAAAAGTAGCCTGCCGGCCATCAATGAACAAAGTGAGGGGATAAGTTCTCCACCCCTCCTTCCCCCATCCCAAGAACCACCACTGCCCCAGCAAAGTTCTGGGACTGCCAGCCCCCTGTCTCAGCTGAAAGGGTCAGTTCAAGGGCCATGGTGCACTGGAATCTTTTCCCTCCAGAACAAATTAATTGGCTTTCAATGCATTCCTGTGGGAAACCGCTGCTCTACTTACAAAGGTTTTTACTTATGAGCATGTGCTCGGAACGGATAAAATTCGTAAGTAGAGGTTTTAGTGTAGTAGCCCTCAGGCACTTTGGCCGGAAAAAGTAGACCCTGGCCTGTTCAAAGTTGAACAGCCCTATGTTATAGCAATATAACATATATACATTCTCTAATAGAGTCCCAGCCTTTTTGTCATTGTTTGTGATATTTTTTATTAATAATTACATCTTGATTGCAAAATCACCTATCTGCTTTTAGAATTGTCATTAGAATGCCAAATAAGTCCCATGACAGATAAAGGGAGATAAACCAAGCCAAGACTCCACTTCAGAACAAGGATAGAGCCCTCCACCACCCTGTGGTAACCTGTGGCCAAACTTGCCGATGTGAGCTGAACAGAGGAATATCATCATGATGAATGATGTGGAGAGCCTCCATTTTTAAAAGAAGTTTGGCTTTTCAAGAAGCACTGCAACACGTATAAAGAATGAGGAGTCTGGGAGTTGAGTCACATCAACTGGACTTCCTAAAATAAGTCCGGTTGATATGGCTCAACTCCCAGATAACCTCGCATGGATGACTCAGAATCTTCACAAACAATGATAGAGGAAAAAGAGCGAGCACTTTCTCCCTCCTTGTGTGTTTTGTCCACATTCAGAAAAGCTGAAATAAACCTGGACATTGAAAGAGAGAAAATGAAAAACAAAGGTGGGGCATATCGCTAGAGTGTCTCCATTATTATTTATTTTTGAAGATAAGGGGCCCACCTTTGATGATTCCTATGTGTAGTGCGCACAGCCACAGCTTTGTGTCTCTGTCTCTGTACATTAATACACAAATTTAGGATACAGGAAGGGCATTAAATAAATAAATAAATAAATATGTTTTAAGTGAACATTACACCCAAACCCACACCCACACCCACACCCACACCCACACACTCTTCCAGTTGTTCCTGGAGCCAAGGTATTTGCCTTTTACTCCCTCTCAGTCTCTCTCTCTCTCCCCTCTCCCACTCCCCCTCTCTTTCTCTCTTTCTCTCTCTCTCTCCACTCAGAATAATTTACATGAATCAAATGACATCATCAGCATTTACACATTTCTTGGGGCGAACTGATTGGTACAAGTCAATCTTTCTAAACAGCAGCAAGAGATCTTTGCAAGCATCGGGGAGCAAATATTGGCACTTACATCCTTCCAACGGCATGTATAATCACTTCTGAAAAGGCCTTAAGAGGCCAGCCTGGTGGAAGTATCTCCAACGCTGTCAAGTTTATTAGAATTGCATCTGTTCCTGTCAAGTCTCAATTTGCCCCCTTCTTTCATTTGCACTCCCCAGCACCCTCTTCCTGCCTTCCCCAAGCTAAAATTAAAAGACTGATTTAATCTGTTGGGGCTTTCTTTCCCCTCCACAATTCTGAGGCTGGCTCACTCATCTTAATGTAGTCTCAAGCAATTGAGCTATTATTAAAGTCTTATAATTTCAAACACACTCCTGTGATTGCTATTTAGATGAGGACACTTGCCTCTGAATCCCATGCGATTTCTTTTCGCTCTGGCTGGGTTAGAGAACGTGCCGTAAATAAATAAATAAATAAATAAATAAATAAATAAATAAATCAAAATAAATGCAGTGCTCCCAAAGCTGATGGTGAGCTGGGGGAAAGGGAGGTCTGTCATAAATCGAATCCCATTGCCACTTCATCATCATCTTTGTTTTCTCTCCCCACCCCACAAAGTTGTGATCTTAAATGAGGAGTTCTGAGGTTGGTAACTGGAGGCATGCTGTGTTTCCAGATGGTGCAAATGAAATTTGAAAATGAGCTGAGATGTACCGAGAAGCAGGAGGCTTTTGAGACGGCCTATAGGGAGTTAATCTCTCCTCTAAGTTCTGATATTGGTTGGTAATGAGGGTCATTTAGCAATTTCCAACCTCCTCAATTCATTTTGGTTATAGTATTATTTCCTGTGGCTAAGAATACTCCAAAGGTGAATAGGCGATTGAAGTGTGCGTTGCTGTTGTGCATTAAGAACGGATGCCTTCTTGGTTCAGACAAAAGATTATTGTTGTTTAGTTCATAGCTACAGGAAGCCTTTGTGTACCAAAGAGCTTATTAAGTTGTTTGATTTATTTGTGGCTGCAAGTGCACAGTACAAGATAACAATTTAACATGAAGTGAATGATTTTTGAAGAGTGAGAGTCATGCCTTCAGTACTTAGAGAAGGGCTGGAATATTTTTAATGGATTTCAGGAAGGAAAAAGGCCAATCTGAGATACAATAGGACCCCAGTATCTGCTGGGAATTGATTCCAGACCTTTCCGTGGATAATGAAAACCGTTGATAAGAGGGAACGCCACCCCCCCCCCAAAAAAAACCCTGTTGTGTGATAGTAGCTTGCTTTATAGCTGCTGCCTTATGACAGTAGCTTCCTTTACAGCTGCTGTTTGTGATAGTAGCTTGCTTTGAGGCTGCTGAATTATTTATTTATTTATTTCCCTCTGCCAGCTGTGGATAACTGAATAGTGGATAATGAAACAGTGGATATGGGGGCCCTACTGTATAGGCAAATAATAATGGAATTGTCCAGTTTCCCAATACTGTAATCTTATCAAAGAGAATGCCCTTTGAATGCCATTGAGCATGGTGGCTTGACTATTGAGCCCAACTAGTAGACCCAATGAATCATCAGGAGTAAATCAAAAGTCAACATTAATGTAACTTCCACTAACTCAATGGACCTATTAGGTTAGGAGTAATGTCTGAATTTAGACCAGTAGAAATTGTTTCTGTTCTTTAACAGTGCAGTCATGTAGACGTTTACTCGTGGGTTCCAGGAGCCTTGCTCCCAAGTAATCGTATCAGGATCATTCCTATAGTCCAGGCATGTCCAAAGTCTGGCTCGGGGGCCAAATGTGGCCCATTTTCAAATTTTGAGTGGCCCATGGCCTCTTCTCCCCACCAGCTTAGCTTGTCACACATCCCTGCCAGCTGGCCCCTCCCCGTGCTGGATGAAGGCATCAGCTTGCAGTTTTATGGTTTGCCTGCCCTCCCTGCCTCCGTCCATCCCCCCAGCCACCAGTCCGGCTTACCAACCCTTGGCTCCATTGCTGCAGAATCCTCCCCACCTCCTTGCCTGTCGTAGAGGTTTAGCCAAAGTCTAGCCAGGGGGCCACATGCGGCTGAATGGTCAGCCCCAACACATTTTCATCTCATCAAATCTTGCCCTCCTTGCAAAAAGTGTGGACACCCCTGCTATAATCCATTTATAGGAATAGGCTGCAAAGCTACCGACTCAGGCATGCCTACCTGAAAGCAAACACCAATCAACACACATTGGATTTATTTATTTATTTATTTATTTATTTATCCATCCCATCCAGCAAACCAGCTACTCTTGGCTGTTTACTACTGCAGCCAATATATATTATTAAAATGCTTAACTATTACCAAATATTATAAACAACTGTAACTGCTACCCAGGAGAACAGGCAGCGGTAAAATTGACAATAAGTCAGTCTAATTATCATTCTTTGTTTCTATGCATTACTCCTCAAACACTTTTCCAAAAAGTTCTGTTTTTTAGGAGCTTCTGAAAGGTCCAAAGGGAGAGCACCTGCCAATGTTTCCTTTGGGAGGACATTTCAAAGGGAGAGCACCACTGTTTAAAAAAGCCCAGTTCTGTATTGGTGTTTTGCAGACTTTTCATGGTGCCCACACCTGCAGGCAAGATATATTTAAGGTTTTAGAAGTGCCACCCCACCCTGGCCAATGTCCATGTCTGAATCCAATTCTTCCAAATCCTAGTTCTATGCTCTATCCTCTATACCACACTGCCTTTCCCCACTGTCTTACAACAGGGCAAAACAGTTCTCAAGTCCTATATTCACCTACACTGTGTATTCCAGGCCATTTTTCAAATAAAAAGATTGTTTTCCATCTTCCTTAACCTTCAAGTACTTCGTCAGTTAAGACATAATCGCTTTGTCTCATAATTTGATTTACTATTGTTCTAGGAAGGTATTTTATCTTGTTTCCAGTACAGATTTTTGACAGTGGTGTTGGTTTTCTACCAGAGATGTATGCAGTTTTTCCTGTGTTTTTCACATGTCCTCAGTATTTATCTACAGAAGTACAGGCATCATTTAGAAGAGGATGGTCTCAGATGCAATCATTCTGATCCTAATATATTACTCATTCCTCTTTCATTTTAGAGTCGATAAAACATTATTTTATTTCTGAGATATGTATGTATTTGAATTGCAGGAATCTGTAATTTTATCTCTTCCCACAGGGTTTGAATTGAGGAAAGCAACTTAATCATATTTGTTTAAATGTGCAGTTGATGTGCACATTTAGAGCTGGGCAGGGGAGTATGTGACTGATCGCCAACATTCTATGAGGACATGACACTTAAAGAAGAAGGGGGTGAAAAGCCTAAAGTGATAGACGAGATGGCCAAAATGATTAATAGGCAGGGAAACTTTGAGAATGATTATTTCCACCTGATGTACTACCAGTAAAAGACAGCCATGATAACTCTTATTTTTTACAGAAGTAGGGAGCCTACTTCAAGGTGTTCAAGGAGGCTTTGATGGTGGCCATTTCTTGGGCCACAGTTCTCCGGATGCCCAGCCAAGCATGACCAAGGCGAGATGCAGCTTAGAGTGGATGTTGGCTAAGGGACAATGCCTGTGGCATAACAAACCCCACTTCCCTTACCATCTGTTCAGCTCTTTTCTCCTTCCACAACTGATATGTACATTTCTCTCCTCACGTTAATTGAACTGGCTGCCTTTACATCATATCGATTTTGGCCAAAACACTCCACTAGATTATGAGCAAGAATGGATGAATCTTTTTCTTTTTCTTTTTTCACCTCCGTTTTCATGTCTGAAGGCCTTTCTGTCCAATTTATGAAGAAACGGGTAGAAATTTCAAGATGTTACTTGTCAAAATCAAACTTATTTCTCAACCTTCTGTCTGGGGAGAAGTGAATATAACTTCTCAACCTTCTGTCTGGGGAGAAGTGAATATAAAAAGATTCTTGCTCTATCTGGCTGCCATGTAGCTGTTCAAGACCAAGGGGGTATGAAGGAAAAAAATTATGGCAACCTTAATGCAACCTTGTGTTTGTTTGTTTGTTTGTTTGTTTGTTTGTTTGTTTGCTTGCTTGTTTGATTGATATACCACACCATCTGGCACCAGTGCCACTCTGGGTGGTTTACAAAATAGCACTTTAAAAATGCTACAAGGTTTTCATTTAAAAATCATTTAAATTTAAATGTAATTTGCTCCAATTTGAATTTAACTGAGTTTTTTTTCATTTTGGCCAGTAGCATGTACAAGGAGGTTTTTAAAGTTAATTTTTACATATAAATCTATTTTTGACAAAACCCTGTTATAGCAGTGGAAAATCTGAAAAAATGGCCCTTGGCCCAACTCCACCACCCCAACTACTACAGGGGTATTTATGGCAAAAAGGCCTGAAAACACAGGAGCCAAAATCCTGTTGCATTAAGTCATGCTCATTAGCCATCATTTAATAGGTAAACATGCATTTAAAACCAGCATAGGAAACAGAATGGAACTGATATGCCATTTGACAAATGAGATGTAGTGATTTCCATATCTTCTGTAATTTTCAGGATGGAATCTCACTGCCAGGGGTGCAGACAGCAACAATAATTTCACCTGTGGAAACCAGCTCCCAAACAAACCAGGTTCAAAAAAATAGAAACTGGGAGATTATGCCCTTGCTTTGAGAATACAGTGGAACCCTGATTTACGAAATTAATCTGTTCTGAGTGCACACTTGTAACTTGATTAGCTCTTAAGTCAGGGAGCGGTTTCCGATAGGAATGCATTAAAAGTCAATTAATCTGTTCCACGGGAATGGGTGTCAATGCATTCCTATTGGAAACCTCTTTAAACGACTTGTGCCCCCCATTGGGTGCGTTGGGGGAAAGCTGCGGGTCGTTTAAAATGTCTTTAAGAAACAAAGCCAATTGCTTGGCTCGGTTGCTCAATTTTAAACAAACTGCCACTTCTCCCCCCTCCAGTCAGGCACATGGCAGGAGAAGTGGCAGTTCGTTTAAAATGACTTTAAGCAACTGAACCAAACGCTTGGCTCAGTTGCTTAAAGACATTTTAAACATAGCGCACCTTTTCCCCGTGCCACGGGGAGAATGGGAGAAGCAGTCCACGATGTTTAAAATGACTTGTCGCCGTAGAGGAAGCTTGCCTCCATGGCTATAAGTCATTTTAAACATCTCACACTGCTCCTCGCAAACCCCTCCCCCAGAGGCACGGGGGAGCGGCGCACAATGTTGAAAATGAATTTTAGCCACTGAGGCAAGCTAGCCTTGGTGGATAAAAGTCATTTTAAATGACCACCAATTCCCCCACCCCCTCACCATTGTTATTTGTGGGAAACTCCATCTTAATTGTAAGGTGGTGGTGGGGGACCGGAAGCCCACTCATAAGTCAGGATTCTCGGTTTTTGGGGTCATCGTAAGTCGGGGTACTACTGTACTGAGAAGCACAGAACAGCCAATGAAAGGACAAACTACTCTTCTGGATAAATATCCCAATCAGACATTTGTGGCAAGACAGGTGCTAAGAGGTAACACATCCTAGGAGATTTTCCAAGAGTACAGTGGCTTTCATGGGAGCTGGAAAATTCTGGGAGGTACAGCCCAAAAGAGTAGGATTCCCAAACTGACTGTGAAATACAGAATATGTTCCATTTCAGTACCTGGGATGCTGGGGGTAAAAATAAAACAAAGTGGTTAACAGAAAAGAGAAGCCCTTCCCTACATAGTTTGTGGCCTGTACTGGGTCTAGTGGGTTGTTTGTCAGGCACGCCTATGATTTGGAATGGCTATGAAAATATCAAAGGCAAAGAAAATCTACTGGTTAACAATTGTACTCATGGGGCAGGGTGTCATTTGTGTTTTGCCTGGAGGGTAGCGCCAGCAAGGCCAAGTTTTCATTTGGTTTAATAGCATTCACATCAGGGATAAGGAAGAACTAATCACTTCATTAGAACAGCAAAATCATTAGAGGAAGATCTGGGAATGAATGGAATATTTTTAGACCTACTCCCTTGGTTGGCATGATGGCAGCCATCAAGACTGAAGAGATGGCTCAAAGCTTCAGAGGTCATAAGTGCTAAGATGGAGCAGGAAAGTTGACAAGCAGGAGGGAAGTTCCACAGCTTTGTTCGGACTCTGAACTGAAATGCAATTCAGAAAGTTTATCCTTCTTAAAACAGGGAAATCTCTGTTGTTCCTTTGCTTTTTAGGAGGTCCTAATTAGTGGGGATTGAGGGGGGGACTGAAACACAGCCTCTCTTTGGAATGCAAAACAAGATCAGAGAATGAAATTGGGGTCCTCATTTCTTAAAATGCATATTTTGTGTCTCTGTTTTGGAGGGCTTTGCTGAAACTACACCTGTTTTCCTACAAAAATGTTATGTTTGTTAAAAAATATCCAGTGAATAACAGAATCTGAGGAGATCTGGTCTGGTTACATACGTGGTTCCCAAAGTGGTCTATATAGACCACCAGGGGTCTATTTCAACTTACAGGGATCTATGACAGTGAGAAAAAAATGGAGGGTCCACAAAATGTAAAAAGGGGTCCACATGAGCGGACCCCATTTAGGCAGATCATCATCAACATTTAGGCATTCTGTAAATGTCTTACACCAAACACAACAGTTTTGGTGCCATTTTTGAAAGTACTTGCGTCTATTTTTGGAAATTTTAAAACTTTTTTAGTGTGTTTCTCAAGTGGTGCAAAGGTAGGGGTCTGATCCTTGTGTTGTGCATACCTTTAAAGTCCATTTTGCATTGAGTGTGCGGGGTAGTGATATTGCACCATTTTTCAGAACTTGATCCTCACCATGTGCATGTTTTTAAAGTCCATTTTGCAAAGGTTGGGGACAGGTGATTTGAAGCCACATGACAGGTATTTGTACCTGAATAAGGGTTCAAGTTATCATAGAATCCTAGAATCATAGACTTGGAAGAGACTTGAATTGAACTCCCAACTTCTGGCTCCACAGCCGGAGGCCTACGCCTGATGTAATCATAAGCTATACCATGGCTCCCAAATTTGGGTCCTGTTAGGTCCCTGCCAGAGCCGGACTCAGACACTGAGGGGTTAAGGTCAGAGGAACCCGCAGCGGTTTCTGCAGATCCTCCAGCAGCTGACTCTGATAGTGATTTATCTGTCTCAGGAGAGTCCTCTCCTCTTCGGAGAGCTGTCAGCCACAGAAAGCAAAGACTCACAGCTAAGCAGAGGAGAGATAAGTGATTGGAGACTCGGAGGCATTTACATTCACATGACACACAGTTTTAGCAGAATTGGGGTTTACGGGGATGGGTGGTGCCCTCTTGGGACCACAGAATCATAGAATCATAGAGTTGGAAGAGACCTCAAGGGCCATCTAGTTCAACCCCCTGCCATGCAGGAACTCCCATCACAGTGCCCCTGACAGATGGCCATCCAGCCTCTGCTTAAAAACCTCCGAAGAAGGAGACTCCAACACCATCCGTGGCAGCATATTCCACTGCTGAACAACTCTAATTGTCATGAAGTTCTTCCTAATGCTTAAATTGATTCTCTTTTCCTGTAGTTTGAGACCATTGCCCCGCATCCTTGTCTCTGAAGCCATGGAAAATAAACCTTCTTTAACGTGACATCCTTTCAAGTATTTAAACATAGCAATCATATCCCCTCTCAGCCTTCTTTTCATAAGGCTAAACATCCCTAGCTCCCTAAGCCACTCCTTGTAAGACATTTCTTCCAAACTCTCAATCATCTTGGATGCTTTCCTCTGGACCCGCTGAAGATTGTCAACATCCTTTTTAAATTGAGGTGCAAAGAACTGGACACAGTACTCCAGGTGGGGTCTGACCAGAGCAGAATAGAGTGGTACTATCACTTCCCTTGTGCTTCTGTTGATGCAACCAAGAATCATGTTGGCTTTCCTGGCCGCCACATCACACTGCTGACTCATGTTCAATTTGTGGTCCACCAAGACTCCCAGATCCTTTTCACAGGTACTGTTTTCCAGCCAGGTATCTCCCATCCTATAACTGTGCAATTCATTCTTTTTACCTAGATGTAGCACCCTACATTTCCCTCTGTTGAAATCCATTCCATTCGCTTTGGCCCCGCACTCTAATCTGTCAAGGTCCTTTTGAATTTTCATCCGATCCTCTAGGGAATTAGCAACCCCTCCCAATATGATATCATCTGTAAATTTAATTAGCATACTCTCTATTCCTTCCTCCAAGTCATTAATAATGATATTGAACAGTACTGGACCCAGAACAGAACCCTGGGGCACCCCACTGGTCACGTCTCTCCAAGCTGAAGAGAGGCCATTTATGATCACCCTTTGGGTGCGGTCAGTCAACCAATTGCAAATCTACCTAACAGTAGCACTATCTATCCCACTTTCTACTAACTTCTTTGCAAGAATACCATGGGGAACCTTATCGAAGGCCTTACTAAAGTCCAGATAAGCAATATTCACAGCATTCCCCTCATCCACCAGGCCTGTAATTCTATCAAAGAAAGAGATAATTGCAGACTGACTGTTTAATAATCTGCTCTAGGATCTTTCCAGGAATTGATGTCAAGCTGACTGGGCGATAATTATTTGGGTCCTCTTTTTTTCCCCTTTTTGAAGATGGGGACAACATTAGCCCTCCTCCAATCTATGGGGACTTCCCCTGTTCTCCAGGACTTCTCAAAGATTATCGCCAATGGTTCTGAAATTACTTCTGCCAGTTCTTTTAATATCCTCGGGTGTAATTCATCTGGCCCAGGAGACTTAAATTCATTTAATGTTTCCAGGTGTCCCTGTACTAGCTCTCTACCTATTCTATGTTGCATTTCCCATCCTACGTCATCTACTCTATGTCCCAGCAGATCTCTTTCTTCCTTTTTGGAGAAAACGGAGGCAAAGAAGGTGTTGAGTAGTTCTTGTCCTTATGGACCATTTTGTTTACTGTTGTTCCAGTAGAGAAGGACTCAACCAGATGGGTTGAATTGCAATAATGGGAAGTTTGGTTACACATTAAGATGATGTCCTGCTGATAATATGAGCCATTTGGTAATTGCGATTGTGAAGCAGAAGTCAAATGGCTGCTTATCAGAGATGCTGTCACAGGGGTTCACTGCATTGGTGGCCTTGAGATCTATTCTGACTCTTTCCTTCAGTGCCTAAAGAGGATCGTTTCCAAACCCCCTTGACATGCAACCACCTTTAAACCTTGGAGGGCTTGAGGGATCCTAGGAGTTGTCCGAAAAAGAAGATATCCCATGCCTTGAAACCATTCTGCCAGATTTCTTTGCACGGAGTGACGAGGAACCAAAACCTTCTCTATTGGATCACCCCAAAACAACTGTCCTTGCTTCATTTTTGTCCAGGGCAATCACATCAGAGCCTGTTTATTCACGCTTTCCCTCTGTGTCCCCTTTAACCTTCCACACACGAGTGTTATTGTATCAGCTGTTACAAGCTCTGGCACGCAACCAGCAAAACGGCAATGAACAATTCGTCCACTGACCAAACAACCAGGGTAAATTGTCCTCTCATTGGGGAAATAAGGGGATTCGTGAAGGTATGTGTGTGTGTGTGGAAGAGCTGATGATTTAGAATCATTTTCCAACTCTGAAAACTGAATGTGAACTCTGTATTATGCAGCGAAGCCAATTCAGTTTGTTGATTTAGTTTTCTGGCTTCAATTTGAAATGTGTTAAAAGACGAGAGGATGTCATCCAGAATGTTTTCTTGGCTAAATCAGAATCATTTGAGGAATCAGTGAGTACAGAACAAGCCGGGTCTTGCTTCAATTTACAGCTGAAGCAGCTGTTTACATGTTGATGTCTCTTTGTCGTGAAATTTGCCCTGTGATGTATTCAAGTAATTTGCCATTGTACTGCAAATTCTGTTATTTCTTTAGTTAACCATGGCATATATGCATGCATTCACATATG
>JAHTLZ010000379.1:53802723-53819962 GCA_023846285.1 Phrynocephalus versicolor | reverse complement strand
CCTTGATCACTGAGTCCCTCAGCAAGATCTTGTTTCCTGCTCCCTGAATTTTAAAATAGAAGTCACAAACATGTTTACTCAACAAGCAGAAATGTCAGAAGGATGCTTTTGGAAAAACAGCTGAGAATCTGAACAATTTTGTGCTGTTTACCAGATTCGCCATCTGATGCAATTCATTCAACAGGGGCTTGGTACATGAATCCCGGCAGATAGTTGTCACTCTCCGACCAGGTTTAAAAGTGGCCTTGTCCACAAGCTCCTTGGTAGAGATGGGCACGACTTAGCGGAATTACCGTTTCCATTTCCGTTACTCGTTTCCGTTACGGAACGGAAACGGTAACGGAAATTACTCCGCCAAAACTCAAACTCGAACCGACGAACGAATAATTGGGTCTGATTTGTTGTGGTCGTTCCTGGCATCGCGGCGATCCCGCGATGCCAAGCGGCACAGAAAAAAAGTTTTTAAAAGTTAAAAAAACCCGATTCCCGGCCATTCCGGCCAAAAATGCAGGCGGAAATATGCTTGCCTCTGAGAGTGCACCTACCAGAGGGGTGGTTTCTGGGGGGGGGGTCCCGGCCTCCCCCCCTCTCCTCCTGTCCTGTCCTGGGCTGCTCTGTGGGACTCGCCGCCGCAGGCTCACACCAGCAACGGCAGGGGGGAGTCTCGCTGCCGGCCGCCGCAAAAGCGGAAGCGGTACAGAAAAAAAATTTTAAACTCCCCTCCAGGCCAAAAAAAAAAAAAACAAAAAAAAACCAGGCGGAAATATGCCTGTGCATGTGCAGTAGTGCACCTACCAGAGGGGTGGTATCTGGGGGGGGGTCCAGGCCTCCCCCCCTCTCCTGTCCTGGGCAGCCGGCCTCGAGTCGCCACGCCATGCCATGCCATGCGGTGCGGGAGGGCGATCCAAAATGGGGCAGCGACCGCAATATTTTTTTTGAAATCGTGGAGTGGTCCAAAAACACACAAGCACCACAGAAACATGCGAAAATTGCTATGCTGCTGCCAGAATTTTTACAGTAGCAGTGGGTTTTTCTTGCAACAAAATGTCTCCTCCGGCTCCCCTGTCCATTGATTTTATTTTATTTTATTTTATTTACACCTGCGCAATGATGGGCTGGCCAAGTGGCCATGTGGGAGTGGACCATGCAAATTTTTGGAGCCATCCCACCAATCGCATGGCCACTTGGCCACTGAGACTTCTGGGATGTGCCAAAAAGCCCACTAAACCCTGCCCTAGCCCACTAGCCCTAACCCTAATCCTTGATTCCTTACCCATACGCCACAGTACACTGTCCTCTTAGTGGGTCAGAGAGGCACCCAGAGGTGCACCCCAATACTCACCCTAACCTCACCAGTAACTAGCCTAACCCTAGCCCTTGCGTTAACCCTGTTGCCTAAGCCAGATCTGTACTTGCATTGCACTACACACAAGTACAATTCCCTTCTTAGTGAGACACAGCGGGTGCAGAGAGTCTGCCAGTCCACCACTTGTGGCTCTGGGTTACTCCTGCAGGCTCGGCACGGCAGCATTTGTGTGCCATGCTGCAAACCATGCCTCCGAGTCCTGACCTGACTGATGCAGGGAAGGCACCCCAAAAAGAGGGGTGCCTCTGCCAGTCTGCTGTGTCTCTGCGTGCAACTTGGTATGCATATCCATATGGCTATGCAAGCCCTTTTGCAGCAGCAGGTGAGGAGAGGAGACCCCCATGCCATGAGGGGTCTCCTGGAACCTGCTTTCCCTTCCTAGTGGGTGAGGAGAGGAGGCACCCACCCCCCAAAAAAGAGGTGCCTCCAGGAGCCCGCTTCCCCTACAGCGGGCCAGAGGAGGCACCCTCCCCAGAGAGGTGCCTCGAGGAGCCCGCTCCCCCCCAAAACCAGTTTAATGACAGACGAAAAAATGAAAAACGAAACGACTATTTTTTGCGAAGTTTCGCGAAAAACGGAAACGAGCCGACACGGGCCGCCTCTGACAAACGACAACTCGAAAACGTCATTTTCCCTAGTCGTGCCCATCTCTACTCCTTGGCTTTGTTCTCCCTGTCATTTCAAGCGACTGCCCATGTTGATCAAGCTGACCGTTTGTTATGGAATACACGTGCATATCAAATCTTACACATCTCATTGTGTGCATCACCCCGACTGCTAGGTGCAGAGCCTCGTGGTGCAGTGGTTAAATGCCTGTACTGCAGCTAAAACTGTGCTCATGACCTGGGGTTCAATTCCAGGTAGCAGGCTCAAGATTCACTCAGCCCTCCATCCTTCCAAGGTCAGTAAAATGAGTACCCATCTTCCTGGGGGGGGGGGATGTGTAGCCTGCATACTGTAATTAAACTGTAAACCACCCAGAGACTACTTGAAGTGGTATGGGGTGGTATACAAGCAGAATGAGTTGCTTCGCTTTGCTTTTTGATATTTTTCCTGCATATCATCCAAGTGTAGGGTGGAACACAATCCATTAAGAAAAGAGTTCTTGAGAGGTCATTGAACTACAACTCTCACCAGCCCTAGCTTGGTAAAAGCTCTTGAGAATCAAAGTCCTATGATGTCTGGAGGGCCATCATTGTCTATCCCAGGAGGAAAGAAACAGAAAGGAAGCTGGTTCAGAATGGATTTTCTGGATGTGTTTTTCCCCTCCTCTGCCAAGGCATATGTGTTCATCACAGCATATGCTTCATTCTGGACCGTATAGTTCTATCACAGGAAGCCAGAAATTTCTTGGAAACTTATCCAAATCACTCATGGAGAATAAAAGCAATAACATACAAATTTGCCTACTGCTACGAAATTTTCCCCATATTGTGAAGCCTCAGAAATATGTTGGAAATGTCTGGAAGTTGAGTCATGGCTACTGGACTTCTTTTTGTGAGATAGAAACGTTTCACTGCTCATCCAAACAGCTTCATCAGTCTGAATACAGCTGGTGCAAGTCCTCCATCTTATAGTCAGTCAGCTTTGACCTCTTGTCACCCTGGTCTGAATTAGGCTCATAAGATGAACAATGGCCTGAATAGGCTAATAGCCTAAAGGTGAACAATGGCCTAAGATGCTGAAACCTATCAAGAATGGGTCGTTAGCTGTGGCCTTGGTGGTGAAGGCTTTTTGATTTGTCTGGGTACTTTGGAAAGCACAGCCTGATAAGTAGCAGATGGAATATGCCTGAAGCTGCTACCTCTGTTGAGGGAGGGGGTTTCGATGCTCACATGAATGGCTTCCCTTACTCCTCTCTCAAACCACCTATCTTCTTTGTCTAATATGTGTACATCCTCATCTTTGAAAGAGTGCCCTTTGTCTCAATTTCCAGATAAACTCACCTGGATGACTGAGAATCTTCACAGACATGTTGGAAATGTACTTTTCCCCAGGGAAAAAAAGCCTTCCAGAGGGTTTACAAAGCCCGTCATTATTCACTATTGTTTATGATGACCAGAAATGATGGTAGCTTGTGAAGAAGACAGGACTATAAATGCTCCCGGGAGCCCAGGGCCTGAGTATCCTATGCACAGCAATGTGTTCCAACCATTCCAAGCAGGGAGAAAGTGGAATTGAGAACTGGCATTCTTGCCAGAGCAGGAGCCAGACAGGTCCTTGTGATGATGAGGTGGAAAGGAACAACCAAAATGCCTGGTTCAACAAAATTGTAAACTTTTTGTGTTCCATCTTAACAGGAATTAATGGAAAGCAGGATTAAGGCAGAAGCACTGGCCACCGTGAGTAGGCTTTCCATCCAAGAAATGTTCTCTGTCTGTCTGTCTGTCTGTCTGTCTGTCTGAATGACTCTGTCCCTCTCTCTCTCAATTTCTAATTCTCAACAACCCCAAGCCATCTTTATACATTGGAACAACCTTATAAATGCCTTGAGATTTCTCACCTTCAGCACGAGAACAAGAGATGAGCACTCATGTACGTTCTCCAATTTGTACAAAATATCTCACTGGAAAACCAATGTCTTTTCCCTCCATGAAACCAAGCATATGCCCTATCAAACCAAGCATACACAAAACGACTGGTCATTGAAATCAAAAAGGTATGAAGAACCCAACTAATGCATCTGCCTTTTAAAAAGCCCAGGCAGGAGTTACTGAGGTGTGTGTGTGTGTGTGTGTGTGTGTGTGTGTGTGCACGCGCGCGCGCGCGCGCATAAATTACAGTTTCTCTGAGACAAATAAAAATGGCAATTTTGATGTTTCCCATTCCCATGTCCCTATGATACGCTGTGTTAAAAAAAATCCCAGCCCTTGTCAAGCCCTTGTCAAACTCCCAATGTCTGGCCCTGCAGTCAGAGACTAAGACCACTGAGCTCTCTAGCAGTCCTTGAGTAGTAACTATTTCCTACCCACTGAGAACTGGGGCCTCTTCAGTTGGATGGTCACCCTCCTCCAAGATGATGCAAGGCTCAAATGGCATTCTCAAAGAACTTGCTTTATCTCCCAGGAAGGAACAGGATGGTGGTTCCATTCAGGGCATATCCTATATAGAAATGGGCACAAAGTGCTCCGTAGCTTTACCTCCCCTTTTCCTCCCTGCCAGGAGTCTCACTCCCCATGGTCAGTACTGTGACCGGGTCCTCCTACACCAGTGGCATGCCAGCCGGGTTAAAAGCTAGGGCTGTGCTTCTCCACCTCTGCCTGCCTCTGACCCAATGCTTCTCAATCTGTTGGTCCTCAGATGTTCCTGGACTACAACTCCCAGAAATCCTGGCCAACTCAACTAGTGATGAAGACTTCTGGGAGTTGCAGTTCCAGGAACATCTGGGGACCCACAGGTTGAGAACCACTGCTCTAACCAGTCATCACCTTTGCTGGTTTTCTTTCCATCCTGCTTCCTCTTCAAACTGGCCAGCACCGTAATGAGGCTGTGAGGTAGAGGAAGGTCTTGAATTGTCACGAAGTGCTTTGTGTTGATCTCTAACCCTACATTTTCTTACCAGATATAAAGGCCTACCAAGAAGCTTAACTAGTGACCTGAGTGTGCGGCCTAAATGTTCAGTCTGGGTGTACAAAACCATCTATACTGTACAGTGTCTCTTGACAGGTACATCCATGTGAAGCACACTTGATGATGGAAGAAAACCTCCAAGATAATTATCCTGACAGCCAAAATATACAGATCTGGAACTGTATGGGGAAAAATATGTATTGAGGGGGAAATATTTTTTGGGGTGGGGAAGGGGGAGATTTTGATGAGCGAGAACAAGACCAACCAATTTCTTCGCCACAGGAGCAAAATTGAAGATCGCATGTGTGAGGCAGAGAATAATGCTTCATTGCAAGAGGCAATTTTCAACTAACCTTTACCCCCCGCATCAATTAAAATAAGAGTTTTAGGTTAGGTACCTGCTCTTCTAAATGGCTTTTCCTACTCACACTGGTACTCTTTGAATGGTAAAGAATTTCTTCCTTCCTTCCTTTTTATTTTCTTTTTCATTTTCTTTTCTTTCCATTTTCTCTCCCCTCTTTTTGCAATTTCCTGTGCTCACCAGAAAGTTGCCTATTTTTAGCAAACTCTATTGTTCTCTCCCAAATAGGCAGCTGACTGATTAATTATCTTCGTCATTCGTGCAAAGGGAATAGTCTTGTTCTAGGCAGAATCCAGAAAGTAATGTTATGAAGAATTAGTTGCAGTGCCGAGTGCTGGCCAGAGATATTAACCAGGAGAAAGATAAATTAAGGGTGCATTAAGGAGGGGGGCAGGAGGAATTCCACAGCCCATTTTTTTAAATGATCTGTCATCAGCTCACAATTTTGAAGGATAATGGAAGCATTTGAGTATTTTGTCAAAAACGTGCTTGTCTGAGGTTCAACTAGAGATAAAGGGGAATATTGGTTTCCTCAGATTAACCTGTCTTCTCTTCCAAAACAAGATTTCTTCAGATACACATGCCCCAGGAATCAGGCATACAAATAGGCATGTATTGCCCAGCAATCAAGCATAGAATAATGCTAATAATCAGCCATCAAGTCTATTCTGATTTACAGAAATGCTTTCCAGGATTTCCCAGGAATACTCAGAAGTGGTTTGCTATGACATTCTTCTGGGGGTGCTCTGGAGCTGTTGCTTGTCCAAAGTACAGGCTGGCTGTACTCATAAGAGGCAGAGTGGGGGGGTTGAATTCCCAACCTCTGGCTCCAAAGCCAAGACCTAAACCACTGAACTATCATGCCAGCCCAATTGCAAAATACATCAGGGCCCTGGTATCTGCTGGGGGTCGGCTCCAGACCTTCTCGTGGATAATGAAACCTGTGGATAAGAGAGAACACCAAAACCCAGTAGCTTGCTTTACGGCTGCTGTTTTACAACAATAGCTTGCTGTTTGCGACAGTAGCTTGCTTTGCAGCTGCTGAATTATTTCTTTAATGTGTTCCTCTGCCAACTGTGGATAACTGAATCAGTGGTTAATGAATCAGTGGATATGGGGGTCCTACTGTAAAACATGTCAAATGCAAGACACATCAGTGAGAAAAATCACATGCTATAATAAAGAGACATCTGCAGGAGCACGCCCTCAAAGAATATACTAAATAGATTGTCTGGATTCACAATGTGTAGGGAAATCTGATTGTGTCCCAGGTGGTTCCAATGAGGAAGCAAAGTGTTCTGCTTATATACCGCCCCATACCACTACAAGTAGTCTTTGGGCGGTTTACAATTTTAATTCCTGTATGCAGGCTACACATTGCCCCCCCCCCAAGCAAGCTGGGTACTCATTTTACCAACCTCGGAAGGATGGAAGGCTGAGTGAACCTTGAGCCTGCTACCTGGGATTGAACCCAGGTCGTGAGCACAGTTTTTTACCTGCAGTACAGGCATTTAACCACTGTGCCATGAGGCTCAGAGAAGCAACTTGGACCACTTTAATAACTAAGAGTTATTTCCACTGAGTGTATTGTAAGTTATATGAGTGTGAATTACTCATGTACCTGAAAAGTGAAGATTCTGATGTATAGATGTAAATAGACTTCACACAAAAACTACTATAAACTCTGTATATAATTATTGACTTTACTGAGGACTAGCAACAGTGTTTTCACACGAAACACTAACACATCCTTCTGCTTCCACTTGCTTGATTTTTACTATTGGTCGTATGCCTGTTTGTTTCAACAAATGCAAAACAGTATTTTGAAACCATTCTGCAATTATCCTGCCTCATACTGCAGAAGTGCTGGGGGTTACTTTTGTGTTGGAACAGTGAAAACTTCAGAGTTTTGCTTTCTTCAACTTAAAGGTTTTTAAGGCCTAATCTGTTTCCAGTTAAAGAAGATGACTGCATTAGTAACCGAATGGTAACATCAATAGTTGCATGAATCCGATTGATTCAATGGATCTGGTCTAATTGGGGCCGGGAACCATGCACAAACTCTTCCTATCCCAGATGTGAAGAAATATCAGAATACTGGTAGATCCTTCAGAATTGAACACTAGCAAAATTAGATCCCATTTTCACCGGCTAAATTTGGAACCTGTCTCGTTTCCCTGTTTCTTGGCCACCCTGGGGTTAGACATCAGACGCTTCTTATAAAAGTGAAGTGCCAGCCCTAACTCAGCACTCACATCGTTAAATACAAAGAGATTCAAAGCCTGATCTTTTGTAGCAGTATTTCCCATCCTTTTTTAAAGCTGCAACTCCCTTTTATAATATCCAAGTAACCTGTCCTCCCTCCACATTTGCCTGAAAAGGCATTTTAATAGAATAAAGAAAGCCTACTGAAAACTGAAAGAGAAGGTATGCATTGGTTCATGATGTCCAGCAGTGACTGCCCACTCTGTGACCAGATTGGCACATAAGTTTTGTCAGTCAGCACTAATGCCAATGACCCTGGGTATGCCATAGGTCAGTGTTGGCGAACCTATGGCATGGGTGCCAAAGGTGGCACTCAGAGCCCTTTCTTTTGGCACCTGACATCGCCCCTTCACAGCCACCTGTATTCAGGTTAAATTGCTTTATTGGCACTTTGTGAAAAATTAGTGGGTTCTGAATCAGAGTTTGGGCGCTCAGTCTCTGAAAGGTTTGCCATCACTGCCATAGGTCCCCACCTCCTCTATGAAAATTCCCAACCCGGTTCGTTTTGAATATTGCAGTATAGCCGTACTGACATAAATCAATGTTGAACACCTTTGCAGTGAAATTTCATATAAAAATAATTGCAGCTACAAATGACCACAACAAGACCCCCCCCAAAACAAAACAAAACAAAACAACACTTTATCAACCCCTTGGGGATCAGAGCTCACAGTCTGGGAACCCATGTTTTAGAGAGCTAAGTACAGTGGTACCGCAACATATGAATTTAATTCATTCCGAATGCATCCTCTTAAGTCAAACTAATCTTAAATCGGGGTACCTATCTAAAAAATTGAAAAAATAAGTTTAAAAAATCAAAAAAATTGAAAAGAATTGTAACTTGAGCAGACCATATATAGAATTTGTAAGGCAGCAGTTAAAACGGCAACAGTTTTCCACTCTTAAATCGAGTTTACAATCGATTAATGCAACTGCATTAAAAGGAATTTGTTTCAATTTACCATTCTGAATATGAAGTTAAGTTTTAAAAATGTTTGATTTCAGCTAATTTTATTTTTAAAATAGATCAGCTAATTAAGTTATATTATTTTATACCCTTCCTGCCTCTCTAGAAGGATTTTCAGAAACCTGATAAATGCCTGAAGGAGGCCTGAGAGTGGCATAAATAAACACAGCAACTGGTATTCATGGTAGACCTGTTCCCTATTCAGGCATTCTAAATGCTGGTGGTGTGTCCTGGCCCTGCCCTTTCCAGTGTCTTCTTTCAACACTGGGTCTGAAGAACGTAGGCTTCCTGCTCTCATATAGGTTGTACAGGTGGTGGTGGGGGGGACATGGAAGAAGAGCCTATTTATAAGCAGCAAAGCAAAAAGCAAGGTGTGCTGCTTATATACCACCCCATTGTGCTTATAGCACTCTATGAATCATAGAATCACAGGATACAGTGGTCCCCCACCCTTTTGCGGTTCATATACCGCGGTCCCGCTATATCACCGGACCGCAGTATATGAAAAAAGGCCCCCTGGGGTAAGGGGGGAGAGTCCTGTTTCAAGCCTCCCATACTTACCCCAGGACTGGAGCTGCCCCGAACAGGCCTGTCATTTCTGAGGCCTCCGAGAGCCTTTTTAGGGCTGTCAGAGGCCTCAGAAATGATTTCCAGTTTACCGGAAGTCACTTCTGGTTCGCAGGGAGGCCCTTTTGGGGCCTCCAGAAGGCCCATGAAGGCTCTCACAGGCCCGTTTTGGGTAGGGACGGGCAGTGGGTAAGTACAAGAGCTCCCAGCTAGCCCCTCCCCCCCCCCCAGGGCTGACTCAACCTGCATCTGCATATCATGGATTTTCAATTATCGCAGGTCAGGCCAGGTCAGGTCCCTAACCCCCGCAATAGGCGGGGGATCACTGTAGTGGACTTGGAAGAGGCCTATAAGGCCATTAAGTTCAACCCCCCCTTCCATGTAGGAATACAAATCAAAGGGTATCTGTCAAGTGGTTGTCCAAATTTCTCTTGAAGGCCTCCACTGTTGGAGTACTCACTGGCTTTTAAGGTAATTGGTTCTGGGCAGTTTACAAGTACAGTGAACCCTCGTATAACGGAGGGTTTGTTTAACGAAAAATCCGTACAACGGGGAAAAAATCCGCCCCCCCCCCCAGGCAGGCACGGACGGAGGCGGCTGAGGGGAAAAGGGGTCCGGCCGCCCCCTTCAAAGAGGACCAAAGGGCCAAACTCACTGTTGACCCGCGGGGAGTGGAAGGCGGGGGGTGCTTCTCCCTTCATGGCTGCGCCCTGAGGGGGGGCAGGGGAGGGACGCCTGTCTGCCTGGCTGGCTGCGCCCCTGGGGGCTGGAATCCCCGCAGAAAGGAAGGAAGGAAGGAAGGAGACGAGACGAGGAACAGAGGAAGAGGCGAGTCCGGGTTCTTCGGCGGAGAGGGAGGGAGGGAGGGGGGTGGAGGCGGGGGGGTGGCTGGCGGGTCGGAGGCGCTTTAAGAGGCCCAGAGGCGCATTAAGCGTCGGAGGCTGAGCCCCCTCCTCCCCCCTGCCCGGGGCGGGAAGGCAGACCGGGGGCTTTGGGACCGCGCCGCCGCCCGTGTGTGTGGGGGGGTGAGTGAGTGAGTGAGTGAGTGAGAGAGAGAGAGAGAGAGAGAGAGAGAGAGAGAGAGAGAGAGAGAGAGAGAGAGAGAGAGGCAGGAACGGGCGGGTGGCTGGCGGGGGCTTTGGGAGCGCCACCGCCGCCACGGTGTGTGTGTGTGTGTGTGTGTGTGTGTGTGTGTGTGTGTGTGTGAGAGAGAGAGAGAGAGAGAGAGAGAGAGGCGGGAACGGGCGGGTGGCTGGCAGGTCGGAGGCGCTTTAAGAGGCCCAGAGGCGCGTTAAGCGTCGGTGGCTGAGCCCCCTCCTCCCCCCAACCCGTGGCGGGTAGGCAGACCGGGGTCTTTGGGAGCGCCAGCGCCGCCCGTGTGTGTGTGTGTGTGTGTGTGTGTGTGTGTGCGCGCGTGTGTGTGTGCGTGTGTGTGCGTGCGTGCGCGCCGAGCCAGCGGGTGTGGGGGGGAATCCGCCCCCTCCCCCCCGTCGGAACAAAGTCCTCCGCTGGTGCGCCCTCCTGCCTGTCGGCCGCCTCCGGAGCTCCGGCAAGAAGTGAGGGGGGGATTCCCGGCACGGTCCCCCAAGCCCCCCCGCCCCAGGCCAAGCGGCGCACCTCACTCCCTCCCCCCACCCCCGCGGCCACCTCCGTCCGACCACCTGCGGCCGGCCGGGAAAGAGGGAAGGAAGGAGGGGAGAGGAGGGGCAGCAGACACGGAGGGGGGGTTAGCTGGGGAGGGGCAGCAGACACGGAGGAGGGGTGAGCCGCCCGTCCGCCCCCCATTGCCCAAAAAACCCGCCCCGTCGCCCAAAAAAACCATAGGAATGCATTGAAACGGATTAAATCCAGTTTCAATGCATTCCTATGGGAAATGACAATTTTTACAACGGAAAACTTGTATAACGGAATTTGATTTGGAACGAATTAATTACGTTATACAAGGTACCACTGTAATTACAAGTAATTATGCAGGCTACACATTGCCCGCCTTTAGCAAGCTGGCTACTCATTTTCCTGACCTTGGAAGGATGGCTGGCTGGCTGAACCTTGAGCCTGCTCCCTGGAAATGAACCCAGTTTGTGAGCATGGCCACAGTGCAGCAGTTTGACCACTGCACCATGAGGTTTAAACCACTGTGCCACAAGCTGAAACTTTTGTCTCCTCATACCGTTAACAAAATGCCTGTGAAAATTCTCAGTCATCCAGGTGAATTTATCTGGAAATAGAGTCATGGCAACTGGACTTCTTTTTCATGAGAGAAGAAAACATTTCGCAGCTCATCCAAACAGCTTCGTTAGTCCGAGGAAAGCTAGTTGTGAGTCCTCCATTTTGTAGTTCACTTTGGCCTCTTGTCACCCTGGTCTTAAATAGGCTCATAAGATGAACAATGGCCTGAATACGCTTGTTAGGTAGACAATATAGTATCCATAGCCCTAAGGTGAACAGTGGCCTAAGGTGCTGAAACCTATAAAGTATGGGTCGTTAGCTATGGCCTTGGTGGTGAATTAACAAATTAGCAATTTTAGACAAACTTTCTGTTTCATTTTAGCTTGTGCCCATCTTTACTTAATAATTCCTATAGATATTATAGGACGGTGCTGGGGAGCATGGGAGCAGAACCATTTCCCTGCCTTCCTTTTACCCACCTTCATTTTCTGCCCTCAAAATGTCCAGGCGGACCAAGTCAATCACAGGTAACAGAGTTTATGGAACCCCGAGTTGTCCTGATATCTGGAAGGACATCACAGTCGTATTATATGAGTTGCAGTAAAAAGCTAGAGTGCCTTGGAGCTTCAGTCAGGAGAACATAGTGGAGCAATATGATTAAGAGAGTGAGTCAAACTGCATCAAACAGTGATGGGAAATAATGCCTTATGTCATATTAATAGGTCCCAAGGAAGCCTTGTTAATCTATCAAAAATGAGAACCTATTTTCCATGCAGTATTAAGAAGCAAGGATGGAAAGATTCAGAGGGAGGGCAACTTTTCCTTCCTTGTGATTTTCATAGCCTATTTTTTAAAATAGAAAGTGCAGGGGTTGGAACATTTCAAATGCTTTTTTTCATAAAGCTTCCATGAGTCATAGACCTTAATTTTTCACCCTGTGTGTGTGCTGTTCCCTTATGATAGATTCAGAGGCCCATTATTTTCCTGATTGCTCTCACCTTGGGGTGGCAACCGAAAGGTGTGTAAAGTGCTGATCTGGCAAGACAACACATCTACCAACACAGACACACACATACGCACACACTTGCATATTAAGGCAGCAGATCTCACAAAGTTACTTTGCACATCAGAGCCATCGGGGAAAAATTTGCCTTGGTGAAGATGGAAGCACATAACTGCTGACGGTAACCAGATGGCTATCACGCCATGTTATCAACAGGAAGTTCCTGCCCCCCTCTTAATAAACTATTGGAGGACTACTTCTTTCCATGGAGAAAGTAAATTAATTCCTTCTCCATTCTCTATCCTCCCTTGCCACACAATAAGGTAGAGAATTTTAGAAGGCCATTTTTGTACACCGCTAAGGATAAAGATGTCAGCGGTCATGAATCAAGCTTATGCAGGAGTGGTTGCATACTGTGAGTTGTTTTGCTTTTGCTGATGTTTTGTTTTACACATCTCCCCATAGCGCTTAGAGCACTGGAGGGTTGACAACATAAATATAGCCTTAGCACACTTAGGATTTGAAGCGCCTTTTGTTTAAAGTCAAATCGCCTTAAAAATCACTTACCGCATTTCCAATTGCTTTTTCTGTGGAGCCCCTTTAGCCATGCCACTTTTTGGCTGCTGTGTCAGTTTTTTTTTGTGATGGCCACCAGGGGTAGTGGTTCTTTAAACTGATTTCTAGACCGCTTTTTGAACCGATTTGGCTGAAACTGCGAACACGATGCACCGTTTTTTCCTGGGTTTCCCCCCTCTGTATGCCTTATCCTGCCATTGGAAAAGTGGGGGGGGAACCCTCCTGCAGTGTAATTATTTGCACTAACTTCTCCGGTCGCTGTACTTCTTCTATAATGCATGTAAGCAATGGAGGTAGCCTGTCAAAATCAATGTGCCACGTTGTAAGTAATCTAAAGGGAGAACCAGAAAATTAGCTGCCTTACTTAGAATGGAAGAACAACGGCATGATGTTACCCTAAAAAAAAAAAAAAAAAAAAAAAAAGGAGATGATGGGGAAATGACAGACAAAATCAGAACAAAAAGCGGTTTAGCAAAGTGCGGACGGAGAAACCGGTTTATGAGAAAACACCAAGTGCGGAATGCTGAATCACTTCAGCAACCATGTGACCGGGGGAGGACAGAAGGCGATACAAAACAAAAAGCGGTTGCTGTTTGAAGTGCAGTAGCCATAATGCTCTATCTCACAACCTCAAAAAAAAAAACTTCTTAGTTCCTGATAAGCCACCTCTAAAAATCGTGCCCTCACGGGCAGCCGGCTTTTCTGGGGGAAAAAACACCTTGGCCACACCCCCTGAAGCAAGGTTTCCTGGAACAACTTCTGGGGGTTCTTTTTTTTTTTTTTTTGCATTGGCTCATTGGTTAAAAAGCACCTTTTTAAATGAATCAACGAAGGCAATGTGTCTACTTATTCCCCATGAATGTAGTCAGCCTGCTTAAAAAACCAGACAGGAATCTTCCTTGTTTAATGCATTTAAAAAGGTGAGGGGGGGGGGAGCAAATGAGTGGGAGAGAAGGAGCAAATGAGAGGGAGAGAGAGAAGGAGGGAGGGAGAAGTGTGCTATGTGTGTGAGTGTAGAGAGGGGGGGAGTGTGCAAGAGAGGGAACAAGAGGGAGAGATTAACCAAGGACGCGAGGGGGGGGGGGAGAATATGTTTTTCTCTCAGCTCACCTCCCATTCTAAACTTTCCTTTCCTCTTGCTGCTGCTGCTGCAGCTTTTCTCTCCCTGTTCAGTGGCACAACGGAAGCATTCCTTCAATCACGTGATCGAGGCAGGGGCAAAGCTGCCTCTTTTTTTAAAAAAAGTGTCACTTCTGGGACGTGGGATAGAGCTAATACTCTATCCAGCACATATTTAATATACCAACTTTAGAAGAATGGAAGTCTGAGTCAATCTCGAGTCAGCTATCTGAACCCACTGGGATCAAACTCAGGTAGTGAGTAGATGCTTGACTGCTGTTTAATCACTGTGTCACTGTTAGGGCTTCTGGGTCAGCAGCTTCTATAAGAACATAAGAACAGCCTTGCTGGAACAGGTCACAGCCCATCCATTCCAGCATTCTTTCTCACACAGTGGCTCACCTTCAGGATATTCCCAAGCAGATGTCTTCACCTGCTTATGATACCCCACAAATGGCATTGAGAGATATCCTGTCTATCTCTCCAACACGGAGGTTGTCCTTAGGCATCCATAATGATAGCCATTGATACCCTTGTTCTCCATGAACTTGTCTAATCCTTTCTTAAAGCTGTAAAGGCTGACAGCTGTCACCACTACTTCTGGCAGGGAGTTCCAGAGACCAGTGATCCTCAGGGTGAAAAAGTACTTTCTTATTTGAGATCTAGCACCCAAAAGTTTCATGGAGTGCCCCCTAGTTCTAATCTTGTGTGATAGAGAAAACAGTTTTTCCTTATCTATTTTTTCCACACACAGTATGATTTTATAAACTTCAATCAGGTCACCTCTTAGGCGCCGTAGTTCAACCGTAAAGAGGCCCAGGCAATGCAGCCTCAGATGGTAAAGAATATGTTCCAATCCCCTAATCATTCTGGTTGCCCTCATCTGCAGTTTTTCCATTTCCATAATATCCTTCTGGAGGAATGGTGACCAGAACTGTACACAGTACTCCAGATGGGGACTGACCATAGATTTATAAACAGGCAAAATGGCACTTGCTGACCTAGCACTGAGTTTGCTTTTTCACTGCTGTGGCACACAGGGTTGACACTTTCATTGACCCGTCCATCAGGACACCAAGGTTCCTTTCCTGGTTTGTTGCAGAGAGTTTTGACCCCATCAGTTTATAAACACAATTGGGTTTTTTTTTTTTTGCCCCAATGTGCCTCACTCTGCACTTACTAATGTAGAAGCTCATTTGACACTGGTTTGCCCACTCCCCCAGTGTCAAGAGATCCCTCTGGAGCTCCTCACAATCTCTCTCAGTTTTCACTACCCTGCATAATTTAGTGTCATCGACAAATTTGGCTACCCTGCTATTTACTCCTACTTCTAGATCATTTATGAAGAGGTTGAAAAGCAGGGGTCCCAGTACTGAACCTTGGGTGAGGGGATTCCAGTGGTCGGCGAGGGGAATGGCTAACCCCACTTGTGGCGCGCTTCGGGGGGCGTGGTCGGGGTGACCTCGCCTTCAGCTTGCAGGTATGTGAGGTTCCGTCGCAACGAACTGGTCCGCAGCGGGGCAGCGGAGAGGTCTGAGAGGGACGTGAAGTATCAGCCTTTATCTCCCTCCACTTGGATAAGTGTTCATTTAATGCTACTCTCTGTTTCCTGTCACACAGTTGCTGATCGAGGACAGGACCTGTCCCTTTATTCCATGACGGGCAAATTTATTCAAGAACCTTTGGTGCAGATCCTTGTCAAAAGCCTTCTGAAAGTCCAGATAACGTCAACTGGATCTCCCTTATCCACATGCTTGTTGACACTCTCAAAGAATTCGAAGAGATTACTGAGGCACGATTTCCCCTTGCAAAAGCCATATTGGCTCTCCCTCAGCAGCACCGTCCCTTCAATATACCTATTAAGTTTATCTTTTAGGATGGTTTCCATCATTTCTCTAGGATGCAAGTCAAACTGTCTGGTCGGTAATTTCCTGGATTGCATCTGGATCCTTTTTGGAAGATTGGTGTTACATTCCAGTCGTCAGGCACAACACCTGATTTGAGGGAATGATTATATAATTTGGCTAGGACGTCAGCAATTTGGACCTGGTGATTTGTTAGCATTTAGTTTAACAAGACTTGCAATAACCTCCTTCCTGGTTATTTCTATCTGACTTAATTCTTCGGTTTCCCTCCCTACAAAGATAGGCTCTGTTTGGGGCATGTGGTCTCTGTCTTCTTCAGTGTTCCAGGTAACAATCATTTAGAAGTCCCTGAAATGTTTTACCTATTACAGGGCTAATTGACAGCTTCCCCTCTCTATGGTAAAGCATGCCAGTTCCTTAGAAATCATCTGTTTCTCAGAGAGAGAGAGAGAGAGAGAGAGAGAGAATGCCAAGCAGACCTTGGAAATATGTCAGGGAGGTCTGGAAGTTGAGTCATGGCTACTGGAGATATAAATGTTTAGCTGCTCATCCAAACAGCAGGGAGGTCCACAAATCCCTGCCCTTCCAATTTATCTGGGTTTTGCTGCCATGGTTTCCAACCTGCTTTTAGGGAAAGGCTGGGAGCTCCTGTCCCAGCACGCACTGCATTGCAAGCATATGTTGGCATTGACAGCAGCACCTCGATGGCAGCAGTTCCAAATTATCAAGGCTGGCATTGATTTCCAGCCTTAACACCACCTGGGAAGGAAGCAGGGAAAGTGGGTTCCCCACTACCACCACCACCGGGAAGGAGCAAAGTAATAAGGAACTTATATTCCAACCTCCGTGGGTGTCTCTGCCTTTGTTTCTTTCTCTATTCCAGACAGAAACAGCCTCCAACTTTCTGAGAAGAATAAAAAAACAATGCAGTGAGATCAGTTCATAGAAGCAGACTTCTGGATTCCGCAGTGCTTTTTGGAGAAAGTCAAAGCACTGCAGCTATTTTAAAATGCCAGCTTTAGAGCTCTACAGAAATCTCCATCAGCCAAAGATGGTATAAAATGAGGGATTCAAGGAAGCTACTTCCTCTTATGCATAAACCCTTTATACCATCTCTGCCAAATAAAGAGCTTTGTAGAACTCCAAAGCTGTTTAGTTTCCTAGAACTGGAAGTTTTGCAACATCCTTGCCTGAGGAAGGGTTCTGTGGAACTCCAAAGCTGGCATTTTAAAAATAGCTGCCGTGCTTTGTCATCCTTCCAAAAGCTGCCGTGCTTTGTCATCCTTCCAAAAGCTATCCCATCAGAACATATATTCCAACCTCTGTGGGTGTCCCTGCCTTCGTGCCTTTCTCTATTCCAGACAGAAACATCCTCCAACATCCTGAGAAGAAAGAAGAAAATTGCAGTGAG
>JAHTLZ010000379.1:53781408-53802683 GCA_023846285.1 Phrynocephalus versicolor | reverse complement strand
GATCCCATGGGTGCTCCTTCTATCTGTTTGTATCTTTGTCCATTGTGGATGAAGTATGTGTTGGTTAGGCAGTGGTTGGTCAGATCTAGGATGTGCTTGGGGGGGTTGTATTTGTTGTGGATAGCTGTCAAGGCTTCTTGAATGGGCACTTGTGTGAAGAGCGAAACAACATCGAAGCTCACGAGTAGGTCATTGGGTTGTAGGTCTTGTTTCTTTATAATTTCTATGAAGTGGAACGAGTTTTGTACGTATGAAGTGATGGATTCTGCATAGGGCTGGAGTTGTTTGGCAAGAAATTTGGCGAGGTTTTGTAGAGGTGAGCCTATGGAGCTGACTATGGGTCTGAGAGGTGTTCCTTCTTTGTGAATCTTGGGGAGGCCGTAGAGCTTGGGGCATCTGGATGATTTCTCTCTGGGGATGATGCTTGGCTTGATTTCTTCACTTAAGGGAGAGGCTTTTATTTTGGCTTTGGTGGTTTTTTCCAGGTAGGTGGTGGGGTCTGTGTTCAAAGGTATGTAAGCAGGGTCTTGTAGTAGTTTGGATAGTTTGGCTTGGTAGTCAGATGTGTTCATCACCACTGTGGCATTGCCTTTGTCTGCTGGGAGAATGATTATGTTGTTGTCTTTCCTCAGGTTGGTGAGGGCTTTTTGTTCTTCTTTGTGTAAATTGCTTCTGGGTGGTTTGCTGGAGCAGAGGACATTGGTAACTTCGAGTCTGATTTTGTTGGCTTCATCTGGGTTGATTTTGGTTAGGCTGGCTTCAACTGAGATCACGCTTTGCTTCAAGAAGAAAGAAGCCAGAACACCGGCCTGAAGATGGCGAGTGAGACCTCGTCGAAACGTCGCCAAAACAACCAGATTTCTACACGGGAAGAAACCCGAATCCACCCTAACATGCATATATATATATATATATATATTCAATAGAAAATTATGGATCCCAGGGATGCGAATGCCAGGCTTCGCTTCCCCAAGTGATTTTAGGGGATCCTTTCAAATTTGGAAATGTTAGTGTTTCTGGGGATAGAGATATTAAGCTCCAAAGGAAGTGGAGGTGCTTAATGGAAGGAGTGTGTCCGACACACTTTACCTATTATTTATAGGGTTAATTGACCACACTCCCTCAATTAAGTATCCCCCCCAAGCCATTTTGGAGCTTAATAACTCAATTCTCTGAAACCCAGAACTTTCCAAATTTCAAAGGGTCCCCTAAAATCGCTTGAGGAAGCTCCCCTGCCATTTCCATACAGCTACATGCCTGGGATCAGTATCTTCAAATATTGCACTTTTAAATTCCATTTTTTCCCTGGAGGCACCTCATTTGGAGTTGAATAACTTGGCCGCTTGTACCTCAATCCTCTCCAAATTGGGGGTGCTTCAAGGGGAGAGCTTGAGGAAGCTCCACTGTAAATTCCACGCTACTAGCTGCCTGGGATCACTATTTTCAAGCACATAATATTGCAATTAGAAATGTTTTTTTTTCTGGGGCCACCCCGTTTGACGTTGAATAACTCAGTCCCCTAAACCACAAATATCTCCAAATTTGGAGGTCTTAAAGGGGAGAGTCCTGCCTTTATAACCCAGGGGAGTCATTTTATAGAGCAGGCCTTCACAATGTGTCAACCACGGGTGATCATTAGCCCGTGGGGCCATTGGAAGTAGCCTGCCAGGTCTCCACCAGCCTCCCAATTTGCCAGACAAAAACAATTTTGGCCCACCCACCCAGACATTTGGTCTGGATTTGTTCCCTTACCTTCCGAATCTCAGCCCTCCTAAATCGGAGCACCGGCAAAGCGTGTGCTCCTGCAAGTAGACCGTGGGGTCACCTGGGAGTTTCAAGAGTAGATCGCAGGAGTGTTTGCTAGGTAAAAGAAGCCTGCAGCCTGTTCAAAGTTGGACAGCCTTGTTATAGAGTAACACATTGGTTTGTTACAGGTTCACTTTGTACGATTTCTTTAAAAAAAAATAATCATTTCTAACAAATGAATCAAATCACGGGAGAAGGAAATGAAATGAAATTAATCTCAATTTTTCCATTTTGTGCCTATCCCTAAACTTGTCTCCTGGTTTTCTTCTAAGGGCCCACCTGTAATCTTGATGGGAGAGCTGAAAATATTCTTTTCCCACAAAGCCCCCAAAATAGCATTGTTTTAAGGCACTACGAGGAATCAAAATAGTAGGGTCAAGTGTGGGGAGGTCAAGAGGTAATTGACAGTGCAAATGTGGGTTGTGCTTCAGCTCCTTGAAGAAGCAGGATGGTGATGAGAGCTCCCATTTCTACTGTTACAATATGGCAGTCGGCGTTGTACACCTAAGTGCATCCCAGAGACTCACAGCATTTTGGGAATGCACGATCATGGGCTCCAAATGAGGACAAACTGTACCAACGGGAGCAGGAAAGGGAGCACTTGCCATCTGCGCCTTGCCAAACGCAGCTTTCGCAATGAGAGGAGAGACACAAGGTTGTTGTAGCAGAAGCCAGCTTCTGAATCAGTGGAAGAAAAATTGCCTTTCAACCTTCCTGGATCCATGACGTTTTCAAGGAGTGTTCTGTGTTTTTGGCTTTTGGGAGTGCCTATGTTTTGGAAGGTGAGGCAGTGCATAGAAAAGAAGACCCCCCCCTTGAGGGTTGACTACCTTTAGCATTTACACCACCATTTTCATTGAATTAAGCAGAGATAAAATTGAATTTAAAAACAGTGATTATATAATGCAGGAAGCTCTGGGGGGAATTGTCTGTTCTGAGCCTTTTTGAGTCCGACTGCACTTAGGTTTTGAATCACCTTTTGCTTAAAGTCAAATCATCTTTAAAATCATCTACCGCGTTTCCAATTGCTTTTTCTGTGGAGCCCCCTTGGCCACGCCCCTTTTCGGCCGCTGTGTCGGTTTTTCTTGCAATGGCTACCAGGGGTGGTGTTTTTTTTTCAAAACCGATTTCTAGACCGCTTTTTGAAGCGATTTGGCTGAAACTGTGGACACCATGCACCATTTTTTTCTGGGTTTCCCCCTCTCTATGCCTTATCCTGCCATCAGAAAAGCAGAAAATTAACTACATTACTTAGAATGGAAGAACAACGGCATGACGTTACCCTAAAAAAATATTCTGAAATAGAAGCAGATGGTGGGGAAATGATGGACAAAATCAGAACAAAAAGTGGTTTAGCAAAGTGCAGAAGGGGAAACTGGTTCATGAGAAAACGCAAAGTGCAGAATGCTGAATCGCTTCAGTGACCATGTGACCGGGGGAGGGCAGAAGGCAATTCAAAACAAAAAGTGGTTGCTGTTTGAAGTGAGGTAGTGTTACGCCAGCAGGGTTGGCTTTATTTTGTTGACAAAGTTTTTCTCTGCTTTCTACCCCATGTGACCTGATGATCTCATGCAAAGGGGCACCCGTGGGGATTCAGCCCCCCCCCAAAAAAACAGCAACAAATGGCTGTTGTCTTGTAGAATAATAGAATTGTAATTGAGTTGGAAGGGCCAACAGGTCCAACCCCCTGCTTGATACAGGAATCCAAATCAAAGCAGATCTGACGGATGCTTGTCCAAAATTCTCTTGAATGCCTCCAGTGCTCCCCCCCCCCAAGGTCCTTGGTTCCAATGTTGTATTGCTGTAACAGTTAAGAAGTTTTTTCCAGAAATGCAGCCTAAATCTGGCTCCCTCTAGTTTGAATGCTGTCTCCGAACAGTGTTCCTAGAAAACATAGAAATGCTTTCAAGTTAGGGCTTGACTCAGATGACCAAGATGTCTACATGGTGGGGAGAGGCAAAACAAAGGAATGCTTCCCCTG
Organism: Phrynocephalus versicolor; assembly: GCA_023846285.1. Classification (NCBI taxonomy): domain Eukaryota; kingdom Metazoa; phylum Chordata; class Lepidosauria; order Squamata; family Agamidae; genus Phrynocephalus; species Phrynocephalus versicolor. Next base: position 53,798,896 of record JAHTLZ010000379.1, on the reverse strand, counting down.
GAAAAAGCCAACTTACACCACATCCGATAAAAGGCAACTTCCATGATTGGAGCTCCATGCAAATATTCGACAGCCTTCTCTGCCTCTGCTAACTCCTGCACCACAACTGTTGTTTGTCGTTTGAATGGCTTCGGTGGTTTCATCTGCGGAAAGCAGCAATGACCCTGATTGAAAAATGGAAGATTAAAGGGTATTTTCCCTGCTGTGTGTTTGTATCCTTGGTCATGCTTTTCCAGTTCTTATGCAATTTTGGTCAAGATTTGCAACCTCCTTTCCTAAACATTCAGAACCCTTAAGTAGGCAATGTGTCATCCTTGAATGCCTTTTTATGAAATGTCATCACCGATAGCTCAGCAATTTAGTTGTCTGGCTGCAGAGCCGGAGACTGGGAATTCCAGTCTCTTGAAGATTGGCTGATCCAAATGGCCCCTTCCAGCTAGGCTGTTCTAAGATTCTAAGAAATCAATCCACTGAATTGGGTGCTGCCCTTGAACAGCTCAAGAATTGTACAAGCCTGGTGCCTGGCTTTTCTGGGCTTCCTCCAAGGTATTAGGTTGGTCCAAAAGCACTACAAACAATTCAGAGTGGGTGTAGAGACCATGTAGTCCATATTCATTTGGGAATGGTGAACACTAGAGATGGGCACGGACCGAAAAGATGGTGATTTGTTTTGGTTCAGTTCATTTTAGGGTTCAGTTCATTTCGTTTCATTTTAAAAAATTTTTTTTGAAAAAATTCATTTCATTGATTTGTTGATTCATTATTCGTTTTATGTGTAGTGTGTGTGTGTGGTGCTTGTGCATCTTTGACTGGGAGAAAGAGGGGCTTAATCTTCCCCCCAACCAGCGCCTCTCAGCTGAGAGGTGCTGGCTTGGGGTCAGCACCTCAAAGAGACCCTTCTTTCCGCCTCCGCATGAGGAGGCGAGAAGCGGGGTCTCTTTTGACATTTTCCCCCACAGTAGATGGCAGTGCCAGGTGGGCACTGGGCGCTGTCATCCACTGTAGGGAAGATCCCTTTAAAGAAATCCTGCTTCCCTGTCATCGGCTGGACCCCTTTAAAAATGGCCCAGGCGCCTCCAGGGGTTCTCCCCAGTGCCGACTGGGCCATTTTTAAAGGGGTCCAGCCAATGACAGGTCAGCAGGAGCTCTCTGAAAATGGTTGGGACATCAGCGGGAGAGCTCCAAACTTGCGTCCCGACCATTTTCAGAGGGATCCTGCTGACCTGTCATTGGCTGGACCCCTTTAAAAATGGCCCAGTCGGCACTGGGGAGAACCCCTGGTGGCAACTAGGCCATTTTTAAAGCGGTCCAGCCAATGACAGGTCAGCAGGAGCTCTCTGAAAATGCTAGGGAGGGCAGCTGGATCCCTGGAACAACCTTCCCTAGCATTTTCACAGGGGGAAAAATGGGAGATGCCTAAAGAAACCCCAATAGTTTACTAAAGAACATTCAACTCAGCTAAGTATAAAGAAAAACAAGTACAGGAAATGGAAAAATGGGAAATGCACCAAAGAGGAATATAAGCAAACAGCTAATATATGTAGGGGGATGGCAAAAAAGCTAAAGTGCAAAATGAACTTAGACTAGATTAAAGATAACAAAAAGGGTTTCTTTAGTTACATCCGCAGCAAAAAATAAAAAATAAAAAATAAGGAACTAAATGCCTATGTAGTCAGTCTCTAACATGCTTGTAGCTATTTTTCAGAGCTTTCCTTGGAAATTCAGAGAAATTGGAAATGTAGGGAGCAGGACTGGGATGGATGCTCCTGGTTTTGCATACAAAGACGGAAAAGATCACACCTGAACTTGACCATGAGTCTCCATGGCTTTGTCGTATCATCTGTTTGGTATTTCTGGATCAGGAGTGATGACCACATCTTAAAACAGCAAATTCCATTACATTAACAATTAACTGTTTAAAGACAAGTAAACTTCTCTCTGTACTAAATCTCCAGCCACTCAGCTACTGTAGACAACCCCTGAGTCTAGTAAATGAAGATAAATACACAAAAATGCCCCTCTGTTTGCCACCTAGAACACAACAATGTAGAACATTAGCAATTCAAGCACATACACTAATGTTTACTTACCGTGTAGGCAGTTTGTTGAGGTGCAAATAGGTGGAAATAATATTAGTACACTCTCTTGATTACATGTGAGTAGACACAATAGCAACATATTTTTTTTCTAAACCTCCCCCATGACACAAAAAGCCAAATGGTGACAGGTACCCCCAAATGAAATTTTGATTTCCTAAACACAAATGGATCAAAGACTGAAATATCAACATTTCTTCTCTCCCTTTTCAGAAAGGAAGATATGAATGACCTGATTTGGTAATCCAGGAAAAACTAAAAATAAAAAAATCCCACCAACCAAAGACAATGTTTGTATATTCGTCTTTTTAACACTCTTCTAATAGCCGAGAAGGGCTCCATGGTCCTAATTTCACTAGCGAGCTGGTTCCCCCAGGTAGGGCCAGGAATTGAAAATGTGTGGTTCCTGGTGGAGGTCTTATGAACTTCCCTAGGAGTAGCAACTCTAAGCATTTGGACCTGGGATGTTCTGGTGGGTCGGGCCAAGTTAGATCTTGGGATGATACGCTCCATTCTGGACCCAAGCCATGGAGGGTTTTGTAAATCAAAACCAGTATCTTGAACCTTATTTGGGAGGCAACAGGTAATGAGTGCAGACGAGCCAGAATTGGGGTGATGCAGTCATATCTTTCCACACCAACCACCAGTCTGGACGCTGCATTCTGGACCTGCTGCAGTTGCCGAATAAAGGTCAAGGGAAGCCCCATGTAGAGTGTGTTGCAGCAATCTATCTTTGAGATAACCAGCACTTGCACAACTGTCCTTCGGAGGTAACTGTCATGTTATGGGTGAAACTGGGCAAGGAGCCTAAAGTAGAAAAAGGCGGACCTGGACACGGCAGCCACCTAGGATTCTAGGGACATCAGGTCCAGGATCATGCCTAGACTCTTTACTCTATCAACCAGTTGGAGGGAGATTCCATCCAAACTGGGAAGAGGGCCACAATATCTGTTCGGTCCCACCCCACCCCCCAAGGAACAGTACCTCGGGCTTCTTGGGGTTGAGTTTGAACCTGTTAGTCCTGGTCCATTCCAATACCACATTCAGGCAGTGATCAATTCTCTTTGTACATGTTTGTTACTCTCTTTGTAGAAGAGAGTAACAAACATGTAGAGAGTAGTGGCTTGCCACTAGAAGGGTGTGATAGAAATCCAACAAATAAATAAATAAACATTGGCTTCTCAAATTTATTGCACAGAGACATAGCAGCATAATATGATAGATGGAGCATCATATTTTAATTTATGGTAAGTGCATTGATCCACTAGTATAGAAATATCCATATTCATCATCCTGCCATTCTATTTAGACACTATAGGAGCTACAGATAGTTTCTTCCTCCCCACCAAACACAGGGAAAGGAAATTGTACTACTCTAGTCAAAGAACTAACATGAAAGTTTGCAACCTGCATGGCATGTTAGGGACATTAAAATACAGTGGACCCTCGTATAACAAGCAGTTTGTTTAACAGAAAATCGCTTAAAGGAAAGAAAAATCTGGAGATAGGCGGAAATCGCTTAACAGAATCGCCTGTGGGGCAAATCTGTACAACAGAAAAATGGTCACGATTAGAGATTAGCCTGTTATTAATGCATTCCTATGGGAAAATTGTACAAAGGAAAATTTGCTTAACAGAATTTCATTTGGAACAAATTAATTCCTTTATGCATCGTACCACTGGGTAGTTAGGATGTAGTCTATCTATTGGTCCCATTTCCCTTTGCACTTGCAGGGAATGCTGCCAGTGCGCTTTGAGAACATTGGCAAACTTGTGGTGACATTGAGTGCCACCCTACTGGTGGGCCATTGTTCACCAGCAAAGTTACTCTTTCTAGGGCACCTCAGCCTTCCACCAATTCTAGATTATATAAGGTACAACAGAAAGGTGAAATCACTGGGAAGTAAAGGATGTTTCGAATGAGGAAACAATCTTGAATATGCCCACAGGTACTGTATACAGGTATTTGTACACAATGTGCTGCCATATTCAGTGCATTCTTATAATTAAAAAATATCAAAAACAAAACAAAACACTGGTCTTACTAAAGCAGCCAATAAGTGTGTAGATTTCCCCACTTTCATTCTAGTTGCCTTCCTGCAGATATAAGGCATCAAATAAAATAAGAGTTGTCCACAGTTGCTCTATTTCCTTTCTCTCTTCGTATGAACAGGTTCTGGTTTGTTACACACATGTGGGGTTTATGAGTGGATCTTCCATCCACAAACGCATTCCCGTTCATCACAATGGTAGAAGAACGGGAAGATCTGTTTTTCCTAGCAACTTGATTGGTCCACTAGAATGTAGGTAGGATGGAAATTTGGATCAGTGTGGACCTGCATGGCATTCCATTGCCTGTTGTGCAAGATCTCAATCAGCAAAAGTACCCCATAAATGAAGCATGTAATTGCCCCACGTTAAAATGTTGGCATAAGATCCCTACGTGGACCATGGACCTATCCCTAATAACCTTTAGGTTTTGTGAAGGGGTATAAAGAAAGTTAAATAATTTCACTGCCACCTTTCTCATCAACAGTTTTTGATATATCATAGACTGCTCCTTGCAGGGCAAGCAGTTTCTCTCTCAAATACATACTTGAAATTTACAAAGCAAACAGGGCTGGGAGACTGTTTATAAAAAGAGCAAGATATACATCCTCTCAATCACAGAACCCTATTTGAATGTGGTTTCATACTGGTTTTCCCATTGTCTAATAATGATTCATGGCCATCCAGTTATATTGTCGGTGTGCTCCATTTTCTTTTCATTAGTCACATAACAAAAATACAGTCTTCTGATTAAACAGTATTTACCCAATGGCAAACAATTCTTTTTATTAGTTTACATTTGGCAGGTCACAGTCACAACCACATCAGGCAGAAATTGCACACAGACCATCCTGAATTTTGAAGACTTACCCGGTTTCATCTTCTACGGGGAAATATATTTTAATAACTGGGATTCTTTGATATGCTAACCATTGGTCTTTTTAAAAAAACACACACCCTAACATGCGCTGGAAATTAGGAATGTTTGTGTAAACGAGAACTGATTTTATGCACATTGATTTATTCTGTAATTTCTGATCATCATGAAGGTTATTTGGAATAGCGTGTATGCATATGTAATGTTAAAGTTTCCAAACTCTGCCAACATTTTACCCAACATATTTTCAATGCTGATTGAAAAAAAAGCACTGCTCAACATTATCATATACACAAATCATCAGTACATTGTCCCACTTTCCCCCCCTAGCACCTTCTTCAACATGTAATGGACCACATTTTATTTGCACATTTGCCATGTTGGTATTTCATTGAAGGAACTCAATTCTTACTGTAAATTGCAAATAGAAATCCAGGAACAGGTAGAACTAAAATAAAAAAAAGAATGTGTAGAAGACATACTGAAGTCTTCAAAAGCCAGACTGGTCTTAAGAAATAACTCTTTTATTCCGAGACAGTTACCATCACTTCATTTAAAAAAAAATGACAAAACAGCAATAAACATTTGAGCTCTTTAATGAGCAAATATCAGGACTCTTAGCATTGGAATAATTATAATATTCATTATCCAGATTAGCTTTATTTTTTTTATTTATTTTTTTCACTCAGTGGGGTCATCATGAATGACCCAGAAGTACAAAGATTTTTCCCCCATCAAGTAGTATACAATTTGCTGTGTGTGTAATAAGCTTTCCGTCTTGAAAAAGAGTAACTGAAAAGAAACGTTTCCGTTACTGCAGTTAGTTGGTCAGAGAAAGTTCTGCGCGTTATCTTACAAACTATCAAAATTGCTAGTAATTTGAAAAAAATGAAAAATAAAATAAAAATCACATAACTTGACTCTAATAGAAATATAATACAGGAAAAAGAGAGACTGTGTTCAGTAGGGATGTGCTCTTTAGTCCATCTCGGGTTTTTTTCTCCTTTTTTATATAAATGTACATCTGATTACACATACAAACTTTTATTAAATCATCGTGACACACCTTCTCATTTTGTTTTGTTTGATTTAAAAGTAACAGGGGTTGTGAGGGACCAAGCTCTTCCTGTTGTTTTTATAGATCACTGCTTTCAGAGCAGAACAATATTAAGTAAGTTGCAGAACTTAATCATTTCCAGAGAGTGATTTCGTGACTTAGTTCCTTAGGTAGGCTTCCCCACCCCCATTGGCACTGTATTCTGCAGAGACTGCCTCTCAAGAAATTTCCCATGAGCTCACAAAAATGCTGAAGATATGCAGACCAAAAAAATTGGGGGGGGGGGTCTTTGAAATACTCAAGCACACATGATCACATGCAACATGATTAGCTTGAAAATATAACCATGGGAGCTGCAGTTGTTATGATCAGTGGTGAAGGGAGGACCATACACAACTATGAGAAACACTGCTCCTTCCTCTACCCGCACCAACTTTTTTTTCCCTTTTTTGGATGACAGCTCTCCTAATCCTAAATTTTACGCAGAACTGTGACTCGTAGCCCCCAAATGCAACATTTCCCATCTCATCTTTTAGATGTTGTGTGAAATATTCCTGGGAAACAAATCTTTGGACCTTTTTTTTTTTGTTTTTGTTTTTTTTAAAACAAATGATATATTTACTGGCATGGATGTAAGAAATCATAATGGAACTGCACCAAATTGGCCGATGCTTCCTCAGAAGAGGCCCTGTGGATGCCATCAGCAGAAAGAAAAGAAGGGGAAGTAGTCGTAAACATTGTACAAAACCAGGTAGTAGGTGCCCCCTGCCAATAAGAGCTGGGTAGTGGGTGCCCCCTGCCAATTAGGAGGGAGGCACACCCCTGCTAGGTCCACAAGCCACCTGAAATAAAAAAACATTTTTTGTTTTTCTTTGAGATCCTTATCCATGTGTGATCACTGCTCTGCACCTAGAATCCTGTCAAACACCATTACGAGCCAGTATAAATGCCTTCTATCGCTGGGAATCTACTGGGGATTTCGGGGTTCTCAATTACATTTTTTTTTGCCCTCTACCTGGAGAGAAACTTTCTGTAGGGTACACCAAATGAGGGAACAAGCTTCAACTGAGAACTCCAATGGGGTGAATTTTTTTTTAAATTACGGCTTAATCAGCAGCACAGCCACCAAGCATAATAAATGATCATGCAGATCGTGCTAAAAAATATCCAGCATCCTTTATTCCCACAAATTTTTACTGACAGCACTTATGTGATAATGTTGTCCCTGCCAGGTTATAAAATTCTTTCCCTTTTTAAAATGGCTTCTTTCTTTTCTTTTCTTTTCTTTTTTTTCTTTTCTTTTCTTTTCTTTTTAAACTGGCAGATTTCAGCATAGGAGCCTCCTTCTAAAACCTTTGACAGCACCGGCGCTTTGTATACTTATCCCAATATGTAAATATGGTCTACACAATAAAACAGTTTGAAATAAAAACAGGTGAAAATTAGCTGACAACAATCCATTAATGTGTCCCTTGTGCATATTCATCAAATATTTAAAAAATTATCCATCATCATTTCTTTCCCTCATTTTTGTGTGTGTTGCACATGCCGAATGCCAATATGTAACTTAAATCCTCAAAAAAAAAAAAAAAATCAATACTTGAATGTGAATGTAAAAAGTATCATTCAGGACAATTGCTTCAAGCAATTGCAAAAAAGTTATATTTTTTTTAAAAGTTCATTTTGTATATATGTACAATTTATTTTTTTCCCCAAATCCCCAAAGTTTTTGATATGTATATTCACATAATATTCCTCCATATTTAAATAGTAAAAGTCTTGTAGGTTGAAAGCCAAGTGAAGTCTTCTATAATTATAACGCACTGTAATCCACCAAAAATAAAAGTTTGTTTTATCTTGCTTGGGCTATACCCTAGTTGTCGAATGTGAATGCGGGTGGGGGTGGGGGTGGGAGTGGGGATGAGGCAGAGTGTTATTCTGTCCACCAGTAAATGTATTAAATGTGTGTAAGGGCTGGATCCCAGATATAGTGTTGGGAATCATTGTAATGGTGTTGGGGGTCATTAAAGGAATATCATCCGGGGACCGCCTCATAGCTAGTGTGTAGTCTGGAGGGCAGGCGGTCCTCAGAACCACCTCATGCGGATGGATGGATTCACATTCATGACCCAAGTCAGTGTGCTTCATTTGGAGGGACATTATTTCCTCTTCTTGTGCATGGGTAAGATCATTCGTCGTGGTACGCTGCGGGCTACATCTCCGATGGACGTCGTGTCTCCTCTTATCCTTTTTGTAATAGAGTGCCGCAAAGGCTAAAATGTTCAGGAACAACAAAGATGCTCCAACGGCAATAGTTACACTCAACTCCGTAGAGTAGTCTCTTTGATCTCCGGAAATTAAGCTTGGCGGTTGTTTGGGATCGTCTTGCTTGGCGGTAGGAAAGGCTGAAGTCACAGGGACCAAATTTTTCCGAGTTGGCCTAAAAGTAATATCAGTGGATGGCACTTTAGTTGTCGTAGAGGTATACTGTGAAATGTCATTAAGATTGTGCAGGTGGGGTACCAGTTCTAGCCACAGGTTCACCTTGTTGGCCCTGTAATGTTCTTTCACTCGTGGTTTTAATCCAATGTGAAGGTACAACTGGTCTTTCTGGGAGTATCTGGTCCATGCTACTTCCTCAAAACGATTGGGCTTTGTGTGGATGAACTTGGTATCTTGCGGGACTGGCTGATTGGGGTCCCTAGGAAATGTTAAAAACCAACATGTTAACCCGATGTGGAAACATTTTTCCCCCTTTCCCACACATTAGCAACATATGACCAAATTAGATTAGATCCAGGCTTCCTCATGTAATTCCCCATGTAATCTATGGGGCCTTTAGCTAGTCATAATTCACTCAAGATCCACTGTTCTTCTGGGGTCTCCTCTAAGTATGAGTGAGTCTGGATTCAACCCCTCGCACCTTTGCTAAGTGCACACAAGGAAGAACCTACTGACAGTACTTGTTTCTATTCAGTCCGTACCCATACTCACTTGGTAAGAGGAAGTACATCACAATACACAGGAGCATAAGAATTGTCCTGTGTCAGCAGATATCTCTAGGAGGTCTAGCTTCAGGCCTTGAAATGAGGAGTAATTCTACACAGATTTCTTTCCAACAACTAGCGTTGTCTGACATACTAGCTCAGTTGCATATCACCTCATGGTTGATCAACTTATCTATCCTCCACAAATTAACCCTGTTTCCCCTCCCCTTTAAACCCATTTACACTTCAGAGCTATATATATCCTGGCCATATGTAAATCCCATTGAGTACAGGAAGTGTGCAAATTCAGCCCTAAATGCTTCCATATTACTGCACAAGGTATTCATGGCATAATAGTGACTGAAGGAAAGGAGCCATTTGTTTTCTGTTGGCAACAACTGCAGGGACAATAACACACATCAATGTAACACTTTTTTTAGTGCTCAGTGTATTTTAGGTTGTACTTTGTACATGCATTATTACCAGATCTGCCATACCTTGATGAGGCCTCCCTGAGGACAGTCCTGTAGGCCCTCGTGATTTCGAGGATCGACTACTGCAATGCCCTCTATGTGGGGTTGCCCTTGACCCTTGTCCGGAGGCTCCAGCGGGTACAGAATGTGGGGGCCAGACTGGTGGTGGGTGCTCCTAGATTCGAGCACATCACCCCAGTTCTGGCTCACCTACATTGGCTGCCCATTGTTCTCCGGATAAGGTACAAGGTCTTGGTTTTGATTTTCACAACCCTCCATGGCTTGGGACCAGAGTACTTGTCGGAGCGCATCTCTCAGAGGTCAACTGGGGTCAGACCCATGAGAATGGCGCAGGCGCACTCACTTCCAGTGGCCAAACCCAGGGAGGCATGGAAATCACTTACGCATAACCGTGCCTTCTCTGTGGAATCATCTCCCTAGTAAGCTGTGCCTAGCACAGTCCCTGCCCGCCTTTAAAAAGGCCCGGAAAACCCACCTTTTTAAAGAGGCATATGGCAACCTTTTTACTTAACTATTTTTTTTTTTTTTGCTTTTTGCCACCCGCGTCATCTCTTGTGGAGGGTTTTGTCCCTCCTTATTTTATTAGTACTTTTGTCCTTTTGCCCCTTTGCCCTTTTTCTGTATTTTCTGTTGCCTTCTTTTAATTGTATTGAATTTTATTGCATAGTCGTTGTCATCAAGAAGACCACTAAGATGAAGACAAAATAATAGATGATGATGATGATGACGACGACAATGAATAATAATAATAATAATAATAATAATAATAATAATAATAATAATAACTTTATTTATTTATTTATTTATTTATTGATACAAGAAGATGTGGGTTTCTACCCTTGCTTTGGAGGAGAATCACACCTATTATAGAATTATCTTGGGCTTGCAGGATGGTTTTATTTTTAAAAAGTATTTGGGTGGCTGCAAACATGAATTTTTTGGCTTTGCAGGACATACCAGTCTTACACCTGTTCCGCCACATAATAATGTGATGGCATCACAAATGATAGTTTTCCTAGTCTGTTCTGCTATATTTGTATGGACTAGAGAAAGTAAAACCTTGGAAAGCTAATCCCTTGGTGGTGGTAGCCCAAGCCCATAATGTACCTGTATTTTAAATATACAGGTTCCAAAGGATAACTTCTGGATTAACATACATGCATTGCTTTTAACTGGCGGGTGAAGGTTTGAAGTGTGAAAGTATTACCGAAAGTCTAATACTGATTTGGGGTTTTGGATTTGTTAGACAACAAATCCCAAAATTGCTCATTCTGGGAATTCTCCCTCACTTACATACACCTTGTGGCATGAGTAGGGACAGCTGTTGATTTGATTAAGTGGTTGGTTTGTAGCATGCACATACATGATCAGCGATACTTACCCTGTTTTTGCAAAGTTTGTCCAGTATGTCATCACCACTGCACTTAGCATGACATCATTTTTGGAGAAATTGCAAGGAAATAATTCAGTCGGCCCAATCATTGGGATTCCTAATACGTAAGGAACCTCATCTCCATGAGCAGCATCCGCCCATGCTGGTACCTGATCTGTTTGGCAATGATGGTAGAAGGCATAAAAATATGTAGGTGATCCAAAATTGGAATGAAGATCAGCTGTAGCCACCGCTGGTGCAACCCACTGGTGGTCAGTAAACAAAGCCAGAAGGGTTTTCCTTCGTGTTTCAGGATTATGTCTGTCTGCCCAGTCCGTGTACATGAATTTAATAGTTTCTCTCAGTATATCTTTGCCTTCAGGGTACCCATACAAGTTATCAACAAAGTTTGACACAGCAAAGTCAAAGTCACTAGCAGATATGCCGTCTTCACTGTCAACAATGTTTTCAACAAATTTCAACCCTTCTCCTTGGTTAACTCCCAACATTATGTCGTAATTGAGGAACTCTCCTTGCTCCATCAGGATCTGAGGGTCATCTGGTATCACATCCCCATCAATGACTGGACCAAAGGCTATGTGATATCGAGCCGGCTGAATATCTTGATCAACAAGTTCTCGATACGGCTTCTTCTGCAAGCATTCTACTAATTCAACCGAATCGGACACATTGCAACCAACTTTTGTAGCCAACATCCTTGCATATTTTGCTGGCTGGAAGCTGACTGCCCAGCTGGAGAGGGCTGTTCCGCTCTGAGCGATTGCCCTCTGAAAAAGACCTACATGGGAAGGAAGGAGACCAGATTAGAGATACCAGATTAGAACAACAACTAAGTATTAGGAGACACGCTTAACAATTTTCAAGTACATAAGACAGTCACCTTGCAATTAATAATGAAACTATAAAAAAACAGGGAAGGGAGGAGTTGGTGGAAGTGCAGCAGAAACTATAACATAGTTGTATCCCAACATAAACCATAGCTAATTTACTGTGGAATGAGAAGCTACACACAACAAGAGTGGAAATCTGAGTATATATTCAAGATGAAGAACAGTAGGACTGTAGTAGCCTGGGTGATCATTTCTAAGCCCCTGCTCCAAAGATGCCAGAAACTGATAAATGAAGCCATGAGTACTGATCACATGGATATGGCAGTCCGACTATAAAGGCCCTGGGATATTATATTGGAACAATAAAAAGATGTGAGAAATTATGTACAACCAGGTACCTAGTTCTCCTCCTCCACGGTATGTGACACTGAATGGAAGATTGGTTGGACTGGAGTTAGAAAGACTTAATATCTACAGATTTCTTGCTGTTCTCGATAGCCAAAGTTTGTACATGAAGAATGTGGATTTGTCTGATTAGAACTACTATGCTACTTAGAGGGATAGGTTCATATAATTACAAATACGTAGCGAGTTTTCACTGTCATGGTTTAATTCTTTGTTGATACCACACTAACAATTCTGCGTTAAAATCATGTTCATCTCCTTTCTGTCTTACAAATCATCTTCTTTTCTTTTTTTTTTTTAAATAAACTTCACACACATTTTTTCTTCCTAAATTCTTCCTAAAATGCAAAACTGGACTGACAACCAAGACTGCATTCTAACCCCCAGAAAATTGGTTCCCTGGACCTAACCAGAATTTTAGAGATAACGCTTATCTTAATGCATCCAAGAGGTGTTCTCCCCATCCGTCCTCATGCAGAGAAAAAGAAAACTAGAGCTACATCATATTTATTTGAACATGGACACATGAGTTTCAAGTAGCCATGCTTTCAAGGCCACATTAGCCAATTGATGTATAATTTTGACTAGACTATCACACACATAAAAAACTCAGTCACGGCAAGTAGCTTTCTACAGCTGCTGCCAATATATTTAATGTTGATGGCAATATTGAATCAATATGAACAACTTCAAGTACTGCATTGGACATTACATTTCAGTAACTAATATCAGCAGCACTGGGTGGATCAATAGAAGTATTGATGGCAATGTCGAATCAATACGAACAACTTCAAGTACTGCATTGGACATTACATTTCAGTAACTAATATCAGCAGCACTGGGTGGATCAATAGAAGTAATGGCATCCCAGTACAGGGTGTGAAACAATCTCTTGAGCTCTGAATAGATGTTGAGCAGGTCAAATCATTTGGGAGTTTTCAACCTCTGACTTGAGAGGTGCTGAAGGAATTCATTGGTTGCCAAGTCCTACATCAAATAGCATTAGTGGTATTTTTCAGATCGAGATACAAGAAGGAACAGAGCCATCCAATCGATTTCTCTGAATCTTGTGGCATGGTCCTTGCCAGTTTAATCCTCTAGTGCTTGGGACACTGTCTCAGTCATGGGGCATTTTCTGACATGATGAGAAAATTCCAGTGCTTTGTGGAGTATAAAATGCTCCACTTCCAAAGAAATAGTTGAGCAGACAGAGACAAGTGTGTCTTCCCCTCAGAGCAATAAAACACAAGGTGAAACAGAAGTCGAGAAAAATAAAATGCATACCTCTTGTAGTAGGGGGTATTTTCTCTTCTCCTTCAGTGCATTGCAGGCTGCCTTCCCCAAAAGGGAAGGGGCTATGAATGTCCCAATGGGGAAAATGCTACATGGGTAGAAACAAGAGATTGGCATTTCATTTCGGAAGTGGTCAGCTTCCAAAACAGAAAGCAGGAGCCCAGCTGGCGTTCAGAACTGGAGGAACACAACCAGCCAATCACTTAACTTGCGCTGGACTCACACAGGGCTGAATTCCAGCAAGGAAGAAGCCTCCAACATCATCTTTCCTTCTCCCTGGCACTGGCCAATCAGGAGAGGTGCAGGGAAATGCATCACCCCACCTCCCTGTCTGACTGGCTAGCACCAGGGAGAAAGAAAGATGACACCGGAGGCTTCTTTTTCATTAAAATTTAGCCCCACATGGGCCCAGCACAAGGTAAGGTTGATTGCATTCCTCCAGTTCCAAATGCCAGCTGGGCTCCCACATTCCATTTTGGAAGCTGACTACTTCCGAAACAAAAATCCCATCTCTAGTAGAAACAATGGCACCAAGGCAGAGGTGCTATGCAAACAATTGCAGTGCAGTGGGAATAATGCATCCATTTGCACAGTACAGTTGTGCCACCCTGTTGTTGAGCATAGCATCCAGCACATTTATGCAGAAATAGCTTTATATTTATGCCTACAAAAAGTGAATTTCAGCCAAGAAGTTAAATTGGCTGGGACCAAAACCAAAAGATGTCACAATAGCCTACATCAATAGATTTGTTCACATATTTTTCTGCATTTAAAAAAAAATCCCAGGTGTTTTAGAACAGTAGTAACAATATCTCTATATATGGCAAGTGGCAGAATTATTGAGGCATGGTTTGGAACAATGCATTACTGAAGCACAATTTAGTTCTGGTTGAATTCATAATCTACAGTAGTTCTAGTTGCAGCTTTAAAACAATTCTGAGTGATTCAACTGTCCCATTTTAGTAAAGGAGGGTTTAAAATATCGAAGGATGGGTTTAAATTTGTGTTTGGATTGAAATGTGAATTTACAAATATTTCATAAAAGAGAATATATTTCCCAGGCGTATATTGCGTTCAAAATGCATATTTAAGAAAGCATTATTGTAACCCCAATTTCTAGTTGAATACAAACATAAATTTGTAACAAGAAATGGGTAGAAAAAATTCACTTGGATGAAAATCTAGAAAAGGGAGAGCTTCATACCAAGAAACAGGGGTTCAAGGGCATTTCCCCTTCCACAGGGAATATTTATCCCATAATAATGGCAGTCAAGTCTTCCTTCTTCTCACAAGGATGGAGGGGGTTATAAAGTACACTGATAGCAGTGGAGCTGGTAGAGTAATCCTATTAGTGGGCTCCTGCTAACCACAGTAAAAAAAAAAAAAAGGAAGGCGAGACCTTCTCCCCTTTCCCCCAGTTCTTAAAAATTCCCTGCCACTGAAGTCACTATATCTGTTCTATGGGTGACATAGGTTTTTTTTTTAACTCTCTTTCTCTTATTTTCAGAAACATTTCCAGGGGGAAAAGTGGGAGAACAGTCTGCAGTATCCTGCACCCCATGGAATCGAGTACATGGGTTGCAGGACTGCTACCTGAAGTTGTTATAATCCCAATTACTTCCCCTTAACTGGGTTAAGGACGGGACTGGATGGAACATTGCCTCTTCAGGAAGTGAATGTGGGGACTGGCAGAGTGGGATCAATGCTCCATTAAAGGATGGATGGGATTGAAAGTGGATGAAGACTTTAAACCGTAAAACTCAATTGCTTTAAAGAAAGAAAGCCCTTTTTCATTGAACAATATTCAAGAAAAACAATAGATGAAAGGGACAAAATATAGGTTGGAAGAGTGTGTGTGTGTGTGTGTGTGTGTGTGTGTGTGTGTGTGTGTGCCTCCATGTATGAACTAAGCAGGAAGGCAACATGATTTGTAAG
Organism: Phrynocephalus versicolor; assembly: GCA_023846285.1. NCBI lineage: Eukaryota > Metazoa > Chordata > Lepidosauria > Squamata > Agamidae > Phrynocephalus > Phrynocephalus versicolor. Next base: position 53,783,480 of record JAHTLZ010000379.1, on the reverse strand, counting down.
CAGGTGGTCCTTTTAGTATCCAGGTGATCGCAAATGCCTTAAGGAAGAAGGAATTAAAATCATATATTGTGTGTGTGTGTGTGTGTGTGTGTGAGAGAGAGAGAGAGAGAGAGAGAGAGAGAGGAGTTCACATCACCTGACATTTCAAGGGATTCATTGCTGGGAGTCAGCTGACTGAGAGTGAACTGTGAATTTGAAAGTTTTTTTCCTGTATTTAGAAGTAGGGTGAGATAGAGGTGAAGTGAGTAAGAGTAACCTGATAATTGGACAGGATTCTGTCATAAGATCATTGCACCTGAAGCCACATCATTTTCCCTCAAAGCTCGAGTTTGTGGGGCATTAGTTAGAAAAATAAGAACAGTCACACCCCAAAATTACTCATGCCATGTTTTGGGGATTTTGTCATTTCCTCTAAAAAAATTATCCACAAAATACAGTGTGTAGGGTGACAAGTTAACAGACCAGTGAACTTGTGAAAATGCTTGTGGTTATTTCACCTCATGAAAACTTTGCATTCGCTCCCTGAAAATTATCTTGTGAATTTCCGTTATAAACTATCTGATAAACCATGGTTGACACTGACTTCCAATCAAAAATTGGAAACTAAATAGCATCAAAAATGGTCTGGTTCTGAAACCAAATGCGGGAGCCCAGCTGGCATTCAAAAGCAGACCAATCCTCCGGAATGAATTCGGCCGATCCCTTACCTTGCTCTGGGGTCAAGCAGGGCTAATCTCCAATGAGGAAGAAGCCTCCGATGTAATCTTCCCTTCTCCCTGGCACTGGCCAATCAGGAGAGGTGCAGGGAAATGAATCATCCCACCTCTTTGTCTGATTGGCCAGTGCCAGGGAGAAGGAAATATGATGTCAGAGGCTTCTTACTCATTGGAGTTTATCCCTGCACCACCACAGAGCAATGTAATGGATTGGATAAATTCATTCTGGAGGGTTGGTCCAGTTCTGAACATCAGCTGGGCTCCCACATTTTGTTTCGGAACTGGATCATTTCCAAAATGAAATGCCCATACCTAATCGAAATGTCCATGCCTAGATTGGATTTATCTGAATTTCTATGGAGTTCTTCTTCTAGACGCAGCTCAGAAATATGCAATTGCAAGTATCGTTTTTCCTAACTACTTACTTCGGGGTGTAAGTGGTTGCTTTTTTAAATATAAGAAGTAACACCTACATTATTTAAACAATTGTTGTCAAATGTTCATTTCAGGGGCATTTTTAGAAGCACCTTGACTAGAACTATTCAGGTGTAATGCCAATCAATTATCAGTCCATTGTAGAAGAGAAGTAATATTTGACTTTGTCTTTTAAATTATATTTCCAAGGCCCCCTGTAAGAATTGGTCACTAAAGATAACCAGAGAGAGTTTCCCGATGTATCCCTGGCCTGTTGATCAGGACCGCACCATGTGGCAACACAACAACTTATGTGTGCTTTCAGAGGAGTGATGAAGGTGGTGCTGATCGGGCTGCCACAAAGGAATGAGTAATGCAATGGGTTCCGTTTAAAATGCAACACACTGACCTTTGTTTTTAGCACAGTGCATAGATAAAGAAAAAAGTGTCCAGTTGGTGGTAGCCCCTTCATTATTGACTTGTTGAAGGCTCTCCCATAGACCTCCTCTTTCTCCCAGGGTTTTGAAGATGAATTTATCTCAGCACCTACTTCTGTCCTACTATCACAGCACCATTGAGAGTGTCCTAACTTATGACATGCTATCATGGTATGGGAGCAGCTCTGTAGCGGACAAAAAAGCTCTACAGAGAATAATTAAAATTGCCCAGAATGTTACCGGGCTCCAGCTACCAACCCTGGATGACATCTTCACATCTCACTGTTTGAGGAAGTCACACAACATTCTTAGAGACTCTACTCATCCTGCTCATAATTTCTTTGAACTGTTGCCTTCTGGCAGAAGATACAGAACAATTAAAACTCGGACCACACATCTTCTGAACAGTTTTTATCCCAGAGCTATAATTGCACTAAATAATGAACTCAAGGACCACCAGCAGTGAGCACTTGGACAGTATTACTTAGCCTGTTGTGTAGATGCT
>JAHTLZ010000379.1:53762798-53776098 GCA_023846285.1 Phrynocephalus versicolor | reverse complement strand
AGAAAGAAAGAAAGAAAGAAAGAAAGAAAGAAAGAAAGAAAGAAAGAAAGAAAGAAAGAAAGAAAGAAAGAAAGAAAGAACAAACGAATGAACGAAGAAACGAAGGTGGGCAGGCAGGCAAAGAGGTTCAAGACTGTGCATTCCTGAAGCTATCTACAGAAGATCACATTCTAATTAGAGATTGGCAAGAAATGCTAAAATAGCGTTTCGTTTCGGGATGGGCATAAAATGAAAATATTACATTTTGTTTTGTTTCCTTTCAAACTACTAACAAACCACAAACAAAGTGGTTCATGGGGGAGGGGGCTGGAAATGGTGGGGAAAACATTTTTCCTCCCCAGTACAGTGCCAATCACCTGGCAGGTGGGGCTTGGGGGAGGAAAAACACTTTTTAAAAAAAGCCTGGAGCTTTTAAAAAAACCTTTTTCCTCCCCCAGTCTGTTTACAGATGGAATAAAATGGTTTGTTTCAAAAAAAACAAACCTACACCATTTTGTTTCATCTGTAAGGAAATGCTGCTTCCCCATGTTGTTTCATTTTGTTAATGACACAACAAAACAGCATTTCATTTTTTGTCTTGTGCCCATCCCTAGTTTTGTTTCCTTTGAAACAATTTTTTTAAAAAATATTTGTTTTGTTTTTCATTTCATTTTGTTTTTCGTTTGTGTACTCTCTCTCTCTCTCTCTCTCTCTCTCTCTCTCTCTCTCTCTCTCTGTGTGTGTGTGTGTGTGTGTGTGTGTGCGTGCAACTTTGGGCTCAGCCCAAAAAAAAATAATCTCCCAGTTTTCCCACACCCAGTTGGGTATGGGAAAAGGCAGGATTTCCATCCCAAGCGCTGATCAGCTGTAGAGGGCTTGGGCGGCTAAAAAAGTTTAAAAATCCTGCCTTTTCCCCACCCGATTGGGCGTGGGAAAACTCTCTCTCTCTCTCTCTTTCTCTCTCTCTCTCTCTCTGTGTGTGTGCATGTGTGTGTGTGTGTGTGTGTGTGTGTGTGTGTGTGTGTGTTTTGTTTTTATTTTTGCTATTTATTTATTTTTTGGTTGAGCCCCACGGGCTGATCAGCTGGGTCTTCTTTGCACTTAAGAGAAGTCCCAGCTAGACAATCACTCCTTTGTGTTTGGGGCTCAGCAAAAAAAAAAAAAGAAAGAAAGAAAGAAAGAAAGAAAGAAAGAAAGAAAGAAAGAAAGAAAGAAAGAAAGAAAGAAAGAAAGAAAGTCAAAACAAGACAAGAAAAGAAAAGAAAAGACAAGACAAGACAAGAAGAAAAGAAAAGAAAAGAAAAGGTAAAAATCCCTCGAAGTTGGGCCTTCTCAGCTTTGGCACCCTCCTTATGGAATGTGATGTTGTGACAGGCATTACATCAAGCACCCTCCTCACCTTTATGCCTTTTAAAAGCATGTCAAAACAAAGCTTTTTAGAGAAGCTTTGGGGAAGCAAAAGAAGGAAGGAGAGAGAGATAGAGAGAGAGACAGAGAGAGATGAAGAAAATATATATAAATTCATGCTTTACATGTTTTACATCAGTAATGTTCATTTCTGTTGTAGCCTGCCCAGAGCAGCAATTTGCTGGATGGGTGGTAAAATAACTAACTAACTAAATAAATAATTATCAAGGAAGCCCTCCAAGCACACATGGTTTTTCTAAATTAGCTTGGGTGTTATGCCTGCTTTAAAACTCGACATGAATCATATGCTTAACTTCAAAATAACACATTTGTTTCTGCTATGGAAACCAATTGTGTGTTTTGATAACTCTCCAATCAGGGTTTAATTTGGCAGACAGACCAGCCGTGAACATGATGACATATACAGTGGCACCTTGTATAACGTAATTAATTGGTTCCCAATTAAATTACGTTATACAAATTTTTCGTTATGCAAATTATCATTTCTCATAGGAATGCATTGGAAGTGGATTTAATCCGTTCCAATGCATTCCTAAAGGCCCCGCCAGCCACCGCCCGTTCCCGCCTCTCTCTCTCTCTCTCTCTCACACACACACACACACACACACACACACACACACACAGAGGGGGGTCTTGCAAGGGCTGCTGCCCCCCACCGCCCCCCTCCCCAACACAGCCCACAGAGGGGCGGCCCTCTCTTTCGCCAACTCAAGGAGGTAACGCGCCGCCTGTGCACACACGCACCCGCGCGCGCATTCATACACACACGAACACACGTGTGGTCGGAGCGAGAAGTCTGGGGTGGGTTTGCCGCTTTCCTCGCTGTCCCGCCCCGGGGGAAGAAGCCACGGTTCCCGGGGGGTGGGGGGGGCTGCGTTCACCACCGCCGCCGCCGCAGAGCCGCCGCCGCCGCCATCCTCCAGCCCCTCTTCCTGCCGCCCTCCCGGTTGGTTTTGTAAGGGTGCACGCGGACCCGTCGAGCCCCCGCAAGGGAGGGGGTGGACCCTTCTTCCCTCGACCTGGCAGCCGGCAGGAAAAAAGAAGAGGAGGAGGAGGAGGGGGTCGCCCCTCACTCTCCCTCCCTCCCTGTCTCCCTCCCTCCCTCGCGCCACTTCGTCCCGCTGAACGTTCTGTGTGTGTGTGTGTGTGTGTGTGTGTGTGTGTGTGTGTGTGGGACGCGGAAGGCAGAGATGGCTAACGAGTCGCTGCAGGTAAAAAAAGAAAAAAGAAACTACCCCCCTCCAAAAAAACAAAAAACCCACCCCAGACTTCTCGCTCCGACCACACGTGTGTTCGTGTGTGTATGAATGCGCGCGCGGGTGCGGGTGTGCACAGGCGGCGCGTTACCTCCTTGAGTTGGTGAAAGAGAGGGCCGCCCCTCTGTGGGCTGTGTTGGGGAGGGGGGCGGTGGGGGGCAGCAGCCCTTGCAAGACCCCCCTGTGTGTGTGTGTGTGTGTGTGTGAAAGAAAGAGAGAGAGAGAGAGAAACAGTCAAGTCGGGAAACTCTGTTGGGAGCGGAGGAAGAGGCAGAGAAAACAAGGAAGGGGGAAGGAGGGGGGGCAAAAAAAATTTCGTTGTACGGATTTTTCGTTGTACAAGTGTTACGTTGTACGAGGTATGACTGTATTATATTCATCATCATCATCAACAACAACAACAACAACTACATATATTATATTCATAAGGTAGGTAACAGTCTGCCTTACTTTACTGCTGACCACTCAGACTTACAACCAGCGGCAGTGGTGGCCAAAGCTGCTGTGGACTCCTAATTACTGCCTCAGGAAGAACCTGCTGTTACAGGCCGCTGGGCCTGGGGCAAAGCATTCAGCCTGATTTTGTTTGCCTTCACCTACTTTGTCAGCACCTCAAGAAGCTGGTATATAATGTCCCCACCACCACCTCCTTCCTCCTGTGCTGATGTTTCTAGGAGACAGGGTGTTGGTGGTGTTGCTGTACACATCACAACACTTCTGCTGCAGAGGCGAATGACTTGAGCGGGTCCTCAGCGTTGGCCAGATCCATCTCTATTTTCCCCTCCTTTTTTGGTTCTGCAATGGAACTGTGAAATTTGCAGTTCCTCTGCCAGACCTGCAGCAGGCATAGTTGTCAACCCTCCTGATTTGGCTGAGAAAACCCCGTATTTCATTCCCTTTCACATTTTTCCCGGGTCATTGATATTCCTGGAAATATCCCAAATTCAAAGCAAGCTGAGTGTGTGTGTGCATGTGTGAATGCATGCATGCACATTTGTGTTTGTGTGTATGTGTAGCGCGCACACACCGCTCCTCTCTCCTCCCATCCCAGCTGGCACCAGGAAAAAGTTGACAGGTATGACAGCAGGTATTCCTGCAGGGTATTCATTCCCCTGCAGTTGCCACTCTACAACAGAACAGCCACAACTTGATTGTTACTTTCAAAAGCCTTTACAATATTCAATATGGGGGGGGGGATATCCAATTGAAAAACAGGTGATTATAATTGCTCACTGAGACGCTGATCACCAGTCCAATCACGACACCCTTCAAAACAAAACATTCAGACTCAGTGATCATACTGATGTCAATTATATAACATGATGATCTTTAACATAGCAAGGGCACACCTCCTTGGCTGCCAGCACAAATTGTGCAAAGCATATGTACTAAATAACTGATTATCAGAGAGAAATCCCAATACTCCTTCCTCCGTGGTACAGTTGACATAGGACTGGGTGATAAGTGACAGGAGGAGTCTTTTTCTAGCAGCCATATAAAGGGGATAGGACAATAAATAATGAATTACATATTCAAGGTGATTACAGCCCCAAACACATTTGTGTTCTATAACTAGAATTCCTTGATGCCGTCTTTCAAGATACACAGAGGGCCTCTTACGTTCCACAACAACCAGAAACTCTTTGGCTTCCCAGATCCCGGATCCCAGCTGCCCCAACACAACAGAGGTATCCCAGCTGTGCCAGCAGGAATCTGCTTTTAAACACCCATGCATGTATTACAAAAAAGTGCTTTTTTTGCAAGGCTTGCACAGGTGTTTTAAAAGCAGATTTGTGCTGAACTGTAATAACTCACTCAATTGTTTTAGGGAGTGTGAGTTCCAAACCAAAGTTCTTGTTTTGTTTTGTTTTATATATAAGGAGACAGAAGTGACAGGAAATGCCCGGGGAGGGCAGCCTGGGTCTAAATGAGAACTATTCCTACTGAAACCAAGAGTTTGGGTGCATTAAGAAAGGCACAGCCAAAGGCATATAAACCATCACTTGCCTCATCTCCTGGCCGATATCGACATGCTATACATTAGCACAGTAGATAACTTTGAACTTGTTAACTTTTCTGCCTTACACATTACAATAATGCTATCTGGAAATCACTGCGAGAGGCATTCAGCCCGTGTCATCTCAGAAGTAAGCTGCATGAGTTCCTTGTATGTTTTGTTGCAGTTCTGGCAGTACTGCAGCCCTTAGCACGTGTTCCCAAAGACCAGGTCTTTGCATCTGAAAAGGTGCAAGTTTAGTTCCTCTCTGCATACAATACAGCTAGAGATGGGCACGAATAAAAAAAAATGGTGTTTCGTTTGTCGTTTGTCGTTTAGGGGGTCTGTTTCGGTTCGTTTCCATTTTTCACGAATTTTTGCAAAAAAATCGTTTCCTTTTTTGTTTGTTTTGTTACCATTTTGTTACCATTTATTTCAATTTCTTGTGATTTTTTTAGCATTTAAAGCAGTTCAATGTATTGCCGTAACGAAAACGAAACGGACGACAAAATTTCTGGTGTTTCTGTTCGTTTGGTTCATTTTAGAGACAAAATTCATTTGTCGTTTCGTTGTGTAACAAAACAAAAAAAAGGAAACGGAAACAAATAATTGTTCGTTTCGTGCCCATCTCTAAATACAGCATAGCATAGGAGAATACAAATTTCTCAGGTGCCAAAGCTGGCTTAATTATCTTAGACTTGCAGAAGTGGAAGGAACCCAGTAGATCATGGTATCCAGTCTATCTCAAGGAGGCACAGTGAGGAACTGATCCCACAACCTCTGGGTCTGCAGCCAGATATCTAAACCCCTGAGCTACCAGCATATTGCAGACAGCTCCGTCCCTGCAGAATACCTCGTGTGGCCTGGATCATGTCCAGGATCTCCAAAGTAGGCTAAATTCCTCCTGTCTTACCCTGAGGACTAATTCCGATTTAAGTAGGTTGAGTGAACGAGGTCCTGGTTGATTGATAGCCGGTGTGTTTCTCTGCACTTACAAACATAGCCCGCTAAATATAAATGTCTCCCATGTTTTCTTCTTTCTTCATTCCTTTTCATTTCTTTTTCTGAGGCTTAAACAAACCCAAAGCTCTATCCTACCACAGCCTTTGAAGCAAAGAAAGAAACATCCTTTCCAAGGGAATCTTCAATCTTGAGAACTAATGTACACGGTGTGGTGTTTTTTATTATTTATTTTGGTGCCTGGCGCAGCTGTGTAGATGTGTAGAGACATGATTTCCAACCCAGTGGTGGAGACCTGCTCTCCCAGTGCAACCTACATCCATTTCAAAGCGATATCGATCTTGTTCGCTTCGGCTGCAGAGTAACATAGTACAAACAAACTCGCCTTCTTTTACCATTGCACAGGTTCCCTTCCCGGAGGATCTGTTGCTGGGTTTCCTGAACAAGCTGTTACCTCTTTCCCTAAGTGCATGCTTGCTCTTCCTGCTTGGGTGGGAGACAAAAGCAGATAGCGAATTATGGGGAGCTTGGGGTGGGCAAGGGAGCCTGTAATCACTCTTGCTTGCGCGCTGCCCCATGATGGGCAATAAAACATGGGAAAGGTGAGAAGGAAATAAATAAAAGGAAAGCCATGTCCTTTGTTGCATCTATATATACAGTCCTTTTCTCCCCCCCCCCAAATATCCTTAGGAACAGATGGTTTGCACCACGAAGACTGTCTTTTTAAAAGCTTTCCTTTCTACTTTCTGCCACTCTTCTTGGCAGCATTTATCTGGAGTTCCAGAAGATCAGTATGGGTCCTTCATTCAACAGACACATACTGTGTTTTAAGAAAACTTGGGTTCCTTTTAAAAGGAACACTTGCTCCTGCATCAGGGTTTTTAGATGTAACTACAGTAACCTCCCACCCTTTCACGGTTCATATACTGCAGTCCTGGTATATTGCAGGACCACAGTATATGAAAGAAAGCCCCCCTGAGGTAAGGCGATGGACCTGTTTCAGGCTTCCTGTACTTACCCCAGGCCTGGCGCTGCCCCAAACAGGCTTCCGATGGGGCCTGTCGGAGGCCCCAAAAGTGCTTTCTGGCGAACTGGAAGTGACTTTTGGTAAACCACTGAAAACTATTTTTGAGGCCTTTGACAGGCTTCTGGGGCCTGTTGGAGGTCCTGGAAGAGCTTTCTGGCGAACCAGATGTGACTTCCGGATCATCAGAAAGCACTTCTGAGGCCTCCAACAGGCTTCAGAAGCCTGTCAGAGGTGTGTTCAGGGCTGTGCCAGTCCTCAGAAATCATTTTTGGCAATCCGGAAGTGACTTCTGGTTCGCAGGAAGACCGTTTTGGGGCCTCCAGAAGGCCCGGGAGGGCCCTTGCAGGTTTGTTCGGGGCAACACCAGGCTGGGGGTAAGTACAAGAGCCCCTAGCTACATCCACATATCACAGATTTTCAATTATTGCAGGTCAGGTCAGATCCCTGACCCCCACAATAGGCGGGGGTCACTGTATGACAATGAAACCAATGACCTTAGAAGGTGGTAAACGCTGCAGCACTGGAGGCATTGAAGAGAAAATTTGACAATCATCTGTCCAGTCTGCTTTGGTATGAATTCCTGTTTTGAACAGTGGGGTGGACTTATAGGTCACTTCCACCTCCATTATTCTATGAGTCTCCTGATGTCATTTTTCATAGAAAAAATCACCTGTATTTTCCAGACTATAAGACGCCCCCCCAAGTATAAGAGGACCCTCCCTATTCCAGTCCAAAATTACAGTTTCACAACCATGCCGTTCTCACCTCAGTCTATAAGATGACCCTAAAATATAGTCTTCTATACGGATAAACACCGTACATTCTGATGGAAAATGAGGTTGAATTTTATAACAATGGCTGGTGAGAAGAAGGGCTTTCTTTTCTTTTGATTTGTTTAGTATCACTCTTGCCCCCAGGCAAGGATGCAATTAAATTCTCTATAATTTCATAATATTTTCCTCATGTATCCCATAGGTGCTGCTTTTTCTTTCCGCAGTTTTCTAGTGGATATAGAAAGTAAAAGTGAAATTAAACAATACTGCAACAGAAGTGTGACAGAATAATTCATATAAGGGCTCTCATTGGTTTGACCAATATCCTATAGCAGGATCCGGTGGCTATTATACCCACTGTATTATTCTTTGTTAATTAGTGATTTTGCTATACAATGATTGAATCCTGTCAGGAAATGGTAAGCCCACATGCTGAACAAACATTAAGATTACAGTCTGAGGCAAATTTCACTTAGGAGTAAGAACTACTTACTACATTGGGATATACTTGCTATGTAAACATTTATGGGTTTTGCTGCAAATATGCAAACAGCATCCTTGAGTGAACCACTTTTTATTTAGACACAACTTCAGAAAATTGCATCAAATAGCTGGATCTGAGTTGGTGTGTTGGTTATCTTTCTCTTTTAGATATACTACTACTCATCTTTTCATTGGTTTTAAAAAAGTTTTAATTTTATTATATTTTAATAATAAAATGAATTTAATGCTCTTTTACTATATAGTGTATTCTGATTCTATTGTTTTTTTAAAACTCCATTATAAACCACTTTGGTCCATATCTTGACAGAAAGGCAGCATATAAATATTCTACAGGCCTACCTTGGTTTACGAACACCTCTGTTAATGTAATTTTCAATTTACAAAAGGAAATCCATTGAAAATAATGCCTCAGTTTACAATTTTTTTCTAAGCAACTTTCTCCAGGATGCATTGCACCCCTGTGCGTTTCCGGTTTATGAATTTTTCACTATACTAAATTTCCTAGAGAATGCATTAAATTCTTAAACCGAGGTATACCTGTACATAGATACACACATATTTGTATGCAGTGTTGTGAATAATAAAATGGAATATCTGCTGTCAATATATAAGATGTTACCGTACATAAACATTTCCTGAGCTATTTTGGAGTGTGTAATGAGTTACTTCCCAACTCTTGCCTTATACTCATTATTTTTTTAGTTATGTGGCCCAGTAATAATTCTTTTTCATGCACCACTGAGAACAACCTAAAAGTTCCTCTTTTTCTATCCATAAAAAGCACCAGTATAATTTTCAACATGTTATTTCCAGAGCAGAGCCGACCAGCAGTGAAGTGAGCTATCCTACCTGACTTCTCCGACTAACACTACCCCGTCATTGTTTGTAACCCCTCCGTTGCTTTCCCCTCATCTTGCTCCCTTCCCTTCCCCCCTTTTCATTTGCTCCCTTCCCCACTTCCCCATCCTCTTCCTCCTTTCCTGCACCACTGATATGATCTCCACAGAGCCTGTTTCACCTATTTGTAGGAGGAATCTGGAGACAGTGGCTGATTAATGTTTTTTTTTAAAAAATAACCTCTGTTGAACCAATATGTCAGTAATGCTTCTTTTACTTTCTACTTACAATCGGAGTGTTACGTCAATGAGTAATCTCAATCTGCTATTCTTCTAAAAACAACAGCAAACAAATAATGTGCTGCACTTTGTTGGTAATTAATCTATTTATTAGTTGGGGTAGAAAAAAAAACAATCAATCAAATGGCACCCTCTCTTTGAACCAGCAAAGGAAATGCTTCATTTGTCCACTTACGGTTCTTTATTTTTGTACTGGCTTTAAACAAGAGCCTTCCAGAAAATTCCACATAGAAATGCACACACACAATCCAACTGTATTCAACTCCAACATGCAGCTTTGGAAATAAGCCATTCCGAGTGACTTGTGTGTGCTTTCTCAGTGTTGACTGAAATGTGTTGCGCTATAATGAATTAACACGTAGGGAAGGGTGAGTTTGTTTTGTGCTGCTCTGTTCTGTTTTCATTTGCTGAGCAAACCCTTCAGACAGAATCCATGGTAATATTTCTGTCTCCGTGGATTAAGAGCACGAGCTCTCCCACTTTAGAGAAACTCAGCAGCATATTTGTCTTTTATAAAAAAAAAAAAATCTTGCCTTGTTGGCTATTGCTCTGCTTATGGTCATTTCGGTTTTCACTTAAGGTGAACAGGAACCACTTTTCATAAAGCAGGGCAGTAGATAAAGCATTGATTCAATTTCAGCCTCTCTCATTCTAAGAAAAATATACAAGCCAAAGGTGAAGGAGACACTGAGCTTCATGGTGAAAATAAAGCAAAGCGGTGTAGGTGCTTAGCAGTGTTAAGGCTCAAGATGTCACTCCTGCTGCTCAGGAGTCAGTAGCAGAGGAAACACCCAATGCGAGTCTCAAGCTGAAGACCCCATTGATCACAGAGGAACCTATCTGGATCTCAGAGCCATAGGCAAGATGAAGCACCAGGGGGTTTCACCCAGGGTACCAAAAATTGGTTCATGAAATGGCAGAAACACATATTTGCTGCTGAAGGGTAAAGGTAAAGGTAATGTTTTCCCCCGCACTTGCATGCTAGCCAAGTCCGACTCTAGGGGCGGTGCTCATCTCTGTTTCCAAGGCAAAGAGCCAGTGCTGTGCAAGTCCGTGGCCATGCGGTTGGCATGGCCGAATGCATTTCTGCGCATGGAACACTGTTTACTAGAGATGGGCACAAAACGAACAATTTTTCATTTCCGTTTTTGTTTTTTCGTTTCGTTACATAACGAAACGACAAACACATTTTGTCTCTAAAATGAAACGAAACGAACAGAAACGCCGGAAATTTTGTCGTGCGTTTCGTTTCCGTTACTGCAATATGAGTGAATTGCTTAAAATCCTTTTAAAAATCACAAAAAATGAAATAAATGGTAACGAAATGGTAACGAAACTAATGAAAACGAAAACGAATTTTTGCAAAAATTCGCAAAAAAAGAAACGAACTGAAACGGACCCTCCAAACGACAAATGAAATGCCATTTTTTTTTATTCGTGCCCATCTCTACTGTTTACCTTCCCGCTTTTTACGGTGGTACCTATTTATCTACTTGCATTTGCATGCTTTCAAACTGCTAGGTTGGCAGGAATACCTGCTGAAGGGTACAAATGGCCAAACACCTGCATCCGCTCCTCCCTGGGGAAAAGGAAACACGAGACATGTAGGTCTAGAACATAGCAATTATAGTCATCATAGTCTTAGACACAAACGTTTGTCCCCTTCTCTCCATCTTCTCTCTGCATATGTGACCCATACTCATTCAACAAGGAATCAGAGCCTTGTGGGTTAAAACTGATAGTTTCAGCTCCACTTTGCTTAGAAATTTGTTTCTGAATCCCTGCTCAATGTGCCTTTCATGGGTCAGGCAGCTGTAGGGTAAACTATTTTCTCCATTGGTAGTTATACAGCTTGGACTTTGAGCTTGAGGAGGGCTCCAAGGTAAATAAATGTCACTGTTCCAAACACTTGTTATTGTGTAATATTTTGTCAATGGTTTTTAGGATTTATGTTTAATTGGCTTTCCTTTTTCACCCACCAATGCATGTTTACTGAAGCCTAAATCTGTCTGCTATTTCCAAACCAAAGTAAACCAACTGATTTGCATAATCATCTACACAAGATGTAAGGGTTTCAGATAAAATATTGACTTACTATTGAGCAATTGATTCAGCAGGTTTTTCTAGAGGTCTGATGGATATTATTTGGTCAGGTCTTGCAGAACCCTCTAATATCTGTGCTATATCTTGCCTCAGTATTAGAGCCACTCCATTTATTTACTTACTTGCTTGCTAGCTTGCTTACTTTCTTACTTACTTACAGCCAAGTTTAATTCAGACAACAACTCTGAAAATTTCCTCTGAGTTTGTCATTTCCTAAGTAAAACATTTTGAATTTTTGTCTGACTGACCATGTCCCACTCCGGTCCACTGACACCGTGATACCTTCTTCTCACAATTCATCTTCTCTGTGTATTGTAGAGCATTTGGCTTTCCTTTGTTCACCTCTGCCATTTTTTTCAGCTTTAATCAAAGTGCATTATTAGCAACAACATTAGCTGTCCTTTGTTTTTCCATGGCAGCCATCCAATCCAGGAGTCTCATCTTCCAGCATTATCTCTTGTTTTCTTTTGGCCTCTGTCATCATAGTGCTTCCAAGGTAAGAATGGTCCAGCTGTGGTTTACCATTGCCTCCTTCTGTGCAGTACTAACAAAAGTTAGCTTGAGCATCACTGTTGTTGTCTGTGAAAGACCCTCAGCCAGTGTCACCTACAGCTACCACTGCTGCCCAGTAGCTGCCCTCCAGGGGTTTCTCTGCTCCCATTACCATTGGAACTGTCCATTCTCTTTGGCTAATGTTGTTACTCAAGATGAGGGTGGGTGCATCTTTGTCTGGCGATTTAGCCATGAACATTTTGCCTTGGCTGACCCTTCTGGGAGTCCAGACTAGGGATGGATAGGTTTCTGAAATGACCCGTGGAAGCCCAGGTGGTTTTCGGAAGCCTCCGACACACAAGCAGCCAATCACTTACCTTGTTCTGCGCATGCATGGAGCTGAGCTCCAACAAGGAAGCAGGCTCTGACGTCACCTGTGCACCTCCATGGTGCTGGCCAATCAGACACAGAGGTGGGATGATGCCTCTCCCCGCACAGTTCCTGATTGGCCAGCACCACGGAGGAGCACAGATGACATCGGAGCCTGCTTCCTTGTTGTAGTTCAGCTCCCTGTGCATGCAGAACAAGGTAAGTAACTGGCTGCTTGTGAGTCAGAGGCTTCTGAACACTACCTGGGCTTGCCCAAGACATTTTCTAACCCGTAGGTTCCGAAATGAATTGCCCATCCCTAGTCCAGACTTAAAATGGGAGACTGGCCCCCTAATAGCATTGCTGTCAGCTTCTCTGATACATTCATCCCCACTCACCACATTAATATGTGAGTCGAAGAGGAGATGCACAAGCTTTACAACTCTCCACCCCTCTTCCTCTGTTCCCATGCTCCCTTCTGAATAAATAGGATCAATTATCTAGACAAAGAATAAGTTCTGCATGGATTTGAGGGAAAAGACCTTCATGCTTTACATTCATTCTCCCCATGCCTGTAACATTAGCTGCAGCTGGTTCTCAGCATGAGCACGCAGTGAGAAGGGACACTTTAATGGTCCAAATTACAGGTGAGACCATTTAAGTGATGGGGTGGGGAAAAGCTAACAGTACTGTTAATATCCATTAAGATACATCAAAAGTGTGCAGGACGGGGAGTACCAGATTGGGAACTGTATTATAAAGCTTGTGTATTGGGGTGGTTAAGAGAGTAGATTCTTCTAGAAAACACTATGGTTTGGAAATCAGAAGGCCATGGCCTAAATTTAGGCTGGGATGCTTTTGCGTGGTATAAAAAGGTGAAACAACATAAAAATTAGTAATTATATGACTAAGAAAGCACTATGGAGGTTATAGGAGAATATTCAAAAACAAATGTACAGGAAGTTTCCATGTTGGTTTTCCCCATAGAAGCTTTCATACAACCAAACATGATGAGTGATGCTAAATTTGGGAGGTACCAAGACATACTAACCAGTGAGGGTGAATTAAAGACAGAGGAAGAACTTAAAAAAAAACAAAATATTATATTATATTATATTAGTGGGCAAGATCACAATTGCAGTCAAGGTTCAATAAAGATTTAAAAAGGTATGTAAAGAAAACTGATTTTGATATATTGTTACTGGGGAGTGAAGGGAAATTTATTAAGAATGTGTGTGTGTGTGTGTGTGTGTGTGTGTGTGTGTGTGTGTGTGTGT
>JAHTLZ010000379.1:53741122-53755098 GCA_023846285.1 Phrynocephalus versicolor | reverse complement strand
TGTATGTATGTATGTATGTATGTATGTATGTATGTATGTATGTATGTATGTATGTATGTATGTATGTATGTATGTCCTGCCTCCCGCTCCCGAAGAATTGTAGAATTGCTTCTGTAGTGTGGTCCATGAGTTGGACCTATGTAGAAGCAGATCCATTACTCTGCTATAGAGTACCATTTAGCTCCACGGCAATGGCAAAGCTCAACATAACAGCATAGAATAGCATGCCATTTTGATAAGGCTGGAGCCCTAAACAGCTGCCCATTGTTGTTGTTCAGTCATTCAGTCGTGTCCGACTCTTTGTGACCCCATGGACCAGAGCTCGCCAGGCCTTCTATCCTCCACTGCCTCCCGGAGTTTGGTCAAATCCTATTGGTTGCATTAATGACACCGTCCAACCATCTCATTCTCTGCCATCCCCTTTTCCTTTTGCCTTCAATCTTTCCCAACATCAGGGACTTTTCCAAGGAGTCCTCTCTCCTCACGAGGTGGCCAAAGTACTGGAGCCTCAGCTTCAAAATCTGTCCTTCCAGTGAACATTCGGGGTTGATTTCTTTCAGGATGGATAGGTTTGATCTCCTTGCAGTCCAGGGGACTCTCAAGACTCTCCTCCAGCACCACACCTCAAAAGCATCAATTCTGCGGTGATCAGCCTTCTTTATAGTTCAGCTTTCCCTTCCATACATCAGTACTGGGAAAACCATAGCTTTGACTATCCTGACCTTAGTTGGCAAAGTAAGGTCTCTGCTCTTTAGGATGCTATCTACTTTTGCCATTGCTTTCCTCCCAAGAAGCAGACGACTTTTTATTTCGTTGCTGCAGTCGCCATCTGCAGTGATCAAGGAGCCCAAGAAAATAAACTCTGTCATTGCCTCCATTTCTTCCCCTTCTGTTTGCAAGGAGGTGATGGGACCGGTGGCCATGATCTTAGTTATTTTGATTTTGAGCTTCAGACCATATAACTTATATGCTGCCCATTAGTATTGCAGAACTTGACTGAACATGGAAAACCCTTAACACAATGGCTGAAATCTTACTGTATGTGTTTATTATTTTTTCCAACGGAGGAGGGAGGGAGGGAAGAGAAGAGATGTCAACATTCCATTTATAAATTGTCCACATTCCATAAATTAAAACAAGGACCCACCCACCTCCAAAAAGACACAAAGTCTACTTGAAACTAGTTCTTACTTCTGAACCAATATATTTGCATGTTACCCTCAGGGTAGAGATGGAGAGAATTTCATTTCAGCGTGCTTGTTATTCAGAATGTCCCAAACATCACAGATTTCTTGAGATTTAAAATAGAAAGGACTTGAGATACATGCACACACAGACACACACACTGCAGTGACAGGAACCAGCATGCTAAAATCAGTCCAATTATTCATTGAGTTAGAAATTTGCTACTTAGAAGTGGCAGTTTAATTCAGCGTAATTTTTGATGAAAGCATATAACTTCAGCTTGTTCCCTTTTAAGTCAGGGAAGCTCTAAAGTGTATAGTTTGTTGGTTGTTGTTGTTGGTCACTTTGTCCTCATTGTCCAAAATTGCCTGAGCTCAACTACTACCTAAGATCTAGCTTCAAGTTCTCTACAGCCATTAAACTCCCTGGGTGACCTTGTGCCAGTCCTGTCTTCTCAACTTAACCTTCCTCACAGGGCTGTCTTTAGTAAGAATCATTTACCACCATGAGGAACTTGGGGAGGGGCAACGTGTGTGTAAATCTGCCACATGTACTGGGTCGACCCACCCAAGATGAAAATAGTGACCCTACTGCCACAAAACGGCTATTGCTACTCTCATGAGCTGGAAAGTAAAGAATGACAATGTTGTATTGAAATCAAATTCTTTTCTTCCCAGTTTTAACTCTTGTTAATTTTGGCAGCTGGTACTTAGTTACAATGCCTGTCACAAGTTGGTGATTATTGGAATGGATTATATGACTCACTCGTAGCAGAACTCAGTGTGAGACTGAGACCTATATTTGGTGAGGGCCAAATTGAAAGAGGTGTAAATAGTTTTAAATCAGGTACAGAAATCCTTTTGCCACTCAGAAACCAACCCACCTCCTGGTGTTCAGCAATGCACAGATATTTCTCTGGTACTTTTGGATACCAAAGTCCAGGAGGAGTTTGGTCTGATGTGATTAATAGACTCAGAAAAGCACTCATTACAAATAAATTGTTTATTATTTCATAGCCAATCCTGATTGCCCGTGTTTATTGCATCAAATTATGCAGCAGTGGTGGGGAGGCAGTGAATTCATCAAGGTAGTAGCCTGCCTCATCCATTTTTAAATTACTGTAACAGCTGCCTCTGGTATTGACTTCATGGGGTGTGGGGGGAGAAGCAAACAAATGAACTTTTCACCCATGGATCTTTGTGTATTCAAAACTTTTCATTTTCCAGAAGCCACAGTGAAAGACAAATCTAAAGGGTTTCAGTATAATAAGTGCTTCGGGCAAAGTGAATGCACTATAAAATCAAGTCAGCTGTATCACAATTGGGGGGTGGGGGTAGATGGATTTGGCCTGTGGTTGAAGGGAAGCAGCACTTGATGCTAATGGAATAATTCTGTTTAAGAGGTGAGAACAAACTACTGTATTCCAAAATAGCTGATTTACAAATCCAAACAGATTGGGCGGCGGTGTGTGTGTGTGTGTGTGTGTGTGCGTGTGGTAAAATTGGCTAGGGTAGAAAACTTTAACCTATGCTCTCAATTGTAAACAGCCATGTAGTGCTTGAATGATGTAGGGCATGAATTCATTAGATGCCCAGAGCCACACTCCATGAACAATCAAGGAATTGTCCGAGTCAGGGATGCAGGGACCCTGCAAGTATTGGCAGGAGCAGGGGCACCACTTGCCTAAGTTTGCAGGGAACAGGTGAAAGGTAGTTGTGTAGTGCAGCTGAAGCCTTGGAAAAGCTGTGTATACTGGCTTACTGTGATGCTGCCCTTTCCTTCAGGAACACAAGATGTCTGGTGATTTTTGAGCTCTAGCCCTACATTCTTCTGTACCTGAAAGCCCAGTTCTTGACTTGTCCCTTGTTCACTCCTACCCTGCTTCAAAACATTCCTGTATGTCCCATAAGTTCCTGCCTTGCTAATGATCCATACCTAATGGGTGCTGGGAAAGGATGCATAGGTGGTCATTATCCACCTAACGAGCCTATTCAGATCATGGTCCACCTATGAACCTATTTAGGCTATTGTAGACCTAATGAGCCTATTCATTGTCCAACTTAGGAGCCTATTCAGATCAGGGTGATTTGAAATCAAGGTGAACTATAAAATGGAGGACTCACCACTAACCTTCCTCAGACTGATGAAGCTGCTTGGATGAACAGCAAAACATTTCAGTCTCTCAATAAAAGAAGTCCAGTTGCCATTACTCAACTTCCAGACAAACTCACCTGGATGACTGAGAATCTTCACAAACATAAGTCACCAGGTTCAAATTGAACCCACTCATGCCTGTTTAAACTATGACTTGTGTCTCATATGAGAGAGGGGGTAGATGTGAAACACTTCCCACCCGTATGCCTTGCTCGCTGCCCTAGAAAGAGGAGGGACAAGAGGAGACATGTCCATCAAAGCCAGGAAGAAGTGCAAAAGAGAGAACAAATGAAGGTAATACTATATAAACATGGGAGGAAAGGCAGGGGGAAAAGGGAAGAAAAAGGAGGGGGAAGGAGAAAAAAAAACAAAATGTACAAACGGGATAGAGAAAAGAAGGGGGCAGAGGAAGTGGGGTGGTCAGAGAGTAGAGATGGGCATGAGCTGCTAGTTTGGTTGTTTGTATCAATTTCTGCCCTGGCCAAACAGGCATTTGGTACTTCAAAGCCCCACCTCCCACTTGGAAGTAGATGTCCAACTTCCCTGCCCACCTCCTCTGGACACTACCTCAAAGAGGGTACCTCCCAGAGGAGGCAGGGCTTTGAAGGGTGGGAGTGGGTCACACTGCAGAATCCATGGACAGGGAAATGGGAAAGTCCGAAAGTGCCCTAGGAAGAATCGGAAAGAGAAGAGAGGAAATGAGAACAGCAATGAAGCAACAGGATAGAGTGGGGGGAAACTGAAGTGACTCAATGGAAACCCTCCCTCCTTTAACTGGGCAGAAACTGCAAAGGAGCACCCAAGGCTGGGAAGCCAGCTGAGAGGGAGAAGACATGTTGGGGGGCAGGGGAGAGGGTCCAATCGACCGCAGAATGGGTCATTGTGACCAAAGCCTCCACAATACTAAACGTTAGCCTTCTGTCTGTGAAATTTGATAGATGAAACAAGCACAACAACAAGCACAATAATAACAACAATTATTTTGTCTTCATCTTAGTGGTCTTCCTGATGGCACAAATGTGTGATAAATATCTCTTCCATAGATGTTATGTTATCTCCCTTCTGTTTTCCTTCTGCTAATTGGCAACCATTGTTTTCTTAATTTAAAGAGACCTTTGGCCACAGATTAATCAAGAGACTTTTAATTATGAATAGCATTCTGTTGTTGTTGTTGTTGTTCCTGCTGCTACTGCTGTTAAATGCTTCTAAATTATATTGGCCAGATCTCTTCTGATATTCACACTACATTTGTGTAACTTCTTATGGGTAATTGTTAGAGATGGGCACGACTTAGCGGTATTTTCGTTTTCGTTTTCGTTTTTTGTTTCCGCTACGTAACGAAACGAAAAACGAAAAACGGCTCAGAACTGGAACGAAAACGGAAACGAAACGACTAATTTCGAGCCAATTTTCGTTTTTCGTTACTGGAAAAACACATAATGGAGCTAAATGGGAAGAAACGAAAAAAATTTCGTTTTCGTTTTCGATTTTTCGTTTTTGTTACGTAACGAAACGAAAACGAAAAATTTTGAAATTAGCTCACAAAAACGGAAACGAGCCGAAACAGACCCCTAGCCGAAAACGAAAATGAAAACGAACAATTTTTCTGAGTCGTGCCCATCTCTAGTAATTGTAGCTAAATGTTGGAAGTGCTGTTGTGTGTCTCAGTTTCCTGCACCTGACAGTATAAGACGTGCTTATATGGGCTCTTTATTGATGAAGTGCAATTCCACACGGCAAGTTGTGCAAACTTAATAGGATTCTGTCCAATTAATGCATTTGATTGCTATGAAAATCTATTGAAAATTTCTTTCATAGTCTGTAATTTATTAGATGTTTCTACTTGTTTTACATCTGTGCCTGTGTTTTTCAAATTCATGTTGTTAGCCACTTTGGGTACTGCAAGGCTGACAGCTGGGATACACATTAGAAAAATAAATGAATAAACCCTGTAAATCACGGACACAAATATTATGAAAAAGCAGCGTGGAGTCAGAAGAGGTTGAGTGGTTTTTGCTTATCAGGACAATGGGGGAAATAAACCACCACATCCCTCCAAAGTAGTAAACCAATTTAAGGCATGTCTGCCTGTCCCTAAAAAGGATAATGATTTCTCTGCAGAGCCTGGAAAAGTTCGTTTTAAGTCTGCAGCGCCCAGCAAGGCCAACCAGCATGGCTATATTTTCCCTTTTCAAGCTCTGCTTCTCCATCATATACCAAAGAAAGAAACAGACAACAAGGCCAAGAAAGAGTTAGCAGCTGGATATGCCTGTCATACTGTCAGGGTGGAGAGGAAAGCCGTCACCACTGGTGGCAAAAACAGACTTGTGAAAAATAGATGGTTTTGGTCTGACCACTCATCTGCAGTTCTGCCCAGATTTTTAAAAACGCAAACATCTTCCCTGCAGTCGTAATTGGATTTTATTGTATTGTACGCAACTCACAGAGCACAGGGCTGATAAATCCTAGTTTTGCTTTCTATGTGTTCTACAGGAGCGATTTTATACAATAGATTTAACTATTTTGAAAAGGGAGGGGGGAAAGCAATGGGAAACAGGTGTTGTGCTGCTGAGCTGTTTGAATGCACTTCATAAATTGTATGTTCCTTTTAATATCTATATTTACAGAAAATATTCAGACATCTAATGGACAACGTAGCTTGTCACCTGGCTGTGTAACAATGGAGTAGATAAGGTAATAGGTTATCTGATCACTGCTTTGTGCCTGGCAGTGTGGGAGGATGAGACAGATTCTTACTTTCCTTTGCACCTGCCCTGCTATTGATTCCAGAAGCTGTTTGCATGAGGAAGCAGGATTGAGACTTATTTATTTATTTATTTATTTATTTTTATTCCGCCCATCTTCCGAAGGAACTCTGGGTGGTTTACAGCAATCATAATTCAACAACAATAATAGAAGTCAAAATAATAAAATAATCAGCAAAGATGGCGGCTAATGTTTCATAGAAAGAAAGAAAGAAAGAAAGAAAGAAAGAAAGAAAGAAAGAAAGAAAGAAAGAAATAGACTAATGGTCACCAAATGCCTCTCTAAAAAGCAAGGTCTTAAAAGCTTTTTTGAAGGCTAGCAGGGACTGTACTAGGCACAGCTCAATTGGAAGATGGTTCCAAAGTGAGGGGCCAGCTACAGAGAAGGCCTGGTTTTGGGTTACCGATTTCCTAGATTCCCTGGGAGTGGCCACCCGAAGTGAGAGCGCCTGCAACATTCTGGTGAGTCGGTCCTCAGTTGACCTCTGGGAGATCTGCTCTGCCAGGTATTCAGGTCCCAAGCTGTGGAGGTTTTGTAAATCAAAACCAGTACCTTGAACCTTATTTGGGACACAATGGGAAGCCAATGCAAGCGAGCGAGAACTGGGGTTATGTGGTCATATCTACCTGTACCAACCACCGGTCTGACAGCTGCATTTTATACCCACTGTAGACTCCGAATAAAGGTCAAGGGCAAATCGACGTAGAGAGTTTTGCAATAATCTATCCTCGAAATCACAAGCACTTGCACAGCTGCTCTCAGGGAGGACTCATCCAGGTATGAGCAGATCTGGATGATCTGCTGAAGATGGAAAAAGGTAGCCTTGGAGACAGCCATCACCTGGGCTTCCAGGGAAAATGCTGGATCCAAGATCACACCCAGATTCCTCACTCTATCCATCAGGTGAAGGGTAATTCCCTCCAGACTGGAGAGAGTGACAGTGTACCTAGTAGAGGACACCCAGAAGAACAGAACCTCAGTCTTCTCCGGGTTGAGTCTGAGCCTGTTAGCCCTGATCCATTCCATGACTGCATCCAGGCAAGAGTTGAGGGTCTGCATCGCCTCTGCTGCAGAGGTGGTAAAGGAGAGATAGAGTTGCATGCCATCAGCATACTGATACAGCAGACTCTAAATCCCCTAATGACCCCATACAGAGGCCTCATATAGATGATGAACAGCAAAGGGGAGATTGCTGACCCCTAGGGCAGCACACAAAGGCGTGTCCAAGGAGCCAACAACTCTTCCCCCAGCTTAACACGCTGGGCACAACCACCAAGGAAGGACTGGAGCCAGCTAAAAGCTGTGCCTCCAATCCCCACCTTGGAAAGCCAATCCAGCAAGATACTGTGGTCAATGGAATCAAAGGCTGCTGACAAATCCAGGAGGACCAACAAGGTAGAGCAACCCCTGTCAGCTCTCCTGAGGAGGTCATCTTGCAATCTGACCAGGGCAGTATCAGACCTCCGATGTGGCCTGAACCCAGACTAGAATGGATCTAGGACACGATCCTCCTCCAGGAATGTCTGGAGGTGGATGGCGGCAACCCTCTTGATAACCTTGCCCAAGAGAGGATCATTGGCAATCAGATGATAGTTGGACAAATTGTCCGATGCCAAGCCAGGTTTCTTTAAATTTATTTATTTATTTATTTGTTGCATTTATATACCACACCATTTTCCACTAGAACTCTAGGCGGTTTACAGAGTAGAAAAGATAAAAACAACAAGATAAAAATGACAATATAAACAGGAAATAGGAGGTATACCCTCGGCAAGAGGTAGCAGGACATACAATTTATTTATTTATTTATTTTTGCACTTGTATACCGCTCCCAATTCCCCACAGGGACTCTGGGCGGTTCACACAAAGTTAAAAACAGTAACATCAATAATGATCTAAAAAGAATACTGACAAGAGTCACCAAGATGAACTCAGTGAGCTCTGGAAGGGATTGTGCAGGGTTGCAGGGAACACAGTACCCCAGCACAATGCCAAACCTGTCCCACTGACCCACCAATAGATGTCGGCATTCTAACCCAGGTCACACCAACACCACAGATCTGCTGACAAAAAGGGACCCTCCGACTGGCCCACATGCTGGACCTAAAACCTGGGAGGGCATAGCTGGGAGAGCGAAGCCCCTCTCTCTGCCCCCCCCCAGGTCTCCATAAAATAAGCCAGGTCAGTCTGCCCATCCAAGATGACATCATAAAGGACAGGGATTTTATTATGGACCAATCTGGTGTTGACCAGGAGGCAGGACAGGTCAGAGGCACTGATGGAATGGCTCCCTGGTACCTGGCAGTGAGCTGAGGGATCAGAACGGGGGACAGGCAGCAATTGTCTGGCCCTAGTTCTTACCCGACTAATCCCCCAGCTCCCAGCGTACCTACCACGACCAGACACCACTAAAATAGCAGTCCCTGCTAACATTGGCAACCGGGGTGGGGATGGGGTGGGGAAAACAAAAGAGGGGAGGAGGAAAAGAGAAGGAAAAAAACCAATAAGCAAATAAGTGAATTAAACAATATCAAATCAATATATCAACAATATTTCAATAATACAATAATTCAGTAAATATAATAATACAGTAAAGAAGTGCCTATCCCAGCAGCCATCTAGCCATAGGCCGTGGTGAAAATAGATGGTAAAATACAAAAGGGGGAAGGGCCTCCTCCCCAAGCAAGCTTCCAGCCCAAACCCTTTCACTCTGAGCGCTTCTGGCAGAGTCCCAAAGCTTGATCACAACTTGGCCCTGAGGCCATTCCAGGCATCCAAAGTTGCCTTAGACCACAAGTCAGCATTCAGAATAAGATTTTCAGACTCTATGTGGGGTTAAGATTGAAATTCCAACAACTACTCCCCTCGGCGCAGTCCAGTCCAGGCACGGAAGGGTTCCCCAGAAAATACATACTCTATGTGGGGGGAAGGGAGATGTATTTGTTTTTTCTAAAAAAATAAAGAATCCCCCACAATCACACAACCAACATGGCTATGTCTGAATAGCTCAGTGAGTTGGAGCACCTGGCTGCCGGGCCTGGAATTGGGAGTTCCTCTCTCTTTTGGTATGGTTACACTAACAATTTGTACAGTACATTGGAACCAAAACAGATACAGTTGTCCCCTGTTTATTGTGGGGGTTAGGTTCTCCTACCTCCCATGATTAATAAACATCTGTGATATGCAGACACTGCAGCTGGAACCCCTGGACCCGGTGGAAGTCCGAGCTGCAGAGGCCTCAGGACCCATCCATGACTGCAGCAGAGGCCTCCCAGGCCAGCTGGGGAAGTCTCTGGCCCTCGCAAAGGCCTCTGGACCTGGAAGATGTCCTGGTTGCAGAGGCCTCTGCACCCAGCTGTGGCTGCAACAAGCCTTCAGTACCTGGGCACAGCCACAGCGAAGGCCTCTGGACCCAGTCATGGCTGTGGTGGAGATCTTCTAAACTGGCCGCAGAAGTCTCTGGCCCTCATGGAGGCCTCAAGACTCAATTGATGTCCCGGCCACAGAGTCTTCCCTAGCTGGCCCCGAACACAATGGGTCCTCACAGAAGCCTCCAGACCCAGCCATGGCTGCAGTGGCTGCCTCTAGACCCACCAGAGGTCTCGGCTGTGGAGGTCTCCAGACTAGGCCACAACCACAACGGAGGCTTCTTGACCCAGCTGTGGCCACACTGGAGGCATCCAGACCCAGCAGAGGTCCACGTTGCAGAGGACCCCAGACCCGGCTATGGCCACAACAGAGGCCTCTGGGCTCAGGCTGAGCTGCAGTGGAGACCTCCAGACCTGTCCGCAGCTACAGTGGAGGCCTCCCAACCTGGCTGTGACCTCCGTTGGGTCTGAAGGCCTCTGCAAAGGCCAGAGGGTTCTATGGCTGCGTTGGGAGGCCTCCTCTGCAGCCATGGCCAGTTCTGGAGGCCTCTACTGTGGCTTCAGCTGCCATCGCCAAAGAGGAGGAGGTAACGGATCCCACTATATAGCTGGGCTGCAATATTTGGGGTGCGATGTGGCAGGGGACTACTTATACCTTATAAGGAAGATGCCTATATGATGTTACAGGAACAGATGGACAATTCAACTCCTTTCGCCATGAAACCCAAGACCCTTCTTGCATACTCCAGCCACTGAGATTTCCTGAGTGAGATCACCAGCAGTCTGAAGCAGTTATTTTCCACATTTTTAAATTTTTATATTACAGAATAATGAACTTCCATCAGTGGACCATATTGCTTGAGCTTTGCACTCTTTACCCCCTCTCCTTTTAAAAAAAGGAGTTTAATTACATTACTAGGACTGAGTATGGTAAGTTATGGAGATGGACACCCACATTTTGTATACATTTTAATGGGTTCATTTTAGGATTCTCAGGTGTGCTTTCTCTCTCTCTGCTATGGGTTTTATTTCTTGTAGATGTCAGTTTCATTCTCTTTTCCAGTCATTTTCTGGGCTGGAGATGAACCAATAATTCTGCCAGAGTAGGCAGAATATGCACTATTTTGTCCTACATGATAGAGCTCTTAATGAGAAGCAGAACTCTTTTAAAAGGTAAAAGATGTTGGTTTATTCTTATACAAACCTACCATGCCTCTGTATACTGCAAATTAGCTTGCTTTAGCTTTGTGTAATTCACGGCAACTGGACTTTTTTTCTTGTCATACAGTAAGACCCCGATATCCGCTGGGGATTGGTTCCAGGCCTTCCCGTGGATAATGAAAAGAGAGAACACCAAACCCCACCCCAAACTGCTATTTTGTGACAGTAGCTTGCGTTACAGCTGCTGTTTGTGACAGTAGCTTGGGCTGCAGCTGAATTATGTATTTAATTTTTCCTTTGCCAACCGTGGATAACTGAATCAGTGGTTAATGAATCAGTGGGTACAGGAGTCCTACTGTACTGGCAAAACATTTATGTCTCTCAAGAAAAAGATGCCCAGTTGCCATTCCTCAGCTTCCAGATAAACTCACCTGGATGACTGAGAACCTTCACAGACCTTTTGTTTTATGTTTTTCCCAGGAGACGACTGTCCATTTGCAAGGCTGATTGCTCAGGCATGGGGCTTTGAAGGAACTACAATACAGTAGACAAACGTGGTTATCTGCCTCTGTTGGGAAAATCAATGCATCACCTAGTTAGACCCTTAGACAAAGCAATCATGGCCCAGTTATCATGGAATGGTGAAGGTGCTTCCTTTTTTCTGAGGGGATCTAGTCAGTATCTGCATTGTAATTAAGATTTAAATAACAGCAGCAGACCCGTGATTTCTCTGATGATCATTCTACTTATCCAGTCTCTTCTGTTTATGAAGGAGACTGAATCAATCACAGAAGGACATGCCAAATGACTTTATTGCAAGTTCCTCATTTATGAGTCTTCAGAGCTATGGCTGTAGATCTGTAACACAATTAAATAGTTTTACTGCCAATTATCTGGCATTTAAAGAAGTTGTCATTTGGCATGCATCCTTTCAATTGCATCCTCGACTATGCTCTGCCCCCCGTCCAAGTGTACATTATCACTGCTGTATTGTAATTGTATGGCTGTGAACAGTTCGCTGTCTCGCCCCTGTTGTCTATTGTTTAGTGTATTTCTCTTTTTATGTTACATGTCCCTGGAGTAGTGATTCTTTGGGGCAGAAAGATGATTTGTAAATATATCTATATTTATACATATTTTGGAACATATCTGTAATTCATAAACCAATTCAAACTCCCCCTGCCCCCTCAGACTTTTGTTTTGTTTTATGCTGATGTTTCCTTCAGGCAGAATAGGTCGCATATACATATTTCATTCCAGCAATCGGAGGGCTACAAAGAAGCCCAAACACTAGGGTCATCTATTATTTTACAAAAAGCCGAACTTGACAAGAAGGGAAAGGCAAAGATGAACGGAAGATCTACTGAAGCACTCTGTCTGGATAAATTACAACCATAATCTAAGTTGTGCCTTCCATCTCAGTGAAAAACAATGGGTCTTAAAGCTTCACCTAGTCAACTCTTTGTCTTTTGCTACCCTACTCTCTCTCTCTCTCTTTCTCTGTGTGTGTGTGTGTGTGTGTGTGTGTGTGTGTCAAGTCACAGTTGTGTGGCCTTCTTCCAGTTCTGCCCGTTCTCGTGTACGCCCTGGCGTGGTGGATGATACCAGCATGACTGTAACCACATGCCCTCATTCCGTGATAAGATGTGAAATTCCATGCCTTAGTTCCCCCAAAATTTTTGGCCTGATCTTTCATTTGTTGATGTTTCAATTCTCCGTAGCCTTGCTTTCAATGCGTTATGGAGCTAAGTTTGAGGCGTTTATCTTTTAATCTCTCTGCACTGCGTTGCTGACTCCATAGGGAATGTACTGGCGAATGGCACTTTGCATTCCTGCCATTACAATTTGGTTAATAACCGTAAATAAACATTCATTCATTCCTGCCACTAGATGGAGAATGGGTACCCTCATGGGTACTTGTCTCAGAACGAGAAGCATGACAAGCAGATTTCCAAGGCCAGGGAGGGGAATCTCTCATCCTGCTTAAATCACAGTTCAGGGGGCGTGTTCGGGATGAACTCCTCTGGACGTGCAGTTAAATACCTTCGTACCGGTCCCAAGCAGGACCACGAACAGCAATGAGATGGACGTGACGTATCAGCCTAGGTGAAGCTTTAGGACCCATTGTTTTTCACTGAGACAGGAGGCACAAGGGAAGACCCTTCTGGATCAAATGCCTTACATGGGGCAGGAATTGGGAATCAGTTGCCTTTTAGGGTAACACCTAGAATTCTCCAACCAAGATGGCTGTTCCCCATGCTGGCAGAGGGATTTAGGGAGTTATCATCAAAAGAAGCAATTTGCAAACCTCGGGCCTGAGTGTTGATAGATGAGCTGCTTGTGTTCTGCTGGGCAGAATTAAAAGAACCAAGCAAACATTTCCAGTTGACCACCTCCTAGCCACTTTACTCAAAACCATCTATTTGCCATCAAGGGCCATAATCTTAAGGGTTTGCTGGAAAGATTTTACTGGGCACAGGTTTTCCTTCTTAGGCTGCAGTGTGGTGATACATGAATCTGTTATTGCACTGCAAAGATAGCTCTGACTATGTACATGCTGACGAGCTTTGGAGCTAATTAGCAAACCAAGAGGTAGCACAATTATTAAAACAGATAATTCTAATCATCTTTTCAGAGTTTGATAAAAAGGAGAAGAAGAAAGAGAAATCTCATAGTGGCAAAGGGAGGCTTTCGATTCACCCTCAGGCTGACTGCATTTTGAAATGGGTTATAACACATACACAGACGCACACACACACAAAAACCCTCAGGTTGGAATCTTAAGTTGCTCCTTAAAAGAAATTATCGGGGAGGGGGTTGTTTCGTTTTTGCTTTTTTACAATTCATAGACTAAATTATGAGTAATGTAAGATTATTTTTTCTGGCAATGTTGCAAACCAAAGACCTCAAATGGCTTGCAGAAGACCTTTAGATGGATGTTCTGGTGTTGTAAATGAAAGGATGATGCACGTAACCCTGTGGAGTGCCTCCAGTGCAAAGCTCTTCTCCCTTAACAGGTGTTACTTCAAATATTATTTTCAAAATGCCATTCCAACTGGCCTTTTCCCTCCCTGACATATTCAAATCCAGCCTTAATGAACCCCTGTAGCCTAGGAAATGATGTCCAGGGGCAGGTAATCCTGATGGATTTCAAGGAGAGATCTGAAATAAAATCTGTCTGAAGCGGAGTTAATCTGCATTTTAATAGCTTGAAAGCTGGGACAGCTAAGATTTGGAAAGTTGGAGGTAGACTGGTATGTAAGGCTGTATTAGGGTTGAAAGATTGTGGACCATTTAAGAGAGAGAGAGAGAGAGAGAGAGAGAGAGAGAGAGAGAGAGAGA
>JAHTLZ010000379.1:53709237-53740531 GCA_023846285.1 Phrynocephalus versicolor | reverse complement strand
CTTCTTCTTCTTCTTCTTCTTCTTCTTCTTCTTCTTCTTCTTCTTCTTCTTCTTCTTCTTCTTCTCCTCCTCCTCCTCCTCCTCCTCCTCCTCCTCCTAGTCAGATTCAAGTCACCTATTCTATTCTAATCCACTATAGCTCTTCTGATCTTTCATCCAGTCTTTCTCTACTTCTTCTGATCCAAAACCTGATGTTTGTTTATTGTATTCCTTTGCCCATCCATGTCTCTTATGGTATGGGCAATTCTCTTTTCTAATTCCTTCATTGCTGCCTTTCCAGGTTTCAGCCTTCTGCTTACTTGTATTGAGTCTCTATTTGGATTAATGAATGAACCAAATTTTAATGATGACATTTTGTTCCTTTACCTCTTATGCCCCGCACAACACATCTTTTGCTTCCTGAACACTGTTGGTAGTTCCTTACAGATTTTTGGCGCCCGATCACAAAACTCACATCCAAATTAGCCCACCACATACTGTTTCATTAATTTCATTAATTTCTTCAGTTTTGTCACTTTCCCCTTATATTTGTGTCCAAAAATACATATAATCCAGATCTGCCCAGCATAGGTCAGAGTTGCTGAGGGTGCAGTGTAAAGGGTTCACACGAAATAACATCTTCTTTAAATGCTACATAATAGTGCTTCTGATTAGTTACCCACATGCTATTACTTGCAGTTTATTATGTATAAATTAAGAAAATAATCATGACTATAAAAGACCTACACAACTTTAATGTTGACAATGAAGAAATGGAAATAGTTAAAATATTTTTTTTAAAAAATTTGGTTCATTCATTAATCCAAATAGAGACTCAATACAAGTAAGCAGAAGGCTGAAACCTGGAAAGGCAGCAATGAAGGAATTAGAAAAGAGAATCAAGTGTAAAGATGTGTCACTGATAGCCAAGATTGATATAATCCATAGTATTTTATTTCAAATCGCTATGATTGGGTGCACAGGCTAGCCAGTGAAGAAAGCTGAGTAGAAAACTGATTCATTTGAAACGTGGTGCTGGAGGAGAGCTTTGCAGATACGTTGGATGGCCAGAAAGAGAGGCGACGAGTTTCTAGAGAGAAATCAAGCCTCACATTTCTCTGGCAGGTTGTCATCTTTTGAGCAGATCAGATAAAGCAGGATTGACTAGAAAAAAAGGAAAAATGCTAGGAAATTTTGAATCCATCAGGACAAGGGAAAGATATTTAAACATGAGTTGTGTTGAATCTATCTAGGTCAGGAAACTACATGCTTGAGTTTACAAGCAAGGCTTGTAAACAGGACATTATAGAGAACACTCTTTCATAGGGTCTCCATAGGTTGGAGGCTACTTCACCACACATAACAACCATGACTTGCCCCAGATAAATATACATTTTGTACATATTCTATGATATTAGCCATAAATCATAACATTCCTATTTTCCTTTTGATTGAACATTACTTTGGGGTTTTGTTTTGTTTTGTTGTTTATTTAGTTTTAACTTTCTCCAGGACAACTTTGAATTCTTCCCACATAATTTGCAAGTAATCAAAATTCTCTGCAATAACTACTATATCACGGGGGAGGGGGAGAATTTGCTTAAGACATTAGCTTAAATCCTGCTGGTAGGCTCTGTTAGAGAGCTGCCTAGATGCCCTAAGCCAGTGTTGGCGAACCTATGGCACAGGTGCCAAAGGTGGCACTCAGAGCCCTTTCTGTGGGCACCGACATTGGCCCTTCACAGCTACCTGTATTCAGGTTAAATTGCTTTGCAAAAAAATAAAAATAAAAAATAATGGGTTTTGAATCACAGTTTGGGCACTCGGTCTCTAAAGGGTTCACCATCACTGCCCTAAGCACCTCCTATATCACCTGATTTTGGAAGCTAAGCAGGGTTGGCCCTGGTTACTACTTGTATGGGAGACCACCAGGGAATACCAGGTGCTTGTAGGCGCCTGGAGTAGGAACTGGAAAGCCACTCCAGTATTCCTACCAAGAAAACTCCATGGATGTGGAGTCATGAAGAGTCGGTCACGACTGTAACAACACAACACACACACACACACACAGGCTCAGTTAGACCCACTAAATCAACTTCTGAATGTTGAGTCAATGCTTATATACTCTGTGTGTGTGTGTGTGTGTGTGTATGTGTGTTGGTGGATCTACTCAGTTTGAGAGACTAGGCACTGGAATGGGCCACTGTGACCATGAGGTATTATTGCCAAGCATGCATGTCCAGATGCAGGCAATGAAAACACTCTGGGGGCCGGGGGACTAAGATTCACAGAAAACCTCAGCCAGTTTGTGCTTCAACACTGTTAGTAAGGCAATGCATTTAGCCACTGTTGAACAGACAGGATAGCACACACTAGGCTTAAAAAGAAGATGATGACTAGGGTGCTTAGGAAGACTAGATGGAGGACTGACCCTGGTGCTCCCCATAGCTGATATGGGAAGGGGATTGTCTTATAGCGGCTAATGGCAGGACTGCCTTGCATGGCTAGAAGGATAGCCTTCAAGTGTTCTAACAAGCACATCAGTGGGGTAATACACATAATCATGTCATCCAACCTAATAACTTTAGGACCTGCCTGTAAAACAAATGTGATATTAAAAATGCAAAACAATTGACCTAAACGTGATCCTTGAGGGCAGATCTGTAGTTTTCTGAGCTACACTTTCCTTATTCTCCCATTTGTTATGTTTTGCAACATCAATTTTTATACTGATGTTTTATTCTGTCCAAATGGATGTTGAATATTAATGGGCTGTCCTTTCCTTGACAAACGACTTATGGTCTGATAGATTATGATGACAGGGATGATGAGAACAAACTGCTTACAAATGTTAATATCTGGAGACTTAGATTTACATATTACCACTCCACTTTGACATAAGGAGGGTCAATACTGCAGTAATGTGGTAGCAAATTGCTTTGCAACTTTGGCCTGCAACTTGTGAATAATGAACTTTATGCAGATATAAGTATTTTCTTTTCATGTTGTTGTACAGGAAGATAAGGAGATGTAACACTCATCTCTTTTGCTGCAGCAGATACTGTAGGGATTTCCTTACACTCTGTAGAAGAATGGGATGTGTAAATCTGTTTTTTCCCCCCAATTTTCACTTGAATGAATTGCCCTGAACAAAGATGACTACAGGTTTGCATAAAAATTTGAGCACCAGATGATGATGATGATGATTATGATGATGGTGGTGGTGGTGGTGGTGGTGGTGATGATGATGATGATGATGATTGCATCACTCTTAACCTGTCTGTGGAGATTTTCAAGTGAAATATGTCTGTGAGATTCTCAGTCATACAGGTGAGGTTATCCACCGAGGGTGGTGGAGTCTCCTTCTTTGGAGGTTTTTAGGCAGAGGCTGGAAGGCCATCTGTTGGGAGTCCTATGAATGTGGGTTCCTGCATGACAGGGATTGGACTGGATGGCCCTTGAGGTCTCTTCCAACTCTATGATTCTATGAATTGGGTTGACATCAATGATAAGGAAGTTTAAGCCCTTCTTCCCAAATTAATTCCACCTCCTTGTTTGGACTTGCCAATTGTAACTAAAAGAGTATTTTTGCACCTAGCAGGGGAGCACAATTATCATATACTCTTGACTGAAGAATGGTGCAGTCCTTCTATCTTGGATGGTCATCGTCTTCCACTGAGCACATAGATTCAGGAGATACACACAAGTAGCAGTAAGGGGGAAGGGGATATCCACCCAGCCAGTCAGATCAGACATATAAACCCTGGAGCACAATTGGGTGACAAATATCATAGTCAGATCACTCTCAAGTCTGAGGAGAAACTCATTGTCCCATGAGAATTTGCACACCTGTGCGCCTTACAAGACATATTGGAAAAATAAAGTTTGCACAATACAAATGTGTACAACTAGGGGAAAATTTCTCACAAGTGTGTTTTAGTCAATGGAGAAAGATTAATAAATTTGGATGAATGAGTAAGTAAATATGTGCAACAGTTAAAATTTGTAAATGAAATCTGCATCAGAAAAGCTGCACAAAATGTCTACATATTTCAAAATGAAAACTATAAACTAAAATCAATTTGTAAGCTTACAAACTCTTACAAAATGAAATGGAACAGCAAACTGTGTTGTCAAGAAATGAAACAAAACACCATTTTTTATTTCAGAAATGAAACAATTCATCCTAGCCTCTTGATCCAGCCGTATTGAGCATGGGAGGTTTATTTTTAAACTGAATGATTTGTTTTGCTTTCTTCCCATGCCTCAGCTGTTGAGATAGCTTATCTCCAATCTTGATCTGCCTGGAACTAGCCAGGAGCTGAGCTGTTTCCTTCACTGGCTGGGTCTGCAAGTTGTTTTAAACTGATTGTTTTCCTTTCCTTTTTAAGTAGGGCTTGTGGAACACGTCTATGAAGATTCTCAGTCATCCAGGTGCGTTTATCTGGGAGTTGAGTCATGGCTACTGGACTTCTTTTTTGAGAGATAGAAACATTTCAGCACCTTAGGCCATTGTTTACTTTAAGGCCATGGACACTAATGTCTCCCTAACGAGCCTATTAAGGCTTTGTTCATCTTATGAGCCAATCAGACCAGGGGACAAGAGGTCAAGCTGACTATAAGAAGGGTCTCTTGCACTAGCTATACTCAGACCGATGAAGTTGTTTGGATGAACAGCGAAACGTTTCTATCTCTCAAAAAAGAAGTCCAGTAGCCATGACTCAACTCCCAGATAGGGCTTGTGGAGGTTATTCTTAAAATACTTTCCTTCCCTTGCCATGCCGCCAATCAGCTGTTGAGCTTATTTCTCTGATTTCTCCATGCAACAGCTAGCTATTAGTTTTCTAGCTTGTTTACAGAGGGTTCTTTGCTTGGAAGCAAATTGATTGGAAGGTTTGAGGGTCTTTGATTTAGGGCAGTGGGCTCCCTGTTAAATAAAAAAAGAAAGCTCCCCTTTGTCTATAGCCTTATGAAGCATTTCATTTCATTTAGTTTCATGGCAAAAATTCTTTTAAACAACCCGTTATTAATGAAACAAAATGAAATGAAGACTGAAACAAAATGAAAGAAAACACTATATTTCCATTTCATGCCCATCTCTAGTCTAATGCAAAACAGGGGAGAGGGGAAAATGCACCCAAGGTTTGGTGAAATGCAACAACAACGAGACCAAATTAATTTCACCCCCTTAACTCTTGCACACTTAAGAAGAAAAGCAACAAAGCACACTTGTATATTTACTATAATAGGCAGCCTGGACCTTGGTAATATAACCTTAATACACAGCTGATGTAAGTGCTCACCACTCAGTTTTGCTACTTGTTGATAGGACAAGGGGTTACAGATCGTTTTAGGGACTGAATATGGGGATAGTAAGGAAACACTAGCTCTACAGCTTAGTGGGATGTAACATCTTGGTGGGGAGTCAGAGTGGGGAAGGGTCACCACAAACTGGAATCAAATGTATGACTCATTATCACAATCACAACAAAACAGTGAATTAAACAATCTGGATTGTGCAATGAGTTCTCCCAAAGGTAACACATACCTTCCATACAGAAAAGGTTTTACAGATATTTAGTCCACATAGACAATAAGGATTCTCTTGAAAGTACCCTTCATGTCAGACTTTTAGGAAGAAATTTTTAAACACAAACACACACACTCCTTAGTTTTTCATTTGTAGGTGCCTACGAACATAACAAGTAAAAGTATTTGTCCAGGAGTTTTGCTCACCCTATATTTCTGGCATTAGAGCACCATCAATAACCACACGAATACAGTTTCCTACTTCCAAAATGCCCACCCTTTGCAAACAAATACTAACTGTTGAGTTAAAACACGAAAAGCAGAACATGAATTTATCAGGAAGATGAAAATGCTTAAAGGGATGAGTTCTTTAAAGAAGGCTTGATGTTTTCTTCAAAGCAAGTCATTGAGTTCAAGGAGAGCAGGACTGCTGCCATTAATGGACACTGGCAGTAGGATTCTGAAAGCTGCATCCTCAAAACTCTCTCTTCCAAAAAGCCTTTGACACAGCTAAATATCTCATTATGGTTCAGAGAATGGGTTGTCAGCCTAACAACCAGGCAAGTGATGGGTGGATAAGAAAAGCTGCTACCCTTTCCTCACTGACACCAACACTGCAAAGAGAGCACTGTGATGAAGTTTTGTCTGATTTGGCCTACTGTTAAATGGTCCCCTTCTGCACCCACCAGAGACCCCTCCTTATGCCACTCAAATTGGTACTGTACTGGTCAGACCCCACCTGGAGTACTGTGTCCAGTTCTGTGCACCTCAATTTAAAAAGGATGTTGACAATCTTGAACGGGTCCAGAGGAGGGCAAACAGGATGATTGAGGATCTGGAGGAAATACCTTACGAGGAGCGGCTTAGGAAGCTGGGAATGGATAGCCTTACAAAAAGAAGACTGAGAGAGGATATGATAGGTATGTTTAAATATTGGAAATGATGTCACATTGAAGAAGGGACTGGTTTGTTTTCCATGGCTTCAGAGACTAGGATATGGGGCAATGGTTTCAAACTACAGGAAAAGAGATTCAATTTAAACATGAGGAAGAATTTCATGACAATTAGAGCTGTTCAACAGTGGAATATGCTGCCACGGAGGGTGGTGGAGTCTCCTTCTTTGGAGGTTTTTAAGCAGCGGAGGGATGGCCATCTGTCAGGAGTCCTGTGATGGGGGTTCATGCATGGCAGGGGGTTGGACTAGATGGCCCTTCAGGTCTCTTCCAGCTCTATGATTCTACCGCACTTAGGTTTTGAATCGAATTTTGCTTAAAGTCAAATCGCCTTAAAAATCACTTACCGCATTTCCAGTCGCTTTTTCCGCAGAAGCCCCTTGGCCACTCCCCTTTTTGGCCGCTGTGTTGGTTTTTCTTGTGATGGCCATCAGGGGTGGTGTTTTTTAAAACTGATTTCTAGATCGCTTTTTGAAGCGATTTGGCTCAAACTGACACCATGCACTGGTATTTTCTGCCCCCCCCCCCAAGCCATATGCCTTATCCTGCTGCCAGACAAGCCAAAAAAGAAATCCTCCTGCAGTTTAATCATTTCTGACTTCTCCGGTCCTTCTACTTCCTCTTTTGGGTACAATTTTGCTTTTTCTGGTCACGGAAGTAGGCTATCAAAATCTATGTGCCACGTTGTAAGTAATCTAAAGGGAGAACTGGAAAATTAGCTACATTACTTTGAATGGAAGAATAATGGCATGACGTTATCCTAAAAAACGATTTCTGAAATTGAACCAGATAATGGGAAAATGTCGGACTAAATCGGAACAAAAAGCAGTTTAGCAAAGTGTGGATGGGGAACCGGTTCTTCAGAAAACGCCCAAGTGCGGAATGCTGAATCGCTTCAGCGACCATGTGACCAGGGGAAGGCAAAAGGCGATTCAAAATAAAAAGCGGTTGCTGTTTGAAGTGCGGTAGCGGCGTATGTGAAATATGATGACTGAAATATGAAAATGTAACCTGATATGCCCCCCCCCCTTAAGATGAAGAAATCCTGCTTCCCATCATGATTCTGGACAAAACTGATGCATAAATTTTCCATGCTCATCTTAAACTGCTGTACCAAGGATGGGTACTTCTTTCAGAGGCTCTCTTTACAAAGTCTACTTGACTTTGTCCCTTGATTCCTTGAGACTCCCATGAATCTTGCCATTCCCAAGCACCATCAGCTGCAGTTTCCTTCTCCATGAAAAGTCAGAATAAGGGCAATGGAAGCCCATCTGGTGAGATTCTGGGGGATTCTGGGTATTGCCACCTGAAAGAAATAAAAGTCTCCTCCTATGGACCAGGCATGCTCAGACCCAGGCAATTGTTCCATCCTTTTCTCATGGCTCATCCCACAAACTACCAATTAATTTATTTTTGTTTGGAGATTAGCCACTGGGGGAACATCACTTTCCAGTCCATATGCTCAGTTATAGAATTCTGAATATTTTTGACCAAAAGTATGTATTGCACCATGTAATTGTTGCAGCAAGGATTCTGTATGCACAATTTTGGAAGCAATCTGAAGCGCCGATGGAGAGAAATTTCTTCAAAAAGATAAGATAATGTATTGAAATCGATAGACTTTCCAGATATCTGAAAGGAGACTATGAAGAGACCACCAAAAGAAGAGGTAGTAAGTTTACTAGTTAACTGACATGGTATTATATTCTGATATGTATGATCTTTGACTTGATAGATTTAATGTAACCCTTTGTGATTTTTTTCTATTTGTCATTTTCCCCTTCCCTTTCCCCTTAAAATTAAGAAAACTTTTAAATAAAAAAAGAATTCTGAATATTTTCACATTAATATTTACATGAACGTGAAAAGGGCTGAACTAGTCTGGATTTGCACAGAATACATGCATTTAAGGAACCTGTGGTGGTTTGGTTTTACAAAGAAGCAAGGGGGAAAAAAACAAGTCTGTAATTATCCTTTTTGCCACCTGGGGCTCTGGTACTCTATTGGTTAAGTCATATAATAATCTTAGAATGATATTAATTTTCGAACTACAGACCTTATGGATCATTGAGTCCAGTTCCTCTCAGTGAAGCTCAAGAGGAACTCAACTCCAAGCCTCTGACCCTGCAGCCAGATATCTCAACCACTATCCAGACTGGTGCACGTGGAGACATGAAACCCCCAACTGGATATGGCTGCATAATGAAGATCTGGTATGTGCACCGTTTTATATTTCTGTCTGGTCTGGGGAGGAACGGCTGGAAGCAAGATAAGTGTTGAAGGTGAGCAGGCTCATTACCTTCTAGCAGCAAGTTAGTGGACCTTCTAACTTCCAGTGCCCTCAGCCCAAGCCCCAGTTGCCATATTTATTTATTTATTTATTTATTCATTTAGCTTGTATGTCGCCCACTACCCAAAGGTCTCTGGGCAGCATACAAACAAAATAAACAATTAAAACATCAAAATTGCAATAAAATAAAAACAATAAAACATATAAATACAATAGGTACAATACATTAAAACGCAACACTAAAATTGCCATCAGGAGCCACAATCATCAGTTAAAATACTTCTGGAACAGGAAGGTTTTTACCTGGTGCCGAAATGTTATCAATGTCGGCCCAATGTTATCACTTGGGAGGGCGTTCCATATCCTGGGGGCAGCTGCCGAAAAGGCCCTATACCTGCAAAGCCATCCCTTTCACCTCCTTGAAGGATGGCTCTTTCAGGAGGGCCGCCTGCCCTAACCCTAATTCTTGTTCTGAACAAGAGAAAGAGGTCGCCACAGCATCCTTGACTATCATTTTTTCTCCCTGTGGAATACTTTGACGTAACTTGAAAGCCTATTGAATATATGGGAGGTGGGAAAAGCAAAAAATGGGACTGGGGCCTATATGAGACTTGAGGGAAAAGTCATGGGTGAGAAATGGGGGAAAGGCCTCAAACACCACCTGAAGGCAACTTTCCACCTTCCTTTTTTCACCCCTAGAGGAAGTGGCTGTTATGCTTCAAATTTCTGGATCTGCTGACACTGGGCTTCCGTCGTGAGAGATGGATTTCACCCAACACTCACTGAAATAGTGCATCTCGGTTTATGCTTAGTTAACAAGGCCTATTTAAATGAAGATCTTTATGCAACTTCTCAGTTAACCTCGCTCTGCAGCTTTACATGCAATACCTAAAACCCACTGTGGTAGCAGCAAGGCTAGCCTTAATGCTCACCCTGGAAAAGTTGGTTAGTGCACCTCCCACCTCTGTATCTGCCTCACAAAGCCTTATTGCCTTCCCTCTGACAGACAATGTTCAACAAATGGACAAGCCTTATCCTTTGTTGTTGCTACAGCTTTAAAAAATTTATACTCTCAAATGCACTGCCTCAAAGACAGCAGTCTGGCCTCAAAAATTCGAAATATTGCAGTCTAATAAATTTTTTAAAAGCCAGAGGTCCTCTCCTGGGAGGAGCTGTCAAACATACTTTTGAAACAAAGAGACATAGACTCCACCCCAGAGGAGAAAGGCTTTTTGCTTTGAGGGAGGGAAAACACACACACGCACAGAGAGGGGGGCATCAGAAAGCAATGGTTTTTATTCTCTGTCAACTGTGAGGGTTTCTTTTTTTCCTTTTTTAGGGGCTAGAATTCAATATATTTATATAATGTGAAAATGGTGGGCTTCATCTGCTTTTAGAAATGAAGGGTTAGCATAGCTGTTCCAAGCTTCACAATCCAATCCTCCCTTCCTCTTTGAGTGATTTGGATGATTATTCAATAGAATACCTGCCCTACACATGCATTTTTGGAAGATAAAAAGGGCACAGCTGGGAGGTTTCTTTAAGCTTGCTCTTTCCTTTTCCATAACCTCATCCTTGCTTGCTCATTTCATCTCAGGAATTTGTTTTAGACTCTTCCTTATCAAACAACTCCAAAGAACTTGCATTTTAGATAAGACAAGATAACACAAATCCCCTTTTCTATGTAGCATTTATGTAACAGGGATGTGAATGGCTCTGTTTACTACCTCTCATAAAAGCAATTGGCTTTTGTTGCGTTCAATAGGTAAAAGTAATGAGAACGCACAATCTCCTTTCCAAGGTGGTAGAGAGAAAACAGGAATGAAGTGCGTTATATGGGGGAGAGAGAGACAGAGAGAGCAATTTCTTACTTCAACGCCCCTGCTAGTAAGATCCAGTGAAAAATCAAGGGAGTACAGTGGTACCTCGGTTTAAGAATGCCTCGGTCAAAGAAAAACTTGGTTTAAGAAAAGAGATTATTGGAAATGGGGATGCCTCCATTTAGGAACATTTTTCAATGGAATGCCCGGTTCAAGTTTTTTTTTTGTAATGCGTTAAAAGTTGATGTGTGATGTTCACGTGTCGAAAAGAATGGGCATGCCCTGGTTTAAGAAAATGTTAAATGGAATGCCCTGCTTTACTTTTTTTCTGACCTCGGGTACGAATTAATTGGTTTTCAATGCATTCCTATGGGAAATTACATTTTGGTTTTAACAATCCTCTACATTGACCTGACAAGGGAGAGCCTGTTGTTTTGGGGATTTTTGGGGTAGGCGTCATGTATCTGGATGGCTGCCCATCCCAAGTCTGATTTGATTGCAAAGTAACTGAGACATTTATTCATTCGTTTAAAATTAAGAACATTGCACAAATTAATATTTTAACAAACTTAATGAGAAGCAGTGTGTGGCCCTAATTCTTGTCTAGTTGCCAAAAAAGGAAAAAGGAAAAAGGAAAGGAAAAGAGCCCCTTTTATAAGAAAATATCAATTTCTCATATCTCACCACCTCCTTCTTCAGACAGGGATGTCTACATACAAAGCACATCTTTTTCATATTCATTTCTTCTCCATTTCAGTCAAGCATGGAAATTCAAAGGCAATTTTAAATGGTCAAAAATATCCATTTCAAAATGTAGCAGTCCATGTTTGCTTATTCAAGAGAAACGCTGCACAATTTCTAGAACAAAACAGCCCCAACAAGCCCTCCTTCCCCCAAGATGGGGTTTTAACAATAATTACTGCATTCTTCCATGTAGAAGACCATATTTTGTCTAAAAGTGTTAGACTAAAACCCGAGGGTCTTCTTAAACACGGAAGTAAGCTGAGGAGAGAACCATGCAGTTGTGAAATTGTAATGTTGGGTTGGAAAAGTGGGTCATATTATAAATGGGGGCATCTTATAGATGGAAAATTACAGTATTATTTGTGTTTTTTAACAATTCATTTCATTTTCTGCTACATTCAAAAATGCAAATTTGCAGCTTCTCAGGCTCTGGCCTTCTTTTCTAGTTTATCAAGATCTTTTAGGGAGGATCATGCAAATCACCCCATCTTTGCCTTGCCCAGTGGCTGATGAATTGTAGTTTTGCTCCAGATAACATTATTTTCCAAATATTATCTATGGAAAATAGAAGTCGAGGGTGGGAGGGGCAGGGAGGGTTTGGTTGTTTTGTTTCATTCCTTATTGGGCAGCCCTTCTGTGCTGAATTGGGTCCAACAGGAATTGGCTACTATGGTATCAGTGACCACCTGGAATAATATACAGTACTATGATTCTGAGCCAACTTGTAAGAGATACCATCAGTGAAAGCTTCCTATAGTATTAGTGGAGGTAAGTAACATTAGCATGTCGATTCTAACGTATTGTTTCCATTCTCTCTGTGAGACGTAGCAAAATTCTAAAGGTGGCTTCTCATGCTGCTTCTGTTTTTTGTAAAGTAGAACATGGAATTTCACAAAGAGGTATGTATTTGTTTCTCTCTCTTTTTTTGGAGCCATAACTCTTTTGGCCTTTATAGGAAAATGGGTTGTTGTTGGCCTGGTAACCCTAGCCATACAGCATAAGACTTATGATGCCAAACCTCAATACTTTCCCCTAAAACAGACCCAGGACTGGAGCCGTTTACATCATGAGGGTGTAACTGAGCGACATAAGAAGATAAGAGCAAGTAAAGTCAAATCCAGAAATTCAGGGTTTACATTTATTAAAATCCCCTAAGGAGAGCAGCTTTGATTCCTGATTGTTGCCTATAGCTGAGATTCCCAGATCTACCCTTGTGTATGAATAAACAGACATGACCGGATTTTCTTTTGGGAATTATTTTGGCCACAACACTGGCTGAGGCATTGGATCGAATCCAAAGCATCAAGGAGCCCTCCTGCCCTGTGATGCTGCTGTGTCCCCACCATCTCCTTTTTGGGAATGCTTCCGAAAGTTTTCTGTGTTAGGTTCCCCTGGGGTGTCTACCCCACCAGTGACCCTAGTCCATTATTGCATTCACTGGACCTTTGAAGGGTGTAGACCCCATTCTGGCCCATATCTATCATTAAGCCCTTTTGTCTTTCAGCCCCTGGCCTTTTCAACTGACCTGACCTAGTCAGCTGTTCTTCCGAGTTGCAGGCTCTTGCCCGTTGTTTTACCGTTTGGACCCATCCCAATGCCTGACAACCACCAGACCTCCTTAAATCTGTGGCGTACAGAAAAGAAACAAAAGTCCATTGGATTAACATATTTACAGATTTACTGTTCCCGCTTCCCCCTATTTAAACTGGACGCTGCCCTGCCTCTGAGAGCATGTCATGTTTTCCCAGCGGCCTCTGCCACTTTGAGCCACATGCGCAATCCGTGCCTGCCTATTGGCTCATTCTTAGACTTGCTGGTTCTCCATCCAGCCTGCGCATGTGGCAGCCACCACTGCCCTTTGTCTGCCTTCTGCTCCGGCAACAATCAGCAGGCCTATTAAGTCAGGTCCTTGCTTTTCACAATAGGCACTGCAGAACCATACCCCTGATCTTCCAAACTCTGAGCCTCAACTAAGAGGGTTTCCTTTGCACTTAAATTTCCTGCATATTTTTTTCAGGAGAGATCACACGGTTTTTAATGAGCGGTTGGTGTCCTCTCCTCTGTGTCGTACCTTCCTATTCTGGTTCTGTCCTAACCTGTGTACTATGCATTTTATCCTAATTTCTGACTCCAGTTTCCAAGGCTTCGTCTTTTAAGCTGGGTAGAAGGGGGAGAAACTGAATTTACTGTGTATTTTCAGTGTCCTGTCTTTGCAACAGAAGCAAACAAGTAAGCATTTTTGAGCGAAGTTTCTAAATCCAGCCCCTGGCGGTGGTTTAGGAAACTTTGGTAAAACTGCTGTTC
The DNA here is from genome assembly GCA_023846285.1 of Phrynocephalus versicolor. Taxonomy (NCBI): domain Eukaryota; kingdom Metazoa; phylum Chordata; class Lepidosauria; order Squamata; family Agamidae; genus Phrynocephalus; species Phrynocephalus versicolor. The sequence goes on along the minus strand of JAHTLZ010000379.1, from coordinate 53,726,912 downwards.
AAGGGGCGTGGTCGGCCGGGAGCAGAATTTGCTTCTGTTCCTGGTTAGCATGCGATATTTTACTGCGTAGTTCGCCGATGGGAAACTGCCTGGCTTTTCCCCCCACCTTGCCAAGGACCTTACATCTAAGAAATAACTCCTGGCAAATCCATATTTTTGCCATGGTATAACCTATTGGTGCTGCTTTGAAGAAGGGGGTTTCACCCCCCAAAATATTAGCAACGTTTTTGTTATTTTCCTAGTAGCCTAAAGGTATCACCTGTTCCACGTTTGTATTCAGATCTGTTCTTTGAAATCAATGCAACAGACTCCTAACAGGGTCCAGAAGAAACCAAAGGGGGAAAATATATGCTTTATTGAAACTGGTATTGGTGCATTAAAACCCCTCTTCACTTCTGGCTTTTCTGGTAGCTCGGAAGTGTGTTTTGAGTAAGAGTAAAATGTATTAATTTTTTAAAATTCCGGTCCACCGATCAATAAGAAGATATTTTAATGGAAAACAATAACACTTACCCAAAGGACACCCACTCCAAGCTGAAGTCATAAACCAGTAGAGGCAAAAATAACTTCCTCTGTGTTTGTGGTTTCTATAGAGCAGCAAGCAAACAAGTAATTTCTCATTTATTCCAGTTTAACCAAGACAACTGTTGGGAGGGGAGAAGGCAGCTAAATGCAGAAAAGGCAGCTGACTGCTACAACTACTTCCATTACAAAGCAATGCCATCCTCAACAGAGAAAGGCTCTCATTCCCTCCCATAGGAAGATGAGATTAGAAGGGACTTTAAAGACAAGTATGTGTTTGAACACAGATGTTGGAGATCATCTGGCACATTGTGGAATAGCTTAAGTTGCCCTGGAGTTATGACACAAACATGTCTATATCATAGTATAGTTGTAATGCAAGTCATTAACCAGCCATGTGCAAAACACAATTATAGTTTAAACTCTCTGTTACCATTTATAGGGACATATCCTGTCTCCTTTGTTTTTAATTTTCCCTGTAAACCTTGCTAATTGTTTTTGCACACAAATGGGAAGGCATTTTCCAAGTGTACTTAGATTTGTTTCAGGGCTAGTATGAAAGATGATGCACTATTGCATTTCAATAAAGATCTGTTCCAATGCTGCAATTAGAATGAGTCAAACCTTTGAATTGTGGAAAATTTGGCTCAACTGGTAAGATTCATCTTCCTTCCTTCCTTCCTTCCTTCCTTCCTTCCTTCCTTCCTTCCTTCCTTCCTCCCTCCCTCCCTTCCTTCGTCATTACATTTGTATCCCACTTTCTCTCCAATGAATTCAAAGAGGAATACATGGTTCTTATGCTCAATTTGTCATCACAGCAAGCCTATAAAGTAGGGCAGTTTGAGATACCATGACTGCCCCAGGGTCACCCCAAGTGAGCCTTGTGTTCAGCAGGAAGAGAAACCTCAATGTTCCACAGCCAGCTACATCAGACCATCTGCTATACCCTTCTAGCTCTGCTTCAGAGTGGAGGGCTTGAAGTTTTGGGAAGGATGGCAAAAATGTTTTTGTGGTGTCCGGATTGGTGATGTTAATCCATTGTACTGCTTCTTGAAAGACACATTGGTCACAATTAGTTTAACTGAACCAATGAATTCTTTGTACGTACGACCACGATAATAATCTATCTATCTATCTATCTATCTATCTATCTATCTATTTGAATTTTTATACCACACTGATTTCCCAGAAGGGACTCTGGGTGGTTTACATAAATGCAAATAAGAAATAATCAACAAAGCAAATTAAATAGAACAGTAGAATAAATGAGTAAAAGAAACAAATAAACACATGCTACATACAAGAATCCAGCAAAAGGCAAAAAGAAAAAAATACTAAAAATACTAAAAGGTGGGGCGAGACACAATAAACAGGGAAAACACAACACAACATATTACTGATCGCCGTACGCCTCCTTAAAAAGCCAGGTCTTTAATGCTTGTTTAAAGGCTAAGAGGGAGTCAATTTGGGGAATTTCACATGGAACTTTATTCCAAGCAGTGGGGGCAGCCACCAAGAAGGCCCGATTACGGGTGAACACCCTTAGGGCCTCCCGGAGAGTGGCCACACAGAGTGAAGATGCTAAGGATGCTCTGGTGGGCCGGACTGACATGTCATTGACCTTTAAAATGTGCCATTAAATCAGTTCCAGTTTGACCCAGTGACCTGTGCTGGGATTTCCTAGATATAACATATTCAGAAGTAGTAGACCGCTCCCTTATTCTGGGAGTGCTCTGGGACTGTGCAGGCCATCCAAGGATTAATAAACTGTATCTTCTCCCAGGAGATACAGAAGGCATTCTTTAGTAGTAAGGAAGGATAGATCATGTCAAAAATGATTGATGGCTATCCTACCCCCACCCCATCCCAATGAGCTAGTCTTCCCTACTGCTAGTCTTTGAAAGGAGCTAGTCTTCTCTACTACTTCCGTCCCCAAGTCTCCACAGCCAAGTCCTTCAGCACTTCAATTTAAATTACAAACTGGAGTGCTGAAGGACTCCAGGACATTTCACCTTGCCTAAAATTCATGCCATAGTATCCCAGTAAATAAACACATATTTTAAAAGATGTGGTACCTTGTTAGAAGCACCACTGGAGAAAAGACAACACTTTTTTAAAAAATACAACAAGCACAGGTGAAGAAAACAAAATATTCATTTGAAGTTCAGTATTATCCCCGTTCTGATAAGCTTCATCATATACTGCAATGGGGTGGCCCTATTTTGTCCTGCGAATGCTACAGACAGAGAAAGAACATATAGGTCCACAGAGGGCATTGGAATAGTTCACAAAGAATAAATTTGCTATCTTTCAACCTTCAAAGTTTGCTAGCCTCAATGTTAAAGCTTTGTGCAACTACCTTTATCTATAAAGCAACCATTTATATGCCATTAATGAAGAAGAAAGTAACCACATCTAAATGTGGGGATAAAAAAAAAACTTTCCACCCATCTTACAGAGAAATAGATCAAAGCCAAAATATTCAAAACTGACCTGGTTTTCAAGTATATCAGTTTTGGACAAACTTTTAATATATATACAGTTCTTAATACATTATATGCTTCCCTATCCCCCAGCCTGGTCTCAAAACACTCCAAGCTAAAATGATTGCTGCTACTTATGATATATTTTTCCCTTCATAAGTAATGGAAGAAGGTTTGCCATTTAGGGGTAATTGCTAACTTCCACCCCTTTCTAAAGATTGTGGCAGAAGGTTAGGCGTGATCTTTGCAGTGATTCATTACATAAGGAGGGGTTGTACCTTTTTTGTATTTTTCATTTAACCTGTCAACATCAATGTGAATGCTTTATAGGGGTATATTAAAATTCTTCCAATGCACTTTGCATTGACACTGAAGAAAGGACAACTTCTAGAAAGGAAAACGCATACACATGCACATGTAAACAGATGACTATGAAAAAAATCCATCATAGATAACATTTGAGCACTAGCTAGTTTGGCATTATCTATGCACAAGGGCCAGTAAATCATCTACGGAAGCTCACAAGCAGGAGGTGAGTGGAACAGTACCCCCCTACTCATGTTATCTAGTAATACCACATCACAGCTGAAGCAGCAAGCAATGAACAGTGTAACGGATTTTAGATGTAGAGAAGCCTTTCTGTAGGCCAAAACTAAATAGTGCTCATATGAAAGTGCCATTTAGCTTAAGTAAAAATGCTTATCTCAGTGCACATGTAAACATTGGCCAAAGATACATTCCAGCCAGAAGTAAGTAGAACATGATTTGTCCAAGAAGCAACATGTGATTGTTTTCCCATGCTGTGAGCAGTCTGTGTGAGAGAGACGGGACTTTTTTTCTGATAGATTTTATGGCAGCAAGATGAACTAATGCTTAGAGATGTAGTTTAGAAACTTAGAGAGGGAGGCTTTTGCCTCATAGTTAGGGAAGGAACCACACTTTGTTATTTTGAAGTAAGAGCTATATTCCTGTGTAATTCTTATTAGCTAAATAAAAGCCTTTAATTATTAAAGTGGTGGTGCCTTACAAGTTATTCTGGTAATTATGGAAGCCATACAGCAGACAGGAAGGGAGACAAGAAAAGGACCCACATAGGCTTCAATATCCAGGTTCCTGCATTAATTGACTGAGGTTAATTCATTGCAGAGGGTGCCTGGGTAGAGATTAATCAGTCCGTTCCATTATAGATAGTTCCTATGTTGGTTGACCTTGTGTATGAAATCTTCTTATGATCTGAAGGCCTGCTATTTACTAGTTTTCCACAGGTTGAAGTATCCAAAGGAAAGTACAGTGGTACAACAATTTAATAATGCCCCAATTAACCAAAAAATGGTGTAAGAAAAGAAATTATTGGAAATGGTTATGCCTCAGTTTTTTCAATGGAGTGTTTTTCATAAGGCATTAAAAGTTGATTATAATGTTAGCATGATTGAAATAATGTAGATGCCTCAGTTTAAGAAAATTTTAAATGGAATGCCTCGGCTTGCCTTTTTTTCTGAACTCTGGAACAGATTAATTGGTTTTCAATGCATTCTTATTGGAAATCGAGTTTCGGCTTATAATTTTTTTTTTGCAATACAAAATGGCCCAGAGAACGAATTAATTACTTAAACTGAGGTAACATAGATGAAAGCTGTCTCCTCAACCTTGAAACTGTGGGTGGAGCAAAGAAAGACAAGCTACGTCTATCAAACGTGGAGCTCTTTTGGAACATACCATGCATTGATTTCTTTTTCTGGGACCATCTTCTTTTCACCAATAGCTCCTCTAGCACATTAGATGAAACAGGGTCTCTGTGATGGGTTCCTAGCCTTTGAGATGCTATGGATTAACTGCTGGATGGCTCAGGACTCAGGGCGTGGGGCCAGGTTGAAAGTTCAATTCCCCATGGTGGTGCCTTTGACAGGGGCTGGAATCAGTGATCCATAGGATCCTTTCCAGCTCTGAAGTTCTAAGCTGATGCCCCCCTAGTATAAGAAGCGTATGTTAATAGTTTCCCTTATTTTATGATTTATTTTGATTTGTATTAATTTTTGTCCGGGCACCTTTAGTTTTTATCTGGATTGCTTGTTGGTTTGGATGGTTTTAGCATATTATTTATTACAATGATGTATACAGTGGTACCTCTACTTACAAGCGGTTCTACTTACGAGCCATTTGACGGAAAACTGTTGGCATTTTAACTGCTGCCTTATACATTTTAGATGTGGTCTGCTCTATTTAATTTTTTTTCAATTTTTTTCATTTCAATTTTTTTTAATTAGATACCACTGCTCTACTTACGAGTTGTTCGGCTTAAGAGCATGCATTCAGAATGTATTAAACTTGTAAGTAGAGGTACCACTGTATATGTAAACTGTCCTGAGCAGTGTTCTGGCATTGATGGGTACAGTATAAAAATTGAAAGAAACAAACATGTTGTAGTGCTGTGGTATTGTAGAATCATAGATTACTGAAGTTGGAAGGGGCCTAAAAGGCCATCTAGTCCAACCCCCTGCTCCATACAGGAATCCAAATTAAAGGCTATCTGCCAGGTGGTTGTCCAAATTTCTCTTGAATGCCTCCAGTGTTGGAGCACTCCCCACTTCTTGAGGTCTTTGGATCCAGCAGTGGGCTTTCCACTTGACTCTCAAATTTCACCCATGCTATTCAAACACACACACACACACACACACACACACACACACACACACACACACACACACACACACACACACACCAAATCTCCTCCCTGTCTCACCAGCTGCATACAGATTGACAAAAAAGGATGGGGAAATTTGGGCCACGCTTTGTTTACGCACTTTCCACAACTTCTGTTAGCATTCCTTCATCTCAGTCAACCAGCCTGGTTATTTTGCCCACTTTAGTGCCATCAGATCTTGTGCCATTTTGGCTATGCTGAAACTCAGGATCACACGCTTAGAGCAAAACGTCTCATCCCTGCAACATGGCAAATTACAAGCTACATGTGTTTATTTCACTTTTTTGGCATAGAAAGAATAGTTAGCCTTTTAGAATGGAAGAACGGTTAGTTTGTTTCCAGGCTAAAATGCATATTTTTCACTGCTAACTACAGCTGGCTTTACAATTAAACAAATTGCCTCCAGTAGCAGATTTTCAGAGATACGAAAGGGCAGGAAATTGCTACTTCTTTAATGTGTTGTTATTGCTTGCTTACTAAGAAGGCGAAGAAGTTCTTATGGGATTTTTCTTTTTCCTGTGCTAAGAAGGGAGACAAAACTGATGAAACTATGGCTATACTGGACATACCATGAGAAGGCAGGATTCATGAGGTGGGGGACAATTAACTGGGAGATGTTAAAAGGCAGGACCAAATATGAAATCAGCTGACTCCCTAAGGCAGTGATGGCAAACCTTTTAGAGACCGAGTGCCCAAATTGCGATTCAAAACGCACTAATATTTCGGAAAGTGCCAATACTGCAATTTAACCTGAATAGATGTGGCTGTAAAGGGGGGGGGTGTTTGGTGCCCACAGAAAGGACTCCGAGTGCCATCTTTGGCACCCGTCCCATAGGTTTGCCAACACTGCCCTAAGGGAAGCCACAGGGCTTGACCTGACAAAAACTGAGCAGGACAATTGAAGACAGGACTAGAGATAGGCACAAAATGAAAAACAACATGCTGCCTCATTGTTTCGTCAGGTTATGAAACGTTATAGAACAAAACAAAACACAAGCAAGTGTTCCATCAGGTAACGAAATGAAACACCATTTTCTGTTTTGGAAATGAAATGTTTCATTCTCCCTTATCAGAACATACCAATACCATCAATGGGAGAACAGTGGGAGAACAGCAGGCTGGAATTACATTCTGCCTTCAGAGAGGTGGGACCTAGGAATGGATGATGTACCAATAAGATATAGTGCTCCTCCGTCTGGGAAGAGATGGGCCACCAGGTAGATCAGTGCAGAGGATGATTTGATGGTGATTGGGAAATATCCCATGCAAAAATCATATGAAATCAAGAAGATATGGTAAGAGACGGCTTCTTTTACCCATAAACCTCTATTATTTAAATTTAAAGAGAGAGGATTGGCTGGTGATCACACCTGACGATGCGCCCCGTGCTGTCAGGCACATAGCCACCAGACAATCCTCTCTCTTTAAATTTAAATGAATATTTTCCCCTTTAGAAGTTGCTTTGGATAGATGATCTGGCATTCCCACTACTGCTTCACCTACTTAGAGAAGGATCTCCAATATATTTTTTATCTCCATTTTCAAATGAATCACCCTGACTTGTACCTCCCAAACCTCATATTGGGGTGGATTTATCATTCTGATTTTGCTCTCCTCTGACATTTGCAATATAGTATACAGCTCCAGAGATGTACAAAAAAAATGGTCATAAAAATGTGTTTTACCTAAAATGCATGTAGACATGTGCATTTACTAATAAAAACTTTATAATACAAATATAAATCTTCACACCACTTCCTTCCCTGAAGTAAATGCAGATGGATGTGGATGTGGGGACAGAGCTATTTGTGAATAAACACATGAAAGATGGAAAAGGATAGAAATCAGATTACATTTGTCAACATCCTGTTCTTTCCCATATTTTAACCATAAAATCCATAGTGTTTAATTAAGAGGAGAAAGTGATATATTGCAGCATTTTGGAAACGAAAAGGAAATTGGCAAGTAAAAGTTAGCATGTACATGGAATTGGCCACTATAAGCCCTCTCTTTCAATGTTCATTTGTTGTTATGGAAATGGGCTTTGACAAAACAAATAAGTGAAAATATCATGTTTTGCTGAGCCTCTCCTGTTTGGATATCTGTACAGTGGTTCCGATATAATAAATAATTTAGACCAACTCCTGGAGAGTGAATAAAAACATGATCTAAAAATTATGAGAAGGAAGCAAAGAAATGTGTCCCTTGTCAACATGCTAGCTAAATTTCAGTATTCTATGGCAGAGGTGAATAAACGATTTTTACAGAATTACATTCTGCCATTCTGTTTATTGTGAAACCGGATGCTGAGATTGATTGGATAATGACCATCCAGTGGGCTTCGGTGGAAAGAAAATATCTGAGACCATTCATTTTTCCCCATGAAAGCCAGGTATCACTAAGTAAGCATGGGTATAAAAACAAACATTCCGGGGGGGTGAGTACACAGTTACATAATGGATGGCTTCTTTCACCAAACTATTATTTACTAGATACCCTAAGCCAAAGATACAGTAGCAGCATAGTTTGTCATTTGTACAGACCAAACTCAGAGCTAAACTACACATTAGAAATGCCCATGATTAGATTCAAAGACAACAGGATGGGCATCAATGCAACCTCCCTTTGCTAAGAACTCCACAGCCTGTTGGGAGCCACTAAAATACCCTTGCTTATATCTTCATCAGACTTGCTTCTGAAGGTGGTAGAACTTCATTTCATCTACTTGCAATTACATGCTTTCAAACTGCTAGGTTGGCAGGAGCTGGGGTTAACAGCAGAATCTCACCCCACTGCGCGGCACCCAGGATTTGAACCGCTGAGCTGCCAACTTTGCAGCCAACCATTTCAGCGCTCGAGTACGCTGAGCCACCACACCCTCTCCTTCCTTCTACTGGCCCATTAATACAAAAGGACAGTCAGCCATCTGAGGTCTATCTATCATATCTTCTCAAGGACCACATATAGAACTCCTCCACTGTCTCACTCCGTTTCAGCAATGGGAGAAACACTTGTGTGCCTTGGAAGGAAAGCATGATCACAGAAGATGATGATGATGAAAACTCCCAAAATTATACCACATTTCAGTGTGGTTTCACATTCTGGTTTGAAAATCTACAGAATTGAAATGGAGGTTGATTTCCCAACACCCTGTCATGCCTTTGTTGTTGTTGACCAATTACTTTAACACATCATTTGGGGATCATCTGGCAACATTTGTGTATTTCCATGTGACCTTCATGAATAAAAAAGCAATATGGTGATAATGCATTGCTAAGGACTAAAATTACTTGCTATTTCCAAGCTTTGTTATACATCAAGAACTGAAATTCCTCGCTTCAAATGTGTGCATATTAGCAGTATATTGGAAGGTCAGGTACAAAATGCTGGTCAACTCCCTGCCACAGGATGTGGTGATGGCAGCTGGCCTGGATGCCTTCAAAAGGGGATTGGACAGATTCCTGGAGGAAAAGTCCATTACAGGTTACAAACCATGATGGAGATGTGTAATCTCCAGGTTTAAAACCGGGGTACTTAAAGGATCAGATGCAGGGGAGTGGTATCGGGAGACAGACATCTAGTCTTCTGCACTCCCAGATGCATTTGGTGGGGCCACCGTGAGATACAGGAAGCTGGAGTAGATGGGCCTTTGGCATGGTCGAGCATGGTTCTTCTTATGTTGTTGTGTTCTTAAGTGGACATAGGATGTTCCCTGAGCTCCTTGCCCTCTGAAGATGCCAGAGTCTGGTGAAACATCAGGAAGAAAAACTTCCAGAACATAGCCAAACATCCTGAAAAACTCACAACATCCATGGACATAGGGTTGTTTGATTTGAATAAGGTAGGACCTCTGATTTGCCAAATTGAATTGATGCTTCAGGCTTGGGTAGAGCTGCAGCTTAGTGATAGAAAATGGATGTGCATTTAAGAGAGAAATCCTTGGCTGGGAGAAATATTTGCCTTTAAGTCCTGGAGAGCTGCTGCCACTCAGTGTAGACAAGACTACACAAGATAAACCAAGGCAGTAAAGAGAGTTCCAATCTCACAAATCATAAATAGCATAGTTAGATAACTTATTATGTTGGCAACACATAATATAGAAAGTAGTCACATAAGTACTTTTTAGGTGTAATTTCTAGCTACTTCTAAAGGATATTTTTAAGGCATTTTAGATGCATCTTGACATGTTCTGTGCTAGTATCTTCTCAATTCTTGGTGGCAAGGTAAGTGTTTTTTTTTTATATATCTTTTCTTTCTTTTAAAACATTTTCAAGATACAATGTCAGAATTGGCCATCAGAGAGTCTTTCTCTGTATTTTCGTTGCCTGTTGGTAATAATAATGCAATGTGCTCATCATGCAGAATTGAACAAATTACTCACAGGAGCAGTACACTGGTACCGGTAAAGAGAAGCAATGAGTTATGCGATGAATTTTGTTTTGTTTTTAATGTAACATTGATGGCTTTCCTGTGAGTTTCTTTAACACAGCATCTTTTTTATTTGAAATTTATATACCGTCAGCTTGTATCAGGTACACAGCTTGGAGGTGCTCTTGGACTCATCCTTGAGCTTGGATGCCCAGGTCACGGCTGTGGCCAGGAGCACATTTGCACAATTAAGGCTAGTACGCAAGTTATGCCCCTTTCTTGAGGAACCAGCTCTGGCCATGGTGACACATGCCCTAGCGATATCCCGGCTAGACTAGTGTAATGCGCTCTATGTGGGACTAACCAATGAAAAGCCTCAGGAAACTTCAACGGGTCCAAAATGGAGCAGCCAGACTGCTAACTGGGGCAGGGTACAGATATCACATTCCACCCTATTAAAAAAGCTCCACTGGCTGCCAATCAGCTACCAAGCACAGTTCAAGGTGCTGACCTTGACCTACAAAGCACTGTATGACCTGGATCCTAGCTGCCTCAAAGATCGAATCTCACAGTATGAACCAACTCGGGTGTTAAAGTCATCAGGAGAGGCTCTTCTCTCCATTCCGCTACCCTCACAGGTATATCTCGTGGGAACCCATGAAAGGGCTTTCTTGACTGCTGCACCAAGACTCTGGAACTCCCTCCCACTAGAAGCCAAGACTGCCCTGCCTCATCTCTGTTGTCCTTCTGGAAACAGGCAAACACCATTCTCTTCAGGCAAGCTTTCCCTGAATGATGGACTACCATTATGTGTCTTTCATAGACTTTGCGTTTATAACTACTTATAACCTTGTAGCTTTAATGTAATGTTTTGTAGTATTAATGTAATGTAATGTTGTGTCCCTCACTTCCTTGTTCTCAAATACTTGAACATGCCTTAATTGTACTGGACTGTATATTATCCTTCATTACTGTAAGCCACCTTGGGTCCTTTTCTAAGGAGAAAGGCGGAGTAAAAATACTCTAAAATAAACAAAAGAATAATACATAAATTGTATGAAACAATGCATGGTGGTGAACACAGGCAAAGTAGGATAAACAAAGAGCATAATAAAAATAAGATTACAAACAATAAAACAATACATAGCAAAAGTAAGACATAAAACAAACATAGATGATAATACAGGCACCTGGGCAAAACTGTACAAAAGAGAACAGCAAAAGTCATCCAAAGGCCTCTTGAAAAAGCCAGATCTTCACCCTAATCTAAGTGGTTCCACTCATTTCCACAGCATAAATCGGATGTGTGTTGAGATAAACATTGCATTTCACTACATCAGGATACTGTATGTGGAGAAGAAATGTCCAGTGAGTAGCAGGCAGCCACTGGAATGTCCCACTGTGTGTCAAATTGCAACATCAACACATGATAATAGGCTTTCCCTTCCGTTACGTGTTCACCTGAATCACAAGAGCATAGCTATGCAGTAAATGTTAGAATAGAGATGTCCCAGAGCGGCTTCCTTAAGATGATGAATGTAGTATGCAAAAAGGGGTGGGGGCCACATTTTAAACTGCCATTGAGAATGTGTATTGAATGGTAATATATACAGCCTGGAGTCAGAGAGTTTAAAGCAGACAACTTAGAAAACGAAGTGTGTGAAATGTAGATTTATGACAGGATGTTAAAAATATCTTGGATCAAACAAGTGGCCAATGAAGGCATAGGCATGCAAATGACCAAGAATTTTTAAACGTCTTAAAAGGCAGAAAGCCAGAAGACAAGAAGTGCAAATGTTTATTTTCTTTTAGTCAAGGTAAATATATATGAGAAAAAGAACTTCTGGAATGAGAAGCACTTATGGACAGATGAAGTTGGTAGGGGGGTAGGGTTAGGGTTGAGGGGGAGCTGGCTTGGAGATTCGACAAACTGATTGTATAGATAAAAAAAATTCAAAATCAAAACAGCTGGGGTGTTTTTAACACCCTGTGCCATACTGTTCAGTGCCAAAGCAATTCCACATTAATAATCCAAGTTGCAAGTGCATGCATGTCTATTTTTCAATACAAATGAACGTGACTGAATCCAGTGGCTGGAGTGCTTGCGTAAAGTGCTACAGTGGTCCCCCAACCTTTCGGGGTTCATATGCTTCGGTCCTGCTATATCGCGGGACCACAGTATATGAAAAAAGGCCCCCTGGGGTAAGGGGCAAAGGCTTGTTTCAGGCCTCCCATATTTACCACAGGACTGGCGCTGCCCCAAATGGGACTTTCTAGGCCTGTCGGAGGCCTCAGAAATGATTTTTGGCAAACTGGAAGTCACTTCCAGTTCACAGGGAGGCCATTTTGGAGCCTCCAGAAGGCCTGGGAAGGCCCTCACAGGCCCATTTGGGGCAGTGGCAGGCTGGGGGTAAGTACAAGAGCCCCTAGTTAGGCCCCCTGGGCCCGACACGACCTGCATCTGCATATCACAGATTGTCAATTACTGCAGGTCATGTCAGGTCCCAAACCCCCACAATAGGTGTTGGGGGGCACTGTACTTGTTTTGTCCTCTTGCCTTTGCAGAATGGCCACCACAGAGAACGGAAATTGCATCAAAGGGCAACGTGCAGTTTCACCAACTTCTAGGCTGCCATACCCCATTTGAGCAGACTGGTAAATCTTAGAAGCGTTTGTCTTCTCAGCCTATAAGCGGTGATAGCTTTTAATTGAGTCTTCTGCAGCACCACATGGATCACCATAATGAAATCATAATGGGCCAGTTCTGCCTTTAATGACACTAACATAAATCTCAAGCCATTCCATAGTTTTCAGAGGAGCTGCTCTAATTTATACCAGAGGCAATGAAATACATACAGTCGCACGGTGAAATACAGCATGCATAAATATGGTTGCTGAAGTTAAGGTTAAATTGGAAAAGGGAAATAAAAGGCCTTCAGTCTTGCCACCAAGCATCCTGTTGGACTTTGTTTCTATTATCCTTTATAGCATGATGCATTTTAAGAGAAGAAATAGCACACAATGCTCAGCATTGGCAGTTTCGCCTTGCACTGTCAGACTAGGGGACTTCGACCAGGCTTGTCCTGGGAAGGGTTTCGTTGTCCCTCGCCCAACAGAGACACACTGGCCAGCTGCCAGGCTGGCCAATCGGGCATTGCCAGCACATCTGGTGAGATTGGCCAGAGGCTGACGACTGGTCAACTAACCCTAAGAATAGCCTCTAGGTAAGGGGGTAGCAGTCCATCAGAGAGGTCTTTGTCTCCCAGCTAGGTGCTGTGAATCCCCCAACCATCTCTGCCACTAGGCAGAGTTAACACAACAGTCTCTGGCCACAAGTGTTAGGATAGAGATCTGCAGTGCAAACATTCAATCACTTATCATATCCAAACCTAACCTGCTGGTCTCAAATGAGGTAGAGGAGGCCATCTAGTTGCATGTGTTGAAGTAAGATAGCCAGAGCAGAGAGTCACAAAACAATAAACTCTAAAAATGCATGAGCAGGAAGCTTGGTCATTTTGAAGAATGCAAACGATCTGTTGAATGTCACATATCCCAGTGAGCTATTATAATTTCCTGTATTAACCTCGAAAAATATTTCCCGCTTTTAAAGTATTGTATATTGTATGCTGCCTATTGAAAAGCCTTTGGTCAAAAAATAACAAAGTATCTTATAGCAAAAGACTAGATCTGGAAGGGAGTGGAGGGGTCATACAGTTCAGATCCCTGCCAAGGGAAGCTCTGAGCCCTGGCTCATCTGGGGGCGGGGTGCGTTTGCCCACCAGTCCCAGACTTTTGGTGCCAAATCAGATGCCCATCCGGGTACTTTTGCCCGGGAATGGGAGCCTTCAAAAGGCAACTCCCGCCCCGTCCCTGCCTCTTTGGATTTTGAGTTAGCCCCACCCACCCACCCTGGGAAAGGAGAATGAGTTTCATCGGTTGCTACAGGGCCAGGTGGGGATTTTTGGTGGTTACTTGATTGGCCCGTAGTAGCCACGTGTTTTCGCCCATCCCATTCTCCTTTTGCGTGGGACTGGGTGTTAATTTCCCTTCCATCGGTTACAATAAGGTTAGGCGGGTAGTGCAAGCGGTAAGGGTATTCAGGTAGGGCCGAGTAAGTCACCCTTAAGGTGCCAGGCAGCCCTCTTATAAAGTTAAACATCACCCCTAAATTGAGGATTTAAACAAAGCAAGAATTTTAATATCAGGCATCACGAGGGCTGTGAAGGGCTAGCAGATTCACCTACTTGAGATGATGCTGAACAGGTGGCCAGCATCCAGCCAGGGGTAAAACTCCCTGAATACTAATTGGAGCCACCGGTCATTACCTGCTTGCACTACATAGCACCCCCCTTTACAGGTTATAGCTGTGTTAGTTGAATTAAGTTGAATTGTTAATAAATTGTGGCCCAATTAACTCATAACAATTTGGGCTTGGGGGCAAATGGAATTTTCATACCTAAAGCTTCCCTGAAAGGTGGTCATCTGACCTCTGTTTAAATCCCTCTGGTGTCAAAGAATCAGCTGCCCTAAAAGGCAGCCCATCCATACAGTGGTACCTCAGTTTAAGTAATTAATTCGTTCTCTGGGCCATTTCATACTGAGATAAGTTCATAAACCTAAACGAGGTTTCCCATAGGAGTGCAGTGAAAATCAATTAATCCATTCCAGAATTCTGGGGGAAAAAAGGCAAACGAGGGCATTCCATTTAAATTTTTCTTAAACTTAGGCCTCCCCATTCTTTTCATCATGCAAACACCACACATCAACTTTTGATGCCTTATTGGGGGGGAGACTGAGGCATCCCATTGAAAAATTTTCTTAAACTGAGACATCCCCATTTCCAATAATTTCTTTTCTTAAACTGTTTTTTTTTTTTGTTAACCGAGGCATTCTTAAACCAAAGGACCACTGTACTTCCATACCCTATGCCTCCACAACTCTTCCATTTAGAAAGCAGTAGCAATTAAAAAAAAAGCAATCCACAGGTTCATCATGGTGCTTTGACGGTTTGGGTCTCACGGAACAACCCCAAACCCACAGCAAATCAGCTCTAGAGTGGGCTTAAATTAATTTATTTAACATTCCAAGCGTGGACATGAAAGTAGGACTAAAACTGAGGTAGAAAACAGGTGACTTTCCTTTCCTTACCGCCCCGCCAGTATGAAGTTGTCAGACACTGTTTAGAAGCAGCTCCTCCATCTTCATTTATTCCCTCTCCCCTTGGTACAAATGCTCTCTCAGCAAATCAGCAAATTTCCTGGATCAGAGATATTTATGTATCTTATGTATCAGAGGTCAAACAAAAAAGTATGATGACATCACAGAGTTGCTAAGCCAATCAAATTTGACTGCTTGGTTGTACAGTTGAGGGCAGCGAGGGGCAGATTAAAATGAGAGCAAGAGAAACAAGCAGACAAAGAGGAATGATCAAAAATTGTCCCAGGAACAGAGCATACTTGGTGCAATTTGGAAAGTGTTGAAAATATTCAAAATTATGACCAGTTGGAGCTCGGTTTTAATTTTTAACCACATAATTTGCTAGCAATTGGTGCACTCAGCCTAAAGGGGGATAGAATCATCATAACAGCCTCTTAATAATCATTTTAAATAGATCAATTTCTTCTTTTGAAGATGTCCTTGCTGAAATATTTCCCCACTTCCTGTTCTTCAATAATTCTAATGCTTCCAAGTCAGTAAACACTGCAGAATACAATTACCTCATGCAGTGCTTTCACTGTTAAAATAGCATTACAGTACAGTGGACCCTTGTATAACAAACAGTTTGTATAACATAAAATTTGTACAACACAAAAAATTCCGGAGATAGGGGAAATTTGCTTAACATAATCACCTATAGGGCAAATCTGTACAACATAAAATGGGATCACTATGTTTTAAATGCATTCCTATGGGAAATTTGTATAAAGGAAAATTTGCTTAACATAATTTCATTTGGAATGAATTAATTCCTTTATACAAGGTACCACTGTATATCTTATTTCTTCCCCCTTTCCCATTCAAATGAGCACAGAAAATAATAACATAAAAGGCTGTTCCTGCAGAAGAGCGTAATGCCAGAGGCACCTTACAAACCGGCGGAACAGTACCTCAGTGTCAAGCGTCATGTGCTTTGGGGGATCTTTGCCCCCCCCCACTGTCTGAAGAGGCATGGAATGGTGGCACCGGGATCCATTTTGTGTGGGCAGTCTATATGAGGGACTGCCCCACTTGGCTCCTGGTCTTCTTTCCGGTGCCGCAGAGTCGAAAAGAGTTCAGCCAGGCAACTGGGTGATGTTTCGTTTTCGCCACTGCCACTGCGTGGTTTCTGAGCTCCCTAGGAGCAGGCTGTGGTTCCCCCCATAACATCAGCTGTAGTGCGGCCCACCTGCTAGGCGCTTGCAGCAAAAAATTAAAATTAAAATTAAAATTAAAAAATGCCAAGCATGGGGCACACTAGAGCTGGTGGGGGCTTTTTTTAAAAAAAAATCTATAATCAGCTGTAGTGCAGGCTCCCTGCTGGGCGCTTGCAGCCAAAAAAATGAAAATGAAAATGAAAATAAATTTAAAAATAACAAAAACATCAAGCGCAGGATGCACTAGAGCTGATTGGAGCTTTTTTCTGATCACCTGTAGCGCAGACCCCCTGCTGGGTGCTTGCAGCAAAAAAATAAAAAAAGTGTATCATGAACAAGTAGCATCCTATGTCTGTATGATCTACAGAAGATGTTTGCCTTCATAAATGATATGTGGGGCTCCAAAAGTGGCCCCGGCCTTCTGGTTCAAAGAGGGGAGGTGTCATCCTGGTTCTGTATTTTGTTTGTTTGTTCAGTTGGTTGGTTGGTTGGTTTCCTGGGGAGGAGGTTTGCATTTCCATTCCAATCCAAGGTCATTCCTCACAGACAGCATCCCAGACAGTGCTACCCTCTAATCCCATTATGGATCTGTGGACTCAGGTATTTCC
This sequence comes from Phrynocephalus versicolor, assembly GCA_023846285.1. Taxonomy (NCBI): domain Eukaryota; kingdom Metazoa; phylum Chordata; class Lepidosauria; order Squamata; family Agamidae; genus Phrynocephalus; species Phrynocephalus versicolor. The sequence continues at coordinate 53,709,877 of JAHTLZ010000379.1, read as the reverse complement.
ATCTGCTGTGCTTACACATTGGCCACTGGAAGAATGGGTGGGCTAGTGAAAATGCATCTTCTAGATCAGTGGTTCTCAACCTGTGGGTCCCCAGATGTTCATGGACTGCAACTCCCAGAAGCTTCCACCACTCGCTGTGCTGGATGGGATTTATGGAAGTTGCAGTCCAGAAACATCTGAGGACCCACAGGTTGAGAACCACTGTTCTAGATGTTCACAGCCTAAATCTCTAGGTTTTACAGCTCTCTGTGATTCCCCTTTGAGTTAAGAACTGCTTCCTCCCTTGAAATATTCAAGCGAGACCTTAAGACTTATTTAGGCAAGCCTTCTGAGCCTCCAGCCTTTACAATTTTTTATAACATCTTACTTTTTTAGTCTTATTGGCTGGGGAGCTTTTTAAACTCTGCTGCAGCTATTGTTTTTAATCTTGTTTCTTATTGTATTGTATTGTATTTTTATAGTATTTTATAGGTATTGAGTTGTTTTTATATTGTATTGCTTTTATTATACTTTTTTGAATTTGTTGCCACCTTGGGTTCCTTGGGGGAGAAAGGCGGGAAAAAAATAAAGTAGTAGTAGTAGTAGTAGTAGTAGTAGTAGTAGTAGTAGTAGTAGTAGTAGTAGTAGTAGTAGTAGTAGT
>JAHTLZ010000379.1:53672335-53703459 GCA_023846285.1 Phrynocephalus versicolor | reverse complement strand
ATGATGATGATGATGATGATGATGATGATGATGATGATGATGATGATCATCATCATCATCATCATCAACAACAACAACAACTACTACTACTACTACTACTACTACTACTACTACTACTACTACTACTACTACTACTACTACTACTACTACTACTACACAACTTTCCCAAGACCAGCCAGGCTTGCAGTTCTGGCATGTACAGTGGGGGACTGAACTCCCAACTTTTCGCTCCACGACCAGTTATCTAACTCAATGAGCTATCCAGTCGGCTAAAATTCAATGCAGAGAGGGCCTTTTCATCCACTAATGGGCAATCCCATTGGCTTCCATCTTTGAGTCTCTCCTTCCTCAGCAGCTCAGTGATCTTTAGTTATTCTTGGAGGACAATGGATATGACATCAACTACCACTTCCCATTTTTAATTGCAATGTTTCAAATATTGATTCCTATTTAAAACAAACCCCAGGCAATGGGATAATAAAGAGCAGGTTGCGTTTTGAGATTTGTTTTTCTGTCCAAAAGCATAGCCTGCAAATCCTCATTTCATCTAATTTTTGCTATGAATAGAAAGTAACTTTTGCTGATACTGATATATTTCCTTGCCTCTAGATTAAAAAAAAAATGTGCAAGATGGAAGCTAGCAAAAACGTCATGGGGACATGTTTATAGTTCTAAAATTCTTGGAATCTACGCCGGACAGTAAATCCTCCAGGCTGTTTTTTGTTTGTTTGTTTTTGTTTTGTTTTGTTTGTTTTTTGACGTTTCTAGAGCTGCAAGTTGAAAAATGTAATAGTGGTTGGTTGCTACTGAAGAAAATATCACCAATATAGACAATTACATTTGGGGCATTGTGAGTACTGAGGCCTAGACTTTATGAATTAACAGGTTGTTATGGTTCTTCTGAAATCTGTGGTTATACTAGGGGGATCAAAGTACAGGACTGTCACTGAAGCACAGTCTTCAAATGTTCTTGAATTACAACTCCCAGAAACACTAGTGGTCAAGGTTTCTGGGAGTTTTGGTCCATGAACCATATGGGGACCCAAGGTAGGGAACCATTATTCTGGAATGTCAAGAAGGTCTCTGTTACTTTACTTTAGCTTGAATGGTGTTGGCCAAAGCAAATGTTGACTGAGTTTAACATGGAGAGAGACTTTGAGCTGGCAAGTAGGCTAAGTTAAATGAAGAGAAACAGAACAGTAATTTCCCCGGGGGATGAAATAGAAAACCATGCACCTCCAGACTATGCTGGGGCAAAAGGATTGCAGAAAATAAGGCAGCTGGAATTTGTGCCAAGGGGTAGTATTAAATTAAGGAAGAAAGAAAGGAAATAGAGCTGGTCATGAAACGAAAATATAGCATTTTGTTTCATTTTGTTTCATTAGTAATGAATTTTTAAAGAATTTTTGAAATGAAATGAAATGAAACAATTTGTCCATGGCTCTCCTGGGCCATAGAGGCACCAAAATCACAGGGTAGCTTCTTTGGACTCTTCCCTGTAAGCCCCCCAAATTTGGAGAGGTTTGGTATTCAGGGACTTAGTAATTAAACTCCAAATGGGGTCCTCATAGTAGAAAATCATTTCTAATTGAGTCATGAACCGCTTCCTGACTCACTTAGAAATGATTTTCTCCTGGGGGGGGCTCTTTGGAGTTCAATAACCCCAAACCTCTCCAAATTTGGGGGGTGGAGCTTACAGGAAAAAGCCCAAAAGAAGTTGTCCTGCAATTTTGATTCCTCTAGGATGAATCATTTCATTCCTAGAGGAAAAAATGCTGTTTCGTTTTGTAAAGAAATGTGTTCTACCATTTCATTTTGTAACAAAATGACAAAATAGCATTTTGTTTTTTGTTTTGTGACCATCTCTAGAAGAAACTGGTGAGTAAATTGATTCTGCTCTGAAAGTATATGCATTTTGCACACATTTGGTTCTCATATGACTTATCTTGTAAATTCATAATGGCTTTTTAACATCACTTTTTAAAAAGTTGCGAGTTTCTGCTTATATTTTACCATTAACTTTACTTGAAATAACTGCTAGAATTGAATAAGGAGCATCTCAGAAGGAATATTGTAGCTTCTCTTTCTTGACAAGAAGCTGAGGGGGAAAGACTATATTTCTTTTCACAGTAAGGTTTCCTTATGCAAGGGGCTTTATTCCCCTGAGAGATTTTGCAGGAAATCTCACAGAACTTCTCACACATTTTGTGGTTGGTTCCCCCAACCCTCAAAGCAACACCTGTGAAAATGAATATTTTTTCTCTGTGCAAGAGTGGCAGGAAGCTGTATTGAGCTGTGTGGGATTTGACATTTCTCTGCATACAAGAATAGGCAAAATTGAAAGTGGGGAAAAATCCAGATTAAAAATGACAGCATCATCACATAAAGTCAGAAAGCCTCACTGGTGCAAGGAGAAATCTTGGCATGGCAAGACTCAGGATACAGTAACTTCCCTCCTATCGTGGGGGTTAGGGACCCAGCACAACCTGTGATCATTGAAAATCCATGATATGCAGATGCAGGGTCGAGTCGGGACTGGGGGGGGCTATCTGTGGCCTCTTGTACTTACCCCAGGCCTGGCACTGCCCTGAACGGGCTTCTGATGGGTTTCCCAGGCCCAGTGGAGGCCCAAAAAGTGCTTTCTTTTGAGGTGCAAGCACCACATTCGCAGGCCTCTGACGGGCCCAGGAACGCCATTGCAGGCACGTTTGGGGCAGCGTCAGGCCTGGGGTAAGTACAAGATACCTGGTACAGGCCTCTCCAGCTTACCCCAGGGTTTGATGGGTTTTTTTTTTTTTTCATATACTGCAGTCCCGTTTTTCATGAAAAAATTACTGAGGAACAACATCAAGGACTATAATTAATGCTCTGAAGCTTCTAACAAAGGACAGCAGGACAATGTCACCACATACTGCAAAGGTTTGTCTGTGTGTGTGTGTGTGTGTGTGTGTGTGTGTGAGAGAGAGAGAGAGAGAGAGAGAGAGAGAGAGAGAGAGAGAGAGAACAGATAAGTACATAAGAACATAAGAAGAGCCATGCTGGATCAGGCCAAAGGCCCATCTAGTCCAGCTTCCTGTATCTCACAGTGGTCCCACCAGATGTGTTTGGGAGCGCATGAGACTAGATATCTGTCTTCTGATACCACTCCCCTGCACCTGGCCCTTGAGTACCCCAGTTTTAAGCCTGGAGATTGCACATCTCCATCATGGTTTGTACCCTGTGATGGACTTTTCCTCCAGGAATCTGTCCAATCCCCTTTTGAAGGCATCCAGACCAGATGCCATCACCACATCCTGTGGCAGGGAGTTGTCCATCCCATTTTAAGATGAGGCCCGCTGCTGTGTGTTTTGGTTATGAACTCCAAAACAGAAGGATGTATTCCTCTTATTTATCCTGACCATATTCCCACTTGCTTCATCAGATGATCCTGACTTCGACTACAGTTAATGTAGAATGAGGGTCAAAGGATGACCTTGGGGGAAGGAGGGCCTGGCATATTTGCAAGGGACCGCAAGGTGGAAACAGTGCTTCATAAATCACCTCCTAAGGGTTCTTGTGGGACTTATACAATCTGATTTGACCTGTACTTTATTTCTTTCACTTTGTTCTTACAGCTGTGGCTAGCATTAAAAGGGTGGAAAACACTACCCATTTCTCTGTTCTGCTTTAATAGGGACCTAATCTATTTCACATAAAAATAATGGTTGTCTGCCCACAGCCTTTGGGAAAAGGTAAAAGGATTACCAAGGCCGATAAATAAGCTATTGCTAGGTTGGGGTAGCCCCTGCATCCACTGACCTTTAGCACCTCATTCCCTAGATTCTATTTTAGAAGATGTTTTTAATTCTGAGTTACCCGTCTAATCTCAGTTTCATTCCATCCTTACTCTGCAGGTTTATTACTTCTGGTTCTCATTAAGTTAAGTGAAACCTCTTGTGGCCTTTGCATATCAAATGCCCCCATGGTACAGTGCTTCATTCGTAGCATATCCCTTAGAGCTGAAGGAGCAAAGACATTCTCTTATAATAATATTGAGGTCATGCACCAAGCAAGGGCAGCTGATGAAATGTTGTCCTTGGTTTTCTTTTATGAGCATTAATGATCATCCATATGAGGAGCACAAAAAGGTACAGGCCTTTACATAGCTTTGGGAGGTCTGTCCCCTCATAATGGCTTCAAAGAAAGTCACAGTAAAACCTGAAGGGCAAATTCGGTGAACAGTAGTCATGGGGGTATTACAAATTCCATTCCCTCTCTCAACTTTTCTGGGGAGAGACTATTGCTGAGTAAAACTGCAAGATGATAACAGAGAGGTGGAAGGAAGGAAGGAAGGAAGGAACAAAGGAACAAAGGAAGGAAGGAAGGAAGGAAGGGATCCTTCAAGTTTGAAAAGAATGAGATAATACTCCCTTTGCATTGTTCCAGCACCTGACTCTGTGACTGAGCACACCTCCAAGTCAAATTATTACTTGTAAACAAAGGCAGATGAAATGGGTACAGACATGAGGCTGGATATCTATAGCCACTATCACTTTGACTTCATGGATCTCAAAAAGGTTTGCATCTTGAGTGGTGAGGTGGACATGATTGCCTGGAAAATGGAGATCTTGCAAGTCTTGTGGAAATAATGACATTTGGCCAAAAAGGATAACAAAATCTAAATCTTTAAAGCACAAAACACCTAAGGAAGCACCCCACTCTGTATAAACTAATGCCATGTGGAGAGCAGTTATCTAAAGAGAAACAAGGAAGCTCTTATGACTTTCTCTCTTGCAGAAAGAAAACAATGAAAGATTTCAAGGGCTTACGCAAATTCACTGTTCACATGTTTTAATACCATATATTCCAAATGTGTGAGCAGGTCTTCAGTGCTGAGTCAGTCCCCTTAGCAAGGAATTCCCAATGCTAAACCTTTACTAGAAAATTAATCCAATTTGTCTTCACCTCCCACCCCTGGCCAGTCAAGTCCATTTTTTCCTGCTCTCTGGTTTCAGTTACCAGCCTCCTAATAAATCAGTTAAGAAAAGTAGCCTGTACCAAGAAGTCAGATTTCATCTGAATATCAGGAAACAACAGCAGGGCCAATTACCATGACGAGCAGTGAGCACTCCAACACTGGAGGCATCCAAGACAAATTTAGACACCTATAGACAGCTATACTCTGATTTGGCTTCCTACATGGAGTGCGAATTGATTTATTTTATTTGTGAGTATTTTTTCCCTGTCTTTCTCCTTGGAAAACGACCCAAGGCGGCTTACAGTAATGAGGGACAATATACAGTCCAGTACAATTAAGACATATAGAGGTTTAAGAAAAGCATTAGAAGCATTAGAAGACATCATTAAAGCTAAAAGAAAATATGAGCTGTTAAGAAAAGAGTATAAATTTAATGTAATAATGTATAGTAGACCATCTAAAAGTTATGAGGGTTGGGAACTAACAATTGATAACATAGTATCAATGTAACCACACGAGGAGAGAGATAAACACAAAGTTCCAACTGGTTATAAACACAAAGTCTATGTAATCATATATGGTAGATTCATATAAAAGACACATCACAATTAATCCATAATTCAGGAAAAGTGTGCCTGAAGAGAAAGGTCTTTGCCTGTTTCTAGAAAGACATCAGAGATGGGGCAGTCTTGGCCTCCAGTGGGAGGGAGTTCCAGAGGTCCCTCCCAATGCCATTATTCTGTGAGTCTGCTCTCATAACTTTCATGTCCGGTGGTGGAAGAACTTGAAGAGGGACCTTGGAAGCAGAGCTTAGTACATTGTAAGGTTCATGCGGGAGAACGGAGATTCCAAAGTAAGAACATGTACATGCTCCAAAGTCCAACCTGAACAATCCTTTTCATTTCATCCAGATTTGGAAGAAATGTTTTTCTTGAGGTGATTGCAGATTTATTATACACCTAGATTTCATACTTCATATAGCTATATACGTAATCATTGCACATGGTCTTGTATGTAGCACTCAAGTTGTCTTCTCATGTGGGTGAATGTATGAATGGACAACCTCCACTAGATGAGAGACTGGCTTTCTATATATTTTTTCAATGGCCACCAAGCACATCTGATCTCTCCTGATCTCGGAAGCTAAGCAGGGTCGGCCCTGGTTAGTGCTTGGATGGGAGACCACCAGGGAGTACCAGCGGCTGTAGGTGCCTGGAGTAGGAACAGGCAAGCCACTCCAGTATTCCTGTCAAGAAAACTCCTTTGACATGGAGTCACAAAAAGTCGGTCACGACTGTAATGACACAACACACACACACACTTTAGGATACTGCTAAGGCATATTAATGGCCCAAAAGATAGCAGCTGGAGATGCCTGGAAAACATCATCAATCAGATTTCTCCTCTTTCCCTCCCCAACCAACACCCTGAATGACAAGCACTTTAGCAACAGATTTTTTTTTTTAAGAATGTGGAAGAATAAAATGGGGGAGCTTATTTTATTTTTCCTCGCCATGGTTTTGCATCTAGTAATACAGCCTTGGGCCATCTCACTTCTCAGTTAACCTGTGGGGCAAATATCAGGGTTGGTTGATTTTATTTTACAAGGAGAAAATCTAGGATCAATTCTCTTCTACTTCTGAACTGCTAGTTCTCCTGATAGTCAACCAACAGCACCCAGCATCCATCAGTTTGTTTTTACAAGGTTGATTGATGCCAAGTTCTACTCCAGCAGGTACCTGTGGGACTATAGTTTACCTCCCCTCTTTCCTTGGTAATGAAGTAGGGAAAGAATTTAGCATTCGTCTGTCTGTCTGTCTGTCTGTCTGTCTGTCTGTCTCTGTCTCTGTCTCTCTCTCTCTCTCTCTCTGTGTGTGTCTTAGAGTATTATCCCAGGACCTCAAAAAAAAAGCTTCTTATTTCTTGAAAAGCCACCTCTAAAAATCGTGCCCTCACGGGGAGCCGGTATTTCTGGAAAAAAATAAAATCTTGGCCACTTAGAGTCCTATGTTGGAGATAAGCGGGATATAAATATAATAATAAAATAAATAAATAAATAAATAAAGCCTGAAGTGCGGTTTCCTTGAACAACCTCTGGGGGTTCTCTTTTTTGTGTGTCAGTTACAAAGCGCCTTTTTAAACGAATCAACAAAAGGGGGGGACCCAAAAAGCCACTTCTTACCTACTTATTTCCCATGAACAGAGTCAGCCTGCTTTAAAAAAAACAGAGAGGGGTCTTTCTTGTTCAATGTATTTTTTAAAAGGTGAGACCCAGAGAGAGAGAGAGAGAGATTGAGAGAGCAAACGAGAGAGAGAGAGAGAGAGAGGGAGAGGAGAAGGGAGGGAGGAGTATGGTTTTGTGTGTGTGTGTGAGAGAGAGAGAGTGAGCGAGTGAGTGTCTGTGTGTGTGACAGAGAAAGGTAGGAGTGTGTGTGTGAAAGAGGAAGAGGGATAGAGGAATGGAGGAGGTAAGGTAAGGGGGTGGGGGGGGGGAAGGAAAAATAAAGATGTTCTTCTCTGAGCCCAACTCCCAGACCAAACTTTCCTTCCCTCTTGCTGCTGTGGTGGCTTTTCTCTCCATGTTTGTTGGGACAATGGAAGTGCTATTTCTATCAGTGGTCGAGGCAGGAGCAAAGGTGCCTGTTTTTTTAAAAGCAGCTCTTCTGGGACGTGGGATAGAGCTCCTACTCTCTCCTGACAGAGGAAGGTAGGAGTGACAGACAGCCACCACTGGGGCCATAGCTCTCAAGGGTTCTGACCCTCATATAAAATTAGTGGCTGCTTGTTAAGATTATACTAGAGATGGGCATAAATTGCCAAAATGGTGTTTGGTTTATTTTTCATTTCTTTCCCCCATTTTGTTTCATTTATTACAAAATGATTTTTTTTTAAAAAAATCATTTTGTATTTTTCTTTTAGTTCATATATATATATAACATTGTTGGGGCTGGGCAGGCCAGTCAGCATTTTTTTCCTCCTGCTGACCAGCTGGCCCATGGGGAGGCCAGTAAGCGGGGTTTTTCTTTTACTCCTGCTGACCAGCTGACTCCAATAGTGTAAAAAATAAGATGAAATAAAATGCAATACGATTTTTTTTTTCATTTCCTGACAGCTGAGTACCTACTTCCTGACAGCCTTTGCAATATACAGTACATTAGAATATCTTTATGATTTAATTTCGCCAGAGTGAAATACCATTTCCAGGATAATTTATAAAAAATTTTCTCTTCCCTTTTAGGGAAAAGAAAGTAATATTCTTTTATTCCATATATCCTTCCAGTTCTAATTTGTGATATAACCAGACCTGACCCACCCTTGTCAAGCTATTGGAACCCAGAGGTCCACCAGTTATGGCATTTCTCTGGATGGTGCCATACAATCCCTGACAGTTTAAATGTCTCAAAATGAATATGTTGATACACATTTTGAGACCAAATGCACATTTAAATGCACATTTTAAGATTTTTTTCCTTTTAAAAGCCAGCTGAATGTGGAAATGAAGTGTAATGGAAGTAGGGTTAAAACGATGAGAGCAACACAAACTGAACAGTTTGTGGTAAGGTCTGGTTTTAGTTTTGTTGGCTGAAAAGAAGGTGGCAGTCATCTACATGTATCCGTTAAGGTATACCTTGCAGCTCATCCTTTAGGTACAGTTCTCTGTGTAGGTACAGTTCTTTGGGGGAGTCAAACTATTGAAACTCCCCGCCAGAAAACCCACATGGACTTTAGGATTCTCAGTGTTTTAGCTCAAAATTGTAAATTTCCTTAGAGATATCCCCTTTGGGGAGATTAAAGAACACCCCAGCTGGCTTCATGGGAAGGCCTTTTGGGAAGCATTGAACCTCCATCTGTGCGGGGGAACCCTGGATGAGAGGACAATGGATTCCATGGGGCCTCAGGAAACCAGGCTTGGTCTTATCTCTTCCCCCCACATTAGCCAGCAAGGACATGAGATGGTACATAGGAAAAAACAAGCTGTCTGTGGTCATTCATCAAGACCAGCCCAAAGACACTGCTATGGGATAAACCCTTCCCAGGAATTCATCAGCCTACACCATCCTGACATGTAAGCCCTGTCTCCACCCTCTCTGATGCTTTGCCTTTGTACCAATAAAGAGCCTTGCATTCATGCTGGAGAGCAGCTGTTGCATGAGGCCTGGCTTTGCTGAACCCAACAATGTGTCTATGTAGAATCATTACTACACTTCCTATACCTACTTTGTCCCCAACAAACACTATGTTACCTGCCTGTGAAGATTCTCAGTCATCCAGGTGAGTTTATCTGGAAGTTGAGTCATGGCAACTGGACTTCTTTTCTTGAGAGATCAAAACGTTTTGCTGTTCATCCAAGCAGCTTTGCCAGTTTGGATAACATGGTTAACGGCTGACATCCTCTCTCCTACCAGCACACACACCCTTGTGCTGGGGCTTGAATGTTTTGTTCTAGACCCCGGCAAATGTATTGTGGGGCTAACAATTGGTGCATGAGTGCAGTAGAAAGATTCTAGTCTGTTGACACCTGACAGATAATGACAGGGGTTCATTCAGCTCCTCCAAACTTTTACAATGGACCAATACTCTAAGCCAGGCATGACCAAACTTCGGCCCTCCTGATGTTTTGAACCACAACTCCCAGAATGCCAAACCTGTATTTCCAATGCCAAAGAACTGTGGGAGTTGTGGTCCAAAACATCTGGAGGGCTGAAGTTTGGACATGCCTGCTCTAAGCTGTTGCCTGTCAGTCTTCTTTCCCAAGCCAAGCCTTGGAGGCTTGAAAATCCTAGATCTTTTTATGGTGATAGGCCTCTGTGCTCCTTTACAGGACTGCTAACAGCAGGGAGCACCGTGAATGCTAGTTTTATCTTTGCCTGTAAAAGTTAATTATATTTCAGTGTTTATGTATGAGAATGACAACAATGTGTTATCATTTCCTGCACTTTATGCTCCTCTTTCGGTTATAGAGCAAGTAGTAAGTATCCATAATGTAAATCTCATGCGAGTGTAGGGGATTTTTACTAATTGATATTCCAAGTAGCTATCTTTGTCACTTAAGGAATACAAATGTGAAGTTTGAAGTTTCAATTATCTTTGCATCTGATGTATTTTTGAGCTCATGCACAGATCAACATGGAGTCTTCAGCTGTGGTATAGAAACAAAGTGATAAGAGCATAAGATTCCTGGAGGGAAAGTCCATCACAGGTTACAAATCATGATGGAGATGTGTAATCTCTAGGTTTAAAACCAGGGTACTTCAAGGGCCAGATGCAGGGGAGTGGTATCAGGAGACAGATATCTAGTCTTGTGCGCTCCCAGACGCATTTGGTGGGGCCACTGTGAGATACAGGAAGCTGGACTAGATGGGCCCTTGGGCTGATCCACCATGGCTCTTCTTCTGTTCCTATGTTCTTATCTGTTGTTCCACAGAATACATAAAAGGGAATTCAGTAAAAGAAGCAAGTCAGTTCCAATTGATCGTCCCAATTACAATAAAGTAATTAAAAGGATAGACTGTGCTGAATCTTTACTTTGGTATCTTCTATATATTCAAGCACTCTATTTAAATTAGGAATAAGAATTGAATTTAGTGTCGACCCCAGTGGATGGAAATAGAGGTGGATGGATTCTTCTGTTACCGTTTCTCTAAAAAGCTTTTCCAGACAGGAGAAAAGTTCAACTAACATTTCTCCCAGTGAGTCATGAATGATCACAATGTTTAACAGAATTCCAGTCAAAGCCTACACTTAAGAAGATATCGCTACAAAAGTAATCGTTCCACAGGAAATTACGAAACCTTTCCAAAAAAGGGGCAGTCTACTTTTCAAGGTAGAATTTCTTTTTTCCTTCTTGAGTGTTTGTAACTAGGGATGGGCACAAAATGGGAAAAACTGAGTTTCGTTTCATTCCGTTTTGTCCCCCCTTCCCGCATTTCATTTCGTATTGTAAGTAATGAAATTTTTCAAAAAAATATATGTTACGAATAATGAAATGAAATGAGGTAAGGTAATCACCCAGCAGGGGGCTGAAAGGATAGTGCTGATGTCACAGCTCCCCTCTCAGTTTCCTGCTGGGGGATTCCCCACTGCCTCCCAGATGGAAGGTGGCAGCAGGCAAAGAGTCTGAGGAGGACTTGTGTTGTGTTCTTAGTGTAACCCGTGAGCTGCCTGAGTTTGGAGTATATTAATAAATAGAAAGGAAGGCTCCAAACTTACTTTAGCTCCAGCCAAGCTCCAACTGGGCCCCAGCTGGGTGGGGCCTGATCAAGCTCCCAAGCACAGGCAATGGGAGACAGGTGTGGGATGTGGGAGCTGGAAGCTGGAGAATGACTGAAGGGCAGGATTCTGGCTTGTCCAATTGGGGGCCAGCAGGCTGTTTAAACCATCCAATGGCCTGCCACGGGGTGTGTATATAAACAGGCCCTTGGGGCCTTTTTAGCAGTGCCTTTTTAATCCCTTTGCAACGTGTGCTTTTGCTATGAATAAAGAGCTGAAATTCACTTGGGCATCGCCTGGTTTCATCGGATCTGCTATATAACATGCTGCTGCACCCACCTCTGCTGCTGCCTCGCCGAGGCAGGCAAAGGAGCAAGCTAGGAGGCAAGTCCTCCTCCAAGACTCTTCTCTGCTGCCGCCACCATTTTAAACAGGCTCTGGCCTAATTCTCAAAGCGCAGTAGCGTGAGTCCTCCTCGGACTCTCTTCTCTGCCTGCTGCGACCTCCCAGCTTACAAGCAGAACGGAATGGTTCACTTTAAATTTTTTTTTTAAAAAAAACCCACCACTGTTTCATTTTGTTTGTAATGAAATGCTGCTTCTTTGTTTCATTGTATAATGAACCGACCAATCAGCATTTTGTTTTTTGTTTGGTGCCCATCCATATTTGTAACTAATAGGAAGCTATTTGAAATTTATTAGCCAGGACACTGTCCACAAGAAAGGAACTTCTATGGGAAGCACCTTTGCACTAAAAAAACCCACCCTCCTTTCTGAGCAAAACAGGTTAAGAAAATAAACTATGCTAAAGGGAAAAGAGAAAATCACAATTTAGGTCACTGTATTAACTAAAGGTGAATGTGGCATGGATAGTAGGAAAATATGTTCATAACATTAGCGATAAATCTGGTACATACTGAGGACAATTTCTTTTCCTGTGCAAGTCCTCTGTTTCTCATGCTCACCATGTTAAATTGAGTTTGTTACACGTTTTGACAGTATTTTTAATCTTTGTGTGAAAACCCGTGAATACTTTTGTGTGTGCTTCTATTTATTTATTTTTATTTTCGAATATTTTACCCCATTTTATTCCTTGGAAAAGGACCCAAGGCGGCTACAAATGAATTCTACAAATCCATGCATGCATCTTTATTGCATGTGCTTACTGTATGTACTTATCTTAAGTACATATTAGTCAGATTTGCAGCTTCTGCCTATTTGGTTACCATGGTAAAATTGTTAGAGCATGTAAAAATATTACATGCTCTAACAATGGGCAGAGCTTTGGAACAAAATCTTAGGCCAGCAGGAGATGGAGCCCCTCTCTATGGACTCTTTCTTTGAATCCCCCTCCAATTCTTAGATCTTAGTAGCAAAGCAGACATACTGTGCTATAGCCAACTGGTACAGAGACCTCGATTCATTCTAGTTTACTGGGTATTCAGCATATTTATCAGAATGCTAATATAGCTAACATCAAAGAAACTATCCAGTCAGTATCATGGGATGGCAAATTTCCAAACATCTAATCCATGATGTGACTGACAGGAGTTTAGTTCTGAAAGGAAGAAGTGTTTGAAAAGTAAAATAAATAAATAAAGAATGCCATTCTCTTTTTCTCTGAAGTTATATTTGTATTCCGTTCAAATAAGGATCCTTTCGAAGTATCAGAAATCATTTTCATTGTGGAGCATTGTTTTTCCCCCTTTTCTAAAGTGGAAAAACATAAGGGAGTTCTCTGCAGACTGTGGGATTTGAAAGGAAAAGGGGCTGGGGGAGATCTTAATAAACATGCAGTCAGATGGCACGAACAGGGCAGAGCATTCTGTACTGGAATCCAGGCTGACATAGTGGTTGGTCTCTCATTTTAGGACTTGGGCACTACTCTCTGTTTAGTCATGAAGCTCACTTGGTGGCCTTGGGCCAACCCCCATCTCACAATAGCTGTTGTGAGTTTTTTCGGGCTGTTTGGCCATGTCCTGGAAGTTTTTCTTCCTGACATTTCACCAGACTCTGTGGCCGGCACCTTTAGAGGGCAAGAAGCTCAGGGAACTAGGCGTTCTCTCTGTGCTCTGGGGTATAGACTTGGGAAGAAAAACTTCCAGGACATGGCCAAATAGCCCAAAAAACTCACAACAGCTATCAAATCGCGGCCATGAAAGACTTTGAAAATACAGTGGTCCCCCGCCATTTTGTGGTTCATATACTGTGGTCCTGCTATATTGTGGGACTGCAGTATATCAAAGACAAGCCCCCCTGGGGTAAGCTGTTTGGGCCTGTATGAGGCCTCCTGCACTTGACCTGGACAGCCCATCAAGTGGAGAATATCTTCTAGAAGAAGACTCCATTCAGGTAGCCCTATACAAGGAGACATGGGTAAACAGATGTGTAAGCCTAAAGTTCACCATCAGTTATCCTGATATAGAAGCCTAGAAATTTGACATTTGAACTCACACCCCTCTCCTTGAGCTCACAGATCTGTGTCATACAGTGCCAAGGCTGGGGAACAAAGAGGGAAATGTATGGAGCTTGCTTCAAAGAGAAACGAAATACCGCCAAATAGCCTTCAAGAGAAAGAGTAATTGCAGGGGAAAGGGTGGTGTTCCTCTACACACACACACACACACACACACTCACACATACAACTCACCCATGAAATTTTATATGCTTTTAAAGACTTTGTAATAAAGGCATTAGACATTATTTGCACTTTCAAGTATATTATTCTCTGGGTATCATTTGCCTTCCGTTTTTTCAGATGCATTATTCTGAAGTCAAATTCAAGGTCAGAAGAAGAAGAAGAAAATTCCTCAGAATGGACATGGATTGCTGCCAACCTGCAAGTACGCTGCATACATAACAGAGCGCTAATAAACCGAACTGCATTAGGCGTTACCCAAAGAGGATGTTAACTTGAGATGAAGATTTAGCCTCAGACGTTGCATCTCCTCATCTCGTGCACAACACAAAGTTCTGCATGCAATACCACATGCCTTCAGATCAGACTAATGAGGCAGAATGCAAATTGGCAACTATTGTGGTAACCCTCTCTGGAAGCATTTTCATCTCTTAGAACTTTTTTTTCTTGTCCCCTTTGGAGTGAAAGAATCACAGATGGAATATACTGCTTCAATTTAAGTATTGGTGTATCAGCTGACATATCCTCCCCTGCTATGCTGAAATGATGATGAATGTGACACCGCTGTGCATACTTGCAACAAACATCATAATCAGGCCACAATCCAAGTCATAAGTGAAAACAACCCACTCATTTAGGTTTTGAAACAAGCTTACATGCTATGGTAACAATAATTGTTAGATTAGTTGTTCTCAACCTGTGGGTCCCCAGATGTTCCTGGACTGCAACTCCCAGAAGCCTCCACCACTTGCTGTGCTGGAAGGGATTTCTGGGAGTTGCAGTTCAGGAACATCTGGAGACCCACAGGTTGAGAACCACTGGGTTAGATCCACATAAGGTGGCATGTTACTGGAATGAGTGAAAAGGCCTTTGTCTGCTTGTGGATGGATAGCAAAGGTGGGACCTCCCATGGTCAAGGTGTGGAGACAGCAATAGAGAAGGACTTTGCCTGCGTGCCCACCAAATTCACCTGTAAAGGTGGCAGGACTAGTCCTTACTGAGAATACACAGTACCATTTCCAGGCTTTCCTCAGTTGGCATGTCAACCGCATGACACTCAAATTAATGAGAGAGGTGTGGCGAATAGGAGGAAAGCAATAAAAATCGTCTACTTGCTAAAGATGGGCATGACCAGGAAAAATGACGTTTCGAGTTGTCGTGTGTCGGAGCCGGCCTGTTTCGGCTCGTTTCCGTTCTTCGCGAAATTTCTCAAAAATTTGTCGTTTCGTTTGTCGTTTTTTCGTCTGTCGTTAGTACTGGTTTGGGGGGGTGCGGGCTCCTGGAGGCACCTCTCTGGGGTGGGTGCTTCCTCTGGCCCGCTACAAAGGAAAAGCGGGCTCCTGGAGGCACCTGGGGTGGGTGCCTCCTCTGGCCCGCTATGAAGGGAAAGCGGGCTCCTGGAGGCACCTCTCTGGGGTGGGTGCCTCCTCTGGACCGCTACAAAAGGGTACGCATAGCCAATTGGATATGCATACCAAGTTGCAGTGGCAGGCAGAGGCACCTCTTTTGGGTGCCTCTACTCTGACTCACTAAGAAGGACAGCATACTGGCATACTGGCATACGGTGCACTTGTTGTGCTGGGGAGCGAAGCCCTCTGAGCGCTCTATGGCTCACCAAGAAGGGAAGTGTACTTGCGTGTAGTGCAATGCGAGTACACAGATCTGGCTTAGGGTTGGGGTTAGGGCAAGGGCTAGGCTTAGGGTTACGGGTAAGGTTAGGGTGAGTTAGTGGGGTGCACCTCTCGGTGCCTCTCTGACCCACTAAGAAGGACAGTGTACTGGCGTATGGGTTAGGCTTAGGCTTAGGGTTCGGGTTCGGGCTAGGGTTAGTGGGCTTTTTATGCCCGACTGGCACATCCCAGAAGTCTCTGTCAAAACCTGGCCAAGTGGCCATGCAATTGGTGGAATGGCTCCAAAACTTTGCATGGTCCACTCCCATGGCCAGCCCATCATTGTGCAGGTGTAAAAAAATAAAAATAAAAATAAAATAAAATAAAATCAATGGAGACATTTTGTTGCAAGAAAAACCCACTGCTGCTACTGTAAAAATTCAGGCAGTTTTAAAATAGCTATTTTTGCATGTTTCTGTGGTGCTTTGGTGTGTTTTTGGACCACGATTTCAAAATAAATATTGCGGTCGCCCCATTTTGGATCCCCCGCCCGCACCGCATGGCATGGCGAGTTGGCGAGATGACGAGGATGCCCCCCACCAGAGCAGCCCAGGAGAGGAGAGGGGGGAGGCCGGGGACCCCCCCCCCCAGAAACCACCCCTCTGGTAGGTGCCCTCACTCAGGCAGGCATATTTTCGCCTGCTTTTTTGGCTGGGAATCAGGTTTTTTTTTTTTAACTTTTTTTCTGTGCCGCTTGGCATCGCGCGGTCGCCGCGATGCTAGGAACAACAACGGCAAATCAGACCCAATTTTTCTTTTATCGGTTCGAGTTCGAGTTCTGGCGGAGTAATTGTCGTTCTTCTTTCCGTTGCGTAACGGAAACAAGGAACGGAAACGGAAACGAGAATTTCGCCAAGTCGTGCCCATGTCTAAATGCAACATTTTGAGTTGCATGGAGTTCTATATGAATTTACTGTCTCTAGGTGCTCGTTGTAGATGAACATCTGGTCTTCCAGCGGCCCTTCAAATGGAGGGTAGAGATGTTCAAAAGGAGGAGCATCCTTTGTACACAGCATAGGATGACCCTAGGTAAATGGAAGATGATGCAGGCACAGATTGGCAGGGATATATGTTTCTTTCCTGGGGAGCCTTCCTGTTTTTAATAGCTGCAAGGTTGAAAGACGGTTGGCGACCTGATGGGAGTTAAGCTAAGCTTGCTCAGCTCTTCAGCTCTTCGGTTATTAAGAGGCTGAGAAGCTCGCTTTGGGTCAAGTGTTGGCATCCCTGGAGGCTGAGAAGAGGCATCATCGGCTTTGTTGGTTCATTTCAAATGTGTCCCAGGGCAATATAAAATGACAAATTGTGCAAGGCAAGGAGTCGGGGTTACACAAAGTAGATCAGAACAAACAACTTCTTAAAAGAAATGCATACCTCCTAGCTTCCCCTCTGAGGCCTGGCCTCTGAACCAAGAGAGATTGTCTCTATCAGAAGCACATGTCTGAAGTAAACTTGTATTAAAATGGTAACCTCTTTCCTGCGCCCGCCCCCTCAACTGCAAGGTGTTTTTTTTTTAAAGAAGAGCCAGTAATGGAAGTGAGTCAAGAACAGATTACAGAGTGTCAGAGCAACAGGAGTTTTGATATGAGGGGAAAAGGGGAACGGTACATAGAGATAAACCCCAATAAATGACAATACCCAGTGGGACTGAGTTTAATAACTTCAAATAAAGGAGAAGCTCTGGTAAAGGGAAACCATTTGTGAAATCATTTACAGACCCAAGAATGCAAGATTAAAACTGATCCACATTTTTTTCCTTGCCTATGTTTGTTCGTTCTGCATCTATCACTTCAGTAATCAGTGGCCACGTAAAGCTGGGAGAGGATAGAAGTATTCAGGAAGGGGGCAGAAGAGGTAGGGAGGGAAGATTATGGCAAGCTCTCAACCTACCCACAGCATTTTCCAGGGACTCTCTCATATTTGGGAGACTAGACCCACAACCTCCCCCCCCCATACAATTTATGATTAGAGATGAGGACTAATTGAAAAAAACAAACAAACACATTTTCTGATATATTTGCATTCCTCAAAAATGAAGTCTCATGAAGAATACAAGCAGATGAATTTTCAAGTAATTTTGGATTTAATTTGTTGGGCTATAAAATGGCCTCAAGGGACCAAAGAGACTTCAAATTTGGAGGGAAGCATGCTCCCAACTGTTCTGTACAATCCCTCCAAGAATGGTTAAGATTAGAGTTTTGATGACTCAGTTACACCTCCCCAAAGAAACCGCTCCCCCCCCAGAAAGTTCTCCCCAGGGAGCTAGAGACTCCAAACTTCTAGAGAAGCTTCCTTTGACTCTTCTCTACAATCCAAGTTTGATGATGATTGGGTTTCCCCACCCCAGTTGTTAAAGGGCACTTTCCTACGGGCCCCACTTTGTGGGTGTGTATAATTTGGATGGATGAAATCCAGTCTTCACCAAAAGCTGGAGGGATTGCAGAAGAGAGTTCGGAGAAGCATCACTCCAAGTTTGGTTTCTGGGGCACTTTATTGGGGGGGGGGGGTCTTTGGAGGTGGATAGCCAAGACGTCAGAACCCCAATTCTCACCAAACTTTCAGGGCTTGTAGAGGAGAGTCATAGGAAGCATCTCTGCACATTTAAGTCCTCTAAATGCTGAAAAGGATTTTTATAGCACTTTAAAGGGGAGATGGACTGATTCATTGATTCAATGCATCACTGGAAATTCACTGATCCACTGATTTCTCAGCCTGACGAATTATGAATCATGGTGAATCACCATTATTTTAAATTTGTCCCCATCTCTAATTATTATACATCAATGAATTGTTCTCGAAAAAGTTAGGCGTTGTTTTTTGAGGGGATCATTACCCAGCTAACATGCCCATAGTCCTGTTGGATAAGGAAGTATAGTTATATAACTACTTTAATAATTTAATACTGTGAGGGGAATTTCTCTGAAGGAGAGAGAGTGACCCCTGCACAGTGCGAGAAGGAGAGGGATGAATGGCTGGTGAAGCAGAAGAGCAGGGAGAAACCCAAGGCACCACCCAAGCTGGAGGCTCAGGATAGAGCAATGTTATGGAAAGGGTTTAATGATGCTCTCAAGATAATAGAGGAAGAGAAAAAGAGGGAAAAGGAAGAGAACCTGGGTATGACAGGAAGAGGGGGCAAGGAAAAGGCGGGAAGGTCCCACCAATCAGAGGTGGTGGAGGTGGGGTTCGGAGACTGTAAAAAGGGGCAGCCATGTGTACTCCCCCCAGATTGGGAGTCGGTCTGGATGGAGGATCCATGGACGGGGAACTGGGAAAGAATGATGATGCCTAAGAAGGAGGCAGAGAGCTATAGGCATTGGGTACACAAGAAAGGTTGCTCCTACTGGGGCGAGAGAGAAGCCTGCGAGTACAACCGCAAGAGGAAGGAGATAAGAAAAGAACTGGAACTGGAGCAATGGCTGGCCAAGCTACGGGAGGAGGCCAAGGCCGGGAAACTAAATACCCAGATGGACTTAACCCAGAGAGACGACTATCCATTTCGCTCCCACCACCAGAGACACCCTGGACCCAAGCTCACCTCGGAGGTTGGGGTGCAAGTGGGGGAGCCGCACCTTTTCTAGAAAGAGGAGACCAGTGGTGGAGTCAGCTCTCCCCAGGTAGAGGCGGGGAATTGGATTTCTCTTTAAGGACTCCCAACTGTGAGTTTAATAACAACCCATTTGTTGCAGAAGTTAAGGATGTTTAAACTGTTGTAAGGAAAAGAACCTCATTTGTAGTGGAAGAACCAAATAAAAGTTCTGTTTGTTCGTTTCAAGACATGCCTTCTTTGAACCTGGAGGGGCGGGATACCTGGGCAAAGACTGAACCCTCACAAATACATATGCACGAACACACACACACACACACACACACACAACCTCTCAAATTTAGCGGCTCACACATCTGAAAGGCTGAGGTTTAATGGAAGACTCACAAAACCTTTTGGAATAAATAATGATTGTCAGCAGTGCCGCAGTGCTGAAAATCAAAGGTGCTTTACCTTGTCAGTGGTCAGTAAAGATTATCCCGAATAAGAACTAATAAGTGAAAATAAGGAAGATGCACCACGGTAAGCAGAATGCCAAAATACTAATTGAATCAAGGGCATATGTGTGCCTCTACAGCAGACACAGAGTAAAAGAGCCCAGGGTCACTCATAGTATGGTGTGTTATCCCCTGTGGATGATGATGATGATGATGATGATGATGATGATGATGATCTATTATTTTGTCTTCATCTGAGTTGCATTATTTTCCGTGGGATGATATGTTATATCCTATATCCTTTCTATTTCCCTTGTGCTAATTGGCAATAATTTTTAATTAACAATTTATTATGCTACTATTGACCTTTAATCTATGTTTCCTGATGTTCTGCTTGTAAGTTGCCCAGACTAGTGGCCTGACCATTAGCTGGGCATGGGAGCAAACAAATATCTGCATATTTAATACCAAAATAAAGAAGTTAGAGCTGGATGATACTAAATCATTAGTGATTTCTATAGGAAGCACATTGAGATCATTTATCTAGATCAGTGGTAGCGAGCCTTTGGCACTCCAGATGCTTTGGACCACAACTCCCACAATTCTGAGCCTAGATTGCCAATGACAAAGGATTTTGGGAGGTGTACTCCAAAGGACATCTGGAGTGCTGAAGGTTCAACCCACTGCTCTAGGTGATATCATGGATACCAGCAAGGGAAGGACATAATAGGGCATCATGGACACGTTTATCCAGCCCAAATATATAAACTTATTAAATCTGGAGCCACCTAATTTACAAGTAACTCAAGCATACATAGTATAATACAACTGCATTTTTTTTTAAAAAAAATGCACTAACTTTATATGTATACTGAGAAAATGTTGCTCACAAAATATATATCTGTGAGAATCTATGCTTTATTTTAGGGGTCAAACATTTGGAAAGTATGTCCACTAAGATAACGTGTGCACACAAATAAGTAAATGAGCAACAAATGCTTCCAGAAAGGCTCACTTTTTTTTGTTTTTTTAGTTTTGAAGTTGAGGGAAGAGTTTCTTCCCAACTCAGCGAACAAATGCAACTGAAATGACCTTGCAGTCGGGGAAATGAGAAGTTGAGCAACACTGAAAGCCAGATATGTTCATGTCCTTAGAAAACACAAATCGATAGGAGATGAGAAAATGAAGGCTATACGGTGAGATTATTGCACAAGCGATGTCAGTCAATATCATGTTACTTGCAGTAACAACAAAGATTATTTTTGCGAGCAAGCAGCCACTAGTAGCATGTGTCTTTGGTCAATGATAGATAGAACATGATAATGCACTTTGGTGTGTACAGCTGATACAGCTGACTCAGTTAGCAGACATGTTCATGGTGAGGAAACCCATTGTAATAAATGGGATTTATTCTATCAATACAGTACCAGGACCCCTTTGCACACATTCTCTATATTTCACCATAAGCTCATACAGGAACAACCCCTGTATTAATTCTCCCCTTGGGGAGGAAGACGTGACTCCAGATGCCTGGCTGGGCCAGGCACCTTGGAAACAGTTCACCTCGGCCTGTGCGGGGATGTCCTGGGCCTGGAGGGTGGGGAATGGATTCCATAGTTAGGCCCATCATCCCATCTACAGTCCTATCTCTCCTCTAATCATCCAGGAAGCCTGTGGGGGGGGGGGCGGCGGCGGCAGGACAAACAGCTACATGTCACCCTCAGATAAGCCCCCACACAAAGTGCCTGGAAGGCTCAGGGGAATACATGACGTCTGAGCCAAAGCATTCCTCTGATGATTACACCCACCTTCATGATGCCTTGTTTATTGTATCTAATAAGTCTCCGGACGCAAGGAGAGGAGAGCATTCCAAGGCAGTCCAAAAGAACTCTGCTAGAAGAGCTTTCTGTGTGTTGCCTCATCATTGCAACATCTGGTGGCCCATATGGGAACCACTAAGGACAACCGAGGCACGAAGAACCTCCCTAGCACAAAACCCAGAAGAACCAAAACTCAGAGCTCTGTCCTCATCTATCTCGTGGGCTTTGAGACACATCCACTCATCCGCGAGGATTCCAAGGTAAGATGGGAGTGATCCTTTTGGGAGAAGATTGACACTGCACAGAGCTAGAAAGCTTATTAGAGAAAAGAGGGCTTTGGCAGTCAGGGGCAGACTGGAGCCCAGGGTCTCCAGGAGAACAGTCCCTGAGAGGGTCAGGTTGGGAACTGGTACTCGGAAGGAATCTGCAGGCAGAGCCTTCCATACAGGTTCACACTGAGGATTCAGATTGGGGTGCAGAAACAGACTTATTATTAATGCATTTGAAACTCACAGGGGCCCCGCTCATCATTGTACAACCTTTACCCACCAGCATACAGGAAGATATAGAAGAAACCCAGAAACACCAGGAATTTAATAGAGAATAGAAAGGGCTAACATCAGACTCCCCAGTCAAGGCTTGTCTAGGTGGAGAACAACTCTGTTTCTGAGTGTTTCATCTTGGTCAATGCCACTCAACTCTGAAGACAAACAAGCCTTGATGTTCTGAAAGTCCATTGACCCAATTCAGGATATTGACGGCAGTAGTATGTAGAACTGGTTAGATTTACAGCTGTTCCTTTGCAGTTTGTTTTATAGCGGCTGTGTGTTATGCTAGGGAAGACTCTACAATGATAAAGCGGTTCAGTTGTCCGTCAGTGTTCCTTCCAGGGTAGTTGCTACACTGGCTTCAAGATGGAAACTCATCACCAATTCTCCAAACATCTCTCCATCTCAGGACTGGTGCTTTGTTAATGCAGCCCTTAGCAACATGAGGATCCCATTTTCTCTCCCTCTCTTTTTTTCCATTTCTTTACAGTCTTCCCTATGAATCTAATAGTCTATTGATTTTTCCATCATCCGAAAGATCAGACTCCACTTTTACTGCTCAGTCATCAGATTAGCTGTCCATTAAGTTGAATTCAGTGGCCTGACTGCTTGTCACCACCTCCGAAGCTGCCCAATCAGCTAATCAACACACAGATAACAACTTCAATTATATATTTCCAGTATTGGGCCTTCTTCTCTTCCCCTTTATAAGAAATTTCTATTTCTGCCTTCACTTTACCCCTGTTTAGCATCTGAATAGACCTTTCATTTCTTAACAATTGTATTTGAAAGGAGATATACTAATGATTGAAAGCGGGATTGGATTATCTGTTGGCAAGGCATAATTTCGAGCAGTTATTTCTACTTCTTCTCTGCACCTGTAGTCTTTGGAAATAAGCTGACACCATAAACACAAGGTGCATGTCAAAGCAAACAAACCTATCAAATTGTGAAAAGTTATTTATTAATTCAGCTATGCAATTTTTCTGTCATGTAAAAAGAAAAGCTACCATCAACAATTAGAGCTGTTTCATCTTATTCATTTATTTTTTAAAAGGGTAAGCAGTGTAGAATCATACTTCCATCACGAAAAGAATAAGACAGGCATCCCTTCTTATCTTAACTTAGGAGTCCGTTTGTGCAAGCAAACAGCAAATAAAGAGATAAGAAGAGGTACAGG
Source organism: Phrynocephalus versicolor (assembly GCA_023846285.1). Lineage (NCBI taxonomy): Eukaryota > Metazoa > Chordata > Lepidosauria > Squamata > Agamidae > Phrynocephalus > Phrynocephalus versicolor. The sequence goes on along the minus strand of JAHTLZ010000379.1, from coordinate 53,680,459 downwards.
CAGGCATGAAGAGAGTTTATCTACTTCCATTGAGCCAAAGAAATATCAGTATGTGTATATATATTTAAGTCAGGTTTTCTCTATCGTTTTGGGCAAAAAGAAGAAAAAGATAACAGAATGAGGCAACGTTAGAGCAACAGGCCAATGCTATCTCTTACAAGGGACTTGTTGGCCCAGAAGAATCAGCCCATGAGTTGTGCCAATGATGAGCTTTGTCACTTTACCCACCATCCATGTAGAAGAAAGTCCATGTGTAGAAGAGGCACCACAGCTGCATTTCTGGAACTCCCTTTTACAATATACACCTCACTGGGAAACATACATAATTAGGTTGCCTAATCCTGTGGAGGGTAATACATATTTATTTATTTATTATTACCATTTTGTATATTGCCCAGCTTTCCCAGAGGAACACTGGGTGGTGAACAACCAGAACTAATGATACAGAAAATAAAATAAAAAAATGGTAATATTAAGACGGGCAAAGCAGGATGGCAGCGCCAAACAGCAAACTGACAAATAGACAGGACTAGAGATGGGCACGACTCAGAAAAATTGTTCGTTTTCGTTTTCGTCTAGGGGTTCGTTTCGGCTCGTTTCCGTTTTCATGAGCTAATTTTCAAAATTTTTTGTTTTCATTTCGTTGCGTAACGAAAACGACAAACGAAAACGAAAACGAATTTTTTTCATTTCTTCCCATTTAGCTCCATTAAGTGCTTTTCCAGTAACGAAAAATGAAAAATGGCTCGAAATTAGTCGTTTCGTTTCTGTTTTCGTTCCAGTTTTGAGCCGTTTTTCGTTTTTCGTTTCGTTACGTAACGGAAACGAAAAACGGAAACGGAAACAAAAATTCCGCTAAGTCGTGCCCATCTCTAGACAGGACCATAACTTCAGCAATCGCCAAAGGTGGCTTTGAACAGCCACGTTTTAAGGTGTTTTTTTAAATGTCAGAAGGGAACTCAGCAAGCCTTATCTCGCCGGGGAGCTGCTTCCAAAGACATGGGCCAGCCACCGAGAAGGCTCGGTTCCAGGTAGGGGACTTATGGGCCTCCCTCGGAGCAGTGACCTGAAGTGAGAAAGTTTGCAATGCTCTGGTGGGCCGGGCCAAAGCTGATCTCTGGGAGATACACTCTGCCAGATCCTCTGGTTCCAAGCCGTGGAAGGTTTTATAAATCAAACCCAGTACCTTGAACCTTATCCGGGAGGCAACGGGCAAGCCAGAATTGGGGTGATAGGGTAATACATCTTTAAATTAGCATGTGAGAGGGCTTGAATGCCAGCATTAGAACATGGGCAGATTTTTCAAAGGAACCCCATTTAAAAGGGAGCCCAGAGAATGAGCATTTGAAAGCATCAGACACAAGACTCAGGATGGGTTGAGTTTTCCCTAGGCAAAAAAACGTTAAGCCACAAATGGAAGCTACTGTCATCTGATCCCTGGAATAAAATGGACAACATAGTTGATGTCAGGGATCAATACATTTTTTGTTTTAGTCTGCAATGTCCAGTCGCATGCCACATGGGTTGAGAGAAAAACATGCCTTCTAAACTTTCTCATTAGTATTCCAGCAGCTCTTGACTGCACAAACAGAGTAGAAAAAAAACTCATCAAAAGGTATTATTGATATGAGAGGGCTAAGTAATTCTCTGGAAAACTGAGCAGAGAGAATAAATTCTATCATGTTCACTTTAGAGTTATGAAGAAGCATCATCTTCAAGTACAGAACCACAGAATAGATTACCTATCTTTGTTCAAAGCAAAGCAAAGAAAAAGCAAAGTGTTCTGCTTATATACCATCCCCTAGTAGTGAAAGCACTCTCCGAGCAGTTTACAGTTTAATTATGGAGACTACACACTGCACACACACCCCAAGTGACTTGGAAGGTCATTTTACCAACCTAGGGAGGATAGAAGGCTGAGTCAACCATGAGCCAGCTACTTAGAATTGAACCTGTGGTCATGAGCACAGTTTTGGCTGCAGTGAAGAAGTTTAACCCCTGCGCCACAAAGCTGAAATTGTTATACAGTGACCCCTGCCTGTTGCAGGGGTTAGGGACCCAACCCGACCTGCGATAAGTGAAAATCCATGATATGTGGATGCAGGTTGGGTCGGGCCTGGGGTGCCTAGCTGGGGGCTCTTGTACTTACCCCAGCCTGGCACTGCCTCAAACGGGACTGCGAGAGCCTTCACGGGCCTTTGAGGGCCTCTAGATGGCTCGGGAAGGCCCAGAAACGCCCGTTTGGGGCAGCGCCAGTCCTTGGGTAAGGGAGGCCTGAAACAGGCCTCCCCCCCCTTAACCCAGCAATATAGCGGGGCCACAATATATGAACCGCGAATGGGCAGGGGACCTCTCTCTCTCTCTCTCTCTCTCTCTCTTTCTCTCTCTGTGTGTGTGTGTTTACATCGTGACCGACTCTTCTGACCCCATGTCCATGAAATTTTCTTGGCAGGGATACTAGAGTGGTTTGCCAGTTCCTACTCCAGGCTCCTACAGCACCTGCTATTCCCTAGTGGACTCCCATCCAAGTACTAACCAGGGCCGACCCTGCTTAGCTTCCAAAATCAGGCGAGGTCGGATGTGCTTAGGGCATCTACAAATGTAGCACATGGTGTCCTTCTAGGTCTGTTCACATTTCGTGCATCTGAAGCATTCCAACAAAGTGTCTATGTCTCTATGAGAAAGTGAGCTCTCAAGAGAAAACTGTGTATGGGCAAAAAAGCCTGTTTGGTGATGTTTTTGAAGGTGTCAAACAATGTGTTCTTCTGCACTCACTTCTTTTTGCAGTGGACCCCGACTCATCTTATATTCTTCCAAGCTGTTTGCTTGTGACATTTTGTGAAAGTGTTAAGGGACAAGACAGCATTCAGGCAGGGTCTGCCTGCCATGTTGTGTTCAGCTTAGACATGTTTAAGTTAAACTGTTACATGTCACACAGATGCAATCTTTGAACTCTTGACATACAATATTCATAGTATGAAACTGTCGCTGGATGTATTCTGATGGGCCATGACTGAATGCAATGCAATACTGTACGTTATAACAAAATTAGAGTGCTGCTAAAGGTTTTACATCTTTTAAGACCAAGGTTTCCATCCAAACACCTAGCTTAGGCCAGCTGAAAATTCTCAAGACGCCTTAACGCTTAAAGAGAACCGCTATGTTCACACAGAGACATTTCTTGTTGTCTTGTTGGTGACGTGGTTGTGAAATGGCTGTCTCACATGTCTGCACCAATAAGTGTAACAGTTAAGATCGCAGTAAGAGATCCTGGTATATCCCTCGAGCTTAGAAAGAGGTTTTTTTTTCAGTTCTGACACAAAACGGTGCCAATCTTCTTAACTATTTACGGCACTAGGCAAAGTCTTTCTTAGGCACCAAAGATCTTTTAAAGGGTATGGTTTTCTTGGTTGACTTTGTTGTCTTTATTTTTGTGTTGTACTTTATTATTTTTTGTTAATGGACCGCCTTTCACTTTTGATCTGAAAGAAACGCTAGTCACCAAATGAATACACATCTTAAAGAAATCAGCAAAACATTATCATTCTCTTTCCATCAATTTTCCTACTGGTGATTAGAGATGGGCACAACTAGGGAAAATGAAGTTTTCGAGTTGTCGTGTGTCGGAGGCGGCCCGTGTCGGCTCGTTTCCGTTTTTCACGAAATTTCACAAAAATTTGTCGTTTCGTTTTTCGTTTTTTCGTCTGTCGTTATACTGGTTTAGGGGGGTAGCGGGCTCCTGGAGGCACCTCTGTGGGGTGGGTGCCTCCTCTGGCCCGCTATGAAGGGAAAGCGGGCTCCTGGAGGCACCTCTCTGGGGTGGGTGCCTCCTATACTCACCCGCCGGCGCTGCTACAAAAGGGCATGCATAGCCATATGGATATGCATTGCAGACGCAGCAGACTGGCAGAGGCACCCCTCTTTTTGGGGTGCCTTCCCTGCATCAGTCAGTGAGAGACAGGCACTTGGGCAGGGTTTGCATGGCACACAAATGCTGCTGCAGGAGTCAGCCAGAGCCACAAGTGATGGACTGGCGGGCTCAGTGTGCACCCACTGTGTCTCACTAAGAAGGGAAGCGTACTTGCGTGTGCAATGCAAGTACAGATCTGGCTTAGGGTTAAGAGAGGGTTAGCGCAAGGGCTAGGGTTAGGCTAGTTACGGGTGAGGTTAGGGTGGGGTAGTGGGGTGCACCTCTGGGTGCCTCTCTGACCCACTAAGAGGACAATGTACTGTGGCATATGGGTAAGGGTTAGGGCTAGGGCTAGGGCTAGGGCTAGGGTAGGGTTAGTGGGCTTTTTGGCACATCCCAGAAGTCTCAGTGGCCAAGTGGCCATGCGATTGGTGGAATGGTTCCAAAAATTTGCATGGTCCACTCCCATGGCCAGCCCATCATTGCACAGGTGTAAATAAAATAACATCAATGGAGAGAGGACAGAGAGGAGACATTTTGTTGCAAGAAAAACCCACTGCTACTGTAAAAATTCTGGCAGTTTTAAAATAGCAATTTTCGCATGTTTCTGTGGTGCTTGTGTGTTTTTGGACCACGATTTTAAAAAAAAATATTGCGGTCGCCGCCCCATTTTCGATCCCCCCCCGCACCGCACCGCATGGCATGGCGAGTCCGGCTTGTTGCTTGCGAGTCCCCACCAGAGCAGCCCAGGACAGGAGAGGGGGGGAGGCTGGAGACCCCCTCCCCCAGAAACCACCCCTCTGGTAGCTGCCCTCTCAGACAGGCAGGCAACCAGGCATATTTTCGCCTGCTTTTTGGGCCAGGAATCGGGGGGTTTAAAACTTTTTTTCTGTGCCGCTTGAATTGCGGCGGCCGATGGCGAGTCCGGCTTGTTGCGGAGCGACTGCGAGACAATGAGGATTTCCCCCACCAGAGCAGCCCAGGACAGGAGATGGGGGAGGCCGGGGACCCCTCCCCCCAGAAACCACCCCTCTGGTAGGTGCCCTGAGCCCTCACTCTGGCAGGCATATTTTCACCTGCTTTTTGGGCCGGGAATCGGGGGTTTTAAAACTTTTTTTCTGTGCCGCTTGAATTGCGGCGGCCAGCAGTGACTCCGGCTTGTTGCGAGCTACTGCGAGACGACGAGGATTTCCCCCACCAGAGCAGCCCAGGACAGGAGAGGGGGGGTCAACCACCCCTCTGGTAGGTACCCTGAGCCCTCACTCAGGCAGGCATATTTTCGCCTGCTTTTTGTCCGGGAATCGGTTTTTTTTTTCTGTGCCGCTTGGCATCGCGGGATCGCCGCGATGCCAGGAACAACAACGACAAATCAGACCCAATTTTTCTTTAGTCGGTTTGAGTTCGAGTTCTGGCGGAGTAATTGTCGTTATCGTTTCCGTTCCGTAACGGAAACGAGGAACGGAAACGGAAACGGGAATTCCGCTAAGTCGTGCCCATGTCTACTGGTGATATCAAGCATTCGAGCTGGAGAGGCAGGCTTTCCCTTCACAAACATTTTGCTTTTTGCTCCACAGTCTACCTTTTTAAGCTTCACAGGGGAAACACAAACAACTCCTAAATCCTTTGCATTATGTTTCAGCTCATAATTTCTCCTGTGTTCTTTTTACTGCTCTTTCCCCACTCCAGTTATCCAAGTTATTTTCTTTGGCCAGTATCCTATGGTTAGTCCCAACTATAGCAGATCCATTGACATAATAGCATTATTTACATATTCAGTAACTGATTCAACTGGGATAAGCACTAGGACACTGGCTTCTGGAATTAGCACCAACCCAATTAGGGTTAGGGTTAGGGTTAGGGTTCCAAGTTAAATCCATCTGCACTGGATCATCTTTTGCCCTCCCTCTCCTGGAACAATGAGATGAAGATACGTGTTGGGTATAACTAGGGCCATTTGATTAAACTTTTAACCACACACAACCCGCAACTACCCCACCCCACCCCAAACTCGTACCTGGCCAGATATAATGAGGGTACCCTCCCCAGGTGCCAGCCGTTCTTTCATTTAACTGAGACACCAGTGGCCGGGGTGAGAGGGCCCTGGCACCCCTTATTGTGGCAAGAAAATATTGGTATCCTAGTTGCCACAATGCTGCATGCAATAGCACCAGGTGTGCCAATTGGGAGCTCTTTGATTCCTTACTACTGCCATAGCAAGGGTAAGGGCTAGCTGGACAGCGGACAGGCTCAATGAGTCATTGCATAGTTCTTCCCCCAGCCTTGCCACTCGCAAAGTAGCCATAGGTAAGTTCACCTGCCTGCCTCTCTCTGGGAGGCCTGGGCAAAGAGTTTCCGTGGTGCAGGGATCCAGGTCATGGAGATGAGCCTTTGCTATAGTTGTTCAACACCAGTAAAACATGTACAGTTTTACCAATTGTTTCTCCAAGAAAACTGTACTTTAAAGGTAAATAATGAAATCTGTCTCCTTAAAGGTAAATAATGAATTTCAGATTTGTGCATTCATCAGCAAAGTAAATTTCTGACACACCTTTTGTTTTTAAAAGCACAACCTGTTATTGATAAGCTGCTAAAACTACAGGAAAAGAGATTTAATTTAAACATTGGGAAGAACTTCCTGCTGGTTAGAGCTGTTCGGCAGTGGAATATGCTGCCACGGAGGGTGTGGAGTCTCATTTTTGGAGGTTTTTAAGCAGAGGCTGGATGGGCATTTGTCGGGAGTACTGTGATCGGGGGGGGGGGTCCTGCATGGCAGGGGGTTGGACTGGATGGCCCTTGAGGTCTCTTCCAACTCTATGATTCTATGATAATGTAGTTCTCTTCAGGAAAATGAGTCTAGTTTCTACACCTATGATTACATGTAGGGCATAATTCCAGTTGTACTCAACAACAAGTTGTGGTGGAAAACTGACAAGGGCCACCTCAATGCTCCCTGGAGCCTTCGGACAGAGATGCTCTTGTGGAATTCTTTCTGCATGATCCACAGCAATCCCATTGGTCAGTCGTGTATAATATGTGCCAGAAAGTTGCACCTGATTTACAGAGACCTAATGGGGTTTTCAAGACAAGTGAGATAGTCAAGGAGCAATGTAACCACTTCTAACCCACACCACCCTTTGGGTTTTCAGGGCCAAGCAGGGATTTAAATCCATGTTTTGAGTCACGCAATCTACTGTTATAAGTTACATTGGTTAACAAAGTGCTGCCTGTATCACCCCTTGTGCACTAATTAATAAGACAGTTGCACAGCTAGCAATGCATGCAGTGACATTAACTAGTGGCAATTCGCTGCTGAAATATATATATATATATATTTCTGACAGTGTCAGAACTAATCTACAGGATTCTGTCCATCATTATCACTCACACAGCTCTGGGATTCTAGAATTGCTGAGCCGTCTTTGCAAGGGGGCATAAATGAATTTCTGATCCAAAGGTTTTCCATTCTTTGCATCAGTGCTTCATTTAGATCTTTGCTCGTGAGCAGTCTGCTGCAGCATCAAGGTCAGGACCCTCCCTCTGCCCACACTTAGAAGGTGACAAAGGTACAGGAGCACACATGCTGCTCATTGACTTAGAACAAGGATGCACCTGTGAAGATTCTGTTTGGCTGGCAATATAATTAACACAGCTCTGAGTAGGAATAAGTGAGAATTTCTGTTCAGTTCATCTACATTCTCTACCTCTTGTGTCTAGTCTCCAAGATGAAAGCAAGACACCAAGCACTTCTTCCTCCACACCATCATGCCTGCATATTTTTACAATATGACCCAACACAAACTAGAGTATTTTCCTTTTGTGAAGCTGCACACATGCACACAACCCACCACCACCACCACCAAGAACAGCAATATCATCATCATCATCATCATCATCATCATCATCATCATCATCATCATCATCATCAACAACAACAACAACAACAACAACAACAACAAACAACATCACTGTTTACGGCGGGGACTGTTTTTGTTTTGTTTTCTTCTCAATTACTATGTAAGAATAAACCAAGTCAGAAGTCACACCCTTGTGCTTTCCACACCATAGTTCCATGTGCTGAGGGATGGAAAAGGCACTCAGAAAATTCTTTGTCCTCATCATTTCAGACACTGTCAACTCCATCAGAAAATTCAGAGGAGGATTTTTTTTAAAGACCACAAGACCCCTCACTTCTCATCCAGGCCCAGAAGATGAAC
>JAHTLZ010000379.1:53651357-53668304 GCA_023846285.1 Phrynocephalus versicolor | reverse complement strand
ACACACACACACACACACACACACACACACACACACACACACACACACACACACACACACACACACACACACACACAGAGAGAGAGAGAGAGAGAGAAACCATTGGCTCACTTGTGATCATGCTCCTGTGCTTGTATTACAAGGCATTGCTTGTTGATCAAGGCATTGCTTGTTGATCAAGGCATGATCTGCTCCTGTGCTTGTATTACAAGACATTGCTTGTTGATCAAGGCAAAACTTAGAATAAATGTTTGCTTGTCTTGCAGAAGTGTCTTAAATCAAGCTATTACTGTAGCTCAGTCTTGTTACCTCAAGTAAAAAAACTGCTGGAGACATTATCAGTTGCATGCAACTATCTATTGCTGATTTTTAACATGCACCAATTCACATACAAGCATCACACCATTCATGTTATACCAGCATAACTAAGCATATGAATAGGAAAAAGGTTTGCTTGATGTTTGCGCAGTCGTGCACTTTTCTACAAGGTTGGATATCTGTATACTGTATACAGAAACTTTTCTTTTATATAGGAAAAAAGCAAACTGTTCTGCTTATTTACCACCCCATAATGCTTCAAGCACTCTCTGGGTGGTTTACAATTTAATTATGCATGCCACACATTGCCCCCACCAGAAGCAGAGTGGGTACTCATTTTACTGACCTCAGAAGGATGGAAGGCTGAGTCAATCATGAGCCGGCTACCTGGGATTGAACCCCAGGTCATGGACAGAGTTTTAACCAATGTGCCACAAGGTTAGAAGACATTCAGAATCCCCACCACTCCTAATCTGGGAATATTTGTAAATGCTAAGGAGCTTCAGAATCTTTAAGCAGAATGGAGCACCTACTTCAGAGAGCAAACACTGAGGACAGCTATCAGCAATGCCTTCCTCCAACCACTTCCTCATCTCAGAGGACAAAGATTTGTGCATCACTCAGCATAGCTTACTGTGCTTCCCCCGTCTTATTCTACTATCTTCACGTAGTGATGAAGAAGCTTACGTTTCAACCACTGGTCCTGCAAACAGGTGCCATCTTGCCTTTGGCCTCAAGCAGAAGACAAGATGGCGCCTGTCTTGGTACAGCCCTTTCCAAATCTGGATTGCTGACACTGTCTTTCAGACTCTGTTTTGAAAGCACACAAAGCGCTCCCTGAAAAGGGCAACTCCATCCAACACTGGAACCAGCATCTCTCAAGTTTTGAAATCTGAACTAAAATTGATCAATGTGGAGGTGATTTTCTGCTTGGAAGAACTATTTCTGAGTGAAACAAAAGCCAAGTGCCAGTTGCTCAAGAGTCTCCGATACTTCTGAGAGACTCCCCATTATGTAGACTAGAGATGGGCATGAATCAAAAAAATGGCATTTCGTTTGTTGTTTGTCATTTGGAGGCTCTGTTTCGGTTCGTTTCTGTTTTGCGTCAATTTTTGCAAAAAAACCGTTTTCGTTTTTGTTCATTTCATTACCATTTTGTTACCATTTATTTTGATTTTTTGTGATTTTTTTTAGGATTTTAAGCAATTCACTCATATTGCAGTAACGGAAACGAAACGCACGGCAAAATTTCCAGTGTTTCTGTTCGTTTAGTTTCATTTTAAAGACAAAATTTGTTTGTTGTTTCGTTAGCTAACGAAACGAAAAAACGAAAATGGAAACGAAAAGCTCTAGTAGTATAGAAGCATCCCATCTTGCTATTAAATGCATATGGACTCAGGATATCACATTTCTAAAAAAAACATTACAAGAAGGTGCTTCCTCAAAATAAACCTGAACAGGGATGTGTAAATAAGGAATGGAGAAATCTATGTGGAACAGAGGCTCTTTAAAGTCAAGTTATCTATTTTATTGCACTACACTTAACTTCCTTTGCATTATGGCCTAAAGTTAAATGAATGCTGATCGTGCTCGGGGACTAGAGCACTATGAATTTATATTAAAAATGCAGAAAGTACAGTATACACAAAGGTGCAATCTATTGACTATGTCAGTAATAGCAGCATTTTCATTTTCCTGTTGTAATAGAAGTCACCGCATGCATTCAGAATGGATTCTCGGGCTTTATTAATCTCATCAAAGGAGCTGTCTTGGGTTTGGAATGCTATTGATTTAAAAAAAAAAACAGACAGCCAGTATTCCTTTTCTTAAGTCCCTTTATCAATCCATGCCACACTGTCATTTTTGCAACCTACCAGTTCTAAGGCAAACTTACACAACCCTTCATGTTCGATTGTTGCATCACAACTGACTCGTGGTACTTTGAAGACTAGCAAGTTTAATTTGGCATATGTCTTCGTGGCTGGGTAGTTCAGTGGTTTGGGCATTTGGTTGAGAAGCCAGAGGTTCGGAGTTCAGTAACCCACTGTGTCTCTTTGACAGGGGCCAGAGACAATGATCCATTGGGTCTCTACCAGCTATGCGGTTTTTAAGATTACTATTATTAAGACTGACGCCTGCTTCAAGATCAGGGACACATTTAATTTATTTATTATTTATTTATTGGGCTTATATACCGCCCGTCTTCCCGGAGGAACTCCGGGCAGTTTACAACAAAGACAGTATAAACAGTAACACACAATTAAATAAAACAATTAGAACAGGTAACAAACGAATCAATTAAAATAGCAATTAACAATAGCAGATAGTGGGGGGGGGGACCTTTTTTAGTCACTGAACGCCTCCCGGAAAAGGAGAGCTTTTAATGCCTTCTGGAAGGCTGGCAGGGACTCTGCTAGGCGCACTTTGGTGGGGAGATGGTTCCACATAGTGGGGCCAGCCACAGATAAGGGTATTTTTGTTTCAATTTTCTTCTTTTTTTTTTTCAAAGTTTCAAGGTGGGGGTGTTTTTAAAAAAAGGTGTTCTGTTATATTTCTGCTACAAACATACCAACACATGGACGGCTTTTAAAAGCAAGGCTAAAAATATCAAAATGTATTACTGTCCACAATATAGCAATATTCCACGGGAGTATTGTGAACAGTTCCACTCTGGAAATAGTCAGCAGGTAAATCTCCAACCTGGTCGAGGGGTTGGGTTTGTGATCATTGGGTCCCCTTCTAGTTCTACAAGTCTATGATTAAGAACAAATAAGAACATGAGTTCTTGACAAATATAAAATGGCTTAATTGTCTGAATTGTTTATTTTGATTGTGAGCCTCCCAAATACCTTTGGGTAAGTGGGCAGCATAAAAACTATATCAATCAATCAATCAATCAATCAATCAATCAATCAATCAATCAATCAATCAATCAATCAATCAATCAATCAATCAATCAATCAATGGCCATTTCAAGGCTCAAAGGGCGGTGGTTATGTGGGATGGGGATGCAGGAACGTCCTGCCCTACTCATCCCCAGCCTACCTAGGAGACCAGCAGAACTTCTCACTTTCTCAATAAAGGTCTGCTGTAAACAGAATCAAAACAGCACTCCCAGCAAGAGTGTTGTTCACAGAAACACTACACTCATGTGGGTGATTAAAGTGCACTTTCAGCACCTATGGAGTGCTTCATGGTAAACATGCAGCAATCTGCAGGATAGAAACATAGGTATATATGAGGTATGCTTACCCCTGAGTCTATATCCTTCCAGACTGAACACCTGATTAGGGCTATTCTCTGCCCCAAATCTAGCCATTTCTAGCTCATATGAAGTTCCCATCAGATTGTTTGTGAAGATTCTCAGTCATCCAGGTGAGTTTATCTGGAAGTTGAGTCATGGCTACTGGACTTCTTTTTTGATAGAAACGTTTCACTGCTCATCCAAACAGCTTCATCAGTCCATCAGATTACTGTCAGATGCTTATAAAATTGGGGCATTTAATTCTCAGAATTATGGAATCTTAGAATTGTCGAACTGAAAGGAGACCAAGTGGTCACCAGTCCAACCCTTGGAGAAGCAGAGAATTCACTGTTGGAGCATCCTTGATCCAATTCTACTTCGAAACCTACAACAAAAGACATACCACTAACCAGTGAAGTTTTTCCCTCCTCTATTGTTGAACAGCTCTTATGGCCAACAAGTCCTTCTCTTTATTTAGACAAAGTTTCTTGTCTCTCCATTTGATGTTTCACATTCTACTCACTGGTGCCACAGGAAGCAAGATTACTCTGCCTCCTCACAAGAGCCCTTTAAATATTTAAGGGACACTCTCAACTTTCTCTCTTCCAGGATAAACAACATTTAACCATTCTTCACAGTGCTTGGTTTTCATATCTCCTTCTAGCATTGTCATTCATCTCTGCATATTTTCCAGCTTGTCGATATATATTTATTAAACCAGGAAAAAAATGAACCCCAAATCCAGAACTAGAAACAGTGTGCTGAGAGAGAGAGAGAGAGATTGAGAGAGAGAGAGAGAGATGCCCAAAGCAGAATAGAGTGCAATTATTGCTTCCTTTAATCTGGACTCTAAGCTAAGTAGTAAGGGACAGACATCCCTTTAAAACCTCCACTCAGGCAGCATGACATCGAAGGAAAGCCTGTCTGAAGAGAAAGACCTTCACCTGTTTGTGGAAGGACTACAAAGATGGGGCCCGTCTGGCCTCCTGTGGGAGGGAGTTCCAGAGTCTGAGAGTAGCAACAGAAAAGATCCCAACCAAATACTGTACACCTATGAAAGCAAAGTGTTCGGCTTATACAGTCACTCCCCGCTGATCGCGGGGGTTAGGGACCCATCCCACCCACGATACATGAAAATCCGTGATATGTGGAAGCGGATGGGATGGGGCCTTGGGACAGTGGGGCGATTGTGCGCCTGTCCGAGGCTTTTCAGAGAAGCACAGGGGCGGCGCAGAGTGACCCGATCGCCCCTCGCCCCCCGCGTGGCTCTGAGGCTTCTCGGAGGAGCATGGGAGGCAGCGCGGAGCAACCCGATCGCCCCCCGCCGCCCCCCGCATGGCTCCGAGGTGCAGGTACTGCGATCCCGCAATGTAGTGGGACCGCAGTATCTGAACCGCGAAATGGCGGGGGGTGACTGTATAACACCCCATACCACTTCAAGTAGTCTCTGGGTCATTTACAGTTTAATTACAGTACACAGGCTACATATTGCCCTTCCCCCAGTAGCTGGGTACTCATTTTACCGACCTCAGAAGGACGGAAGGCTGAGTCAACCCTGAGCTGGCTACCTGGGATTGAACCCCAGGTTGTGAGCACAGTTTTAGCTGCAGTATAGGAATTTAACCACTGTGCCACGAGGCTCCTTGAAGGTTGTAGGACCAACAGAAAGGCCCTTTCTGATGATCTTAGCACCTGAGAAGGATCTTAAAGGGAGACACAATCTTTGAGATAGCTTGAACCCAAAACAATTTAGATCTTGGAATTATGTCCAATGTTGCACTTGCTTCCTCCCACCCCACCCCACAACATCACACTCCTGACTCACACTTACCATTTCAACTCCAACAAGACTGTTTTCTTTCAACAAACAGTTCTGCCCTTCCAGCATTTTATTCCATTTTAGCATACTTTTTTTTTATTGTAAACCACTTTGGTTATTTAAAAAAAAATACATGAGTAGGACACAAGTAGTTGCTAAGCTGCTAAGCTGAATAAAAGCATTGAAATCAATAAAACGTGTTTTACATGCCTTTAAATATTATCAAAGATTACTCTTTCCTGCAGAATGGGATGAGTGGTTTAACTCATTTGATCTGGATGTGGTGGGGGAGGGGAGAGAAAAGAAAAGAAAACTCTCTTACAGAAATCCAGGGAGATGTTATGGAAATGTCTTCACACCCTGGTAGAAAACTCCAATCATCTGCCTCCTAGAAGATTACCAACATGCCAAAAGATTCCACTTGCTGTTCTTAGATTAATCAGGTTTTGCTGCAAACAAATCTTGATTGACAGGAGATTTGCATCCTCTAAGAGCCGTGCCTCCATTATAATGAGAAATGAGAGAGAAAAGCCCACCCCAATGTGGCTTTTTTCCGCTTACAATTTAAACCATATCGGCACAAAATTCATTGTCTGAGACTTGATTTCAGGACCCCCAAATGCTTTAATTTATTCATTAATCTCATGCCCAGGCTTCCTGCCAACAAAGCACAGTATCCAGAATCCAGTTATTTATTTATTTTACCCCAGACTAGAATTGGGCATGAATTGATTTGGCCGCAGTTTGCTGAAATTCGTTGGTGATGCAACATAGGTGCTGCACTTTTTGTCCTCCTACCCCACGGCCAGCTGCACCACTCACAAACCTCCCTTGCTCTGCCTTGTTGGAATGGATGGCTGTTAGAGGAGTGGAAAGTAGTCTAGGAGGAGGATCCAGGCAGCATGCAGAAGCTGGTGAGTAGAGCAGCCAGCCAGGGCAATGGGGAAAGGGAAGATGCATCACCATGACAAATTTCACAAAATTGGGCCAAATCAATTCATCTCCATCTCTACCCAGGACAATTCCTCCAGCAGGCTTTCCTTTCTGCATACAACTGCCAATTTGGCACAAAACCAGACCATGGTTTGTATGGCCCCAGACTTCCAATCAACACTATAGAATATTTTATGGTGCACTATATTATTGGCAAGCACCAATAAAATAAAGAGGGAACTACTGAACAGTTGTCTTTCTGGGCATGGATTTCCTCCAGTTAGATGTACGCCACTGATATTTATATCATAAGAGTAAGGCACAGCACAAAGCAAAACTTAGTGGGAGAGATACAACTGAATCTGAAGCACATAGGTTCATGTTTTGTTTTGGTTTTTTTAATTCTTCTGTTCAGAGCTTGGGCTCTCCAGTAGGAAGTGATCTCAGGTAGCACATCCATCTTTCAAATTGCCCTTTAAAAACTCTTGTCTCCTTCTTTTTCCTCTTCAATTTTGCCAACATGCTGAGACAGACTGAAATGGCAGCAACTCTGAAAACTGGCTGGAAAAGTTTCTGCCACTCAGCACCTAGCAGGTTCCCCTCTAGCCTGACGAAATAGTCTCTCATTCCCTCTTGCTAGTTCCAGCACAGAGAGGCTAGAGTGTAACAATGATTTGCTTGCCCAGATCAAGCTGTAGTCCTTCAGATGTGGGAGGGTCAGCATGGACTCAAAGGCCACTTCCAGCTGGATTCAAGGGAGCTGATCAGCCCGTGAGGACCTCTAGGTGCTTCCTTTTCGGCTTGCTTCATCCGGATGCAAAGAACCTTGTTCTGTGTCGTCCCAAACTTCCAATTAGCTCATTCAACATTATAAACTATTTTGTAGAGCTCTGGCCGTTACTTCACGAGGTGCCTCGCTTCGAATTGACCTTGCCTTTGATTTGAATTCGGAGGCGGTCACGTGGTGGTCACGTGGTCTCCCTTCGCTCCCACCCCCGTTTCTCTGTACTCACGCGGGGCATTTTTGGGACCGAATCGATTACTACCTCATGTGCTCCCTTCGCATTAGAAAGCTGATTTGCAACGTCCGGTTCCACTCTCCTTTTATTTTTTTAAAAAAAATTACTCGGCGTATCGATGCATCAATGCTTGGCTGTCATTCACGACAGAGCGTGGTTACTGTATGATCCTGTGTTTTGTTTCCTGGCATCATTGGCAGCCCCCCGCCGCCGCCGCCGCCGCTACTCGGGGGGAGCCCCGCATGGCACAGCCGCCCGCCCTCCGCCGCTTGCACGCTGCCTGCCCCGGGTGCCCTGCTCTGGCCGGGCGAGGCGGCAGCGGCTCCTCCTGCTCCCGCCGCTGCCGCCGCCGCTGCCACCGCCACCGCCGCTACTCGAGCGAGGAAGTAACAGCGCAAAGCGATGAAACAATATAGCGATGCATCGATATCCCTGTTTGAATATTTTTTAAAAAAACTTGAAATAAAAGCCAAAAACCGAGACCACACGTGACGTTGGGAGCGAAGCGAGATGCGAAGCGAAAAGATTCCCGGCCCCTGGCAGGGGAATCACTCACCCCAGTTGGAGCACGGTAAAGGGGGCGTGGTCAGGGTGACGTCGCAGCCAAAAAGGAGGAGCGTGCGGACTGAAGCAATCGGTTCACACAGAAATGACGGCTTGCCGCGAAGCGAGCGGCTCGTGAAGTAACGGCCTCTGTCTTAATTGTAGGCAAGAGGGGTGGAGGTGGGGAGATGTTTTGATTTCTACTATAGCAGGGGTGGGAGCAATAAATACGTAGGCCACAACTGGCCCTCAACAAGGCTAGCTCTCTCCATGATTTAAAAACAGCCAGACGTTTCTGGGGGCTGGTTTGGCCAATCAAAGACTATTTTCTCACTCTGGGCCCATTTTGTATCCCCCAAAATAAACCCCCTCCCCCAACGGAATTGGCCTTCTATTCAACTTCAGCTTTGTAAAAAAAAAAAAAAAGTAGTTGTGGTCCGCCAGAGGTCCATGGAGGTAAACATGGGGTGCGGGGTGGCTCTTTGATCTTTAATGTCTGCCCGCTCCAGTGCTGAAGGAAGTGCTTTTCGGCACTGCACATTAGAGATGGGCACGAAAAGAGCAATTTTTCGTTTTAGTTTTTGTTTTTTCATTTCGTTACATAACGAAACGAAAAATGACTTTTGTCTCCAAAATGAAACGAAATGAAATGAAACACCATAAATTTTGTCGTGTGTTTCATTTTCATTGCGGCAAATACATTGAACTGTAATGAATGCTAACGAAACAGCAATTTTTCGTTTTCGTTTTCATTTTTTCATTTCATTACGTAACGAAACGAAAAATGACTTTTGTCTCCAAAATGAAACGAAACGAAACGAAACACCACAAATTTTGTCATGTGTTTCATTTTCGTTGCGGCAAATACATTGAACTGTAATGAATGCTAACGAAACAGCAATTTTTCATTTTGTTTTCATTTTTTCATTTCGTTACGTAACGAAACGAAAATGATTTTTTTTTGCAAAAATTCACGAAAATGAAAATGAACCAAAACGGACCCCCTAAACGACAAACGACAAACAAAACACCATTTTTTTGAGTCATGCCCATCTCTACTGCACATGGATGGAAGCCACACAACATCTGTAGGCTTATTCATTAGCCATTTCCCCCAGAAAAGCCTAAGCTGTGATTTCAAGCAAGGTTCTATTGCCTAACTAGAAGAAAACAAAACAAAACTCAAACACTATCGTCTATTATCGGATAGCAGAAAATGGATACATCAAAGCATTCTATTTTGTTGATGGGACGGTCTTTCAAAGGCCAACACCCAAATCCACCCTTACACTTTCCTTAGACATGCTGACATGCTAATAAATGCTTAAAGCACTGTGGCTTGTAGGGTGCAAACTTAATGAGCAAGTTCTTATTCCCACAATATTTGAGATGGACCAGGTTCTGGATTCTTCTTATCAGTCACCTTTTGGCACCCAGCCACCGGCAGGCAGTTCATTACTACTACTGTCCCAAATACTGCTGCTCTGCTACTCTCCAGTCTTTGATCTGTCTTTTTAAGCTGAAGTTCTGACATCGGAATCCCAAACTTGTGTTCCTACTGCCTGTCTTCCTCCCAGACCTCTACAAAGGTGACACCAGTGGTCATTGTTTTCCTTTGCTTTCTGGGGATTAATTTGTAACTTGGCTTGAATACACAGCTCACCTCGGCCACTTTGAAAGCCTCCAACTTGCCTTCAACAGCTTGCCGCTGCTGCTAAGATTGCCTCATATCTGATTCCCTGCACGTTGCAACATCAGTATCAAGGCACTATCCTGAATAAAACACTCCACGAAGGCCGGAACTGCCGTTGGGCACTGAGTGACCTCTTGAGCTCCTCTGTCACACATCCCTTCTGGGAGAGCAGCTTTATAGCAGCAAACTTCTGCAGTTCCTGCAGCTGCATCTTTGGCCACTTGCGAGCCTGTTCTTTCCCCAGACACAATGTTTCCAAATATAGCTGAGTCTGATTTTACATTGTGTCATTTCTATCTACAAAATCCAAATTTTCGTCTCCCCACCCCCTACAATTGGCAGAAGTGGTGGTTGAAGAGGGAATAGTAGTAATTACAGTAGGACCATGGTATCCACTGACAATTAGTTCCAGGCCTTCCTGTGGATAATGAAAACCATGGATAAGAGAGAACACCAAAAAGCCCAAAAACTTCTGCTTTGTGACAGTACAGTAGCTTGCTTTATGATTGCTGTTTTGTGACAGTAGCTTGCTTTATGGATGCTGAATTGTTTATTTAATTTTCCCCCTGCCAACTGTGGATAACTGAATCAGTGGATAATGAATCAGTGGATATGGGGGTCCTACTGTAATCCATACAAATTTATTTCCTACTGCTGGATCAATGAAGCAAATTTATTCAGATCATTTACCTGCAGATTATCTTCAGGGGAGCAGGTGAAAAGTCTCAAGATCTTCTCTACTAACCAAGCAAAAGTGTTAGGTCACAGATATTTGTTGACTTCTGGCATCTAGAAAAAGGATGGTGCAAAACCCTTGATCCCCAACAGGCTTAACGTGGCAGCACATTGTGTGCAGGTATAATAGGATCCTGTATCTGCTGGGGAGTGGTTCCAAAGCCCCCTGTGGGTACTGAAAATCACAGATAATAGTAAATATTCTATGTATACACACATGTACATACACACACATTTCAGAAGCCCCCATGAACTGATGTGTGGTTTGTCAGTTGGTGGGGGTAAAATTCATGGTTCGTGGTTCATCACTGTTGATGAACCACAAATCAGGACAAACTGCCATTTTGGTGGTTCAGCCCCAGCTCTAATGATGTTTACAGGTGGTCAATGCCAGGACATATCTATGTAACTTGTTTAGAAGGAAAATTTCTGATTCCGGACAGCCTGAAAAAATAACAATTCCACCCCCACCCACCCCAGTATTTTTTAAGCAAGAGAAGAAGCTCTGAAGCTCTGAAATCACCTTAGGAGCTGCATGTGCTACTTTCCTTAGAGTATTGGACTGGAACTTGGAGCTCGAAGCTCAAGTCCCTACTGAGTCATTAGAATCTTTAGGCGACCTTGGGCCAGTCATTTTCACTAAATGTAATCTCATTTTATGGGTAAAGTGGAGAGTAAGAGATGCATTATGCCTTCTTGAGATCTTTGGAGGAAATGCCAAAACAAATTCCAGGTGTGTCCAACCACACTTGGCCAATAAAAGAATTCTGATTCTGAAAAGTGGATACTACATAGTTGGGCTTGCTATGCCATCTGAGAATCCTGCTTAGATCCCAACAATCAGAAAGGTCCTAGGGATGCAGCTTAAGAAAGAACATCTGGTATATATTCCAGTATCTTCCATAAG
Organism: Phrynocephalus versicolor; assembly: GCA_023846285.1. Lineage (NCBI taxonomy): Eukaryota > Metazoa > Chordata > Lepidosauria > Squamata > Agamidae > Phrynocephalus > Phrynocephalus versicolor. Next base: position 53,657,093 of record JAHTLZ010000379.1, on the reverse strand, counting down.
ATCCAACCCAGAGGTTTACTTCCACCTGTATTGCAATTAATAGGATTAACTTTTGAGCAAACATATTTTAGATTGAGTGAATAGACATGTTGTTATACTGTAGAATCATAGAAGAGTGAAGTTGGAAGGGACCTATAAGGCCATCAGGTCCAACCCCCTGCTCCATGAAGGAATACAAATCCAAGGATATTGGCGAGGTGGTTATCCAAAATCCACATCCCAGCTTCTTTGCTGGGATTACAATTAGTATTTGCATTTGAAAGTGATTGCAAATTAAAGATATATTTGGCATCATGTTCAATGTCTCCATCGCATATGCCCATTATATAAAGCTTGAGAAGCTGGGGAGGGCTGCAAATTCTAGTCCAGCTGTTTACAGGCATCTGCGATCCTATCAATATAGAACACAACCAACAAAACAAAGCATTAGAGCAGGCTTGCCCAAACTTTTTGTAAGGAGGGCCAGATTTGGTGGCTGAGAATGTGTCAGGGGCAGGTTGCACAAACCCGCACAATGGCTGGCTGGCTGGCCAGCCCGCCCAGCCCCACAAGCTTCCCAGTGGTGCTGCTGGTGGTGGCCCGCCCCCTCGCCCACCCACCCAGCCCCACAGGCTTCTGCTCACCAGCCGGCCGGCCAGCCGGCCCAGCCCCTCAAGCTTCCCGGCGGTGTCAGTGTTGGCGGAAGATTTAAAAAAAAAACATGGGGCGAAGGAAGGGGAGGGGGCAAGCCAGCCAGCCGCGGGCCACTCAGAATGGCCTGTTGGGCCAGATTTGGCCCGCGGGCCGGACTTTGGGCAGGCCTGCATTAGAGCCGATTGGATGACACAGTGGAAGGCTGCAAGGCCAAGGAAAAGATTAGCCAAGAAGTGACGAAGTGGTGTCAAAAAGTTAAACATTCTGCAGCACAGTGAATATGTTTGCAAGTAAGGGTCAATAGTAGCTAAAAACGAGGGATGCTTTTTGTAATTTGCTCAAAGCCAACATGAACAAAAGCAGGCAATACAGCCTCTACCTGAATTTCCTTTCCAATTGTCGCTAATTCCAGGCTATATAAAAGAGTACCAATTTTGAGATGATCTTACTGCCGAAAAATACAAGTCAAGGCAATATCCAAAGATGGCATGAAGAGGCTTCTGGAGTTATTCAACCAACGAATTAATTTTTCAGCACCGTAAATAATAGACGGCAAAAAACAGTTTGTGAACATGAATGGATGGGATGTCCAAAGACCTGTCTCTTTAAAAAGTCAAGATGTATTAGCACACATTTATGTCTTACAGATAGCAACTTTTGAATTGCACAGTGGTATTCATCATCATCACCCTAGTAATCAGCATTGCTTTGTTTATGCCTTTATGACCAGTGATGGGCAGCAGTTTCAGATGAACCCTAAAATGTTAACCAACGTGGCCTGAACCGAACCAATTTGTATGTGGGACAAATCCAAGTGGAATGGCCCGGTTTTTTCTTTCTAGGATAAACAAAAGTGAATGTACAAATCCATTCAAATACAGGGCAAAAGCAATTCCAATGGGATAGGTAAAGGTAAAGGTTCCCCCAGCACATGTGTGCTAGTCATGTCCAACTCTAGGGGCGGTGCTCATCTCCATATTCAAGCTGAAGAGCCAGTGTTGTACAAGTCCATGGCCACGTGGCTGGCATGGCTGCAAGAAAACACTGTTTTACCTTCCCACTTTTTATGGCAGTACATATTTATCTACTTGCATTGACATGCTTTCAAACTGCTAAGTTGGCAGGAGCTGCGGTTATCAGTGGGAGCTCGCTGCGCTGCATGACACCTGGGATTCGAACCACCGACCTGCCAAATTTGCAGCCAACAGTTTTCGGAGCCTTAGTCTGCTGACCCACCACGCCCAATGCGATACAAATCCCTAAAACCCAAATTTTCCTTCATTTTATCTCTCAGGATGGTCAAACCATTCTGGGTATTGTAGTCCAAAGTATGTATCTTCTTTTACTGTTAGATGCTTTTTGTCATAGGTATATAAAAAATAACTGTGGAATTGCAGAGCTGGAAGGGAGTCTGTAGATCACCAAGTCCAGCCCCTGTCAAGGAGGTACAATAGGGAACCAAACTTCCAAATATACCTCTGTATTTATTATTGTAATTATTTTTAAAAATGCTTTTTGGGGGTCCTATTTGCTTTGTCCTATTATTTATTTATTTATTTATTTATTTATTTATTTATTTATTTATTTATTTATTTATTTATTTATTTTATTTTATTTTATTTAACTTATATGCCGCCCACTACCCAAAGGTCTCTGGGCGGCTTACAATCCAAAAAATAAAACAATTTAAAATAGTTAAAAGTAAAATATCAATAAATCATCAATAAAACCTTACAGTAAAATCATTATTCTAAAATTGTCATTATCAAATGTTCTCCAGTATTTCTTTTGTCCCATTGACACGGTGAACAACTAGATCCACTCTATGCATTCTTAAATCCCTCCAATCCTTCCACAAATGATGGGATTGCTAATTTAGCACATCCATGTGTGTTTAAAAATATCTGATACCTAATGTGCTCTGCTTTAATTGGAGCAGAGTTAATAGCGTTCTGAAAGGCTTTGCTTACAAACTGCACAAGTAAACCCACAGAAGACATTGGAGCTACTCCAGAGTAAACAGTTTGGGGATTTGAGCTCAGATAGCTCAGTGTTCCATAACTGATGGCTCAGCTTTGTTAAAGAAATTGCAGGTTTTAATCAGGGTTCCAGCAGACCATCCCTGAGGTCTGTTGTCTCTTACTTTGACAAATGGCTTATTTTCTAAGCAATTTGCTACTTTAAAGTTTTATCAGAGCAATCTGTCTCTCCTCCCCACCCAGTCTCATGAGGACATTGGCTCTGCTGCCAATGTTGAAAATCAAAGTTGTGTCATACTTATTTATTTATTTGTACATAAAAATAAATCTGCACCGTGTTCTGCTCTGGGTCATCTCCCTGCCAAGTTTGCGAGTCTTAAATGACTTTTGGGCTGTTCGCAGGGTTTTATATAATTGGTTGCCGGTTAAGTGAACAGCTGTATAATCCTTGTTTATACATTTTTTTGTAGAAATGATTACAGCTGCCTTCCTGAGATCTGTCAGTCAAGGGAAGACGGGAGTGCAATCTATTTAAGGGCGCCTCAAGCACTGCAAATGAGGTTCTCTTTTTTTCTCAGCGCTTTCTCTTTGATAGCTTCAGGCCTGCCTTGTAAACACGGGTCCTTTGTGTGATAAGTGCGGAAATTTGAGTGATGGGCTAGATATCTTGTCTCTGGAACAGCAGCTGCGATGTATTTACGGTTGAAAGCCATTTTAATAGTGCGTCACTTTGCATTACATGCGCTAATTCCTTGAAGTTAATGTGCTCTATAGCCGAGCAATTTTGAAGTCCTGGAATTGTCTCAGTTTGGGCCCTAAGAGGCTAAGTCTTCAAGGTCAAAGGGGCATCCTTTTCTTTCCTCCGTCAGAAGTTTTCATGCTTAGGGAAGTTAGTAAATTAGTGGTGCGTGGTGACGAGGGCGTGATGTTAAAACCCATGCCAAGGAATGGACAAATGACTTGAGTTTCATTGTCGTAGAACTGATTTACAGCATCTTACAGCACTTTCCTTAGGAAATGACACCCCACTTTTCCTGCAAAAGGCACCACGTATGACTGAATTAGCACTTTAGATGCTAAGGGGAGCAAGGCATTTCAGCCTCCATACTCTTTCTGCTTACTTCAAACATATACAGTGGGATAAATGTGTACTCAATCAGCCTACATCACATGTCCCTCCAGATATTGGTGGGCTGCAAATCTCTCATCAGCCTTCACCGTTCGCTACTTTGGCTACGGCTGATATGAGTTTAAAATCCAACAATACCAGAAAGGCTATGACCCCTTCTCTTTTCAGGGGCATATCTGGAGGGGAGGGCAGAAGGGTACATCTGCCCTGGGCGCAGCCATTTGGAGGCACCTGGAGGGGGACCAGGATGAGGAAGCCGTGCACCCTCCCGCTGCCCAGCAGTCTTCCTTTCCCCAAGGCTTGGCGACGGCACCCCCTCCACTGCCACCCCCGCCGCTCGCATGGCAAATCGCAAATCACGTTGGCAGGCAGGAGCGTGGTGGCCGTGGCACCCTCCTCCTCCTCTTTCTTGCCTTGGTGGGAGAGGTGTAAGGCATGGGTGTGCACACACACACACATGCAACCGTCCGCCCATGTGTGTGCGCGCCCACCCACCCCATGCCTGCAGGATTCTGCCTCCGTTGCTGGGTGGATGCGATGTGGGGGGGTGGCAGGAAGGGTGCAAAAAATGAACTTTGTCCCCAAGTGCTCCAAATCCTGGCTATACCCCTGTTCCTTTGGACCAGTGGGCCCCAAAACATTGATCCTCGGATGTTGCTAGAAATCTCAGGGAATGGGGCCAATTCTCACTGAGAATTCTGGCAGTTGTAACCCAAGTAGTTCTGGGTACACCACATTGGGAACCACACATTTATGTCGCATGGCTGTGTACATGATCTAAATCAGCAGTGATTTCACCACAATACATCATGCAGTTAGTACTAGAGACCTCTAAATAGCGCTTATATTCACCATTACTTCCTTGATGTCAAAAGCTGATAGCAGGATAGGAATTACATGGCACATGTGCCCCAAGCACACTCTGAAGCTGCTTTTGCAGCCTCTATAATTTTCCTGCAAGGTCATGGGCCTGGGTCCCACCAGCCCCTGGTTGGTGGTCTAATGTGGTCTAACAGCTTGCATCCCAAATGTTTTTAGTCCACAAAGAAAATATGAAGGAAACCTACAGTATATGTATATGTTATTTGAACTAGCTTTTTCGCCATCATCTCCTGAAAAAATGAAGGCGTACTTTACCATATATTGGAACCTAATTTTACACACATGCCACAGCACATCAATGAGAAGTAATAATTAGGAATGATGGTTCCATTTTTAATTGGTTTCCTTTTCATGAGATGAGGTGTGTGGGGGAGATATAAAGCATAGTGTTGGTGGAAAGTGAGAACCATTAGGCAGCAGGGATCCTCTCCGAGTGATCTTTAGGGTAGAAACTGAAAATATTTTCATGCTCAATTCCACAGCAAGAACATTATGACTTTTTAATATGGTCACTAACCATTACCCTATCCTAGTTCACCTGCACTGGCTACCTGTTGCATCCTGGATCAGGTTCAAGGTGATAGTTTTAACTTATAAAACCCTTCATGGCTTGGGACCCGAATATATGATGGAGTGCCTGTCCCTTAGATTAATAAATGGCTCTCCAAGTAGATCTTCTTTAGCATTGACACTTATGGTGGCTACTCCTAGGGAAGCCCGGAAATCTGTTACGAGAGAAACCGGGCTTTCTCAGTGGCTGCCCCTGCTCTCTGGAACAAATTGCCAGGTAACAACCATTTAGCTCCATTCTTTAAAAACCTGGCTCTACTTTTGGCAGTGTTGCACATTATTCACCATCTACCTGACTCCCTGACTATTATGAGTTGTTTTCTCTATATATTTATTAAGTTTACTTAATATAAGTAAAATGTTATTTTTATTTTGTTGTTTTAACTCTCCTTGTACATTGCCCAGAGTTGTTCTCTGAATTAAACTTGGTAGTAAATGCATACATACATACATACATACATACATACATACATACATACATACATACATACATACATACATACATACATACATACATACATACATACATACATACATACATAC
>JAHTLZ010000379.1:53640572-53651347 GCA_023846285.1 Phrynocephalus versicolor | reverse complement strand
TACATACATACATACATACATACATACATACATACATACATACATACTTTTTGAGACCTAAATCTAATCACTAGTCCCAGCTAGTGAAGCTAGTGGAGCTAATTCTAGAATTCTGAAATAAGTGTGTTCTGCTTATATACCACCCCGTACCACTTCACGTAGTCTCTGGGTGGTTTACAGTTTAATTACAGTATGCAGGCTACACATTGCTTCCCCCCACCCCCACCCCAGCAAGCTGGGTACTCATTTTACCAACCTCAGAAGGATGGAAGGCTGAGTGAACCTTGAGCCTGCTACCTGGGATTGAACCCCAGGTTGTGAGCACAGTTATAGCTGCAGTGCAGGCATTTAACCACTGAGCCACGAGGCTCTTGAGTCAGCACATTGGTAATTTCCACTGACACAATGACCTACTCTACTTGGGAAACCCAAGGCTTTGGATCTTAACCCTGAGAACTGCCTAGATAAGGCTGGAAAGGTCTGCTATAGTAAGTGCTCCCAAAAGTAACTTCCCCAAAGCTCTGAAACAGATTCCGTGGATTAATTAACTTAAAATTATCTGATGCACTATAAAAGCTTTTCCTCCTGAAGGGGGCAACACACTCATTTGGCCATAATTCTCATTTCTCTTTAATCTAGATTAGTTCAGCAGTCCTATCCATATCTACTAAGAAGTAAACCCTACAGAGGTTAATTGGGTTAATTTCAAGCAGAATATATATAGTACTGCAAGTGGTGATTTTTAAACTACTTAGAAATTTTATTTACCATTGAATTTCTCCCTTGAGGAGCTTATTTTGGCTATACAATGATTTTTTTCAACAAGCAAGCAAGCAGATATTCAACGAATACTATGCTGCTATTTATCCCCAAGAAGTTTCCTGAGAAACTTGGGTCTGTTTGTAGCTCTGTGAGCTAAACATAGTGTTAGGACTATACGTCTGTGAAGATTCTCAGTCATCCAGGTGAATTTATCTGGAAGTTGAGTCATGGCAACTGGACTTCTTTTTCTTGAGAGATAGAAACGTTTCGCTGCTCACCCAAACAGCTTCATCAGTCTGAAGAAAGCTAGTTGAGAGTCCTCCATCTTACAGTCTGCTATGACCTCTTGTCACCTTGGTCTAAAATAGGCTCATAAGATGGACAATGGCCTGAAGAGGCTCATTAGGTAGACAATAATATCCATAGACTTAAGGTGAACAATGGACTAAGCTGCTGAAACCTATAAAGTATGGGTCATTAGCTATGGCCTTGGTGGTGAAGTCTTTTTTATTTGTCTGGGTACTGTTGATAACCCTGATAAGTAGCAGATAGACTATGCCCGAGGCTCCCACCTCTGTTGAGGGAGGGGGTTTCAGTGCTCACATGAATGGCTTCCCTGACTCCTCTCTGAAACCACCTCTCTTCTCTGTCTAATATTTGTACATCCCCATCTTTGAATAAGTGCCCTTTGTCCTTCACGTGGAGGTGGACCGCTGATTCTGGCCCTGAGCTGTTACCCTCCTGGTGTTAGGACTAAATTCTTTCAAATCAATAGGGTTTCAATTTGTTGAGGATAGCAAATCCTATTCATCGCAATGGCTGCAATCAAAGTACGACTAGCATTGGATTTATGCTATGAATGAGGTGTGTCCACATTTGCAGTGTGTTGATGAATCTGGTTTATAATTCTAAAGAACCAAGCATGATGATTTGGTACTTTAGGATGACGGCTTGCAGAAGCTTATCCTCAAGTTGTGTGACAGGAAGAAATCACAAGGCTACTTCTTCCCATGTTAATCCCTGATTCACTGGTATGAATACGTTATTTAAATTTAAATTCCATCTTCACACTATTGGAGGAAACGACTGTTTGATCATCTGCAGTCTTCCCCCCCCCCCAGGCTAATATGTAATGACCTTTGTGAAACATTTTAAGGTTATTAGGTGAGGGGAGGGGGCTTCTTTGTTACATAAATATGAAGGAAGCACAAATGTTTCACAACAGACAGAACCGTTGGTTTATATGAGTCATATTTAGAAAATCACAGCTGCTGTAAATTTTAACTCTCATTTAAAAAAAAAAGAAAATATTAATATAAGAGTTTAAAAATATTATTCCGGGACAAGGTCTTCCAACTATTAATGACTGCTATTATCTACATGTGTGTGTGTGTGTGTGTGTGTTGTGTCATCACAGTCGTGAGCGATTCTTTGTGACTCCATGTCCATGGAGTTTTCTTGGCAGGAATACTGGAGTGGTTTGCCAGTTCCTACTCCAGGTGCCTACAGCACCTGGTGTTCCTTGGTGGTCTCCCATCCAAGTACTAACCAGGGCTGACCCTGCTTAGCTTCCAAAATCAGGTGAGATTGGATGTGCTTAGGGTACAGTATTTGAAATTAACTATCTAGAGTTAGTCAAGTTGTGGTAATTCTCTCTCTACCACTCCTGGGTAGCAGCTTGGACAAGTTACTTTTTCTGGAGTGTAACTTGCAGAACCACACACCAGTGGTTGGATAAGTAATGCTTCAAGAAGTTACATGCCTAGAGATGGAAAGAGTAGCTCTGACATCTTATGCACAAATGGAAAAAAATTACTGGTAATTCCTTTGGCATGCTGTTTTCCTCTGCTCGTATCATACTGGATTTGTGTGTGTATGTGTGTTGTGTCGTTACAGTCGTGACCGACTTTACACGACTCCATGTCCATGGAGTTTTCTTGGCAGGAGTACTGGAGTGGCTTGCCAGTTCGTACTCCAGGTGCCTGGATTTAGGAGGATAAAAAGAAAAAAGATCAAAAAAAACCCCAAGGGTGGAGCAAGAAGGTATTTGAATCTGCTGTCTGATCTCTAGATGATCTGCAGTGTGTCAGGATGAACAGCCAAATCAGATTAGTATTGCTTAGCCAACAGCATAATGTCTTCCTGAAATTTCCAGGTCAGAGCCTGAAACCTGGAAAATGAATTCCAACATTACAGGACCAAATCTGGGGCTGAAAAGCCAAGGTATTACTCTGCTAACCCATCTTCCACCCAAAGTGGGTTCAAATGGCTGTGCTCATGTTGAACAGTCAAAAGAATGAAGTGCAATCAAAATGTATTCATTCAGAATTCTAATTTAATTCAGAAAATCTTTACTATTTTTTTCCAAAAATCTTACTAAAGATTTTGGTGAAATGTTCTTTCTTTTCCCGTATACTGTTTTCAACAAGACTAGAAATCAGTAGGGTGAAAATAATATCCATAGCTAAAACTTGTAATAATGTTCCACACACATCTTATCAGAGCCACACTTATGAAAGATGCATGGTGTAAATGTTATCTTACGAAGAGATTAAAAAATATTGTGAGATTAATTGGCAAGATTAATTCATTAATCATGCATTTGTTTCCTGTGAAATGGTGATTTGGTGCCAGCAGCATTGCTATAAACACTTTCAGTAAATGGTTGTGATTCAGGAAATGTAATGAAGTTAATTTTCTAAACAATAAAGTATCTGTCATTCATTTATTGGAATTTGGAAGATCCACTTCTATGGCAGCCTCTCTCTCAATCTCTCTTTCTCTCTCTCTCTCTCTCTCTCTCTCTCTCCCCTTTCTCAGATCTACTCTTTTCACAAAATATTACACGCAACTTTTGGAAGATTAAAAAATAAAGTTTGAAGGCTTCCTGTCTTTAAACAAAAACAGTAATACCTCGGCTTATGAACATAATTCATTCCAGAAACATTCTTGCAAACCAAAACTCTCTGATACCAAAGCAAATTTCTGGTTGCCTCCTCTTCACTTTTTCCATTTCGATAATATCCATAATATCTTTCTGGAGGTATAGTGACCAGAGCTGTACAGAATACTAGAGATGGGGCCTCACTATAGATTAAAAAGGCAAAATGGCATTTGTTGACTTATTTTCTATACCCTTCCTAATGATTCCTAGCACTGAATTTGCTTTTTCACTGCTCAGATGCAACACCTGATTTGAGGGAAAGATTATATATTTTGGCTAACACCACAGCAATTTCATCTTTAAGTTCCTTCAGAACTCGTGGATGGATGCCATATGGTCCTGGTGATTGTTAGCATTTAGTTTAACAAGACATGCAAGGACTTCCACCCTGGTTATTTCTATCTGGCTTAATTCTTCAGTTTCCCTCCCTACGAAGATAGGCTCTGTTTGGGGCATGTGATCTCTGTCTTTTTCAGTGAATATACTGAAGCAAAGAATTCATTGAGTCTCTCTGCAATCTGAGTTTCCTCTTTAATTATCCCCTGCCTTTCATTGTTTTCTAATGGTCCAATGGCCTTTCTAGTTGGGTTCTTACGTCTAATGTACTTAAAGAACTCCTTGTTATTACTTTGAGTGTTTTTAGCTATACACTTCTCAAAGTCTTGCTTTGCTTTCCTGCTTGTTGCCTTGCATTTGCTCTGCCAGAATTTATGTTTCTGCCTGTTCTCCACCTTTGGACAAGCCTTCCATCTTCTAAATGAATTTTTCTTGTTTTTGACCACCTAACCCTAACCCTAACCCTAACCCTAACCCCAACCCCAACCCAAGGTTAGGTACCCATGAGGTACAGCAATAGTCCAACGCAGTTTATGTCGATCCATATGCTCCTACATCTTATTTTCAAATTGAGATCATGAACATAAATCTGTAGTTCACTGTAGTGAACAAAACCACACAGCCTTCTGTCATCTTGGAGATTAAGTACCCATTGGACTGTACTTTACATTGTTTATTCTGACCCACTATTTCCTTGCCTTTGCTTGACAGAGGTAGAGGTCCATGTGTTTGTTGGTGTGTTTTGGACTGTAACTTTATTGGGGCACAAACATTCATGAATTAAAGTTCATATCATTGGTTATACTGCTATTGCTGTTAATCTTACCATTTATACGGAAGTATCTTACAATAAAATAATTGTCTGACAACTCTCAGAAAGAAACCAAATGGACACTTTGCAATAAAACCCAGTATTAAAATTGCCAAGACAAGAAAGCAGCAGTACGATAACCATCTACTAATGTACAATAAACTAATTAAGAGGATTGATGATATTGAGAAATGTCACTGTTAGCATCACTATGGGACAGAGGATATTTCTGGGCAGTTCTCACATTCCCCAGAATGATTAGCACATTACAACACAATAACCTAGATGTAATCATAGCATTGATGGATGTGTTTTCTTCCTTGAAAGCATCAGGAGTCCATATTGGGAATACCTTATCATTTCTGGAAAGAAGAGTGGACTATAACATGGATCAGTCACTTCAGAAGAGATTTATGACTCCTGGAGTTGCATTTAAAAAAATAGTTTGAATGGTTAAAATCGTTAAATGGAGGTTCTACAAAATGCTTAAGAGATCTGCTATGTATATGTTGAAAAAAAATTGTTTGAAGAAACAAGATTGATATCCAAGAGAAGTGCTCCATACAAATACCAGTATTTTCACTTAGTAGTTCTGATTGTACCCAAAGGGTAATCATGAATGGCTTCTCTTCAGCTTGGAGAGATGAGACCAGTGGGGAGCCCCAGGGTTCTGTTCTGGATCCGGTGCTATTCAATATCTTTATTAATGACTTGGAGGAAGGAATAAGGGGTAGGCTGATCAAATTTGCAGATGATACCAAATTGGGTGGGGTTGCTAATTTCCTAGAAGATAGGATGAAAATCCAAAAGGACCTTGGCAGATTAGAGTGCTGGGCCAAAGCCAATTGAATGGGATTCAATAGAGGGAAATGTAGGTGGTGCATCTAGGTAAAAATGAATTGCACAGATATAGGATGGGAGACATCTGGCTGGAAAAAAGTACCTGTAAAGGGAATCTGGGAGTCTTGGTAGACCACAAATTAAACATGAGTCAGTAGTGTGAAGTGATGGCCAAGAAAGCCAATGTGATTATTGGTTGCATCAACAGAAGCACAATGTCTAGATCAAGGGAAGTGATAGTACCACTCTATTCTGGTCTGGTCAGACCCCATGTGGAGTACTGTGCCAGTTGTGTGCAACTCAATTTAAAAAGTATGTTGACAATACTGAACGGGTACAGAGGAGGGCAACCAAGATGATTGGGGGTCTGGAAGAAATCTCTTACGAGGAGTGGCTTAGGGAGCTCGAAATGTTTAGCCTTACAAAAAGAAGGCTAAGAGGGGATATGATAGCTATGTTTAAATATTTGAAAGGATGTCACATTGAAGAGCCTTGTGGCGCAGAGGTTAAATGCCTGTACTGCAGGTAAAACTGTGCTCATGACCTGGGGTTCAATCCCAGGTAGCAGACTCATGGTTGACTCAGCCTACCATCCTTCCGAGGTTGGTAAAATGAATACTCAGCTTGCTGGGTGTGTGTGTGTAATGTGCAGCCTGCATATTGTAATTAAACTGTAAACCGCCCAGAGACTACTTGAAGTGGTATGGGGCAATATATAAGCAGAACACTTTGCTTTGCTTTGCTTTTGAAGAAGGGTCTGGTTTGTTTTCATTGGCTTCAGAGACTAGGACGCAGGGCAGTGGTCTCAAACTACAGGAAAAGAGATTCAATTTAAACATTAGGAAGAACTTCATGACAATTAGAGCTGTTTGGCAGTGGAATATGCTGCCACGGAGGGTGGTGGAGTCTCCTTCTTTGGAGGTTTTTTGAAACAGAGGCTGGATGGCCATCTGTTGGGAGTCCTGTGATGGGGGTTCTTGCATGGCAGGGGATTGGACTAGATGGCCTTGAGGTCTCTTCCAACTTTATGATTCTATGATTCTTGCTGTCTGTATTTACATATATTCTGCCTTTAAGATGCTGTACATTTTAAGAAAAGCTGCATATGGGATTTTAAAAGGGATGGCATGATGATGATAGACATTTTGCTAGAGGGCCAGGATGTCCAACGAGTGTGTTCAAAACTCTTGTAGTGAAGAGCAACAGGGAACTATTCCATTCATCAAACCATGCTAGTCCTTTTGAGCATCCTAACAACTCTGTCTTGTGCCTCTTCCACCTACAAGGCATTAGCCACTTCCAGGGGCTTTCCTGAGGAGCGTAAAGACTTTTCCTGTACTCTAGTACACAGCATACCCTCACAAATCCAGAAGAAGCAGACTCAAACTAAGTGGCTGAGAAGATTTACATTCCATCGCTAGCCCAGTTATTACTCTGCCACCCCCCCCCCCAGCATCAATATAATGAATCCCTCAACCTTTGCCTCCAGCACAATTTTTCTTCCCAATCCCATTGGCTCCCAACTTTCTGCTTGACCTTTTACAATCGGTGTGCAGCAGAACTTCATTACAACCTTTTAATGATGCGCAAATGGCACACAACACCAAGGTCACGGCAGATCCCAGGCAGGAACTTTTTCAGGCACTACTAGACAAGAGGGAGAGAGAATGTGCAATGGGGTTTTCTTTAAAAAGACGGCAGAACCATGTGTAAGAATAAAGCCATTACGTCAAGCTAGGATCTGACTGGGGAAAGAGAGAAGGTATCTTGAGGATGCCATTGATTTCCGTAAGCAAGTACCATATTTTCCCTGTGTATAAGATGCTCCCATGTATAGGACAACCCCACCTTTGCAACCCCAAATTGCAGTTTCACAATCACATGGTTCTCTCCTTGGCTTACTTCCGGTGATAAGACGACCCTCAATTTTTAGTCTAACAATTTCATTGAAAAATATTAGAGATGGGCACGACTCAGAAAAAAAGTTTCGTTTTCGTTTTCGTTTTCGGCTAGGGTCTGAGTCGTTTCGTTTCCGTTTTCGTGGGCTAATTTCAAAATTTTTCGTTTTCGTTTCGTTACGTAACGAAAACGAAAAAACAAAAACGAAAACGAAAAATTTTTCGTTTCTCCCCATTTAGCTCAATTGAGTGCTTTTCCAGTAACGAAAAACGAAAATTGGCTCGAAATTAGTCGTTTCGTTTCCGTTTTCGGTCCAGGTTGGTGCCGATTTTCGTTTTCGTTTCGTTTCCGTAACGAAAACAAAAAACGAAAACGAAAACGAAAATACCACTAAGTCGTGCCCATCTCTAAAAAATATAGTCTTATACATGGAATAATACTGTAAGTGATTTTAAGAGAGGGTGAAATGAGACTTCTCCTGCTGGTAGCGGATGACTGGACCTGGCTCTCTGAGAGAACAGTCTGACTGGCAAGAGGACAACAGCTCTTGGCAGCACAATGATCAAATCAAGGTACCCACATACAGGAATGTAGGCAATGCTTACATCAGCATGCATCTTCATTGCACAATCCTGATGAGCATTTTAGTTTGACAGTGACAGCAAAAAGAAAAGAAAAAGGCAGGCTGAAACTAGTAATGCGGGGGGATGTTGGCTCTATCATAACGTTATGAATAGATTTGCATCCTTATTTTAAGATTGCACTCTGGGGGGAAATTCTTACACTAAAACTATATCTCATGTGTTAATGTTTTGCATAACAGATCATTTATTAATAGGGATGGGCTGTTCATTTCAGAAGCAGTAGCTTCTGATTAACGACCCACACAACCCCAGGTGCTGTTTGGAAGCCTCTGAAACACAAACAGCCAATCACTTTCCTTTCTGCACAGTTGCATTGGGCTAAACTCCAATCAGGAAGAAGTCTCCTCATCTCATCTGTCCTTCTTCCTGTCACTGGCCAATCAGAGAGGGAGGCGGGAGGATGCATTTCCCTGCACAGCTCCTGATTGGCCAGTGTCAGGGAAAAGGATAGATGACATCAGGAGATTCCTTCCTGGATGGAGTTTAGTCCGATGCGACCCTGCAGGAAGGTAGGTGCTTCCGAAATGAACAGTCCATCCCTATTTAGCATATAAAACAAATTTTACATGTAAAACATATATTAGACAGCTAGAAAGACATAAGTATGGTTATTTCCTGTTATGAATTGAGTAAATTTTGTGTGCTATCAAGTCAGTTCTGATTTATAATTGGTTGACTGATCGTACCTAAAGGGTGACCATAAATGGCTTCTCCTCAACATCGAGAGCGGTGACTAGTGGGGTGCCCCAGGGTTCTGTTCTGGGTCCAGTGCTATTCAATATCTATATCAATGACTTGGATGAAGGAATAGACAGTATGCTGATTAAATTTGCAGATGATACCAAATTGGGAGGGGTTGCTAATTCCCTAGAGGATAGGATGAAAATCCAAATGATCTTCCTAGATTAAAATGCTAGCCCAAAGCTAAGGGAATGAGTTTCAACAGAGAGAAATGTAGAGTGCTGGATATGGGTAAAAAAAATAAGTGAATTGCACAGATATAGGATGGGGGGACACCTGGTTGGGGAATAGTATACTGTATGTGAAAGGGATCTGGGAATCTGGGTGGACCACAAATTGAACATGTGTCAGCAGTGTGAGGCAGTGACCAAGAAAGCCAATGCAATTCTTCGTTGCATCAACAGAAGCATAGGGTCTAGATCAAGGGAAGTGATAGTACCACTCTGTTCTGCTCTGGTCAGACCCCACTTGGAGTACTGTGTTGAGTTCTGCGTACCTCAATTTTAAAAAGTTGTTGACAACCTTGAATGGGTCCAGAGGAGGGTAACCAGGATGGTTTAAGGTCTGGAAGAAATGTCTTACGAGGATCAGCTTAGGGAGCTAGGAATATTTAGCCTTACAGAAAGAAGGCTGAGAGGGGATATGATAGATGTTTAAATATTTGAAAGGATGTTATATTGAACAGGGGGCTGGTTTGTTTTCCAAGGCTTCAGAGGCTAGGCCACGGGGCAGTGGTTTCAAACTACAGGAAAAGAGATTCAATTTAAACATTAGGAAGAACTTCATGACCGCTAGAGCTGTTCGGCAGTAGAATATGCTGCCACGGAGGATGGTGGAGTCTCCTTCTTTAGAGGTTTTTAAGCAGAGGCTGGATGGCTATCTGTCAGGAGTATTTTGATGGGGGTTACTACATGGCAGGGGGTTGGACTTTTTCCAAAGTCCAAGGGTGTTTTGGTTGAAGTTTTTTCCTCCAAAAAAACTTCCTGCTCCCTATGGTGCAAAGATTGCACACACAGGCTTCAAGCTGCTGGACCTTGTCCTCTAAGAGGGCCACTAACTTGCACTTGGATCATGTGCATCCCAGCACCTGGGTTGTCAAAAAAATAAACATGCCACAGATGTTACAAAAAAGTACAGCAGCCCCCTCACTCTCCATCTTGACAAATCAGTGAGTGAATTCAAAAAGGAAGAAGAAAAGAATCAGGAAATCTGTTCCTTCCCTCTTAAAATTCCCAGGTATACGCAGAAATTAGCATTACAGAATTGGTCTTTGTTTTTGTGCTGCTGGCAGCAGTTTTTTACAGCTAAAAGTCCACCTCTCAAGCAGTGTAGCCATAGGTAGTTGTCAGAAGCTCCACCCCCTCGGCCATGTGCTCGCCGTGGAGCACACGGCCGAGGGGATGTCAGTTAATGGCACCAGAGGCTGTGATTGGCTGAGGGTGCCTTTTGAGGGAAGTTCTCTATGGCACCGGAGGCAGTGGCCTGGCAAAGGGGGCTTGTGGCCTCTTCCAAGCAGGGCAAGGGGTCACCACAACATGAGGAACTGTATTAAAGGGCTGTGGCATTAGGAAGGTTGGGAACCACTGTGTTACACTGCCATGGGCTAGATATAGAATATATCCTGTTCATATTCTTCAGAAGTAACTAGCACTGATTATTTCAATTACTTTTGAAGAATATGAAAATCACACGTTGCTTTTAAAAATGGCAATTATTCTGATTTTCTACACCAATCTTGTAGAGCTGCAATGAATGAATGAATGAATGAATGAATGAATGAATGAATGAATGAATGAAT
>JAHTLZ010000379.1:53614636-53638134 GCA_023846285.1 Phrynocephalus versicolor | reverse complement strand
ATTAATTACTTATCATTGTGTGTGTCTGTTAAAGTGTCATATTTAGCTCAGAACTTGTGGAGTTTAAGCCACAATGAAATCAATGAATAGCTATACATTTATTGCAATTATACTGCATCTCCCCTCCCCCCAAAAATATGATTCAAAGCATATATGTGCATGTGGCTAGACAGATAATACATGCTGAAAATGTAAACGCTGATTTTGCTTACAAAGTTTAATATATTTATTTATTTTTAATTCCTGCAATAATTTCTTGTTTTAGCTTTTTATATTTTGTCTTTTGATCTTGTAAGTCACCTGGAATTTTTAAGGCGAAAGGTGGTGTATAAATATTTTAAATAAACATTACAAATAAAATATTTATCGGTGGAACTGCTGGCTGTGAAATTATTCCGAATGCTTCAGTGTTAAATAATCTACAGCAAGCTTGATCAGTTGTTTTGCTTTAATTAAATCACTTATTTTAATATCCTTTACATTGTGTATCTCCTGGAAACAGGAACTGGAAGTCCTGTTTTTCAAACCATCAAAAAGCCCATAGGTTTATTCATCAGCTGTCAGTGCACAGTATTTCTAAAAATTAATGTTCTTCGTTTTCACCCCTGCCTCAAAAACAGCTCGACATATTTTTATATCACTGCCCATAACATAGGCAGTTATTGTATATTTTCTCTAAATATTGAATTCCAATGCTAGTCCTCTTGCCTCTAATGGGGGTTGTGTTGGCTTGTTTTTGTTAATCAATTTGAAATCTGTTTTTTTATATTGCAAGAGCAAGCCAGCCTTATAACTCTGTCAGAATGGAATGACAAACTGCTGAAAATTTCCAATGTGATTCCCTCACTTATAGTGATTAGTAACCACCAGTGTTTTTGTTGGATAACATTGTTTAAAGTGCATTGCTCCATAGGAAGTTGCATTACTACACTTTTATTCTCTGGGGGTGTTTCTGCTTCCATTCTGGTGCCACTAGCATGGGTTAGCACAGAGCATGCTCTCTGATAGCAGAAAAGAACAATGTTTTCTAAAATAAGCAACACTCATCACTAGAGATGGGCACGAATCGAAAAAATGGTGTTTTGTTTTTTGTTTTTCGTAGAGGGGTCCGTTTCAGTTCGTTTTCATTTTTGTGAATTTTTCAAAATAATTTGTTTTCATTTTTTCTCTTCAGATCGTATAAATCTTTCGCCCTTTTGCATGATTTTAAAAACATTTCCGTGTGCGGGCACCCCCCAATGCCCCAGACCAGAGGGAAAACATTTTCAAAAATTGATGCTGGCAGGGACACAGTATAGACTAGGTGGAAGGCTGCAAAGGCAGCGGCGGGTGTTGCCCAGGGTGCAAGGCGGTTGCAGAGTGACTGCGCTGGGGGGCAGGGGAGGGTACTCACTGAGAGATACACACTCACGCACACTGGGAGGCCACAGGACTGAAGCTAGAGAGAAATCTCTTCTTTCTCTCCCCTAAGAGCCAGGCTGCAGCCGGCAGGAACACAGAGACACACACCTGCCTGGCTGGCCTAAAGTGAAAATAACGAGTCGCAGAGACAGCAATCCCACTCTAACGGAGGACGGGGGCTGCCAGAGCATTGTATGCCCTCTGTGGCTGCCAGACCTGCCCAGTCTGCAACCTGGGCTGCTATTGGTTGAAGTTGTCCAAGAATTTACATGATGCCATCAAACATGGCTTGCCTCCATTTTGTGGCTGGCAACATCCATTTTGTCATCCTTAAAGGGAAAAGAAAAATACATCGTGATGGGAGAAGACAAAAACAAACGTTTTAAGGACCCCCCCCCCGGTAGGTATTATCAGACAGTATAAATAATTATTGCTGTGTTTTTACGGATGTCCAGGACATTTTTTAACATTTTAAACAGCTCATTTCATTGTGTGTCGCCATTAACGAAAAACGAAATGTAACAAACCTAATTTCCGTGGTTCTGTTTGGTTTGTTCCAATTTCAGCACAATGTCCGTTATTCATTTTGTTATGTAGCAAAATGAACAACGAATAAAAGAAACGAAAAAAGTTCATTTCGTGCCCATCTCTAGTCACCACCATCATCTCAGAATGGAAGAGCTGGAAGGAATGGTATGGATCACTGAATCCAGCCCCTGATAGGGAGGAATGGTGGGGGATTGAACTCTCAGTGTTAATATCTGGAAAAAAGGGAGTCGTCATCTGGGATTCTGCCTTGCATGGTATCACACTGTGAATGGTAGTGGTGCCTGCTCAACTCCTAGACCATTCACCTGTGGAATGGCTCAGGGTTCTATGATTCCCCCCCCCCATATTATTTCATATATGAATAAATGACTTCCAAGAGGCTGGGCAGCAATAATTAAGCATATTCATACTGCACGAATCCAATTCGGTGGACGAGGAAGCACACTGTAATGTCATTTTTCCTGCTTCATGAAGCTGGCCAATCAGAGAAGGAGGAGGGATGATGCCTGTCCCTGCACAGCTCCTGATTGCCCAGCATCACAGATCTAGCACAGATGATGTCGCAGCATGCTTCCTTGTTGGATTTAAACCCTGCGTGATACAGAGAAAGGTAAAGCAATTGGATCTGTGTGTATCAGCCAGTTCCGAGGACCACCTTGGCTTGCGTGGTTTGTTTAGTAACCTACTGGGTCTGAAATGAAATGCTCATCCCTACTTAAGTGGTGCAGCAGTTTTGAGTGTTGGGCTAGAACTGGCAAGACAGAGGTTCCAGTCCTCACTAGACCATGAGATCAGCTAAGTCACCTTGGACTAATCCCTGTTCCTCTAGCCTGCCTCAATGTTTCTGTGAGGATCAAATTCCAGAGGAGCATCATTCATGGTCTGTGAAGGAATATAACAAACAATGACTTTAATGGCTACACTCCGGGTAAGGTATATTTATCAACAATGATTTTTAGTGAGAAGGGAGGGAGCCATGATGATGAGTGTTTTATGCTGGGTCATATTTTTTCAGAACAAGGGAGGGTGGCAAGCAGCTCATTGTTCAAGGCCAAAGCTATCTGCTTACTCAGAAAACCGAGCAGATAAGTATTTTTAGAAGACTTGTGGTCACAGAAGTTCATGCACACGCCTTATGAAGGTCATGCTCGTAGAGCTATATAGATCCTCCTTGCGGTTTAATTTGAAAGACATTCTGATGGTAGTGACTGAGAGTTTGGACTGAATGCAAGCTGTACACTATGCAGGGTATTACCAGCACAACAGACTCCTCAAGCCAGGAATTGTGTGGGATTCCATAACCTCGGTTCCTTAAACTCCTAGGACTGATTGTTACATGTCAGCTCACAAGGCCTGGGCCAAAGTGTCTAGGGTGCTTCTGCATGCCTGCAGTTACCTTGTCAGCAGTTGAGAGGAGAGAATGCAGGGCTACGGCCCCCATCCATCTTTCTCCTCCTCCACTGCTTCTATGGGATGCTTGTTGATGTGAGAGTCAATGCCTCTGATGGGGAGATGAATGACCAGAGAGGGGCAGAGTTTCAGCCCCCCTCCGTCTCTTGTTTCCCCCATCCTTGTTGTTTTGCTTCTCCTGTGGCCTCCCAGAGAGCCTCCCCATTCTGGCCTGCCTGCAAGGAAGGAAGCCTCAGTATACCACAAGATGGCTGCCTTCCCCTCACTTAACAACCAATTCACTTAATGACCTAGTCATAGGAACAGCACTCCGTCATTAAGTGAGGAGTGCCTGTATGATTGGTTGTTTTAAGAGGTTTCCACCTTGCTTATTTGCCTTCTCTCTTCTCACGACCGTTGTCCTTTTCTCTAGTGTTCTTATCCTGTTTTAAAGATAATAATCTTTCAACCAGAATAAATGTTGTGATTGAAAAAACAAAGGGTGTTATGCATTTCAGAATAGATAGAGTGGCAGTCACCAAATGTTTGTACAAGCAAAAAAAAAAAGAGTGTTGGGTTTTCCCCCCCCAATCATAATCCCTGGTGTTAAAATACTCTCCACATTGGTATAAACATTTAAAAAATCATGTACATTTTCCTGCCGCTTTAAATATAAAACTATGTGCATGTTACCCCTTAGCATTTTGTTCATGAGAGGAATCAATTAACAATAAACTTAATTGCTACCTATAAAATTGTTAATTGAGTCAAATTACAAGTGATGGTTTTTTAATTTGGAGGAATGATTGGCTGAAATGGATACCTCACAAATATATCGGATCCAGCATTAGATTTTATATACTCCATTCTCTCTCTCTCTCTCTCTCTCTCTCTCTGTCTCTCTCTCTCACTCACTCACTCACTCACACACACACACACCTCTTCAGTATCTCACATATGTTCAGCTAAAAGCTATGCAGATTAGCTGCAAGGAATCAGTACAGTACAGGACTGTTTTTGTTGAATAATAACTTGAATGGTTACAAAAGATATATATTTGCTTACTGAAGACTCCTCCATAGGAAAGGCTCAAATCATTGTCTGAGCATCCCATGTTTCTTTTTCTTTTCTTTCTTTTTTTTTTTAAACAGATTTCAGATTTAAGTCTCCATTGATATTTATTTAATGGTGAGCATCTACCATCTGATGGGGGGAAATGCTGTAAATGTCAAAAGGTTCAAAGCCCAACTCCTAGCGTAACAAAGCAGGGCTGGGGAAGACCCTGTCAAAACACTAGGAGACCTACATCCAAGCAAAAGTGTGCTGCTTATGGATTTTTGTGCTGAAAGCTGTCTCTGGGCTAAGTTTAATTTTGCAGGTGACACATTTGCAGTAACCAGTGAGCTGGTTGCTGAATCTACTGAACTTAGGGGAATAGAAAGTTGAATCAAATCTGAGCCAGCTACCTGACCTCAGGATCACACCAGATCATGAACGGTGTCTTCATAGAACCATAGAATAGTGAAGTTGGAATCACTTCATCATGTATTAGCTTGCCAATGGTTTCAGATCTTCACCAAGACCTTCCTTATCAGAAATATGCTGACAACAAAGGAGAAAAACCTTTTTGGAGGTATGTCTGTGAAGATTCTCAGTCATCCAGGTGAGTTTATCTGGAAGTTGAGTCATGGCTAGTGGACTTCTTTTTTAGAGATAGAAACGTTTCGCTGTTTATCCAAACAGCTTCATCAGTCTGAATACAGCTAGTGCGAGTCCTCCATCTTATAGTCAGCTTTGACGTCTAGTCACCCTGGTCTGAATTAGGGTCATAAGATGAACAATGGCCTGAATAGGCTCCTTAGGGAGACAATAGTCTCCATAGCCTTAAGGTGAACAATGGCCTAAAGTGCTGAAACCTATCAAGAATGGGTCTTTAGCTGTGGCCTTGATAGTGAAGGCTTTTTGATTTGTCTGAGTATTGTTGAAATCACAGCCTGATAAGCAGCAGATAGACTGTGCCTCAGCCCCCTACATCTGTTGAGAGATGGGGTTTCAATGCTCACATGAATGGCTTCCCTTACTCCTCTCTCAAACCACCTCTCTTCTTTGTCTAATATGTGTACATCCTAATCTTTGAAAGAGTGCCCTTTGTCCTTCAAATGGAGGTGTACTGCTGATTCTGGTCCTGAGCTGTTACCCCTCCTATGTTGGGCCATCCTTTTTAATGGCTGTTTAGTTTCTCCAATGTAGAGATGTGAACACTCCTCACTGCATTGGACCACATATACTATATTGCTCCTTTAATGGTTTGGTATCGGATCCTTTGGGTGGACAAGTCTCAGCCTTAGTGTGTTTGTGGGTTTGAAATAAACAGGGATGTGGTGTTTGCCAAAAATCCTTTTAAGCTTCTCCGACACTCCAGCCATGTAAGGAATGACCAGGTTCTTCCATTGGGTCTGGGTCTCAGACTGATCCCTTGTTCTTCTGGGATGGCCCACTGCTTTGTTGAAGGCCCACTTTGGATATCCACAGGCCTTAAGTGCTGTCTTCAGGTGCCTGTCTTCCTTCTCCTTGGCTTCTGTGGAGGTGGGGGTGCTCTCTGCTCTGTGGCTTAGGGTCCTGATGATTCCTAGTTTGTGCTGTAATGGATGGTGGGAGTACCTTTTTGGAGGTACTACCTAGCTATGGAACACCCTCCTGGTATGTCCAGGAACTATGTTACCTGTGATTAAAGGACTCTACTCAGGAGTTTTGGGGCTGTTTGGCCATGTTTTGCCAGACTCTGTGGCTGGCATCTTCAGAGGGCAAGGAGCTCACAGAACTAGGCATTTTCTCTGAGTGCAGAGAGAACTCCTAGTTCCCTGAGCTCCTTACCTTCTGAAGATGCCAGCCACAGAGTCTAGCAAAACATCAGGGGGAAAAACTTCCAGAACATGCCCGAACAGCCCAAAAAACTCACAACAACTATCAGATCCTGGCTGTGAAAGTCTTCAAGAATACATTGACTCTACTCTTGCTTGCCATAAATTCCTGCAAATGGAGGTAATTGGAGACAACACCTGCCATGCTTTTAAATTTAAAGTGACAGCAATCACAGAAATGTAGAGGTCAAAAGGAATAAAAGACATCAATTTCAGTTTTCAACTCCAAGACAAGGTCAACCTTCCATGTACCTGCACGAGAACGTGGCACTCCAGGCCACAATGTGCCACAAGCAGAACTTTAAAAAATCATATTTTAAAATTGTTTTTATTTTTGTCAAATTCTGATATAAGCCGGCCTGATCATACCTTCTAGATGCACATGTGGACCAAAACCAAGCCCTCTAGTGTGAGGATTTCTCCCTCTTGTGATCTACCTCCTTTCCCCAAAACATTAGACTGAGATGCTTCTTCCAACTTTCATGGGGGAGGGGTGTCATGCAACTCTGCCCCTCTTCTCCCCTGTTTATCTTCAGAGCTGAATAAACATTCGAAAATGACATCAACAAACTTGTAACAAATAACAAAGCTTCACCCCCACAGATGGCAGGTATTAGATTCTGACTTGCAATGACCAGTGGAACACCTACCCTCTACCTTGCTCCAAGACCTTCCTGCCCGGAGGTTTGTTCCCCCCTGAGGCAGGAAGGATCTCCTCCCAGGGCTGGTCCCATGAGAAGTGAGGCATTTCCTGTTTTCTCCATTAAATCTCTCCCTCTCAAAAGTAAGCATGTTCCCTCTAATGCTTATTGTCTTAGTTCCTTGTTTACTCCGTCTCTGCAGTATCGTGGAGCAATTTGAAAGTGACCCACTCATCTGTTGCTGCTACCTCTATTGCTCCTAACAGATTTTTCTCATTCTCTTCACTTCCCACCAAAACAAAAGTGTTCTGCTTACAGTATATACTGCCCCATACCATTTCAAGTAGTCTCTAGGCGGTTTACAGTTTTAATTACAGTAATGCAGGCTACACATTGCCCGCCCCCAGCAACTCATTTTATCAACCTCGGATGGAAGGAAGGCTGAGTGAACCTTGAGCCTGCTACCTGGCATTGAACCCCAGGTCCTGACCAATGTTTTACTTACAGTACAGGCATTTAACCACTGCACCATGGGGCTATTCCTTTCCCCATTTTTGTTCTGTTTTGTATTAACTGTCTTTGAATCTCACCTCTTTGGGTTGGGTGGGTTTTTTTTTTGGGGGGGGACGGGTTGTCTACTCAGATGGGTTTCTCTTCTGGCCCTTGTAACAGAGGAGACAGCACACCAACCATGATCCCGATTTACTCCCAGCTATTACAGTGGTACCTTGTATAAAGGAATTAATTTGTTCCAAATGAAATTATGTTAAGCACATTTTCCTTTATACAAATTTCCCATAGGAATGCATTGAAAACAGAGTAATCCCTAATCGTGATCAGTTTTATGTTGTACGGATTCGGTTAAGCAAATTTCCTCCATCTCCGGAATGTTATACAAACTATTTGTTATATGAGGGGGCCCTCCTCCAAATCTTGTAATACGATTTTAAAGCTAGACCAGCATGGCTTCAAAATGTGTGTTTTAAGAGATAAAAAGGAAAAAAGAAACATTTGAGAGAGAAAAAAATAAAAAACATTTTCAAGACGTGCATTTTGACTGAAAACCTGCTTTAAAACATGTGTATGAATATTGAAGTGCAAGCTTTCATCCACGTTAAAAACACACACTCATATCAAACAATGGTACAGTAATTTCTCCGTTCCTGAATGTGAACATAATCCATCCTCCAGGCATCTCACGGGACTTTTAATTGGGCATGTTTCCAGTTGACTACTTAATATTTATAATACCTGTCTCAGGCTCCAGAATGCAATGCATCTGGAAGGAATAAGCTGAGACTTCAATAATGAAGCAAAATTTCCAGTTCTGTATAAATATTAATTATATTCTTCATGCATTTTTTTAGGATTAATGTTTGTGGAGTGCAGTTTTAGTGCCAGCTTCTAAGTATCATTCATTAACAATATTTTCAAATAAAGCTTACAGGAAAATGACACTACGCAACTGCTTTAAATTCAACTCCTATTACAGAATTTAGGAAGAGAGACTAGGTGAAATACAAAATAATCACAAGGAAAAAACAGAACTATCACCATTGCCATTGCCATCCTCTTTGATCAAACAGTATTGCAGCCATGTCTATAATGTTGCTATATGGATCAGTTATCATGCAGGCCAAAATCTAACGACATTAAAAGAGTGAAAGCTATACAGCTGGTCAAGATGCTAGATCAGTGGTGGTGAACCTTCGGCACTCCAGATGTTTTGGGCCACAACTCCCACAGTTTATATATTTGGGCTGGATAAACATGTCCATTATGCCCTATTATGTCCTTCCCTTGCTGGTGTCCATGATATCATCTAGAGCAGTGGTGGCAAACCTTCAGCACTCCAGATGTTTTGGACGACAACTCCCACAGTCCTTTGTCATTGGCAATACAGGCTTGGAATTCTGGGAGCTGTGGTGCAAACATCTGGAGTGCCAAAGGTTCACCACCACAGTGCTAGATTATACCATTGCATGCAACGTTGTAGAAGCTGTTGTCCACAAATCTGATACTGGACATGGATAGTTAGAGCTGTTCGGCAGTGGAATACGCTGCCACAGAGGGTGGTGGAGTTTCCTTCCTTGGAGCTTCTTAAGCAGAGGCTGGATGGCCATAAGTCAGGAGTATTTTGATGGGGGTTCCTGCATGGCAGGGGGTTGGACTAGATGGCTCATGAGGTCTCTTCCAGCTCTATGATTCTATGATATACAGTACTAGCAATCAAAGTACAGACTATGGAAGTAGTGTTCAAATGAACATTTCTGACTCTGTTTGAGGCCGTGATTTCAAATTTAACTATGCACAGAAGCAGAGCAATACCAAATTCTAACATGAGAAATCAGAGTGAGCCAGTTTATTTCAACTTTATTGACCCGCCTGCATTGATTTGTGCTTCAGAAGAGCTCCACAAACATTTTTTTTAATGTCAAAAACTTAATAAGATAGCATAAACCTTTCATTCCATTACAGGCCATTCTTCATGACTAATAAGCAAAGGGACAAGAGTCCAGCCTCTTTGCAGTCAATGAAAGCATTATTGTAGACCTCAGTGGAATGAGTAGATTTGGTTTGTTTTTTTCTCCCTGCTGCGGTTAATGTGGTTATGCCATCAAGAGTAATTTATATTTTTTCTTAGCATCTTAAATGACCATAGGAAGTGGGATTATATTGATTGTGACCATGGTTTATTTAGTTCAGGGGATGCTTAATTGGCAGTTATCCAGGATTAACAGAATAATACCTGGATTTAATAGAGACCCACTGAATAAAAAATGATGGGTGAAAGGAAGCAACTGTACCATTCTAGTATACTTCATTTAGACCTCATCTGAAGTTCCAGGTATTGTGCATCTGGTTCTGAGCACTACAGCATAAGAAGGATATGGACAACTTAGTGTCCAAAGGTGATTATGCATATATTGTGTGCCGTCAAGTCGTTTCCAAGTTATGGTGAGCCTTTCTAAGGTTTTTGAGGTAGAGATTACACCAAAAGTGGTTTATTGTTCCCTTCTTCTGGGGCATCCAGGGACTGTACAGCTTCTCCGTTGCAAAAGGCACAGTGTGGAATTCAACTCCCAACTGTTATCCCACAGTCAGATACCTAAACTAGGGATGTGTACTAGGGATGTGCTTTGTTTCATTTTGTTTCGTTCCCCCGTGATTAGTTTTGTTTTGTTAGAAATGATCTTTTTTTTTAAAAAAAAAAATGCATGAAATGAAACGGTAATGAACCAACTCATTATTATATCAAATGGTACAAATTTGGTTTGTACATTCCGTTGACTCTCCCCTTTCAGCCCTCCGAATCTGGAGAGATTTGGGGTTCAGGGGGCTGACTTATTCAGCTTCAAAGGGGGTGCCCCAGGAAAAACAAACTGATTTGTAAAATGGCTCCCCAAAGTCCTAGAGGCACCAAATTTGGTGTGAACCTTCCTTGGATTCTCCCAAATAAACCCCCCAAATTCTGGGGATGCCACAGATAAAAGCATTTCTAATTGCAATGTTAAGTGCTTGAAAATAGTGACCCCATGCAGCTAGCAATGTGGAAATTACAGTGGAGCTTCCTCAACCTCTCCCCTTGAAGCACCCACCCATTTGTAGAGGTTTAGGGTACAGGGGGCCAAGTTATTAAACTCCAAAGGGGGTGCCCAAAGGGACGAAACATTTGTAAATCAAGGTATTTGAAAATACTGATCCCAGGTATCTAGCAGCATGGAAATTACAGTGGAGCTTCCTCACACTCTTCCCTTTAAGCTCACAAAGACATGTTGGGCTGCATCAGAATTGCTTTCCATCAGGCAGGCAGGCAGGCCGCAAGCAGACAAGAATTAAACATCAGGCTTGGGCCATATGACCCTCAGGTATGAAGAAAGAGAGTGAGTGAAGACGTTGAAGAAGGCCAATTCCATGCTAGGGATTATCAAAGAGGCGACAAAACAGCCAACATTATAATGCCACTGTACAAAACGATAGTAAGGCTGCACCTGGAGCATTGTGTACAATTCTGGTAACTGCATCTCAAAAAAGACATAGTGGAACTGGAAAAGATGCAGAAGAGAGCGACTAAAATGATTACTGGAATGGGGTACCTCCCTCATGAGGAAAGGCTAAAACTTTTGGGGCTTTTTTAGGCTGGAAAAAAAGGCACCTGAGGGGGCATATGATTAAGATGTACAAAATAATGCAGGACACAAGTCAAGTGGATAGAGGGACACTCTTCTCCCTCTCACAAAATACCAGAACCAGGGGACATCCACTCAAATTGAGGGTTGGAAGAGTGAGAACAGAAAAAAGAATTTTTTTTAACCTGTCATGTTGTTAGCCTGTGGAACTCCCTGCCACAGGATGTGGTGATGGCATATGGCCTGGATGCCTTCATAAAGGGGATTGGACAGATTCCTGGAAGAAAAGTCCATCACAGGTTACAAACCATGATTTATTTTATTTATTTATTTATTATTATATTTGTACCCCGCTTATCTTCGGTTCGGAACTCTAAGCGGCTTACACTGTGCAACAAGTGCCAATTCATACAATTCAACAATAAAATAAAAAACAAGAAACATAAGACAAACAATTAAAACCTAATGTAGAGGTGTATGTAATCTCCAGGCTTAAAACCATGGTACTTCAAGGGGCAGATGCAGGGGAGTGGTATCAGGAGACCAATATCTAGTCTTGTGTGCTCCCAGACACACTTGGTGGGGCCACTGTGAGATACAGAAAGCTGGACTAGATGGGCCTTTGGCCTGATCCAGCATGGCTCTTCTTCTTATGAGTGGAACTCCCTTGGATGCCCAAGGTATAAAATATGCCCTCTATGTCCAGGGCAGCCCTTACAAACATTATGGACCATTTCAGACCCTCAGGTATGAAGGGAGAGTGTGGATCTCCCTGGCATAGTAAGAAGACCAAGGCAGGTCTTAGAAATTAATAGTTCTTTCAGACCCATAACATGCAGGCAGGGTAGCAGGCCTGTGGGGGAAGACAAGAGTTTGCCGGAATACTTCAGCTAGGAACAATGGAATTGTTGAATGATTAAGAGGGACGACCGGGTGCATTTTTATTGTGCCAGCTGAGAATTGAGGAACTGTTACTGGTAGGTGGTGGGAATAATGTGTGTGGGTGGGAAGAAATGTAGTTTTAAGGAGGTAGGAGGGGAAAAGATATATAAAATATAATAAAGAAAGCCTGCACAAAATCCCTCCCCTAATAAAACCCTCCCAAAAGAACAGAAAAGCAGTGCATCTCTGAGCACACACACGGAGAAAAGGGCTCTCTCTTCTAAACACACACAAACCACTCTCTTTTTGTCCACTCGCATGACACACAAAGCAGCTTTGAGCACACATGGACAGCAGAAGTGAAGCTAGCCCAACTGTAAGACAGCAAGCTAGCAGCACTGTCAGAGCCAACTATAACTCCCCTCACTCCCACGGACAACAAAGAAAAAGAAACCAGCCAGACTCGTATATAGCCTAGCCCAATCAGGCAGTTAGAAACCACACCACCACCACCACCAATCCAAAATAGCATTTTAAAATGGATTCCTATGGACACTCCTTTGGAGTTGAATAACTTGGTTCCCTATACCCCAAACCTCTCCAAATTGGGAGTGCTTAAAGGGAGGAGATTGAGGAAGCTCCAGTGTAATTTCCATGCTGCTAGCTTCCTGGGATCACTATTTTCGAGCACATAACATTGCAATTGGTGCAGGCTGGTTTGACCGCATCACCCCCATCCTGGCTTGCCTGTTGCCTCCCGAATAAGGTTCAAGGTACTGGTTTTGGTTTACAAATCCCTCCATGGCTTGGGACCTGTCTATCTGGCGAAGCGGATCTCACGGAGGTCAGCTTCGTCTCGACCGACCAGAGCCTCGCTCTGCCAGTCTCTCCGGGTGGCCACTCCGGGGGAGGCCCAAAAGGTTTCTACTCGGAAGTGGGCCTTCTTACTGGTTGACCCAGCACTCTGTCCACACAGACCAGGCTAGCGGAGTTTCTGACAGCCTTTAGGAAAGCGCTAAAGACCTGGCTCTTTAGGGAAAGCTTTGACTTTGGCTGAGTGCACCATGGTATGTTGTTAGTTTGTTGGTATTTTTTTCCCAGCCTTTTTCTTGCCCGACTTTGTGTTTGTGGTGTGGATGTGGTTGTCAGCTTTATCATTTCTTTGTTGTTGCCTACTGGATTTTTAGTGTTTTTTTTTTTGTTAGTTTGTTTTTTTGATAGGTTGTTCTGTTATAATTTGTTGTTAACCGGCCAGAGGTCCCATGGGAAAATTGGACAGTCAATAAGTGCAAATACAAATAAATAAATAAATAAATAAATAAATAAATAAATAAATAAATAAATAAATAAATAAATGTTTTTTCTGGGGTACCCCCAGAATGTGGAGGGCTTAAATGGGAGAGTCCAATGAATGTTCACACCAAATTTGGCGCCTCTAGGATGTAGGGGAGCCATTTTACAGTGAAATGAATCAGTTTTAAACAAAAACAAACAAACAAACAAACAAAACAAAACCCCTTGTTTTTTTTTACAAAATATTAAAAAGAACTTTCTGCAGCTAACAATTGTTCAACAGGGGAACGGACAATCTTGGAATGTGCCTGGCACCCTTCTGTTCAATGCTTTGAAACAAAAGTTGAAACCTGTCTGGAATGCTTTAGCTGTGGATTTCCTGCACCAGGAGGTGCTGTGTAGAAGACTTTTGTGGTCCATTCCAGCCCTTCAGTTCTGCAAGTCTATGATGTAAGCACTGGTCTTATAGTTGAGATCCTAATAGTTACATCTAGGATTTGTCAGATGTCATCCCATCCTCCCTATCCTAATATAGCAATCCCTGCATATACAGTACAAACCAATCCTAGAGTACTCCAATGGCATATAAATCACATTTTGGGTGAACTTTAAATTCTCGATGAGAGCTGAAACATTATCACTGATGCAAGCCCTCTGATTCATTCTCAGACAACTTGTACATGACACCTCAGGTTTTCCAAGAGAACATTAAGTAGACAAACAGTCAGATAGATACCATCAGATATGAAACTTCAGCTTTAGACATATTCTCACTGGATATGTAAACAAAGATAGAAATGAGTCTAGGAGCTGTTACCCTAGGGCCAGGGTGTCCAAACTTTTTGCAAGGAGGGACAGAGTTGGTGAGGTGAAAATGTGTGGGGGCCAAACATTCAGCTGCATTTGGCCTCCGGGCCAGACTTTGGATATACCCCTAGGACATGCAAGGAGGCAGGGAGGACACTGCACCAGCAGAGCCGGGGATGGGTAGGCTGGGCAGGTGGCTGGGGGGATGGACAGAGGCAGGGAGGGCAGGCAAGCCGTAAAACTGCAAGCTGATGTCTCTATCCGGTAAGGGCTGGGGACAACTGGTGGGGATGTGTGACAGGCTGAGCTGGTGGGAAGAAGAGGTTACAGGTCGCTTGAAATTTGAAAATAGGCCACATTTGGCCTCTGGGCCTCACTTTGGACATGCCTGACCCAGGGTAAATTATGTCACAACTATGTTCCCACTATATAATTCCAGACTTCAGTAGTATAGCAAACACAGACACCCTTTAATACAAAATGAAACCAGACACATGGGCAACACATAATTAAAACAGTGCAGAAGCAGAGTTTTAGTAGATACTAATTGATGTGCTTGGCTTTAATTACTACTAGACTGACTTGCTATCTCTTGATTTCATGTTAGAGATTAGCATAAGAACCTTTTCATGTACTTTAAGATTTAATCAAGCAAGCAGTGCCCTGTCTGAACACCCATCTTTCTAGAGCATTATTCACAGCGGTATACAAAGGAACATGCCTATATATAAACTGACCCTTTGATATTCTCAGGAACTCAATGGAAATTTGAAAAAAAATAACCCTAAGCAACAGTGGTCAACCACTAAAAAGGAGATGCCATCTAGCAGACACGTTTTTAAAGCAAAGACATTCCACAGTAAGCATGAGAAAGTGCAGTTTTCTGCATGTTAACATCTTTCTTGTTGATAAATATTCAGCATTTCTAAATTGTGACAACACTGGAATATTCATTCTTGTGGGAATAATTGCTTCTTTGGTTTATGTAGACATCTAACTAGAAATGGGTCTGTTCTACAAACCAAACAAGTAATGAGTAAGCAGGGGCTTGGGGCTTGGGGGATAAAATCTGGAATACATGAATATTCTTCCATATGATCATTCTGAACAACTGTTGTCAAAAAAGTGCCACATGGGAAAACTGACAAGTTTGTGACCTGCTGCTCCATCTACTGACCAAATGCTTCTACCGCAGTCATAGTAAAATTGAACAGGAAATGAATCTAACAAGCTTTCTTTGCTGGCTGCAAACAGTATTTAAAGCCTGCATAGAGGTAGAATTATAACAATGGAGCCCTGGTCTACAGCCACCTGACTACCTTTAATGCAGATGTCACAGTGCAGAAATACAGACAAAAGAAAGTAGTAGAGTATAATGGAGGCCATTGTCAGCAGTCCAAAAATGAAACTATCTGCCTCCTCCACCATGCTGTATTGTTCTCTAGGAAGGAATACTTCCATTATGTTGCAAAGGGTTAGTATTATAATAATGTAATGGAGTGGCTAAGAGACGGGGCAACAAACCATGACACCTCTGGTTCCATTGTGCTGCATTCATAACCTCATAAAGGCAAAGCCATCCTCATTCAGCCTCCACTTCCCATTTACAATACATGGATAATAAGTGAAGAATGAGCTTTCGTTGTGAAGTTCAGAAAGAGTTCACTAAGAACAAGATCAGTAGGGCTCCAGATGAAAGCTGATTATTTAATTGTCTGTGTCTTCCTGGGATACCCTGAAGAACACCACTGAAAACAAAAGTGAAATTGAGAAGTTCCCCATTCATCAAGAAATGAAAGCAAAGCAAAGTGTTCTGCTTAAATACCACCTCATAGTGCTTAAAGCACTCTCTGTGCAGTTTACGGGTTAATTATGCAGGCTACACATTGCTCCCCCTCTCCCAGCAAGCTTGGTACTCATTTTACTAACCTTGGTAGGACAGGAGGCTGTGTGGGATTCAACCCTGGGTTGCGAGCACAGTTTTGGCAACACTACAGGAGTTCATTCATTCATTCATTCATTCATTCATTCATTTATTTATACAACTTATATGCCACCCACTACCCAAAGATCTCTGGGCAGCTTACAATTAAAATGAATAGTTAAAACAATTAAAACATTAAAACATCAGTGAACAATTAAAAACAATTAAAACATCTGCATTTTCTACCGCATATTTTTCTATGCTGTAGAAAACAGTGATCCCACCCATATATCTCCCCCAAAGTGACAGGGTTAGCTTCCTCAAACAATTTTAGGGGACCCTTTGAAATTTGGAAAAGTTAGGGTTTTGGGGGGCAGATATATTAAACTCCAAAGGAAGTGGGGGTACCTAACTGAATAAGTGTTTTGTCTTCAGTGTGCTTTGCAATAGAGGGGAAGCTGAAAATTAATCCTATAATTGGTAAGGCATGCCAAAGGAACTCCTTCCATTAAGCATAAGCACCCCACCCCCTTTGAAGCTTAATATCTCTGCCCCAAGAAATCCTAACTTTTCCAAATTTCAAGGGATCCCCTAAAATCACTTGAGGTAGAGAAGCCTGTCATTCACATGCCTGAGATCAGTAATTTTCCTTTGAATATTTTTAAAATTACTGAACTCAGGCATGTGAATTCCAGGCTTAGCTGACTATAAGGTGGACTCGCACGAGCTGTATTCAGACTGATGAAGCTGTTTGGATGAGCAGCGAAACGTTTCTATCTCTCAAGAAAAAGAATTCCAGTAGCCATGACTCACCTGGATGACTGAGAATCTTCACAGACTCACATAATCATGTATAGATTTCTCTGCACACAAGCAATCATACCTTTGAATTTAATGTAAACTTAAGTTGGAATGACCTTGTTCATTCAACCTCTCTTGTCCCTGGGATCCAACTCAATCTTTGTCTTTTTAAAATGACATCACACAGTGACACTTGGGATTTTACAAGGTATGATGTCATGAAAAAAGCCAAGGATATAAAATGCCATGCAGTGTTTTTATTTCATCATCCATTTGTTTTAGAAGTGCACTTGATCATTTGAAAAGACTTAGTCCATTTCCATGTAGACCCTGGAATTTACAAAGCTCATTTCCCGAGTGAAATCTATTTAGTAGTAGCAGAATTTGCCAAATAATGTGGATGGCTGTTTTTCAGATTTTTTTTTAAAAAAAAACTTTCCAAAATTCCACACTATCCTGCACATGGTCAAAACTGAACCCCAGTGTGGTGTGATCAAAGGAACACACACAACCCAGGATGAAACCAAACCAATTGGTTTTATAATTCTATTATAGAGTTTTATAATTCTATTTTATAAATTCTATTATTCTATCTATTCTATGGGGTTCCTGTTCTGAAATTAGCATTCCAGAAAAGGGAAGCACTGGGGGTTTACCTCAGTCGCCATCATAGTTCTTACATGTGGCAAGCTAAATCTGAAGAGGAAAGGAGTCCCTATTGGTCAAGTCCTCTCAACACAATTAGAGACAATAAGGAAAATGGAAAAGGGTTCTTGTCCTTGAGCAGATACTCTACACATAGAGACAGCTCCGTTCTTCAGATTTAATTGTCCACATTAGAGATGGGCACAAAACGAACATTTTTTCATTTCCGTTATTCGTTATTCATTTCATTACGTAACGAAACAACAAACGAAAATTGTGATGAAAATGGAACGAAATGAACAGAACCAAAAAACATTGTGTTCGTTACATTTCGTTTTCGTTAATGGTGACGCACAATGAAATGAGCTGTTTTAAATGTTAAAAAATGCCCTGGACATCCATAAAAACACAGCAATAATTATTTATACTGTCTGATAACACCTACCAGGGGTGGTTGGGGTCCTTAAAACGTGCATTTATGTCTTTTCTCAGATCGCTGTATTTTTTCCCTTTAAGGGGAGTTAGGGGACATCAACCCAAAATGGCTCCCAGATGCCTAATATTGATTTCTTGGGTATTAAAACGCCCTGGACATCCATAAAAATGCAGCAATAATGTGATAATTATTTGAAATTATTACCTACCAGGGGGTTGGGGTCCTTAAAACGTTTGTTTTTGTCTTCTCCCATCGCGATGTAGTTTTCTTTTCCCTTTAAAGATGACAAAATGGATGTCGCCACCATAAAATGAAGGCAAGCCATGTGATGGGATCATGTTCAGCCAATAGCATGCCCAGGTTGCAGACTGGGCAGGTCTGGCAGCCACAGAGGGCATAAAAAGCTCTGGCAGCCCCCGTCCTCCTTGCAGTCCCCGGTGGGAGTTAGGGTGGGATTGCTGTCTCTGCGACTCTAGCTTCAGTCCTGCAGCCTCCCTGTGTGTGTGTGCACGTACCTCTTGGTGAGTAACCTCCCCTGCCCCACAGTGCAGTCACTCTGCGGCTGCCTTGCACCCTGGGCAACGGCTGCCGCTGCCTTTGCAGCCTCCCTGCGTACCTAGTCTATAATGTGTCTCTGCCAGCATCAATTTTTTTAGTGTTTTCCCTCTGGTGTGGGGCGTTGGGGGATGCCCCCGCACGGAAATGCTTTAAAAATCATGCAAAAAGCGGCTAGAAACGAAAAATGAAAAAACGAAAAACAAAAATAAATTTTTCTAAAAATTCGTGTAAAAGGAAACAAAATGAAATGGACCTCTCAACGACAAACAAAAAACCGAAACACCATTTTTTTTTATTCGTGCCCATCTCTAATCCATATATAACAGCTTGGATGAAAGGAGTCCAGGATAGCCAACTACTTTCTCCCATACATTAAGATTAAACTCTCTGGAAAAATGGGCCAGGGCTACAATATACATT
Organism: Phrynocephalus versicolor; assembly: GCA_023846285.1. Taxonomy (NCBI): domain Eukaryota; kingdom Metazoa; phylum Chordata; class Lepidosauria; order Squamata; family Agamidae; genus Phrynocephalus; species Phrynocephalus versicolor. The sequence continues at coordinate 53,619,337 of JAHTLZ010000379.1, read as the reverse complement.
TAAACTGGGCTTAAGGGTATATTTGGAAGAGGTGGAGTCATTGTGCCCTCTTATCCCTTTGGGAATGTCTAGCATGATGGGTGGACCCCCTCCATTTCTCCCCATCTCTGAATCTTGCAGGCATTTAATGAGTTGGGGAATAAATAATAGTGGTTTGTTTGCTGAAATACTGACCCTCTGCGATCACAATCACTCTAGATTTCAATGTGCAATTACTGAAGGGTTACTTCTATACTGCATGTAGGTCACTTGTCATAACAATGCTAACATATTTCCAGTGACACTAAAAAAGCTAATGAAAATGACTGCAGGGTGTCCTATGCTTATTTACATACTTTAACAAGAAACTGGAGGAAAAATAAATTGCATGGAGAAATCATTTATCCACAGGGACCAGTGATCCTTTTGTCCCATTAAACTATAGCACCGTTAATTTTAATTCTTTCACTTTGGTGGCAAGAATGATGAAAACAACCTTTACCAGGAAAAATAAAACAACATGGAAGCCAAATACACTGCATAAGTTTTGCATTCACGTCGCTTTTCCTGCAAGTGTTGATAAAGGCAATCATTGTATTTTAGATTTGGGAAAGCTATAGTCTCTCTTAATACAGCCTTTTTATAATTGCATCCAATATAAAGCATTTATTTCTGCTTACTTTAATATTATGAAGTACTTGGTAAATTGGAGGGAACGAGAGAAGAGCAATTAACATAATTATGAATCTGCTGAGACTTATGAGAAAAATATAAGAAACCTTAGGTATGTATATACAGCTCAACCAACTCATGATTAGCAAGGCTACAGCCTACATTATAAACAAGCATTTGCAAGCTTCAGAGAGCATGTGAAGGAATATTATAGGAATGAATGGGTTGAAAAAAAGAGATGTTTAATTGTCATATTTAATGCTACTTTGTGGGGCATTGAGTAATGCTGTGAAAAAGCAGCATACAAGATTTGAAAACTTATCCAGCCAGGGAGGAAGGCTTTTTCCTTGACATTTTGTAGTCAAGAGATCATCCTAGGAAGAGGGGAAAATTTCACTTCCGTTTGGTTTTGATAAGACTATAGCAAAACTGGCAGATTTCTTTGGGATACCAAGAACAACATATTTTTAAAAAGTGATGAGCTCAAATTTCACTAACCAGATCCATAGATGGCTACGCTGTTAAACAATCCTATTGAGCAGCTAAATTTTTTTAGATATCTTGGTCTTTATTTTAATGCCCTGCTCTCTTGGAAACATCATCTGAAAGCAACAGTTTTGAAAGCCTCCCACTCCACTCAATCCCTTTTGAGATTCTTTTCAACCCAAGGTGGTAAACTGGTTGCTCCTGCAGTCGAGGTATTTGCAAGAAAGATATTCCCCCAATTAACATATGGGGCCGAAATCTGGGGTATACTAAAATACCACACCTCAAGGTGGTCCAAAATTCTTTTATTCGATATCTCCTTGCTGTACCCCGTGGCACACCCTCTGCATATGTAAGAGCTGAAGTAGGGCTAACTCCTATTGAAACCCACATACACATTGCCTTGGCAATGTACTGGCTGAAGCTGGCTGCCATGAGCAACTCCCGCTTGCCAAAGAAATGCTATATAGAACAACTCCAGCAACCCTTGCGGGAGTCCTGGGCAAAGTTTGTCAGACCCATATTACACCTTTATGGGATCAATACTGAATTTATCCCCTCTTTTGTCTCCCCCAGCATCAAAAAATTGGTCAAAGTTAAGATTTATTTATACTCCAAATGGAAGGACTTGGCTGTGGCTTCACTATCGCCATTCTCTCTTTATTATCCTTTGTTTAAAACATCCTTCGGGCTGGAAAGCTATTTTCACAATTTAACCTCTGCTCCCCTGAGGAAAGCTTTCACAGCCCTGCGTTTTCAGACCATGACTTCTGCTTTTTTAGAGGGGAGACGTGACAACATCCCTGTTTCGGACAGACTTTGCCCTTGTGGCTCAGGTGAAGTCGATGACGTGCTCCACTACTTGCTCATGTGCCCCCTTCACAACCAACCCAGAGGCAAATTTCTTGGTGGGATTATTGGTTCACTGGCTGACAGGTCTCCTGGAGCCCAACTTAGTATGCTACTTGTTGGTACAGACAGGTTTGTTACACAGCAAGTTGCAAAGTTTGCGCTGGCAGCTATGAAAATCCGGGTCAATCTCTAACTTTGGGAGGACTGTATTGCTCTGCAAGTGTCACATGTTTTTTTAAAAAAGTTTTAATTATATTTGTCGTAGATGTAGATGTAACCTCATAAGTTTTTTTTTCTCTGTTGTAAATCAAGATTGCGATGACCAATGGTTTTTAGCTATAAACGATTACCTACCTACCTATAGCAAAACTGGCAGATTTCTTTGGGATACAAAGAACAACATATTTTTAAAAAGTGATGAGCTCAAATTTCACTAACCAGATCCATAGATGGCTACGCTGTTAAACATCTAAGTTTGAATCCTTGTGTGTCCACTTATATGGTGCTGGGTTAGAGTTATGCAGCAGCGTAGCAAGGTTTGGGGGCACCTGGGGCCAAAGTTATTTTTTGCGCCTCTCCAGACCTCCCCAACTCCATCCCATCCATCCGGCAATCCTGAGTGCATGGGGCGTGCGTGGGGCACATGCCTTACCTTTCCCATGCGTAGCAATGAAGAGTTGGAGGAGGAGGAGGAGGAGGGCGCCACAGCCACCGCTCTCGCACGCCTGCCTTCCCGCAGCCAGACTTGGAGATGGCGGGTGGGGTGTTGGGAGGCAGTAGGTAATTTGGCGCCCCCTAATTGCTGTGCCTAGGGAGCCCCGCTCCCTTGCCCTCCCCACGCCACACCCCTAGGGTTACCAACTATTTCTGTCTGAGCGGCTCCTTAATAAATCTGTGTAGGAAAGAGAGGTGGAAGGTGGCCTTTTCCATGCTGGGAATAACTTTATCTATTGAAGTTTCCCAATGGAAATAGGAATGAATTTCTGTTCACTTCTGGGAAGAATATTTCCAAGTTCAGAAATTCCATGTTTGGGGTGGAAGGAATCTGAGGATGGAAAAAGAAATCAAATGCAGGGAAACGGGCTCTCATACCTTGTCCCAGACCCACTGAATACCAAATATTTCCATCGCAACTTGGTTCAGAATTACAAACCCATGTTTTATATTCCTTCCATTTATTTTATGGAGAAGGGTAACAAAATCAGCATGATTACATTATTCAGAACACAAAATTGCTAAACATTTGGGGAGAAAACACGGGGGAACTTACAGCTCCAATTTATTTACTTGATCTAGGTGAAACATGACACTCTCCTGACGTTAAGTGAGAATTTGTTGGAAACAAGAGAACATGCCTGCAGCAAAATACCAATTGAGTCTGGTGCTTCATGCAGAAGTCCTCCATGACCTGTGCACTTCACATCCTAGGAAGTCGAAAACAGCCTTGGGGGACTGTTGCTTTCTCTTAAAGGCTCAGTGGAGAGGTATTTGATTGACGAAGATGTAATCAAGCATGACTGGTTGGATTTCCACTTTTATCTCACTGACCGCCTGGCATTATCACTCCATGTGGTGTCAATGAACATGCCTTGAATGCTCTCTCATGTCAGATCACTGGGAGGAATTGCTAACTCATCTGTAGATCAGTATCTCAGGATCCGTATGACACCTGGATCGGGCAGGGTCTTTAGGAGCTACCAGTCTGAGATTCTGCTCTGGCATGGCACTAATGCAATATACTCTGTTATCTTGCGCTAATAGGAGGGCACAAGACTGTAACTATGGGAAGATGCAATCATCATTCCCATCATTCTGATGGCACCAGCCAACACATGTAAACTTAGGAAGCTGCCTATGTAAAGGTAGAGTCTGGATTAGGGCCGGGCACCTTACAAATAACAAAATGCTGTTATATCCTTTTTTTTAATCTTACAAATCGTTTCGTAAGCTTACGAATCACCAGGCAGTGCTTCATAACAGAATGAAATGAAATGAAATGGCTTTTTTTGTTTTAAATGAACCATTTCGTTACTATGTAAAATAGCTCCCCAGTGTCCAAATCTGGTGCCTCTAGGACCCAGGGGAGTCATTTTTAGAATTCCAAAACAGTTTGTAAGTGTTTCATTTTGTAGCAATGCTTTTTTGAAAAAAAAATCATTTGAAACAAAATGAAACGGGATAATAGTCCATCCCAGGTTACATACCATGATGGAGATGTGTAATCTCCAGGCTTAAAACTTCAAGGGCCAGATGCAGGGGAGTGTTATCAGGAGACAGATATCTAGTCTCATGTGCTCCCGGACACATTTGGTGGGGCCACTGTGAGATACAGGAAGCTGGACTAGATGGGCCTTTGGCCTGATCCAGCATGGCTCTTCTTATGCTCTTATGTTCATGTAGCCTATTGAATATTCTATCCCATCTGGAGTAGGAACTGGCAAGCCACTCCAATATTCCTGGCTGTGTGTTTGTGTTTCTGTGTGTGTGTGTGTGTGTGTGTGTGTGTGTGTGTGTGTGTGTGTGTTTGATAGCTTGGGCTGTGGGGAGGTAGCGGTGGTGAGAACCAGAGAGCAGAGTAGGGTTTTGAAATTGGTGCCACTTGCTCTGCAATCCTATTGTCGCCGCCGTCACCCAATTGGGTGTTTTTGACAGGTCAGGCTGTGGTGAGGGGGGCCTTGCCCCTCACCACAGCCTGAATTGTCAGAAGAAGAA
>JAHTLZ010000379.1:53586614-53608000 GCA_023846285.1 Phrynocephalus versicolor | reverse complement strand
AATTCTAAGCTTAGGTTGCCAATGGCAAAGGACTGTGGGAGTTGCGGTCCAAATCATCTGTAGGGCCGAAGTTTAGACATGCCTGGTTTAAGCCTATCATAAGAATTCCTATGAGTACTCTCAATGGCAGGGTGACAATTCTGGAGAGAAAAATGTGAACTCTGTAGCTTCTGCATCAAAAGCTACATACTTTCCTGTTACACAGTTTATTATTAGATAATTATTAATAACTATACTCTATGGAGAGGTATTATTAACTATGACTACTAATTATTAATCATTCATACAGGTCCATAGATTGTAACAAGGATGAGAGTGGAGCTGCAGGTGAAACTGCTGTGGAGCTGGGTGCCTTGATCGAAAGGTCAACATTTTGAATCCACATGACAGGCTGAGCTCCTGTTGCTTGTCCTAGTGCCTATCTACCTAACAGTTCTAAAGCAGGTAAGCATGCAAGTAGATTAATAGGTGCCACTTCAGTGAGAAGATAACAGTGCTTCCACGTTTAATCATGCCAGCCACATGACCATCGAGATACATCTGTGGACAAATGGTGATAAGCAGTGAGTCCTAGAATGGGAAATGGCAGGACTTAATGGTCAGGGGGAAACTTTATCTTTACATAGATCATAATCATAGCCCAAGGAGATAAGTCTTGCAGTACATTTGAGAGAGGCTAAAGTTCAGGCTTTAGTAAGCTTTCCCGTGGAACAGATTGTGTTCCATGTTTGGGCAGCATTCAAATATTTTTTTCACCCAGGGTAGATAAAGAAAAGCTCGCAAAATAGCATCAGTTTGGCCGAACGGTTTCCCATTCAGAAACTGTAGAATAAGGTGTCTGAAGATACCTGAATTTCACCATAAGTGAAACAATGACTTATACTTCTGCCCAGAAAAGTCGCGAAGCAATTAAAGATACATGAAGGAGCTTATATATTTTAAACTCAGAGAGAGAGAGAGAGAGAGAGAGAGAGAGAGAGAGAGAGAGAATAAAACTCTGAATGAAACTCACTCTGAATGAAACTCACTCTGAATGAAACTCTGAACAGGGAAGCTGTGATGAATGTTGATGTCTGATCTTTACTGGGACTTTATTAAATTATGTATGCCTCTAGATTCATATTCACGCATTTGACCCAACATTGGACAACACTATTTCATCCATGGGAGTTCCTTTCTCTCAGCTGAATATACATACATTTGGAACTAGAGCTGGGGGTGAACCACCATTTTGGTGGTTCATCCCAATTCATGGTTTGTCAATGGTGATGAACTATGAACCACAAATTTTACCCCTGCCAGCTGGTGAACTATGAATCAGTTCATCAGTTTGTGGGGGCTTAAAAAACATACTGGATATGTCCACTAATGGGGAATGGTTAGATTTTGTTGATCCTTTCTCATTCACTCACACAGAGACATTTACTGAATACATGGTTGGTGCTAAGTGGAAATACATTTCTATTCCTTTCGGAGGAGTTAACTAAACATATGCTAAAAGCAAGACTACACTCTAAACAGGTCTTCTGACTGAGTCTGTGTCTCCTAGTTTGTGTTGTGATCTGTGGCTTGAAGTTAAATAGCATATGTTCTGTAGTTCTTATATACTGTATATACTTGAGTATAAGCCTAGTTTTTCAGCCCTAATTTTGGGCTGGAAAAGGGGGTCCTCAGCTTATATGCGAGTCAATACTTTTAGCCACTGAGGCAAGTTTGGGTCAGTGGCTAAAAGTCATTTTAAACATTGTGCGCAACTTATCCTGACACCCCCCCCATGTTTAAAATGACTTTTTAAAACAATGTTTAAAATGACTTTTAGCCACCAACTCAAGCACTTGCCTCGGTGGCTAAAAGTCATTTTAAACATCACACACACACACAGCTCACAAAGGAGGAGTTGCCAGGCCCTGCTGCATTTCCCACCCTAGGCTTATACTTGAGTCAATAAATTTTCCCAGTTTTGGGGGTTTAAATTAGGGGTCCCGGCTTATACTCGTGTCGACTTATACTCGAGTATATACGGTAAATGCCTCAACCAGCATATTGGCCTAGGAATGGTTGAGACTGAGCCATTAGTACTGTTTGATTCCGAAGTTGAAATGCTCCATGCTTAGTACAGTGGACCCTTGTATAACAAAGGGTTTGTATAACACAAAATCTGTACAACATAAAAAATTCCGGAGATAGGAGAAATTTTCTTAACAGAATTGCCTATGGGGCGAATCTGTACAACGTAAAAATGGGATTACTCTGTTTTCAATGCATTCCTATGGGAAATTTGTATAAAGGAATATTTGCTTAACATAATTTCATTTGGAACGAATTAATTCCTTTATACAAGGTATCACTGTAATACGTATCTGCTGCCCCAGCAAGTTTTAAGGCCATGTCAGTCAAGTTGCATTGAACTAGTAAAGCACACCTTTCCTGATTCATGTTACCTATAAACTAATTTCTGACTTCAAATGAGAAAACGGCGGTCATAGCTAGTGTGATGCAGTTTTTCATTAAAAACAAGGTTTGAAGTAACATGACAGAAAGACAAATATTTTGACTGCTCATTCATACACAAAATATGCTTTCTTCCCTTGCCACAACATATGCAAATTGGCTATAATTGTTAAACTGTTATTTTGGATAAACTGTGAATTAAAAACAATTCTGGAGAAATATAACATTACTTGCATGCACACGCACACACACACACGCGTACACACACACACACACACACACACACAATTTAAAAATCTCAGCCTTGCTTGGTTGTGAAATAATAGTGGCTTTTGGAACTTTGGTCAAGCATCCTGAGATCTGTGAGGGGCTCCTTGCAATCCTGGAAGTGGTTATTCCATATGGCAAAGAGGTGAGTGCTATCTGATGGTTGTGGAGGCAAAAAAAAAAAAAAAAATGGAGGCAATTATTACCTCAATCAAGGGTCAATTCCACAAAAGGCCATTTGTGAATATTCTCATGAAATAGCTGGGTTTGTTTGTTGTTCCATTTGTTTGTTTGTTTGTTTGGTGAGTTTGCCTCATGGCACAGTGTTCAAATGCCTGTACTTCAGCTAAAACTGTGCTCATGACCTGGGGTTCAATCCCAGGTAGCAGGCTCATTCATGGTTGACTCAGCCTTCCATCCTTCTGAGGTCGGTAAAATGAGTACCCAGCTTGCTGGTGGGAGGTAATGTGTAGCCTGAATACTGAAATTAAAAACTGTAAACTGCCCAGAGACTACTTGAAGTGCTACGGGGAGGTATACAAGCAGAACACTTTGCTTTTTGCTTTTGATCTTACAGCTGCATTGGAATACCACAGGAATTGCCCCACATTTTAAGGGAAAATGCAAGGAAAGCTGAGGGTGAAATTGTGGGGGTGGATGGGTTTAAATTTATCCTTTCCTTCAATGGTAGCAGGTTGACAAATATACTACAACTAGAAGATGTCCTGGCTTAACTTTCTTCGCCATGTTCTTCTCTTCATCTCTATTTCTCTCTCTTAAAGCAAGTTCCAATCCAATGTGACAGCTCTCATGTGTTGCTTTTATTTCTCCTCAATCTGTATTCTTGCAAAAAAAGAAAAAAAAAAAACCACCTCCGCTAGCCGCTTTTTTGTTTCACTGCTATGGGCTGTATCACAGTGGCAAATGAGACACTGAAAAAGTACCTCAGGCAGAATAGTCACTGCTGGCCATGCGGACTGGGGGATTATGGGTGTTGTTATCCAAGATGGTAGTTCTGCCACTCCCTTCTTCCTAATAAGTGCAAATATATCAATGGACTGGGTGTGTTTACTCAGGAGAAGACTGTTTCAACTTAGTAGGACACACATATTAATAATAACTAGTTCAAAGAGACATAGAAAAGCAAATGTGCGCAGGATCAGATTTCAAAAATGCTGTTTTAGTTTCTTATCATTGTTTGAAACCTGCTTCCAGAAATTTCATATTCACAGCAAGCACAACCTTTGAAAAAGAAAATGTTCCTAATAACTTATGCCCAGCTTCATTTATTCTTTCATTTTTCCCCCCAGGCCTTCCTTTCCTCAGGGTAGCTACGTTCAACTCCCAGCTAAGCTTTCTAAAACCAGAGGAAGATAAAATGGAACTTGATTCCCACCCTCCCTCACGGAATAGGATATATTGTGCAAGTAATAGAAAAGCACTCTTTTTCTGTAACACTGGTCCAATAATTCTCCAGCAAGTATTCATTCCTGTAGTTTTGTTTGTGAGTGTTCTGTTTGTAAGCGGCTCTGCAGCAAATACAGCTGTTTGGAAACCAAACAAAAGGAAGCGTTCCCACAACTGCAATATTTACCCATGAGAGGATATCTTCAGTTTATACACTCTGTATAATTTCACTTGGTGGCCAATCATTCAGAAAGGTTTGTTTCTGTCAAACCGACTGGAAAGAATAGCAAATGTTTTTACTTTCTCCCTCCAATCCTAGAAAGGTTTTTTTTTTTAAAGCACGTTTGGACTCCATGACAATGTAAACAAGCACCTGGTGGCATGTATAAAATCCAGGAATAACCCAGCCAGCTAGATATATATGGCAACAGTACCCATGAAAAAATTCTCCTCTTAACCAAAGCATTCAGGTTTCACTTAGAATCCATTGGATGTTTTTCCAAACCATGAACTGAAGCCACACTAAAAATTTTATTCCACATTTTTAAACTATCTCTCTCTGTTTGAAATAGATTTAGAAACTTGTTCAGAGAAGAATATTGAAATTAAATTTATGCCAGTGAGGTACGGACTTCTGTAGGTCACCATAGAAACAAGAGGGACCAAGGGTAGACTGTACATGTTTTTCCTCTTGATCTACAATCATCTCTCCACTGGCCTGCAGCTTCTCCAGGTTCCCAGAGGAAAGCACTGCCATTATATCCAAAACAACCATCTTCAGATACATGGAAGGTACAGCAAGCTTTTTTTTTTTCAACAGCCGAAGAGGACAGGACTAGAGGTGATGCATTCAAGTTACAAGAAAGGAAACTTGACCTTAACATTAGGAGGAACTTTCTAACAGTGAGAGGAACTTCCATTCAACAGTGGTAATGACCACCTTGGTAGGAAGTTGGTGATGGCAGACTTTCCTTCACTGGAGATCTGAGAGCAGAGGTTGGATGGCCATCCATCAGAGTTGTGTTGGCTGTGGACCTCCTGCAGTAGCAGAAAGCCAAACTCGAAGACACATGGGGCCCAGTCCACCTCTGCAATCTGTCTCATTTGATATAGGAGGCTAAGCAGTACCCAGCCTGGTTAGTATTCATATACTGTAGGAGACCAGAGAAGGACCAGAGCTGTCCAGAGAGGGTTAAAAAGCCTGACTGAAACCCTCAAAGGCTTCTGCCTCTCAGTATAGATATATTAAAAGTGGGATTTGCATAAGGCACTTTCCTAAGTATCATCAACTTGCTCCCCACATTTTTGCTTTTGAGATGGGGAGGTACAGACAATCTTGAAGACAACATATCAACATCAAGTATACTATCAGAAAGAAAGAAAGAAAAAAAAAAATGACCCTCTCAGAAGCTTCTCAGTGATAGGATGTTTAAATATACCATCCAAGGAAATTCTAAAGAAATTCAAGGCAGCTGAAAGCAGGAAAACAGAAGACTATTTCATAAGGAAAGAAGACTGCAGGAAGATTTCAGCATGACATGAGTAAGACCATCCTTGGAAAGCCACATAAAAACCAGTGGCATGTCCTATTATGTACAACCCGTTTTCTTTGAAATGTGATCCATTGCAGCACCAGTAATACTATGAGAGGTTGTGCCACTGAAGTACCTGGAACCAATGAGAAACCTTTGCCTCATTTTTGCTTACTGAGTTCTGTTGAGGAACTAGTGATGCAAAAAGGAGATTATTGTGCAAGTTCTGATATATGGTCATGGAGGCTGTATGTGCATAATTCATGTTGGTTGCTATAATGAACTACCCAGAGTGCCTGCTCTTGTACACAGAATACAAAGTGCACCATCTGGCTGTAAAACTGATCCCGCACATTATGCACTTAACAAATTTCATTGCAGTTCATCTAGAAGGACAGGTATCTGGAGCAGGTAGCAGTGCATTTTAAAAAAAGAGATCAGAAATCATGCCACTTAACAAGGGCTTGGATAATAAGTTTGTTCAAACATCATTCACCTGGGCATGAAAACTACGCAAAATGAATCCAGTAATAGAACAGAGGCTCTACAAGTAACAGAAGAACAACTACAAAAATGCTGAAATTCGGTCATAAATCACAGCTAAATCTCCATTGATTCGGCGGAGATGTGGTGAATCAATTCCCCTGTGAATTCCATTGATTCAACAGGACTGCTCCAGTTTCAAGTTGCTAATGCCATTACAGCAATAATAAACACGTCGTCTTAGATGAGGGGAGAAGGGCTATTATCCCTCCAGATGTTTCGGGCTACAAATCCCATCACATACCCCAGCAAAGCCAATAGTAAAGGGATGGGAGAATTAGAATCCAAAATGCTTGACCTTAAGCCAACATTTTTCAGGAAAGTTGCCTCTGTCTTCATTCTTTGGGATCTGCATTTCCACAAAAACGTTTTCCCATTATTGTCAGCAGGAAACCATAAGCTCAAGTAACATTATCTGCAATAAAGTTTCTGGATAGGGGTCCAAGATTCATAGCGGTAGGTGTGCATTATTTGCATTGCTTTTCATGCTCCACTATATCACAGTGTATTCACCTCCGTATGTTAAATAATAAATTAATTTATGAATCCAGGGATTTCCCCCCTTTCCCCTTGACTTCAAACCAAGAGAAGACAAAGGGCAGGGATCTGTGCCTGAAAACCCAAACAACACACAATGCATTCTGAGCTGGGACACCAACTAAGTGGATCAAGAAGATGGGTTCTGAATCATTTCTTCCCTCCTCTCCACGGTCCTATTGATAGTTATTAAAAGCACTGCTACACTAGCTGATGTTTTCTTCTCAGTATGAAATAATTAGGATCATTTTCTACATGAAATGCTACATCTCAGTTCTCTCCAAGGATTAGCGAAGGTGGAATGGTGCTGTTGCAGATTGTCTCTTTGGCCTTGTGTCCGCACTCCAGCTGAGTACTGCCGGTGGTAAATGGATTTTTGCTTTAAATAGTGTATTCATTGCAGTGCCATGACCTTCCTGCTCACAGGAAAGGGAGCAACAAAGCAACTGCAATCCACAGAGTCTTCACAGCATGTCTGAAAAGGTCCATACGAAGTCTTTGCTGACTTTCGTTAGAATGTACCTGTTGGGTTAGCTGGACTTTGGGCCAGCTCAACACCACTAATGGGGTAATAATCTCATTATATGTGGAACTGGTGATATCTGCATCCATAGATACCATTTTTTTTCAAAACTGTTGTAATTTAACCCAGTAGGGAGAAATTTCTCACCTATAAGAATGAAAGAATAAAAAAAATAGTTGCTCTTTACTTTCCTGTTTCTCAAAAGTAACTAAGAGGGCACTACATAAAGTCTTGAATCATATTCATCCTCCATCATTCATTGAGGCCACTCCCTGTAGGTTCAAAAAAAGGAGTGGAGTTGTTGCTTAAGTTATTATGAAGACATTGTTTGTGTTGCTAAAAGACCATCTACCTTCAATATGTACCTCCTAGCAGGCCCAATGGAACCTACAGCACCTGGGTCACTGGAAGATCCAGATAGGAAAATGGAGGCCTTGGGTGAAAGAGAGGAGCCAGGAGTGGCACAGTGGTTAAATGCCTGTACTGCAGATAAAACTGTGCTCACAACCTGGGGTTCAGTTCCAGGTAGCAGGCTCAAGGTTCACTCAGCCTTCCATCCTCCCGAGGTTGGTAAATTGAGTACCCACCTTGCGCAGGGGGGGGGATGTGTACCCTTCATACTGTAATTAAAACTGTAAACCACCCAGAGACTACTTGAACTGGTATGGGGCAGTATATAAGCAGAACACTGCTTTGATAGGTCCCATATGAGCAAGGAGGTGCATCCAAGGTTCAGGAGGTAGAGGCCAGCCATCAGTTAGGAGGAGGAAGCTTGTGGGTTGGCTTAGGGCTGTAATTAAGGACTGGAGTCCCTAACAAACTATGAATAGCCAGACCCCAGCACCAGGTGTTTGAGGTCAGGCAGAGACTGGACTTGGCAAGGGACTAAGGTAATAGCACTAAGTGGTCACTGGTTCTTTTGTATACCAAGGAGAATAATAATATAGACAGCAAAAGACACAATACTAGGTGCAAATGAATATAGATTATTATCCATTGGTTATAAAGTTAACAACTGGGGTTTCATTTGAACAATGCATTCAGCATTCATACATCTCAATATTACTCAATATCAGGGTAATATTACACGACCCCTAAAATCCGAGGCAAAGGGCTCCCAGATCCGGAGCTTAAAATGTTCTCCCACCAGCTCCGAATTTTTTAAAAAATTAAGGACAACCACACCCACCTAAGCACGTCCCAGGGCACTTTTCAAGTACCTGGCCTCCAGAAGGTAAAAAATCTTCCGATGCGGATTGTAAAGTTGTGAATGCCAGGCTCCCTCGCCTTCTGTTTGGTTTTTTGTCCCCGCTGCCCCTTTAAGAGACAGGACTCACTACGGGGGCTGCTCGGGGCTGCTTCGACCAACCGGCAGACGGAGGTGAGCCTGCATTTTTTTTCTCCCTTTTTTCTCCCTCCCCTCACGCAGATAGTAACAATGGAGTGCGGAGGAGGTGGGAACACAGGAAAAGGGACAAACCCCCACGATCTCTGGTCTGAATTTAAGTTGCCACCGGATTTTAGAGGTCGTGTAAAAGCACCCTTACTCACCATGAGAGAGAAGAGAAGAGCTGTTAATCAGCATTGTCCAGGTTCCGGGGGGGGGGGGGACAACTGACCCCAAAGCTTTGGTCGCAGAGTACAAAGTTCCAACTGCCGAGGTTCTCTTTTTGTATCCTTTCTGAGCAGCTTGTCAGCTGAGCGTGCACACTGGGCATCTCTTTGCCCTTTCCTGGGGTGAAGACCCCTGTCACCCATGGAATGCTCTTAGTTACAATTATTCATGTCCTTATCATAGGCAAGTATGGATGCTCAAAGTGTCGTTCGAAAGGTCAAGGCTCAAAAATTGAGCTCATCTCAGTGAAGAGTTGGAGTCTTATAGTCAAGTACTCAAAGTCCCATCATACCTTTGTTCTGCTGGTTCCTCTCTCTCTCTCTCTCTCTCTCTCTCAGTCCATACTGGTTCTTTACCTTATTCCAGACCAAACATGCATACACCTTACATACCAGCATGCATCCATCTTGTATTCATTACAGTAGAGAAGTCATCTCAATCTCCTGGCTGAGTGGCACTCTTCCCTTTCTTGAGCGCCATCCATCTACTCTAATGAAATCAAGTTCTAGCAACTCCTGGAGTCTGACCAAAAGGGGACTTGGTAACTGAGGGAAAGAAACTGTTTCCTTGTAACTAGTTCTTTCCAAGCTCTGGTCTTGTTACAACCCTATTGTCATAACTGTCTACAGTCCCAATGTGTACACAACATTTAGTACTTAAAATAAGTTTTAAATATTTCTGATCCAAATGAACAGCAAAAATTGGCCGAGTGCTGCTGATTTCTCCGGACTCTGCGTACACAGCCATTCAACTGCTTTTGATTACTGACTTCGCAGTGGAAGCTAATGAAGTGAACACAGAACTGAAAAAGTCATAAAATAAGCGATCCAGATGAATGTTCGCACAGCCAGTATGTCTAGACAAACACATTCAGGACTGATTGATGGATTCAAAGATGGATCAGCTGTTTGTAAATCATCCAAACAGGATGCATAATGAAAATGTAAATATAATGAACTGACAATCTAGCCTTTATCTAATGGGAATAATTTTCAAAGAAAAATGAAGTTGTACAAACATGATGCAGAAGGGGGGGTATGCAAGAGAGAGAGAGAGGTTTTCCTGCTGAAGGGACAAGTAATTTTTTCAAAGCAGGAGTTTCTTAAACAACATTAACATTAAAACCAGCTGCTGATGTATTTATGGTCATGTTTTATTGTTTGTTTTGTTTTAGTGTCAGCAATGCTGAGACCCAGGTAAAGAGACAACATATGAATCCCAACATATGAATCCCAAAATAAGTAAATGTAAGTAGTGATTCCATTCTGCTTTTCCTTCTCCCACCCCCAGCCCCTTATGTCTGAAGAAGTGGGCATGATCCATGAAAGCTTGCATTAAAACATAACATTGGACATGGAGTCACGAAGAGTCAGTCATGACTGTAACAACACAACACACACACGTCACATTTTTGTCTTTTTTTCTTTTGTTTTGTTTATTTGCCCTCCTCTTTTTTCAGATCCCAGGAAAAGGCAACAATCAAGAATATCACAGGGCCATTTTTTCTGGAGGTCAACTGGGAATGTTACAATATGTGGGCAGGTCTGGCTACTTCCGCATAAGAAGTATTAGATATTTCAGTGTCAACATCCTCTCTGACCCTTCCTCTAAAGATCAGGTACAGGTACAAATAAGTCTTGCATCAAAGATGGACAGTTGGTGCTCTAAGCTTTACTTAACCTACAGCTATGGAAAAAGCTGTACCTGGTGTTTCTCAGATGCAAAAACCAGGGATCTGAACACTATCTGCTAAATCTCTCATTCTTGTCACGTTTTCCTATCTCAACACAACTATACACCTTGACAAGAAATTTTCAAACCCCGTGAGGTTCCTTCAGCACAATATTCTCTTCAATATATCTGTAGTTTTCTCCAAATGTCTCTCTGCAGGAGTGGTGGGTTTTTTTCCAGAGAGACAATTAGACTATTAAAAATAGTCTCACTGAAAACCCATTTTTCCCAAAAAGCCCATATATTCAGCACAATATTCTCTTCAATATATCTGTAGTTTTCTCCAAATGTCTCTCTGCAGAAGGAGTGGTGTTATTTTTTTTTCAGAGAGACTATTAGACTATTAAAAATAGTCTCTCTGAAAACCCATTCCCCCCCCAAAAAAAAGTCCATATAACAAAATGCCAGTTATCTGAGTTTGATCTGCTCCACATTATTTGCACAAAAATCATTCTCATGAAATGCAAGCAAAATAGCAAACAAAAAATCACACCCTCTTGCAAGCAAGGAGGTGAAAATGACATTTCAATAATAAGAACATAAGAACAGCCATGATGGATCAGGTCAAAGGCTCATCTAGCCCATCTCTCCCCCACCCCCCGCACCTTCTTTCCAGACTAAAGAGCCCCAAATGTTTTAGCTTTTCCTCATAAGGGAGATGCCCCAGCCCAGTAATCATTTTAGTCACTCTTTTCTGCACCTTTTCCATTTCCGCTATGTCTTTTTTGAGATGCGGGGACCAGAATTGTACACAATACCCCAGGTGTGGCCTTACTATCGTCTTGTACAATGGCATAATAATGTTGGCTGTTTCATTTTCAAACCCCTTTTTGATGATCCCTAGCATGAAATTGGCCTTTTTCACCGCTGCCACACACTGGGTAGACACCTTCATTGAGCTGTCCACCAGCACACCAAGATCTCTTTCCTGATCCATCACAGACAGCTCAGAGCTCATGAGTAGATAGATAAAGTTTTGATGTTTTTGCCCCAATGTGCATTATCTTACATTTTCCTACATTGAAACCCATTTGCCATTTTTCAGCCTACTCTCCCAGTCTAGAGAGATCCTTCTGGAGCTCTTCAAAATCTTCTCTAGTTTTTACCACCCGGAAACGTTTCATGTGATCCTCAGTCTTGGCCACCTCACTGCTTATCCCTGTCTCCACGTCATCTACTGGCATTAATCCTGAGTTTCTCCATTTAATAAACAAGAGACTTAAAATAACCTCATCACTGCAAGATGTTTTGCAACATCAAAGAGGACATGTGAATTTGCAAGGTCCTCCCCACCCCGCCGTGGATTTCTGTAAAATACTCATTATCTGAAAATACAGTGAGCACTGTGTTTTGCATGAGCATACAAGTGTAGATGGAAAAGATGAGTTGTTGGTGTCTTTTTGGTCGTTCTGCTTGCCCTTTTATCCTTTCTGTACATCTGTACCTGGGGAAAGGCATTAGTTCTGCATTGCTGCATTTTGGGAAATTATGCAAAATCCCTCTGCCTTTGACTGCCGATTGTTTCGTATTTGTACAATGTTTTAGGAGACATTTTGGTCTGTGATTTTAGATGCATTTGATCTTTGACTTGAGAGCTAGGATTTTAGATATTTGTAATTTTTAAGAATATATCTGTAACCTGTGATTTTAACTATGTTGCATTGGCCATTTTTGTCACCCTGAATAAATGGAAATGCGGCAAGCAGTATAGGGAAAAGTGTTAGGGTTAGGGTTTGGAGGAGCCTACTCAAGCAAGCATCTTGTCATGTTGAGATGGACTGTCCTCAACCTGAAATAAGCCATTGGTCAGATTTCTTCACAAAACTCTGACACTGAAATGGAAATTTGGTTGACACTTTAATGGGTATTCATCCAGATACTGTATTACAGTGGTCCCCCGCCCATTTGCAGTTCATATACTGTGGCCCCACTATATTGTGGGACCACAGTATATGAAAAAAGCCCCTCTGAGGTAAGGAGGGAATGGCCTGTTTCAGGCCTCCCGTACTTACCCCAGGACTGGCACTGCCCCAAACGGGCCTGTGAGGTCCTTCCTGAGCCTTCTGGAGGCCCCCAAAGGTCCAGGAAGGCCCTCACAGGCCCATTTGGGTTAGTGCTAGGCTTGGGGTAACTACAAAAGTCCCCAGCTAGGCACCTCAGGCCCAACCTGACCTGCATCTGCCTATCACAGATTTTCAATTATTGCGGGTTGGGTCAGGTCCCTAACCCCCACAATAGGCAGTGGGGTGTCACTGTATAACCTTTTAGAATTGAATGTGCACACGAACCCAATTTATTCCCAGGCATCCATACATTACTGAGCTTGCAGCAGGATTCCAAACCCCACATGTTTTGTTTTGTTTTGTTTTGTTTTGGGGGGGATGTATACCCTTGTTTCAAACCAAACATTGCAGAGCTAGAGAAAGAGCAGAAACAGGAAAGACAGGATGAATCATCATGGCTAGATCTGGAAACCACCAATTTTGATACTGAAGGCCCAGGACAGAAACTATCAACTTAAAGAATCAGCATGAGGTTTGATGGTCTTATACTTCACTTCCAATGATGGGGAACCATTTCCCCCCCCCCTGCAGTCTCCAGAGCCAAAGGGAGGCCAGTCACTCTGTGTGCTGCTTACCACCTGCATGGTTCCTGTTTCTGTTTGAGAACAAAAGCACAAAGAAACGCAGAAGTCACCATATCAGATAAAAATGGAAGTTAATTTTAGGTGCTACATTTTTGTTAAAAAAGGGGAGAGTTTATTGTCTCCATTTTGGACCTTTAATTTATATCCAGATTTTAACAGAGATGATTATGGGACTTTTTGCTTTCTCCTCCCTTGTCAAGATCTGCAATGAAGACCCTGTATGAGTCCCTAGATCCTCAATGTACATCCTGATGAGTTTCGAGGACTTTAAAGCTTGCCTTTTTGAGGACATTTTAGTGCTCTGATAAAAAATTCTAAATTAAAGCATTAATTAAAATTACTAAAAATGCCCTCAAATGGGCACCCCACCAAAAACTACCCTCATAAACTAATGTACTACAGTAATGCAAACTCTCAATCATTATTGAAGCTATTAATGCCATTGAGGTTAGGATGATTAAAACGACTTCTTAAATCCGTGGTAAAAAAATTATAGATAATGAATTAATGTCAAGCTCTCTAAAGATGCTGAAAACGGAACTTGATACCTTTTCATCCGCTACCATGTGTACTACAACGATGCTCCCAACAGCTTTTTCTGTTCCATTGTTCCAAAACTAACCATTTCAATGAGCAATGCCCTCCCTCCACTGTAAAATTCACTCCTAGAAATTTTAAGAACATACTACAGTGGTCCCCCGCCCTTTCGCGGTTCATATACTGCTGTCCCGGTATATCACAAGACTGCAATACCCCAAAAGGGCTTGAGGGAAGGGGGAAAGGTTTTAAAACCTGGGGCTTTTTAATCCTCCCCCCCCTTTCCCAAGCCCCAGGCTCCAGCTGATTGGTGCTGGGGTGGGGAAACAAAAGGTATTTCTCCCCCAATCCAGCGCCAATCAGCTGGAGCCTTGGGTTTTCCTCCATGGAGGCATCACATGCCACTCCTCCACACCTAGGGGGTGGGGGTGGGGAGAAGCGGCACACAATGTTTAAAATGACTTTAAGCAATGGAGCCAAGCCCTTGGCTCCATTGCTTAAAGTCATTTTAAACATCAGTCACTGGTTCTCTTCCCCCACCGGAGTGGTGAGCGATGTTTAAAAAGTCTTTAAGCAACGGAGCCAAGCTGGCACCATTGCTTAAAGACATTTTAAACATTGCACACATGCCCAGGAATGACCCAATCTGAAACCGCATATCACGGATTTTCAGTGATTGCAGGTCGGGTTGGTCCCTAACCCCCACAATAGATGGGGGGGTTATTGTACTTTTGGCTGAATAACTCATTGAATTAGGTATGCAGCTGCAAATTCAGAGTTTGGAAACTCTTTTCCCACTGTGCTTTTCAAAGAGACAGCCTGGGTGGCCTTGGGCAAGCTGGACAGGCCCAGAATGTTCTCACGGGAAGGGAATTGTAGACTCCTTTGAAGTGCTCTGTACAGAGACAAAACCTAGCAAGGATCACAGTAAGTCAGAATTGACGTGATGGCACATGATTATTTATTAGTTACAATTTACAGGATGCAGCAATTTCTGGAAGTAAACCTCCATCATAAACGAATAGTAGAGAAAGAAATGGTTCTTGTATATACGTTGTCTGGCACCACTTTAATCATGGCTATACCTATATTTTGCCCCCTTCTTCAAAATACTGACAGGCTTATGAAACTGTATATTAGTTCTTAGAAATAATAGCAGAATTTCTGGGTCATCATGCTGAATAAAACATGCTCCATTGCAAATTTGGCAGGGCTCATTATGCAAGTCACCTAGTCTGACATTAGCATAAAAAGGAATTATGAAATCCATAAGCTCACGTGTTAGCTGCCGAGGAAGTGTTGCTTCCTCTCCCTTCTCATTGCTAGACTTTGTATGCCAGGTGTCAGAAGCAAGAGGCATAATGCCGCCTATGCAACCATGCATAAAACATTTCCCTTTCCAGATCCAGGACACCTTAAAATGTATCTGGAAGGAAGACAGTGTATGGCTCATAGGCAGCAATCATTAAAATGACACATCACATCCCAAAATCTATAGTTGCACTCCAATATATGAACCTGGTGCTGGAAGGAGACTGAACTATTGTTATGGGAAAGTACCCATAGACAACTGTACAGACACGAGCGAAACATGTTGGGTGGAAGTTACCACAACATGCATTGCTCCCGTCTTCAGTGATGTCTACAGGCAATAAAATATAGCAACTTGACAGCAATGGCCAAAAACCAAAAGCAAAGGAGACCACTATGCTGGAGAGAAGCAAAGACTTTCCTCAAAACAAATAAATGGAGAGGAGGTGTGCGACAGCATGACCTCTGACCTGTTGTTTGAAGGAACAGGAGTGTGAACCTCAATGTTTTGCTTCAGGTTCAACAACAACAGCTCTGCTGCCTCCTGTTTCATCTACGTCAGACGTGCCTGGCAAAATTCATCTTGCCAAGAACTTAAGCTCTAAGTATGACCTCCTAGCAAACCCCATCTTGCCATTATTTGGACTTTTAGTACGTGCCTTGAACAAGTAATGAATATTGGGGCAAAAAAGAAAAATAATCAAAACTTTATCTATCAACTCATGGGCTCTGAGTTATCCATGAAGGTGTGTTGGTGGACAGCTCCATGAAGGTGTCTGCCCAGGGTGTGGCAGTGGTGAAGAAGGCCAATGCTATGCTAGGGATTATCAAAAAGGGGATTGAAAATAAAACAGCCAACATTATAATTCCATCGTACAAAATGATAGTAAGGCCGCACCTGGAGTATTGTGTACAATTCTGGTCAGCGCATCTCAAAATGACATAGTGGAACTGGAAAAGGTGCAGAAGAGAGTGACGAAAATGATTACTGGGCTGGGGCACCTCCCTTATGAGGAAAAGCTAAAACATTTGGGGCTCTTTAGTCTGGAATAAAAGATGCCTGAGGAGGGATATGATTGAGACATACAGGAGGTGGTGATGGCATCTGGCCTGGATGCCTTCAAAAGGGGATTGGACAGATTCCTAGAGGAAAAGTCCATCACAGGTTACAAACAATGATGGTGATGTGTAATCTGCAGGAATAAAACCGGGGTACTTCAAGGGCCAGATGCAGGAGAGCAGTATCAGGAGACAGATATCTAGTCTTGTACACTCCCAGAGGCATTTGGTGGGGCCACTGTGAGATACAGGAAGCTGGACTAGATGGGCCTTTGGCCTGATCCAGCATGGCTCTTCTTATGCTCTTATGTTAATGTAGCCTATTGAATATTCTAGCCCATCTGGAGTAGGAACTGGCAAGCCACTCCAATATTCCTGGTTCTCTCTCTCTCTCTCTCTCTCTCTCTCTCTCTCTCTCTCTCTCTGTGTGTGTGTGTGTGTGTGTGTGTGTGTGTTCTTAAATGGAATTGAATCCACAAAAGCTCACTACAATATTTATTTTTAAATCAGTGGCCTATAAAAGTATCTCTTATAGCAGTGGTGGCAAACCTTCCCACTCTGGTTGTTTTGAACCACAACTCCCAGAATTCCAAGTCTAGACTGCCAATGAAAAAGGGCTGTGGGAGTTGTAGTGCAAAATATCTGGAGTGTCGAAGGTTCACCCCACCACTGCCCTAAAGCCTATTCTTGCATTTTTATTTTGTAATGGTCACACCGCTTCCCCTTTTTATTCCGATGTTTCTAAGCAAAGTCATTCATCAATTAGCTTTAATAGTCAAAGTGAGCTTTTAGAGACTCTCCATGGTCTTCTCTCTCCTTATTGTGTTTGGCAATGGCCTCCCTTATGTTCTCTAGTGATAAACCAACATCAATAACTTGGACAAACTATCCCTTTATCTTTATTACTGTATTCTATTGGCCTAGCAATATCCCATATTGCTAGGCCAATAGAATACAGTAATAAAGAGGATTGCTAGCATAATCCCTGGGCTTTGATGGAAGGATAACTGACGGTTATAATTTCATAGGGGCAATGAGTCATGCAAGGAAGGTGCTAAACATATTTAAGGACAGCTCAAGACTCCAGAGGTCTCCTCTGTGAAACACAAAGTCACCAGCCTGCCCCCCCCTCGGAGAATAGAAGAGTGCTGCAGCTCTCATGAAATGCTAAAAAGAGAACAGTCTACACCAGTGATGGCGAACCTTTTAGAGACCGAGTGCCCAAACTGCAATTCAAAGCCCACTAATTTTTCGCAAAGTGCCAATACAGCAATTTAACCTGAATACAGCTGGCTATAAAGGAGCGATGTCGGGTGCCCACAGAAAGGGCTCCGCGTGCCACCTTTGGCACCCGTGCCATAGGTTCGCCAACACTGGTCTACACCCAGCTGAAGCAAGCAAGCAGTTTTTGCTGTATTCTTGCTGTTCCTTGGATGGGTATGTGATGTGCTTGATACAGTTCTGATTTCGAATGACTGCTGAAGAATACTTCTTAGTTTAAAGGGCTGGCTGGCTTTGTCCAAATCCACAGTATTGGAGACAATTTTTATCTACCTGGAGCCTATGTGTTCTCTGTTTATATTTGGTGTTCCTAACTTGCAGCTTCGTGAGAGAGCTAAGATGCTGAATCATATCCGGAAGTTGAGTCATGGCAACTGGATTTCTTTTCTTAGGAGACTGAAACATGTGTGAAAGTCTCACCTATTCAACCCTCCCCAACTTGCATAAAGTATGAGTTGTTAGCCATGGCCTTCCTGCTGGACGTGTGAAGTGGTTCTGATTTGTTTAGGGATCAATGAAAGGGCAGGGTGATAAGTGGGAGACAGACTGTGCCTAAGTCCCCCACATGTGGGGGGATAGGGATTTTCAATAGATATATGAATGTCTTTCAGGACCCCTTTCTCAAACCACCTATCTTCTCTATCTGGACAGACACCCACAGTCATTGTACATCTAATGAGCCTATTCAGGCCACCGTCCACTTAACAAACCTACTCAGACCAGAGTGGCGTGAGCAAGGTGAGCTATAAATTGGATGAGTAGTGAAATGTTTTGATCCCACAAGAAAATAAGTCCAGTTGCCATGACTCAACTCCCAGATAACCACACCTGGATGACTGAGAATCTCCACAGACATAGAATGCTGAATCTTGTGGCTTTTTGGTGATTCCCTGAAGCACTGTTTAGCCCAGGGATGTCCAAACTTTTTGCAAGGAGGGCCAAATTTTGTGAGGTGAAAATGTGAGGGGGGCGACCATTCAGCCAGATTTGGCCACCGGGCCGGACTTTGGACAAGTCTCTATAACATGTGAGGAGGCAGGGAGGGCACTGCAGCAATGGAGCCAGGGGTGGGTAGGCTGGGCAGGTGGCTGGGGGGACGGACGGAGGCAGGGAGGGCAGGCAAACCATAAAACTGCAAGCTGACGCCTCCATCCGGTATAGGGAGGGGCCAGCTGGCGGGGATGCATGACAGGTTGAGCCAGCAGGGAGAAGAGGCTGTGGGCCACTCAGAATTTGAAAATGGGCCACATTTGGTCCCCGGGCCTGACTTTGGACATGCCTGGTTTAGCCTGAGTGACTTAAGGTGGTGGGACGGTACCAGTGTATGTAGCTACCACCACCACAAACTACTTGGGTGAACTTGGAACTGTAACTGCACATTTTCAATGTTTGGGAAGATGATCTTTTTGGATAGCAACTTCTGAGAATCCCTTTGAGACGGTGCGATTCTTAGAACTGTGGCTGAAACGGTCCCTTTTTTGCAGTCCTTTGTATTCCTTTTTAGGGAACAACTTTCTGAGCTCATTTCAAAATAGCTAACCTCCCATCAACTGGAAGCAGCACAGCACCAATTCTGAATGGGATCCACTGAATGATGGAGATGTGTAATCTCCAGGCTTAAATCCGGGGTACTTCAAGGGCCAGATGCAGGGGAGTGGAATCAGGAGACAGATATCTAGTCTCATGCACTCCCAAATGCATCTGGTGGGGCCACTGTGAGATACAGGAAGCTGGACTAGATGGGCCTTTGGCCTGATCCAGCATGGATCTTCTTATGTTCTTATGTTCTTAATGTCGGACTGCATATTGTAGGCCTCCTGTGCCATAAAGCCATAAACAGACCTCTCTCCCTGGCCTTTCCGGCTTTGCAACCTGGCCTTGTTAGCAGCGTTCACCTGCGTCATTCTTGCCCCTGATCATGTTACTCCCCCTGCCCACTTTTGCTGATCGGACCTGTGATTTCATCTCGCAGCCTGCTGGCTAGGAAAGGGTTGCTCCAGTGAAGATCTGCACCTCTTTCCCTGAGAAGACAATGGCACTCTCGGGTGCATGGCAGTGTGATGCAGGGTTGCAACCTGAAAAGCTCTGTGTAATTTATAGACTGACCTGCCGCTGAAAATCTCTTCTTGAAATCCGCAATCTCCCCCTCACTTCTTCTTCTTCACAGCATATTTGATTGGCAGTTTGGGATAGTGAACGTGATCAGAACGGCTGTGCAGTGCAGTCAGTCTAACATTTGTCTGCACAAGGAATGTCGCTAGCATGCAGTGTCGTACACGTGCCTGGCTGTGAACGGAGAGTTGTCCATGAAAGCGCATATTGAAATATAGGAGTCTTTAAGGTGCCAGGGTGTTTTTGTCTTTATTTTAAATTTTTCTTTTATTTCTCCTTGATGTGGCAGCACAGACAATATAGTGCAACGATGTGCTGTATAGCGAAAATCCAATCTTCTCGTGGTTACAAAAGCCTGTCCACACCTTTGCACAGACTGGGAAAAATTCTATAGATAGTCAGGAGGGGAGATATCTGTTTAGCTATCTAGCTAGCTATTTACCGAAGTTTTACAGGAATTTATAGGATGCTCAGCTTTGCACAGCAAAGGACTGACTGAATGTTAACCACACCAGTGGCAACAATCCAGGAGGTATCCAGGATACCGTCTTCTTACTACCATTCATACTTGTTGAAAAACAGCCCCAACATTTGTTTGGGGTGAAAAGTATTTAAGTCAAGCATGTCCAAAATTCGGCCCGCCTGATGTTTTGGACCATAACTCCCAGAACTCTAAGCTTAGGTTGCCAATGGCAAAGGACTGTGGGAGTTGTGGTCCAAAACATCTGGACGGCTGAAGTTTGGACATGCCTGATTTAAGTGATGAAAAAAGGACTTAGATTTTTCCTTGCTTCTTGCCACTTTGTGAATGACAGTGTGCAGAAGATGGTGTCCTATAGAAGTATGCTGCATATTTATTTATTTATTTATTTATTTATTTATTTATTTATTTATTTATTTATTTATTTATTTTAGAGTATTTTACCTCCCCCCCTTTATCCTTGGAAAAGGACCCAAGGCGGCTTACAGCAATGAAAGATTCCTGAAGGAAAACTCCATCACAGGTTACAAACCATGATGGAGATGTGTAATCTCCAGGCTTAAAACCAGGGTACTTCAAGGGCCAGATGCAGGGGGGTGGTATCAGGAGACAGATATCTAGTCTCATGCACTCCCAAACGCATCTGGTGGGGCCACTGTGAGATACAGGAAGCTGGACTAGATGGGCCCTTGGCCTGATCCAGCATGGCTCTTCTTATGTTCTTAATATACAGCGAGGGGTTTTTTTAACAGCAGTTTTATATACCACCCATAGCACTTAAAGAATTATCTGGGCAGTTTACAAGTTAATTATGCAGGTTTTACATGGCCTGCCCACCCTCCATCAAGTTGGTTACTCATTTTACTGAATTTGGAAGGCTGGAAGGCTGAGTAAACCTCAAGCCAGACCCCTGTGATTGAACCCCAAGTTGTGAGCTGAGTTTGGCTACAGTATAGCAGTTCAACCACTGTGCGACAAGGCTTTGCAGACCATCTCAACTCCTGCCATTGCTGTTGTCAGCAGTCAAGATGCCCTTTGCTATGTAGACCTTGGCACCTTTTTTTTCCTGGCTGGCAGCGTGAGTGCAATATTGTACAGATATATCAGGCCATTTCCTGGTGTTTAGAATCATGGATGCAGAAGAACCATATCCACTTTCAGAAACTGGAGACTTTTTGAGGAACTGAATTTTGCAACCAGGCTTCCCATTAGGTTCTGTTAAGTTACTGCTGGAAAGTCAGCATTCTTAAGGTCAGACAGACAACAGCACTGGTCATCAATTTTTAAGCAACTTGAAACTTTGTGAGATAGATAGATAGATAGATAGATAGATAGATAGATAGATAGATAGA
>JAHTLZ010000379.1:53543991-53585779 GCA_023846285.1 Phrynocephalus versicolor | reverse complement strand
AAATAAATAAATAAATAAATAAATAAATAAATAAATAAATAAATAAAGTGGACCCTTGTATAACAAACAGCTTGTATAACATAAAATCTGTACAACATAAAAAATTCCGGAGATAGGGGTAATTTGCTTAACATAATCATCTATGGGGAAAATCCGTACAACATAAAAATGGGATTACTCCATTTTCAATGCATTCCTATGGGAATTTGTATAAAGAAAAAATTGCTTAACATAATTTCATTTGGAACGAATTAATTCCTTTATACAAGGTACCACTGTAAATAAGCTGCCATGCTCGTTCATTCCCTGAACTTCCCAAACTGAGGGGGAAAGTTTGCTGGAGCCACATGCAATGGCCAGATCTGTCGGCTTCACTTTCTCTGTCATATTCCAATTTATGGAATTCCATATTTGGTCTGTTTCATCGAAACACATTTGTGGATTTGGGTCTGCTTCAACCGATGTACAAACAAACCACATTTCTGGTGGTCCGATCTTTCCAGGCCATCTGTTTCCAGGAGACAGAAAGGTACTTTGAGACCATTTGTACCACACATTTCAGAACGGCCATCTCCTTTCCTTTCATTCATTCATTACATTTGCTAAATTTCAATATCAGAGTTTGCCCTTGAAGATGGAAACAGATCAGTGATCGAAATGAATGCAAGCATGGGCAATTTACCTTGTAAACAAGCCTTTATAGCTGTCTAGCTGTGCGCCTAGAAGAGTACCGCATGAACAAAAGAGATGAGTGAGTGATCCTTGGTACAGAGCATGGCTAATTCTAATCAGGTTAATGAATGGATGGCCCTAGAATGCTTTTTGTGCCTGCGAGAACAACAAGTATCGCATGGTTGTTTCTGTTTCCTGGAAAATAAGACATAGAAAAACACTCCTCTGTAGTGATAGTCGTTACTGTTCTGCTGGACCTACTGTTCTGCTGCTGCTGCTCCCTCTTCTCCCATTTGATAAATTAATGTGCCGCCTCTGCCAAGCCTGCTTATGTGATCAACACTTTAATTGCAACACAGTAAATAATGCTAAAACCCCACTCTCTTATTGCTTATTCTTTAAAAACCAAAAATACACTCTGGATGGCCTCAAAGACTTCCAGATCGTTGTACGAAACGGCATGTTTACAGCAGTTATTTATAGTTCTGCATTAGTCTCTATCCCGCTTTTATATTTCTGATTTGTACAGGACATAAAATGGCTTATTATTATAATTTATATACAGAGAGAAAGAGGCAGGCACCCACCCACCAAGCAGGTATTTCTCAGATTTGTCAGGAGAGACGCTAGAGATACAAGATCACATCTTCTTTGTTCTTTGCACTAAAAAGCAGAGCACATCAGGATTCCCATATTCACGGGATCAGTATCCGCTGATTAAATTATCCAGTGTGAACCACCCAGCATACCACCCGGAGTGACCACACTGCCAGATGGGCAGTATAAAAATCCAACAAATAAATAAATAATAAATAAATTACCAGCAATCTGAAAATACTCAAAATATTAAAAGAAATACAATGGTACATCTACTTATGAGTTTAATCCATTTCGAATGCATGCTCTTAAGTCGAACAACTCTGAAGTAGAACAGCCCTATTTAAAAAAATAAAAAAATAAAAAAATAAAAAATAAAAACAAGCAGAGCAGAGTGCATCTAAAATTTTTAAGGCAGCAGTTAAAACGCTGGCAATTTTTCACTCTTAAGTCGAATTGCTCTTAAGTGAAGTTGCTCATAAGTAGAGATGGGCACGACTCAGAAAAATTTTTCGTTTTTGTTTTCATCTAGGGGTCCGTTTCGTTTTGTTTCCGTTTTCGTGAGCTAATTTTCAAAAAATTTCATTTTCGTTTCGTTACATAACGAAAACGAAAAATGAAAAAATGAAAATGAAATTTTTTTCGTTTCTTCCCATTTAGCTCCATTAAGTGCTTTTCCAGTAACGAAAAACGAAAAATGGCTCAAAATTAGTCGTTTCGTTTCCGTTTTTGTTCCATTTTTGAACCGTTTTTCGTTTTTCATTTCGTTAAGTAACGAAAATGAAAAACGAAAATGGAAACGAAAATTTCGCTAAGTCGTGCCCATCTCTACTCATAAGCAGAGGTACCGCTAAACAGGAAAAATATTTTCACAAGTACTACTAGAACAAGTTGCTAGAGGGAGCCGGTTAGTCTTAGCTGAGGATACACAGCATTGTCTCTTCAGCCCTCTAGTGTCCCGTTCTGATAATGCATGTGAAAAAAAAACTGTTTTTCTTTTTTTTCCTTTTCACCATGTTATCTCTATATAGTGTCTACTATTATCCATGGCTTTCAAATACAAAAGTGGAACAGGTGATACTGTTAGGCTACTAGAAATTCAACAAAAACCTTGCTAATATTTTGAGGGTGAAACCCTCTTCCTCAAAGCAGTACCAATAGGTTATAACATGGCAAAAAATGGATTTGCTAGGAGTTATTTCTTAGATGTAAAAAAGCCAGGCAGTTTCGTAATTGAGGCTCGGAGCTTGAATGTTCTTAGGCTGCATCCGGAATGAAGGGAGGGAGGTGTTTGTATTGTCTCAGTCCTCCCAAAGACATGTCATGGCTCACATACACACATTCACACTTCTCCTTAATGTGGCTCATCGAGGCCAATGGCCCCTGCCTTGCCAGTGAAGGGGGAGGGGTGGTGGTGCAGAAGGCCCATGCATTTCATTTGAGGATTGGGATAAAATTTGGAAAAGTCCATCCTGGTATTTTTTTGGGGGGGAGGGAAGGGAGTGAAACCAATATCCTCAACATATATGGTTCTTCCTAATGTTCAAATGGAATTTCTTTCCTGTAATTTGAAACCATTGCCCCGAGTCCTAGTCTCTGAAGCCATGAAAAACAAACCTGTCCCCTCTTCAATATGACATCCTTTCAAATATTTAAACATAGCTATCATATCCCCACTCAGCCTTCTTTCTGAAAGGCTAAACATTCCCATTTCCCTAAGCCATTCCTCATAGGACATTTCTTTCAGACCTTCAACCATCCTGGTCACCCTCCTCTGGACCTGCTCGAGGTTGTCAACATCCTTTTTAAACTGAGGTGCACAGAACTGGATACAGTACTCCAGGTGGGGTCTGACAAGAGCAGAATAGAGTGGTACTATCACTTCCCTTGATCTAGACACTATGCTTCTGTTGATGTAACCAAGAATCGCATTGGCTGAATAATCAATATATTATTTTTATTTATTAAACATCTATACCACACCATCTAGCAAAATCATTACTCTAGCGCTATATGAGAACCATCACTTAGAATTCTACAGATTGTTTTCCAACCAGTGGAGCTGCTGTAACTGAGGGTTTATGTGATAGCTATGACTTTGGAAATTAAATAATAAAAACAGATTTCATAAACAGTAATAAAAATATCAGAAAAATCTGGATGTCCCTGATAACCAAGATAGTGTAGTTGCTGACCTGGAGCCAGACATCCTGGAATGTGAAGTCAAGTGGGCCTTAGAAAACATTGCAAACAACAAGACCAGTGGAGGTGACAGCATACCAATTGAACTCTTTAAAATCTTAAAAGAGGATGTTGTAAAGGTGCTGCACGCGATATGCCAGCAAATTTGGAAAATTCAGCAGTGGCCAGAGGACTGGAAAAGATCAGTCTACATCCCAATCCCAAAGAAAGGCAATGCCAAAGAATGCTCTAACTATCACACAATTGCACTCATTTCACACGCTAACAAGGTTATGCTCAAAATTCTACAAGGGAGGCTTCAGCAGTATGTGGACAGAGAACTCCCAGAAGTGCAAGCTGGATTTCAACGGGGCAGAGGAACTAGAGATAAAATCACCAACATGGCTGGATTATGGAGAAAGCCAGAGAGTTCCAGAAAAACTTCTGCTTCATCGACTATGCCAAAGCCTTTGACTGTGTGGACCACAACAAACTATGGCAAGTCCTTAAAGGAATGGGAGTGCCTGACCACCTTATCTGTCTCCTAAGAAATCTATATGTGGGACAAGAAGCAACAGTCAGAACTGGATATAGAACAACTGACTGGTTTAAAATTGGGAAAGGAGTATGACAAGGCTGTATACTGTCACCTTGCCTATTTAACTTATATGCAGAGTACATCATGTGAAAGGCAAGTCTGGATGAATCACAAGCCGGAATTAAGATTGCCAGAAGAAATATCAACAACCTCAGATACGCAGATGATACTACTCTGATAGCAGAAAGTGAGGAGGAATTACAGAACCTCTTAATGAGGGTGAAAGAGGAGAGTGGAAAAAAAATGAGCTGAAGCTCAACATAAAAAAAAAAACTAAGATCATGGCCACCAGTCCCATCACCTCCTGGCAAACAGAAGGAGAAGAAATGGAGGCAATGACAGAGTTTATTTTCTTGGGCTCCTTGATCACTGCAGATGGCGACTGCAGCAACGAAATAAAAAGACGCCTGCTTCTTGGGAGGAAAGCAATGGCAAACCTTAATAGCATCCTAAAGAGCAGAGACATCACTTTGCCAACTAAGGTCAGAATAGTCAAAGCTATGGTTTTTCTAGTAGTGATGTATGGAAGTAAAAGCTGGACTATAAAGAAGGCTGATTGCGGCAGAATTCATGATTTTGAGCTGTGGTGCTGGAGGAGAGTCTTGAAAGTACCCTGGACTGCAAGGAGATCAAACCTATTCATCCTGAAAGAAATCAACCCTGAATGTTCACTGGAAGGGCAGATTTTGAAGCTGAGGCTCCAGTACTTTGGCTACCTCATGAGGAGAGAAGAGTCCTTGGAAAAGTCTCTGATGTTGGGAAAGACTGAAGGCAAAAGGAAAAGAGGACAGCAAAGAATGACATGGTTAGACATTGTCATCGATGCAACCAAGATGGATTTGACCAAACTCCGGGAGGCAGTGGAAGATAGGAAGGCCTGGCGAGCTCTGGTCCATGGGGTCATGACGAGTCGGACATGACTGAACGACTGACCAACAACAACAACAACAACAACAACAACAACAACAACAACAACAACAACAACAACAAGTCTCTGCCCTCTTCTGAATAAACCCTTAACCACTTTGTCCCATGGAACTATTTTTTTAATTACGGTATTGAGTTCTGTACATTATATATTGCCACAGCACCACTGAGTGGTCTGGAGTAATTAATGAACTTTTTAAAAAGTCTCAAATGAACTTTAATTTACATAGGTTCATTACTTCTTGTATCTCATAGCATGGGGACCCAAAGGTGCTGCTTTCACTTCATGAATGCTTGGGAGAACCAGGATTTGAGAAAACAACTCTGTATACATCCCTACCCTTAAATGACCACAGGGACATCCAAACTCTGACCCAATAGGTTGTATCAGCCCCCCATAGCTGTACCCCCTATCACCCCTTTATCTTTGTTTCCAAAAAGCAAGATCAATTTATACTAAGAAGCCTCCAGGTGTGCAACTGTACTCTAAAGCAAGGTGTGTGTTCTCATCCTAGCAAACGTTTGAAAAGATTCAGAAGTGATTTTAATTATATAAACTGGGATTGAACTTCTAGCTATTCTCTGTTTCACCAAGAAGAGATTAAATGCCCTGCTACTGAGGTGGTGGTAAAATAAATGTCTTCCAGACTCCTCAAAGTTTCCTAGGATTGCTTATTGTGTTGACAAAAATCCCCATAATCTCATTCACAGAACTATTGCGCGATGAGCACACTGGGAAATAAACTTTTTTGCCATTGGAATAACTTGCACTAATGTCTTCTTTCATAAAGTCTTATCAGAAACAGCTATGATTTTAAAATAGACATCGCTTCCATTATCAACGTATCTGACAGGTGGGGGAGATCCATCTTCGGCAGACTGCTGTATGGCCATCTTTGGAAGCATGAATGATCATATATTAAGTAACCTGAATAAGAAAACAAAACAGGAAGGAAAGATGCTTGTGTATTCTAATGGCACTCTGTCACTTTGGCATTGAGAACTACATTTTTTTTGTCACCTCACATCCGCAGAGTCTGGGTGTCTGCAAAAATCAACTCAAAATGCTGAGGTCAACTATTGCCACCGCTTTTTGCTTCTATTTGGCTCCAGTATTAAAAATGAGATAGCTACTTGTATCTTCCATCGCCTCCCATCTACTGGGTCAAACACCATTTTATATCCCTGTAAATTAAAACCTCCCTGCAAATGGATGGGTAACATCCCTCAACATCAGGAAATAGAATTTATTGGAGTCCTTTCTGAAATGGCACACTGAGCCAAGTAATTGATAGACCAATATAACAGAGATTATTAATGGTGCTGCCTTTGCTAATTCTATGCACTTTTAAGAACTACAGAGGTAATTTCATTCTTCTCCTTTGTCTGGAATTTCTCTCTCTCTCTCTCTCTCTCTCTCTCTCTCTCTTTGTGTGTGTGCATGTGTGTGTGTATGTGTGTATGTGTGTGTGTGTGTGTGAGAGAGAGAGAGAGATCCACTCTTCCCAAACTATGGACCAGTGATTTATGTGGCATTTCTTTTAATGTAGACACAGACGCATGCACATACACATATTATGTGCACCTCAATTTAAAAAGGATGTTGACAACCATGAGCGGGTACAGAGGAGGGGAGAACAGCTTAGGGAACTGGGTATGTTTAGCCTTTCTAAAAGAAGGCTGAGGTGGGGATATGATAGCTATGTTTAAATATTTGAAAGGATGTCATATTGAAGAGGGGACAGGTTTGTTTTCCATGGCTTCAGAGACTAGGACTTGGGGCAATGGTTTCAAACTACAGGAAAAGAAATTCCATTTGAACATTAGGAAGAACGTCATGATGGTTAGAGCTGTCCGGCAGCGGGATATGCTGCCACAGAGTGTGGTGGAGTCTCCTTCTTTGGAGGCTTTTAAGCAGAGGCTGGATGGCCATCTGTCGGAAATACTATGATGAGGGTTCCTGCATTTCAGGGGTGATATGGATGGCCTTTGAGGTTTCCTTCCAACTCTATGATTCTATGATTCTATGATATATAACACATGCTCACATGCAAATAATCTCTCTCACACACGCATACACAGGTCTTAAAAGATCATCCAGACTGTTTTACTTTTAACAAAGGAAATACACCGTCCAGCCTCTGCTTAAAAGCTTCCCCTGAGGAAAAGACCATAGGGGAAATTTGCTTATTAACAAATAAAGCACATAAGAAAACTTCAAGAAAACTGATTTGGAATTGGTAGGCGAAATGCAGCGATACCATACTTAAATGATTAGAAAGTAGCTTGGTAGATAGAATGGAAAGATAACTAAACAGGAGACAGTGAAATTCTAGACTTTTTGCTTTTCTCTAAGTATCTACTCTCAAGTGTATTTCTTTCACTACAGAGGTAAATTAATATTTTCTCTTGCTTTTTGTGAGGAATGTTTAGTTATGGGACAGGGTGTGGGTGACACTTGTAGTGCTGCATCAACAAAGCACAACAACCCACCGTAAGGTAATATGTGCCCATCTCTAGTGCTAAGCATATAATATAGTTTGATTCCAAGCCTCTTTCAAAGCCATCTTTTGACAGCCCATCTATGATTTATATTATGCCTGGTATTAATTGTGCTATATATCATGGTGGTCTAGGGAATGCTTCAATTGGCATGTACTTAATTTGTCAGCCACGTGGGCACAATCTATTTCGTCTCCCCTGTTACCAACTGTTATGGTCTTAACTCCAACTTGGAGCAGGTTAGGAAGCAAGGGCACTGACTGATTTGGACTGTCCGTCAACAGCCATTTAGAGATCCTTGATACTAATTAAGCATATCAGGCTGGCATGCCAATCTTCAATAATACAAAAGCTCCCCTCAGCTTGATAAGGCTCCATTAGAAGGGTTTAAAATTAATTCGTAATTTCTTTTGTGTTTGTCATGTTAGCTGAAAATGGACTGCCATTCAATTTTTCATAACCCATGCGAAGGCAGCAGAGGCTTAATTTGAGGACCTCCTCTGACAGGCCTGGATAGTTTGGCGAACAAATTATGATTACACACAGTGATCGGGGCTCAGATAATTAGAGCGGCATGCTGAACTATCCAGCATGCAAATATTAACTGACATCCCCCAAAGTCCCTCTGAATCTTTATCATCAGAGGAATGCTGGCACTCTCATTCAGCTTAACACTTTGGAATAATAGACCGTGCCTTAAAATTTAAATAATGTAAGACATTTTGTCCCAATATCCCTCCACCATTAGAGACATCTCCACCATCCAAGGACAACTGAACAGCTGAAAACAGGATAGCACATTTGAGTTTTGGTTCCAACCAAAACTGGCAGGATGCTCAGTAAGCTGGAGACTTAAGAACCAAGGGTTAGGAGTTCAACCCCTGTTGTGTCCTGCAGAAGAGTGAGACCATATAGTTATGGACAACCTATGTAACCCCAATGCAGCCCAAGAAGAGGGCACTGGTGTACCAAACCACTTCCGAGGATGCCATACCTAGAAAAACCTAACCAGGGTTGTTACCTACCCAAATCAACTTGATGACACACAGTCAATTAATCAGTTGAAGGCTCATAAAGTCATATTACTCATTTACCCCTTCTGTATTAGGATGGGACATTCTAGCCCTTGAATCACATCTACTTGCATAACCCACCCCACCCACACAAAGTAAGCACTTGGTGATATTCTTTTGATCTGGACTCATGGAAAAGAAACCCTAGAGAATTTCCAGTAGGATGTCAATGACTTTCATTTAAACATCAACCTTAGCCTCTACCAATCCATGCAACAACTGCATTTTCTCCATACCACTGTGAAGCTACAGCATCTTAGCACTGCATGGTACAAAACCCCACTGATCAATATATCTACTTCCATGCCTTCAGTTTCCATTCTGAACAACCCACAAAATCCATTGTTGACAGGCTGAGCCCAAAGACACAATTGCATCTGTTCAGACCCACAAGATAAAGACTTCAAACTGAAGGAGATCCACAAAGCATTTCTCAAACTACAATATACATACAATACGTTAAAAAACAAATTAAAGCCAATACCCAGATGCAAGATCAATATCCAGAAGCAACTTAAAAAACAAATCCAGATGATAAATGACCAAACACCACTGGTCATCACTTTCAGCCTGCAAATGAGACCACTCACATCATCATAAATTATCTCTAACACATCCTTGAAAAGAACTCTCTCAAGCAATTGGTGGTTGGCCTATACTCACTAACAGACAACAAAATAATCTCAAGCAACTATTGAGATGCAATGAGTAACACAACACTGATAAAACTATGGTGGCCAGACCCTACTACAAACCTTGATGCCAACTCTGCACCATACCCTACTACAAACCTTGATGATACTCTGGCAAAACTGTCACATGACACAACGATGTCACAGACAACAAAAAGGACCCCACATTTAATTGTTCTTCAGCTAATGTGATCTATTCTACCTTTTCCCAACAGTGCCCTTCTGCCTACTACACAGAACAAAATGAACAATCTCTATACAAAATAATTAATGCACATAAATCAGATGTCAGGAATTGCAAAACACAGGAACCTGTCTCAAATTGCTTCAGTTGGGATACTCTTCCCACAACATGGGAAACTGCTGTTTTGGAAAAGAAAAACTATAGAACAAGAATTCGGAGGGAAAGAATTAAGATAAGATTTATGCATACGCTGGACACATATACACAACTACAAGAAAAAGTATGTGAATCTTTTGGAATTTCATGCTGTTCTTCATTAATATGATCTGATCTTCCTCTAAGTCTAGTGTATTGACAAATATAATGTGCCCAAAATAATAACACAAAAAAATCTGATCTTTTGCCTTTATTGAACTCACTCATTCAACTTTTTGGAATGCTAAATGGATTAAATATCAGTCAAGGTCCCTTTAGTCATTACTAAATAATGTAACAATAATGTAACTAAATAATGTAACAATCAAGGTACTAAATAATGTAACAATCAAGGTACTGTTATTTTCCTTCAAACTACCAGGCCCATTGTTCAAAATAAGGCTCAAGAGCATAATAAAGTCATAGAATCATAGAATCATAGAGTTGGAAGAGACCTCAAGGGCCATCCAGTCCAATGCCCTGCCATGCAGGAACCATCATCATAGTATTCCCGACAGGTGGCCATTCAGCCTCTGCTTTAAAAAGTCAGACAATCTCTACATTGTTCTTCAGTTATATCCTTGAATCATGTTACTGTTTGGAGTTAGACTTTAAATTGACATATCTTTTTTTCTCTCTCTCATTTTTGTTTTCTCCTGTTGAAATGTTTACAGATCCCAAGTTCAGAAGAACTGAACACCATACTACGGTCATAAACCACTGCAGGTGTGAAATGCAATCATATACCACCATCTCTTAAAGTCCAACATGAATGTTTTATTGAGCAACTACCGTATTCTCTTCATATCTGAAGAAGTGGATGCTGTTTCCCAAAAGCATATGTTAAAATATAGCAGTTAACCTTTCAAGCACCACATTTTTTTCTCTTTTGTTTTGTGTTTTTGCTTCAATTTTAATGTCACAATGAGGAGAATCAGTGTGGTGGGGAAATGGGGAGAAGGCAGACTTGTTTCTGCCATTTCTATTGAGAAATGGAATAATGTGTGTGTGGGGGAGACACCTTGCTTGTCAATCAAAAAGGGTTGGTTGTTTTGCACACCCATTTTGATTCTCCTCCACAAAAGAAAAACCCTTCCAGTGTCTTATTGCTAAGATCTTCACGAGGCCTTGAGATTGATTGCTTCCTGTGGTACTTATAAGCCTCAGTGTGGTTTTGCACTACACGGGGAAACAGCTGTGTGCAAACAACCACAGGTGATTAGTGATCAATGATTTATTTTAGCTGACAACATAAACTGCAACCAAATACTCATGCAAAGTGGCTTCTTACATTTCCTTCCCTGTAGTGCCTCAAAAGGGGATTGTTTTCTGTTAAAGATGGGGAAATAATCTCCCGTGATGAATCAATAAAGCCCGTTGAGTGCAGTTTTGATTAGAAAGCCTGGTGCAGGGGGAGCTTCATATTTCCCTTCGCAATTATAAATCTTTCACCCAAGTCTTTAACTAAGCTTTGTTTAGTGTCTACTTTTGCCAACAAACCTCTCTGTTCACCATTTACCATGAAGACCTGCTGGGAATGGGTGACACTGCTTTTTTCACACTAACCAAAGGTGTGAGATACTTCACTGGAAAACCTGACCTTTGTAAATTCAGATTCAGCATACTGTACTCTGGTTTTTCAACTCATGTACACATTGGAG
The DNA here is from genome assembly GCA_023846285.1 of Phrynocephalus versicolor. Classification (NCBI taxonomy): domain Eukaryota; kingdom Metazoa; phylum Chordata; class Lepidosauria; order Squamata; family Agamidae; genus Phrynocephalus; species Phrynocephalus versicolor. The sequence continues at coordinate 53,574,497 of JAHTLZ010000379.1, read as the reverse complement.
CTGAACCCATTACATTTTTCATGTCTTCAAATGCTGCAGGAGTCGTTGGCAGTTCAAACATGTCAAAATGCAGCTGCGAATATGTGTTTTGTGAGAAAACATGCCCCATAAAGAGCGTTTTGTGGGATTTTTTTTTCAACAATCTCATTTGGAAATGGAATGGAATTATAGGTAATTATGGAGGGTGACAAAGGCTGGAAATAGGTTAGTGTTAAATTGTTTAAAAGGCTAATAAAAACAATTATTTAGCATTAAAATGTTAAGAGGGTCTTTGTAGAAGGCAATCCTGTTGGGAGTCCTGTGATGGGGATTCCTGCATGGCAGGGGGTTGGACTAGATGGCCCTTGATGTCTCTTCTAACTCTATGATACTATGATTCTGTAAATGTTTATGTAATATATACTCTACTGTTTTTATAACAATTGGTAATGACAAATATTTGTATTTTAATGATTTACAATTAGAAATAATATCAACTCTTTTTACAGGATTTGAGTCCTCACTTGGATAGAAACTCCTCCATGGAAAACTCAGTAGGTGAGCAGAACTAGTAAAACTACTCCTAAAATATCTCACCTCAAAAGCCCCACTCGAGGTGCTATAATATCAGTACTAACCTGATGTTACAGAACATATAATTATTGAAATAATTAATTATGCAATGTGTTAAAAGGCTTAACAAATTACAAGCAACAAATTAACTTAAACAAAATAACTGGCTGAACTGGAAACAGGCAGATATATGAATTATGCTTTTATTGTCTATCTTCAAAAAAATGTCCTAGAATTTGAGATGGGGACGAATCAGAAAAACAGAGATTCGTCTTGATTCATTATTTATCAAGATTGATGACTCATGAATGTAGACATGAATTTGTTCATATTTTAATTAAAAACCCTATAAAATGACCCCAAAAGCAGTTAGAGATACTAAACCTGCTAGAAAGCTTCTCCTCATTCTATTTTATAAGCCCAACAAGTTTGGCGATATTTGGGTTCCAGATGTCTGAACTATGTACTCCCAAACAGCACCCCCCCCAGGAGAGACTTCTCCCAACTCTTCTCTACAACCCACTCCTGGTTTGGTGAAGTTTGGGTTTTACACATCTGAGTTGTACATCTACAAAGTGGGCACCCCTAAGAAAGGGCCCTTTAGCAACTGGGTTGGGGAAGCCCTAACTTTATCAAACAGTGATGGAGAGTCAGAGGAAGCTTCTCTGCACGTGCCAGGGGGGACTTCCAGAGGGGGCTTTTGGGGGTTGCATAACTCAGACCTAAAACTCCAGTCAACACTAAACCTTGAAGGATTGTAGATGAGAGTCAGGGGGTGCTTCCTTTCAAATTCAGTTTCTCAAGGTCCCTTGAGGAATACTGCCAACTAACTAGCAAATCAAAATTGCTAAAGATTAATCAGTTCATATTTGTTGGGTGGGTGGGGGGGGGGGAAGCACTACATATGACAAATACGAATTGACAAAATTTGACAAATCAGTCGTATTCATCAGAAAACAATATTCATTTTTCAATTCCTCTCAAACTCTAGTCTGCATATATGGATTTCCAAGAAAGGCAAAGATCAAATATTAGGAGAGGAATATCATAAGCAGAACAATGCATTTGAGGTCAATTCCCCCCATTGTCCTGCAGTCACAACACAGATTGATGTTTTCAAGTCCATCCACTCCACTGCACCCCAACCTCCTGCTGCTGCTCTTACTCCTACTCTTATTACTAGCAGATATATTTGCACAGGTTCCATTGAGAGTCATCTTGATGACAGCCCTTGAGATCTCTTCCAACTCTATGATTCTATGATTCTACAACTGACCCAGAGAAAGTGAGGTTGGTAGGAGAGAGAGAAATAGTATAATACTTATATTGGCATTTCATTTGGTTCCTACTGGAATGTAGTATTTACTTTATACTTGTATAAAGGAATTAATTCGTTCCAAATGAAATTATATTAAGCAAATTTTCCTTTATACAAATTTCCCATAAGAATACATTGAAAATGGAGTAACCCCATTTTTATGTTGTACGGATTCGCCCCATAGGCGATTATGTTAAGCAAATTTCCCCTATCTCCAAATTTTTTATGTTGTACAGATTTTATGTTATACAATCTATTTGTTATACAAGGGACCACTGAATTGCTATTTTTCATTAGTTGTTTAGTTGGTTACTTGTTTTAGATTTATGCCTTCTCTGAATGTGAGAGAGAAAGACTAAGAGAAAATCCCCAGTCCTGTCCAATAATTTTAGGACAGCATTAATAGTTTTTCCCTCCCAATTTTACCTTCACATAAGCCCAGTGATGTAAGTTTAGGTGGTAGCTACTGGTAATTAGTAACGATCTGAGCTCAACTTTTCTTGGACTTAACTGAGGACTCTGGTCATGTCTCCCGATTGATTTCATGCAGCACAATCAACATAAGTGATTCTTCATAGAATAATACAAGCAAGCACTGCAGAGGGAGAGGAGACATAAAATAAAGAATCCTTGCCTTCAGACACTTATAGTTTAAATGACAGAACTGCAGAGCTGAAATGGATCTATAGATCATCTAGTCCAGTGGTTCCCAACTGTGGGTTCCCATATGTTTTGGGGCTTCTCTTCCCAGAAATCCTGAGCACAACAGCTAGTGGTGAAGGTTTGTGGGAGTTTTAATCCAAGAACATCTGGGGACCCGAGGTTGGGGACCAATGATCTTGCTCAGTAGTTCTCAACCTGTGGGTCCTCAGATGTTCCTGGACTGCAACTGCCAGAAGCTTCCACCACTGGAAGGAGTTTCTGGGAGTTGGAGCCCAGGAACATCTGAGGACCCACAAGTTGAGAACCACTGATCCAGCTGAACCCTCTACCAAAGCACCAGGTCTTAAAAGATACTGTACTATATGATACAAAAAAATGAGGTAACCAGTCTATATGAACCTCCCTTCACTGCTCCTTACATTTATTTAGCTGAGGCAGTCCAATTTAGAAAGCGATATGAACTTACACTCTACTGAAGTTTGCAACACCCCCTCAATGTACGTTGTGATTCACACTGTACCCTGTCAGCAGGAAACATTTATGAAATGCTGGTCCAACTTTTGTCCTCCTTAAGCGCCTTCGGCAAAAGCGACTTCACTCTAAAGATCTTTCTTGATTTTTCCTAGGCCAAACCTGTTCTGACAGCTGCCACCAAAGCTTACACACAGTCCCCATTCATTTGGGTACCTAAACCATTGTAAAAGGGTGAGTGCTTTGTAGCCAGTAGGGTAGGTTATACTTTACAAGCCTAAATGAAGCACATTCTAATGACACCTGCAGTTTAATTATTGATCATAAAATATAATGTAACCAGATTTTGATCCATGTGGCACATGAAATAAATGCAGTTAAATATACAGCTGACATATATTTAACAGCATTGTTATTTGTTTTCCTGGGTGCCATTTTTAAACTGAGGCAACTAAAATTCTTTTCTCAGCCTAATGGCTGGTCGGATAAGCAAACTCCATTTTTATGAGCTCCTCCATTGTCTGGCAGGTGAGAAAACTAGGAGTTTCCTGAGCCCAGTGCAGTGTATCTGCCTATTTCATAATCAAAACAGTAGTCCAGGTTAGGTTAATGAGTTTTGCGAACAAATTAACCAAGGAAATCTCAAAAAGTCTTCTCTGGGATGTTTCCATCATGGCTGCAAAGTTCTGGAATAACTCATCCTTGCAACCACTCCTGAGCACATCTTGCTGAGACAAATCCATGTGGCAATGAAGAAGGCAGCCTTAAACCTTTTGCTTCACAAGTGCTTTTAATGATTATTTTATTCTGTGTTGTAATCTTAAATTATTGTCACACTATAAGACTAAAATCTGGAGCCTCATAGATGGGGGAGTAAGGGATCAGGCTATAACTAAAGAATAAATGACCTCAGTATATTTTATGGCATGGGCTGACTCAATGCTTCTACAATGGTAGCACTAACTATGTTATTGCCTTCACCCTACTTAAGGTCCAGATTTACAATGAAAGAAACACTGAACTTTCAAATGAGATCCTGTTAGTCTAGCACAAGGATGGGCAGGAGGTGACTGGGGATATTAGGTTGAATTCTAGAAGGTTAGCAAGGGACTGGGAAGTCATCTTGGTCCAGTACAGCAATAACAAAAGTTGCATGTGTGTGTTGTGTCATTACAGTCATGATCGACTCTACGTGACTCCATGTCCATGGAGTTTTCTTGGCAGGAGTACTGGAGTGGTTGTCCCCTTCCAAAACAATTAAAATAAAACCAAGCTACAAAATTAAATAAAGCTAATAGGAAAACTATAGGAAAACTATAGATGATAACATTTGATTATTTGAACTACTCTAAACCTCGGAATCTGGTCAAGAAGACTCCAATCCCTACAAGAGTCCTCAATGTGGCATCAAGACCACAGAGAGCTTTTTAAAGATATGTTTTCCACAATTTGTACAAAACAATATTTTTAAAATTGCTTTTTTCTCAGACAATAAACACATATTGTCTAGTTGACTGATCACAAAGTAATTACTATGCCTGCTGATCCAGGTAAGAAGGCACATGTTATGGAAGTGCAAGCATTATATCCTGTTCTGCACTTTAGGTTTGCACTTTGCAAATCTAGACATGACCCAAAATACAATTCTGAATTTTGTTCTGCACTTTACAAACCATAAATGCACGTGAGCATCATGATTTACACTACGAGGAAAATGCCCACTATGTCATCTATATTTATATCTATATCTACAGCTATATTTTACTCAAAACACAGACCAACATGCTTTATTTTGAAGGGCAGATTGTTAGAAGAAGAAGAAGAAGAAGAAGAAGAAGAAGAAGAAGAAGAAGAAGAAGAAGAAGAAGAAGAAGAAATTACCCGCAATAATGGAAAAACCATGATATGCAGATGCTGGGTCGAGATGGGACTGGGAGGGGGCTCTCTGGGGCCTCCTACATTTACCTGAGGCCTGGCGCTGCCCTGTCAGAGGCCCAAGAAGTGGTTTCTGGTGATCCAGAAGGCACTTCTGTTTTTTTGGAAGTGACTTTTGGTTTGCCAGAAACAATGTCTGGGGCATCCAACAGGCCCGGGAAGCCCGCTGGAGGCCTGCTCAGGGCAGTGCTAGGCCTATGTAAGTGCAGGAGGACTCAAACCGGCCCATGTATCTTGTCCTAGGAACCCTTTGTTTCACATATATATATACACAGTGTGTGTGTGTGTGTGTGTGTGTGTGTGTGTGTGTATATATATATATATATATATATATATATATATATATATATAACTTAGTTAATGCAGAACAGAAATCATGCAAGTTGTTTTTCCCATTCAACAATGTGTCCATCATGCTTCCATTCATGCAATTGATTATGCAGTCAGTCACAAGCCAATGTGTAACCAGGCTATGCAGGGGGAACCTTACAATGGAGAAAACTGTGCAATTGTTATTCCGTACATGGTAAATTAGACAAGATAACTAACTGACACATTCAGGACAATGCATAAAGCACATAGAACTTAGGTATGTGAACCTTGCAGCTGCTATCTGACCGAGGGAAACAGAAAAGGAAGAAAAATATGCTTCTCCTTCCAGCTTAATTTATTCATTTGAGGGTTTTTTTTCCCTCCTCATAAATTTTGCAAGAAATGTTGAGGAATTTCTCAGTATTTTTGTGTTCATTTTTTTCCTGCACAGAAGTGAACTGTACATACAGGATTTTTCCTGTACCAGATTCATCTAAAAGGAGCAGAAGAAACACCAAACTGCAAGAAGATTGTGACAGTTCCTGCGTGGAAAGAATTATTCCTGCTTAGTATTCACAGAATTTGGCAGGATGCCCTGAATTTGCACAGGCCAACAGGGAAAATAAAAATAAAACTAGAAACATACAAAGGAAAAGGAAACTAGGGTAAAGCCAGGAAATCTTGGTGATTCAGGAGTCACAGCAGAGTAAGAGTTGAAGGATCACTGAAAATGAGAGTTCATGTAAGAACTCATCACATTTTTAGTATAGAATGAGAGAGACAATCATAAATATATGTAGAAATTTTAATATGGACAGAGCAAGAAAAAACAATTTACAAACTACTCTGGAACTAGGACAGGCAGAAATAACTCAGTGGTTCAAAAATATGAAATGGAAATAATTTAATCTTGAACAATTGGGCCAACTCCCCAGTAAACATCCTACCGAACTTTTGGAACAGAGTTCACTAAAATTACCAATTAATAAAACATATGGTCAGTAAAATTACAGAGAACACTTTTCCTGATTTTTAATGAGAATCTATTTTGTTCAATAACACATAGTGGAAATAGCATAATGCAGTAGCAAGAGCACCAATTTCTGAGCTATAACTGCACTGAAGAGAGCAAAAACTCTCTCAAGGCTATAACATCATTACAGGAATGGCATAACAGAACAGAGCACATACCTTAAAGGCCTGCAAGAATGATAGATGCAATGTGTTAATTCCTGCCGGCTAAAGAATGTTATTGCTCTGGTAAAGGTCATTTCTTCAATCTTGTGGAACATCCTCAAATGATAATGGTAATTTAGGAACTTTAGTTACACACAGACAAGGAAAAAATGTCAAGGACATAGTATTTTCAAGGTTTTTCGACCACATGTGGGAACTACTAATTGAAAGCCTATTTCAAACATGGACACTTAACAATGCAACTTTTTTTAAAAAAATAATACTTTTTTAAACACCCCAAATATCTCCAAATTCACTTAGTTTACAGCTGAAAAATTAATACCTGTTTTGTTCCACTGAGCACTGACCCACTGTCTGGTATATAAAAATTCTCTAGACTATGTGCTAATTCTATATTCCATGTAGAACAAAATAAAGTGGTACCTTGTATAAAGGAAATAATTCGCTCCAAATGAAATTCTGTTAAGCAAATTTTCCTTTATACAAATTCCCCATAGGAATGCATTGAAAACGGAGTAATCCCTAATCGCGACCATTTTTATGTTGTACGGATTCACCCCATAGGCGATTCTGTTAAGCAAATTTCCCCTATCTCTGGAATTGTTTATGTTGTACAGATTTTATGTTATACAAGCCATTTGTTATATGAGGGTCCACAGTACCCAGGTATCATAATACCACATCAAGGTGCTTGAATTCACTGAGAAAGAGGAATAATGGAAGTGAAGCAAATTCCCTCAATTCTTACTTTGCCTAATTTTCCTGCTACTTGTTTTGAAGTATCAAAACTTTCATGTGAAGCAAACTCATGGAATTTAAACTAGGTATATGGCTTAGACCAGTGGCTCTCAACCTGTGGGTCCCCAGATGTTCCTCGACTGCAACTCCCAGAAATCCTGGCCAGCTCAGCTAGTGATGAAGACTTCTGGGAGTTGCAGTCCAGGGACATCTGGGGACCCACAGGTTGAGAACCACTGGCTTAGACCTTGTCATTTGGTGAAATGCATTGAGAAATGCACCGTTGTAGAGGTTGAACCTCAGAAGACAGCTCTGTGCAGGGTTCCTTAGAATATTCTGTACAAACCTCTGCAACTTCACTAGATCTGATACATTATTTTAAAAATATATTGTAATGATACAATATAGGCTCTGCTATATAGGATGGCTCCTGCTTTGACTTGGGGTGGGGATCTTATCCTAGATTTTTTAGGTAAGGCATACACACCCCTTTCTGTTCACTACCCATAACCAAAGGAGAGGCAATTAATGTTGAGGGCAGGACTGGTTAACAACAGATAGAAATAATTCTGGGAACACAGGAGAGGCCCTGCAATGTTTTAAATGGTTGAAAACAATGGTGATGCGGTTTCTGTGCTGAACTCGTGTCTGCACCAGATCATGGACTGGATGACGTTTAATAAATTGAAACTTAATCCAGACAAGATGGAAGTGCTGTTAATGGGTGCTTTGCCAGACAGGTTAGAGTGCCATCTCCCTGTCCTGGATGTGGTTGCACTCCCCCTAAGGGACAGGGTCCTTAGCTTGGGGGTGTTCTCGGTCTAACTCTGGAATCCAAGGTGGACTCGGTGGCCAGGGGTCCCTTTCTCCAACTACAGAAAATATACCAGCTGTATCCCTACCTGGACAAACAGAGCCTCATGACAGTTACATATACACTAGTAACATCCTGTATTGATTACTGCAATGCGCTTTATGTGGGGCAGCCTTTGATGATAGTCCGGCAATTGCAACTGGTTCAGAATCGTGCTGCATGTCTGGTGAGTGGCAGTGCTGTCAAGGAACACATCACTGCATAACTTTCATTGGTTACCAGTTGCTCCCCAAGGCCAATTCCAAGTGCTAAATGGCCTAGGACCTAGATACCTGAAGAACCTCCATATGAACCTACCAGTCAATTAAGATCTAACCAGGGAGCTCTCCTGAAAGAGCCATCCCTCAAGGAGGTGAAAGGGATGGTTTGTAGGTACAGGGTCTTTTGGCAGCTGCCCCCAGATTATGGAATGCCCTCCTAAGTGAGACCTGTATGTCACCAACATTGATGACATTCCGGTGCCAAGTAAAAACCTTCCTGTTTCAGAAGTTTTTTTAACTGATCATTGTGGGTCCTGATGGCAATTTTAGCGTAGTGTTTTAATGTATTGTGTTTATTGTATTTAAATGTTTTATGGTTTTAGTCTTATTGCAAATTTGATGTTTTAATTGTCTGAATTGTTTATTTTTATTGTGAGCCACCCAGTGGTGGGTGGGGGTAGTGGGCAAAATGTGTGTGTTGTGTCATTACAGTAGTGACCGACTCTTTGTGACTTCATGTCCATGGAGTTTACTTGGCAGGAATACTGAAGTGGTTTGCTAGTTCCTATACATGCTACAGTATATAAATAAAATAAAATAAAATAAAAAATAAAATAAAATAAAATAAAATAAAAGGGGCATAGAAGCAAGTAGAAAACCAAAGGTTATAGAAACAGGCAAGTTGGTGTTGCATGAATAATGGTTCTACCTGGAAAGGTAAAATGAATAGGATAAAGATGTCTAGAGAACAATGTACTTTACCATGAGTGAAACAATAGCTTATTTTCATCCCTTGATAAGAAACAAAGCATTTTTAAAATGAAGTAACTTATACTGTACATTTATACCCAGATGAACACTGATATGATGAATAAAATCTGATTTCACACTGAAATCAACTGTAAGAGAGAGAAATATCAGCTCCAGCAAGCTCCCACAGACTATAGTGGGCTGAGGGCTTGTTCAAGTGTCATACATTTCATTTGGCCACTCTTATTCCTTCTCTCCCTTTTTTCTTCCCCTTCACATTGTTCAGAAGTTTCCCCAGCCTTCTAGAGAGGCTTTCAGGGGAACAGCAGTGAATACTGGCAGAAAGAAGAAGAGAGAATGGGAAATGTCTAAAATCCAGCCCACTCTGTTATGGTCCTAGTTGGGAATTGCCTGTTCAAACAACAGTGGAATTATCTGCAAGCCTTTGATTTTAGGAATAAATCCGTAATAAGTCTTTCAGCGGCAGACTCTTCATCCAATGTCTTTGTTTTTCAGATCACCTGGTCCATGGGATGGCTCCCCTGGGGTGCACCTTCTTTGCTGTGAATGCCGCAGGTGTTGGACAGAGAGGAAAGATAAATCCCATACAAATTTTAACAGTGAATATTAGCTTGCCTTTGGTATTTGTAGAAGAAATGGGCTTGCTGAATGTGAGCCAACCTATGTCAGAAGACTGGAAAAGAGGAAAGGCCTGAAAACTTGCAAATCTTTAATCAATGGCTGAAGACACTTTTGCAGCCTACAATCAACTGGAGTGTGTGTGTATGTTGCATCACTACAGTTGTGACCCCATGTCGATGGAGTTTTCTTGGCAGGAATACTGGAGTGGCTTGCCAGTTCCTACTCCAGATGCCTACAACACCTGGTATTCCCTGGTGGTCTCCCATCCAAGTACTAACCAGGGCTTAGCTTCCCAAATCAGGCGAGATCGGATGTGCTTAGGGCGTTCAGGAGCAGAGACTCACAAAAGCCAATCTGGTGCAGATCTTAGAGTCCTCAACAAGGACTCAAGAGATTTTGATTCAAACCCAATCTGATATGGAAAGTTATCTGCATGTCAGTGGTAAACTACTCCTTAAATATCTCACATGCTTCAAAACCACTGTTAGGTTAACTATAAATTGGCCAGCTGTCCAATAAAGACCTAATTACGAACCTTGCCACAGCAAACTGTGAGGTTGCTAAAAGTTGGTGGAACACTCAAGATCTTTCATTACAGATATGAGTAGGATATGTCAAACTGTGCTGATGGATAAATTGACTAATAAGATTAGATTAAATAGAGGAGAAGTAATGCATGGTCAATTCAAGGCAATATGGAAACCGTTATTAAAATATAGCATTAGTTATTTGAGAAGAAACATGGTTTAGGAAATAATCTAGATTGTTGGCCTGCATTTTTTTTAGGATGGAAAGGGAAATTGAGACTAAATGTAACCCTGTTAAATGGTGTAAATAGCTGGTGCCTAAGATAGCAAAATATTTAATAAGCAAGATGGGGGGGGATTCACCATAAACCAGAGGTGAATTCATATTCCAATTCAACAAAGACTCACATTAACTCATGCACAGTATATCCATCAAAGTACAAGAGATAAACATGTCGCAAGCCTGCAGGTCCAGTTAAACTCTATTTGCTGCAGAGCAAATCCCTCCTTGCATAGTAAAGGAAATCTAAGAAGACACCAGACTGGCTTGTTGGAGATCCAGAACTGCTTATTTTTTATCTTGTATTTTTCATCTTGTATTTCATCTTATTTTTCAACTTGTAAACCATCCAGAGTTCCAGATTGGAAGATGGGCGGTATAAAAATGAAGCAAATAAATAAATAAATAAATAAATAAATAAATAAATAAATAAATAAATAAATAATCCAAGGAGCTCAGGTTGTCCTACATATTTCTCCTTCTCAATAATTTATCCCCATGACCGCCTATGAAATAGATCAAGATGAAAGGACTGAAGAACAGTTTTTATCCACGGGCTGTCAGACTGATGAACGGGAAATAATTCTATGACAAGTATAGAAGAACTGACCTGTGGGCTGGCGCATTCTGTGTCAAGTACACAGGGTGTAATAAAACTGAGTGCTTGCTAGTGGGATAGGGGTGGGGTGGGGGTGGGGTGGGCAAGGGAGACTCAGCCAATTTCATTGTGCACATGTTGTACATTGACATTAAAGGTAAATTTGAATTTGAATTTGAATTTAATTTGTCTGAAATGAAAGAATTTTAATGGACCTTTTGTGGATTTGAACTCGGGTCTCCCAGTTTTATCCAGCACTTTAAGCACTATGCCGCATTTTGGAAAGACTGGTAAAACAGTGACAAAGCAATAGCTTTATATGCAGAAAGTGCCAGGTTCTGACTGGGTAGGCCAGAGAATGACATCTTTCATAAATCCAGTAGAATTATGGTCACTCTGACAAGCCAAACAGAACCAACTTAAATTAATGTAATTTTCTATTATTCTAAACTGTGAAACATGTGAAATTCATTCATGCCACATCGGTGTAATAGAGTATAGTAGATACAAGGAATTCTCAAAAATAGAACCAAAGTTCCGGAGTGACTTTCAGTGTGATTGATGGCCTTTTGACTTCAGATATATATTGCATTTGTTCTGAAGGTGCTTGCACATTTTTAAATGTAAACTTGGGATCTTGAGAAATCGATCCGTTTAACTTTCTCAAACACTCCACCACAACAAACAAACAAACAAACAAACAGAAACCCTCAATGATTTTCCATTTTGAAAAAAACAAACTCACATATTTTCCATGTATGGAAAATTCAGCAATTTTATTCTTAAATTGTAGATCTTTTGTAGATCTTTTCAGCCCTTGACTGATATTGGTATCTGTTAATTTTTTTATTATTTATGCCAGAAAAGGAAAGGAAAAAAACTCTACCTCACCTGCACTGATGAAATTCAGTAAGTACAGATATTTCTAGTAAAAAACAGGCCATATTTCTTGGCTTTTATATAGCTATTTGAGATGGGAAGCATTATGGAAAATTATTAAAAATGCATTATACATTTATTAAAACAGCTGAATTGTACAGGGAGTCACACTCAAACATTGAAAAGGCCTGGATGGTCAAAACTGTCACTTTTGCTTCCCACTCCTTATACTTTTATTTTTCTTTCTTTCTTTTTCAATATTAGTTTAGTTCCTTGAAAGTGATGAAGAAATGTAGATAGCTTGAAGAGACATGAACATTGGGGTGTCCCAGGGTTCTGTTCTGGGTTTGGTGCTATTCAATATCTTTATTAATGACTTGGGTGAAGGAATCAAGGGTATGCTGATTAAATTTGCAGATGATACCAAATTGGGAGGGGTAGCTAATTCCCTAGAGCAGGGGTGCCCAAACTTTTTGTAAGGAGGGCCAGATTTGGTGGCTGAGAATGTGTCAGGGGCCGGTTGCTCCCTGACCTTGCCATCCTACTGCAAGCCCCACCCACTGACCCATAAGCGAAGGAGGGGGAGGGAGGGGCAGGCCAGCCAGCCGCGGGCCACTCAGAATGGCCTGACGGGCCGGATTTGGGGCCCGGGCCGGACTTTGGGCAGGCCTGCCCTAGAGGATAGGATGAAAATCCAAAACAACCTTAACAGATTAGAGTGCTAGGCCAAAGCTAATGGAATTGGTTTTAACAGAGAGAAACATAGGGTGCTATATCTAGGTTTAAAAAAAACGATAGTACAGATATAGGTTGGGAGACACTTGGCTGGAGAATAGTACATGTGAAAGGGATCTGGGAGTCTGGGTGGACCACAAACTGAACCTCGAGCGGGTGCAGAGGAGGGCTACCAGGATGGTTGAGGGTCTGGAGGAAATGTCTTATGAGGAACGGCTTAGGGAACTGGGAATGTTTAGCCTCTCTAAAAGAAGACTGAGAGGGGATATGATAGCTATGTTTAAATATTTCAAAGGATGTCATATTGAAGAGGGAACAGGTTTGTTTTCCATGGCTTCAGAGACTAGGACTAGGGGCAATGGTTTCAAACTACAGGAAAAGAGATTCCATTTGAACATTAGGAGGAACTTCATGAAAGTTAGAGCTATTCGGCAGTGGAATATGCTGCCGCGGAGGGTGGTTGAGTCTCCTTCTTTGGAGGTTTTTAAGCAGAGGCTGGATGGCCATCTGTCAGAAATATTGTGGTGGGGGTTCCTGCATGGCAGGGGGTTGGACTAGATGGCCCTTGAGGTCTCTTCCAACTCTATGATTCTATTTCTACTTAAATATCACCAAATAACACAAGGATGGGTGAATGGGAAATGTGTGATGCGGAGGCTAAGAAAGCCAATGTGATTTTTGGTTGTATCAACAGAAAGCAAAGTGTTCTGGTTATATACCGCCCCATACCACTTCAAGTAGTCTCTGAGTGGTTTACAGTTTTTTTAAAAATTGCAGTATGCAGGCTACACATTGTGTTCAGAGAAGCATAGTGTTTAGAGAAAGGGAGGTGATAGCATCACTCTATTCTTTTCTGGTCAGATCCCACCTGGAGTACTATGTCCAGTTCTGTCCACCTCAATTTAAAAAATGTGGACAACCTTGAATGGGTCCAGAAGGGGGTGACCACGATGGTTAAAAATCTGGAAGAAACGTCATGCGAAGAATGGTTTAGGGAGCTGGGGATATTTAGCCTTTAAAAAAGAACACTGAGAGTGGAAATGATAACCATGTTTAAATATTAGAAAGTATGTCATATTGAAGAGGGGGCTGGTTTGTGTTCCATGGCTTCAGAATAGGGATGGGCACAAAATGAAAAATGAAATGCCGATTTGTCAGTTCATTACATAATGTAACGAAACGAAACGAAACGAGCAGCAGCATTTCATTACAGACAAAACAAAACGGTGGTGTTTTCATTAAAAAGAACTGTTTTGTTTGTCTGTAAAAGCACCTGCATGGTTGTGTTGCTCCTCCTCCACAGCCACCACAGCTGCTGGGCCCTGCCAAGCCCAGCAGGCCAGCCTATGCCCACCATGGAAGCCACCGACGCCACTGGAGCCACTGCTGACAGAATCCACCAGCCAGCTGGTGAGCGGGCATAGCAGCCCAGCCTTGGTTTAAAATCCAACGAGGAAGCATGCTGCAACGTCATCTGTGCTAGATCTGTGATGCTGCCCAATCAGGAGCTGTGCAGGGACAGGCATCATCCCGCTTCCGTCTCTGACTGGCCAGCAGCACGAAGCAGGAAAGATGACATCACAGTGTGCGTCCTCATTGGATTTAACCCTGAGCAAGATAGAGAAAGATAAAGCAATTGGGTCTGTGTGTATCAGCCGGTTTCAATGACCACCTGGGCTTGTGTGGTTTGTTTCGTAACCAACTGGTTCCGAAACGAAATGCCCATCCCGAAACTGCACTTGAACCATATGATGAAGGTCTTCCACCATTTAGTGAGGTCAAACTCCACCAACCATAACAGTAACTAAATGTTGCACTTAACATTCTCTAGGAAGCCAACCTCTTCCAATTAAACCTGTCATGCAACTTTATTATTATGAGAAATTGATTCAATTTCTTGATAACAGCATCCTGTTATTTGCTATTTGTGTTACAGCCATTTTAACTTGTTACTTCAAGCCTCTGGGTATATGCCGTCTACCTGAAGATAAGAAAATATCCAATAGCTTGCTTCAGTAAAGCTGCTATTCTTAACGGTTCTGCAACTCTTTTGTTTTCATTGTTGATGTTTTCTTCTCCACAGATTAAGTGAATTTAATCAGCTAATGCTTGGTTCTGTGCTTTCGTTCCAGCCTTAACTGTTGCGTTCCTCTTTATTTTCATCACCATTCCCATCACCATTTCCACTTCCCTCATCTCTGGCATTTTGGATCAAACAAGTACCTGGGATGGGTGCAATCCTTTCAGTTGACCTCAAACTTTCTGCACCTTTAAGCATCTCAGATCCTGGGATTTTTCTGCCCGCCTTGGAGTTCCAGAGAAACACAGCGATTCACTGAGACTCCAGAGTGTGACCTAAATTCGGGTGACCCCATTCAGTCCCTTGGGTGCCTGCAGTACTGTTATCTTCTCCAAGCCTACTGGAGAATGGGTCTCTACATTTTCAGTTCCACTTCTTTTTGTTTGCCTCCTTCCGAGCCTTCTTTTCTCAGCTTTTGTGAAAGAGCATTCCACCTACTTTTATTCCATTATCCTAAGTACTTAAATTTCATTTTTCAATGAAGCAGGGCTTAATGAATATTTATGAATAGATCCTGCAGTGTTCACTCCATGTGTAGACTTCCCCTCGCAGCAGGCTTCAGCTTTACATTATGCCTTTTATTACTAAAATGTTAGCCGTACAAATCGATGTCACAAAGAGGAAAATAAGAAAATAACAGCTTCTTCTGTAAGTTTAACACTTTCATCCTAGGCGTTTCATGCATCACAGGCTCTAGGGCCCTGAAGCATCACCCAGTTTTAAGATGTGAGATATTTAACTTTCAAAACATCCCGCTTACCAAGGTTTTTTACTGTTGCAACTTCTGAACCACAAACTGCCACAGAAAGTGATCTAAACATAACCAGCGGGGTTATATCTGTCTGCTTAAACGCATTACTGGGGAGAAAATATATTTATTTTCTAAAAAATATATCCCGAAATAAAATGCTGTCTTTTATTCTGGAAATTGGCAGCAACGGAGCAGACAGGAGGAAACATTTGCCTTATGAAAACTGGTATTGAAACTTGAAAGGAAAGCCACCAGCCACTCCTCAAAAAAGGAAATGTAAGGGGGAAGTTAAACAATGAACTACTTCTTATGGCCTTTCTTGTCCTGGCAAAAATTAGGAGCTATTCAGGATGAAATGGAGCACCTCATGAACTCTGCCATAAGATCTGTAGCTTCTTCCCGCTACGTCTTTAAACGGCCTGCTGACTGCGTCGCCCCAGCGTTGAGCTTCCCACCTCTCGGCTTTTTCCAACAGCAAGTTCAACAAAGAGATTTCTTTTTTATCTCAAAGGCTGGCACAGAGCATTGTGTGTCTTTTTAGCTGGCCTAATAGAAGTATCACTGCATCGTGAATGTTAAACCAATGTGGTCTTTCTTTGGGGGCGTATTTGACATCAGACAAGCAGCGTATTTCCCCCCCCAGGTGTCAACATTAAATAATTGTCTGGGGAAGGTGCGGGAAGTGGGAAATATGATCTTTTAAAGATAAATACATTTCCTGTGCAACTTTATAATCTCCTTGACATCAAAAGGAGTCGTCCTATCGTCTTTGGAGGTTCATAACTTGAACAGCTGTAGGATCAAATGCCTCTTGTTTACAGTACAGTGATCCCTCGCCTATTGCTGGGGTTAGGTACCTGACCTGACCCATGATAATTGAAAATCTGCGATATGCGGATGCAGGTTGAGTCAGGCCTGGGGGGAGCCTAGCTGGGGTCTCTTGTACTTTCCAGTAAACCGGAAATCATTTCTGAGGCCTCTGACAGGCTAGAAAGTCTCTCGGAGGCCTCAGAAATGATTTTCAGCAATCTGGAAGTCACTTCCGGTTTGCAGGGAGGCCCTTTTGGGGCCTCCAGAAGGCCCAGGTAGGCCCTCATAGGCCTGTTCGGGGCAGCTCCAGTCCTGTGGTAAGTATGGAAGGCTTGAAACAGGACTGCCCCCCTTACTCTAGGGGGGCTTTTTTTCATATACTGCAGTCCCGCGATATAGTGGGACCGCAGTATATGAACCGCGAAAGGGTGGGGGACCACTGTACCTCAAAACTTTGTGTGGACTTTGACAGTGCGATCATAAATCTTCAGTCCCGGTTCTAACTTATGCAGTCTGTTAGTGATATTCTAACCTTCCTATACTGTCTGTACTCCTTGCTCATGGGTTGCCTTTTACTGTGAATACAAGTGCTACACAAGGTGATGGGGGTATGTTTAAACACAGACCCTACTGGTACCCTCTCTCTTTTTTTAACCTTAAGGCAATCAAGAGAATGCTCGGATGAACCCAAGCAAAATAACATTAAGCTTCAGCAGATATGTTTGGGCATTTTTAAAGGAGCCTTAATTTGCATAAATGAATTCTTTTTAAAAGAACCTTTATGAAACTTTCCTACAATGCCTCATTTACCACGCATATGGCAATTTTTATTGACTGCATCCTGCCTGCTGTACTACCACAGATGGTACATAGAGAATCATAACCAGGTAACAAATTAATTATCTATTGGATGTGTTATGTATTGGATGTGATTTATGTATTTTTAGGCGCAAAGTGTATTTTGTCACTTAAATATCTCTATCCTCCAAGCAGTATCTAAGATAAGCAGATGCTTACTGCACCGAGAGAGACTGTGATTTCAGTAGCACTTCTCATCTTGACTGAAGCATGATAAGCTAGGATGGCTGAGAGTCTGACTCTGCACCCACCATAAAATTACAAATGAATATAAGAAGATAAGAAGAGCCATGCTGGATCAGGTCAAGGGCTCACCTACTACAGCTTCCTGTATCTTACAGTGGCCCCACCAAATGCGTCTGGGAGCACATGAGACAACTAGATACCTGTACCCTGATACCATTCCCCTGTACAGTTTCTGGAATTTTGAGGTACCCTTCTTTTAAGCCTGGAGAAAACACGTACCCCCGTTGTGGCTTGCAACCTGCAATTGATTTTTCCTCCAGAAATCTGTTCAATCCTCTTTTAAATGCATCTAGGCCAGATGTCATCACCACATACTTCAGCAGTATCTTGGATAAACCAAAATTCTTGTGAACTCCGGCATCTTGCGTATTGTGAACGGGACCTGTGTGTTTGGAATTCTAGTTTTAAACTAAAATGTTGCTCTCAAGCCTGACTCTCATGATGGAGCTCCTGTAGCGTGGCCATTTCTGCTGTGAGGTGTCTCCTTCATCTGTTGACACCCTTTGCATGATTTAAAACCCAGAAGATCACCATTCTAAAGCCTACAACTCCTGAGTGGGTAGCTATCAAAGGATAAAGAGAAGGGAGTCCTCTGCTTCTGTGCCAACTGCCCACCACCCAAAGTGGAGGACCTAGCCAGCACATTCTAGCAAGTGAGTGGGGCATAGGAACATAATATAAGAACAGCCTTTCTGGAACAGGCCACAGCCCATCCAGTCCAGCATTCTGTCTCACACAGTGGCTCACCATTTGCTTTAGGGTATTCCCAACCAGATGTCTTCTCCTGCTTATGATTCCCCACAAACGGCAGTGAGAGATATCCTGCCTCTCTCCGCAACCCGGAGGTTGTCCTTAGGCATTCATAATGATAGCCATTGATATCCTTGTTCTCCATGAGCTTGTCTAATCCCTTTTTAAAGCTGTCAAGGCTGACAGTTCCTCTGGCAGGGAGTTCCTGCCTCTCATTTAAAGCTGTCAAGGCTGACACTTCCTCTGGCAGGGAGTTCCAGAGACCAGTGATCCTCTGGGTGAAAAACTACGACTTCTTATTTGTTTGAGATCTAGCATCCCAAAGTTTCATGGAGTGCCCCCTAGTTCTAGTATCGTGCACTACTTTGTCCACACCATGCATCATTTTATAAACTTCAATTGGGTCACCTCTTAGGCACCCTCTTCAAGAGTGACAGCCTCAGATGGCAAGGAAGGTGTTCCAGTCCCTGAATCATTCTGGTTGCCCTCCTCTGCACTTTTTCCATTTCCATTTCCATAATATCCTTCTGGAGGTATGGTGACCAGAACTGGACACAATATTCCAGATGGAGCCTCATCTGTGCAAACAGCCCTGAACTGTTCTATAGACTCTTCTACCCTCTACAGGTGGAGGAATGTGATGTAGAAGACATCCTTGTTCCCCTCCCTCCCACATTCATTGAGTTTGCCTTCCCCCCCCACCCCAATTGCCTGAAGAGTGGCAACTGCAAACTGTTTCTTTTCTTTCTTTTTTTTTTGTAATTCTCACAAACTAAGAATGGACTGCTGAAGAGATCTGCTTGAAAATCCATCCCATGATGAAAACATTAGGTTCTGTGGAACATTGTGGGAGAAAAATGACAAAGGGTAGTATTGATTTTAATTTTGAGCAGCGTGTTTCATGCACATCTCATTAGCTGGCTGATGAAATGTACCTCCAGGTGTGATACTTTCATTTCAAAGAAGTTGTTTACTTCCAGACAGGTTATTCATCTCGCTAAATTTCAGAAATGAGCCCGGGCGATGACACTACGGTCGGTACTAATTTCCTCTATAAGCCTTTGTCTCCAGAAGTAAGACTGTCTCTTTGATACTATAGCATATGGGACGGGAATCCTGTGTTTTTTTTGTGTGTGTGTGTTTTTTGACCTTTAGCATTCTTGTCTCCTTTTAGACCCCAAGATGCAGCTCCTCCATTGTGACCTTCACACTTCTTGAGTGCAAAGAATCCTTGCAACAAACATTATAGCTTAATATGTTAGCTGTATCATTCTGTTCCGCAGATATTCTGATTCTGACTGGTTTATGGTATCTACGACTTATTATCCAGGAGAAACTAGGACTGATACAGGAAGTCTATAATCAAATCTTTGGATGTATTTTTACTCTGAAAGCAGAGCAAAACAAGACCACTACCACCCCAACACACACACACACACACACACACACACACCAGGAAGTGAGGTATGATTTGGATCAGGGCTACCAACTGGCAGGGTTGGTCTCCCCTTGTGTATTGTTTCCCTGAAATCCCTCTGCCACCGTGATTGTTTTCCTTGATGAGTCTTTTCCCCAGAAGGACAAACAGCACATAAGGAAGGGGACAGCACTTCGTTGAAGTCCTAAACCGGGTCCTCCCATGCAACCCCACAATGCAAAGTTCATAGAAAACAACAACCTGGGAATGATTAAGAAGCAGAGTCTGGAAGTGTTACTACTGGGGACATAAGAGCCTCATGGTGCAGTGGTTAAATGCCTGAACTGCAGGTAAAACTGTGCTCACGACCTGCGGTTCAATCCCAGGTAGCCGGCTCATGGTTGACTCAGCCTTCCATCCTTCCGAGGTCGGTAAAATGAGTACCCAGCTTGCTTGGGGGGTGGAGGGAATGCGTAGCCTGCATACTGTAATTAAAAACTGTAAACTGTTCAGAGAATACTTGAAGTGGTATGGGGAGGTATACAAGCAGAACACTTTCTGCTTTCTGGGGACACTACAGCTAGGGATCTGAAAATCCTGGCTTCAGTTATGCATATTTCAAGTTCACATATTTTAATTCACATTTTAGGTCACAGGCACTGGTTATGCGCCCCCCCCCCAAGTCCCCCAGAAAGAAGCCTTGCCATTTTGTGAAATCTTGTCCCAGGTTGTGCTTTTTCCCACATGGAGACTCAGGAGATACAAGATCCTACTCTGAGCATGACTGAAAGTTGGATCCTAATGTCAGGGAGAGGAATAGACTGGACATAGACTTTAGCACAAATACAAATGTTTCGTGTTGTTTGTGTCCTCACATTGTCTGCCTGCTTCTTGTCAAAGGAGATCCGTTACAGGTGATGGGCACCCAGTGGGGAAGAAACTGGAAAGGCGATGGGGGTGATCAGGCACATTCTGTGGGAGGGGGGGAATTGAGCAGGCAATGAGGGCAAGTGGGCAAGTGGGAATATTTAGATCAGGCAGGCAAACAGGCAGGCAATGGAGGGTGATTGGGCAAGCAGGGGGCAATTGGGGAAGATATCAGGATGTGGTGACTGGGCAGACAGCAGGGGGAGAAATCAGGCAGACATGGGCTTTTTTCAAACATATTGCTTCCATTTGTTTAAAAAAAATCCTGCCACCTGGTATAGCACAGTATCAGACAGCTGGCTTAAAAAAAACTTGCAGAAGTATACAGGTGTGTGGAATCGATTCCACGTGTGCTTCAAAATAAACAGATTACTGCCAGGGGAGCAGAAAAAATCACTCTCCTGGCATGGTAGTTTGTGTGTGCATGTGCCTTGTGTATATGGTAAAAATGAAATCTGGATTGTTTTCAGCAGAACCTGGGGTTTTCTCACCAGTGGGATTCGGGTTAGGGTTAGGATTAGGTTTGTTGGGTTTGCTCCTCAGAATACAAGTTCTTTCCAAAGTTTACAGAGACAATTAAGAGTTTGGAGTTCTGATAATGGCCAGTACCTTACTGAGCTTCTGCTGAGTGAGAAATCATCGGTTGTTAGATCGAAAACTGGATGAAAGAGGGAAATGTCAGTGGGAAATGAGGTGACAAAGAAAGGCGCAAAGCCATGGACTGCTCTTCATAGCCTCTGCATAACATATCCATGAAAGCAGGAGAAAAATCATCCCAAGCTTATATTAGTAAATATCTGATACAGATTTTTGACATGGAACAATATGTCTATCAGTGGTCAGCGTCCAAGCCTACTACTGGTCTTCCGCAGCTCTAATTAACAGCCTTCTGATAACTCACTGAATTTAGTGGCGCTGTTCTGTGCCTAACCATCAGGATGACAACATTTATGGCATAGTCCTTGTGAAACAGGAGGCCTAAGAGAAAATCCTAGCAAGAGAAGTGAAATGATCTTCGTTGCTTAATCAGAATTATCTAAATATGTTAAATATTTGGGGTGGGGGAGACAGGAGAGTTAATGTTACACACTTACTGTCTGCATACCATATAAACCATCTATCTTTTTGAGATAAAGCAAAGAATTCTTTTCAGAACACTACCCTGGGGACATTTGGCTTAATAGATTACTCTATTAAACTGAGTTAGTCAACATCTATCGTTCAAGCATGTGTGATTTCTCTGGTGCACAATATGCAAACATTATTTGTGTTGCAGAGTCATACTTCCTACCTGACAACCCCCTTGAAAGCCCTTCAAGTCTTCTCCTTCCAAGATTGTCTGCACTGTGCAGAGGTAAAACGATCCCAAGGAGCTAGAAGTACAGACCCGTCAACTCTGCAGGGGTTCTGCGTTCCTAGTTAAGACCGGGACCGAACAATATTTCAGCCCTAAGGTGATGCCTTAATAAAAACTTGAGGCCATACGTTGCTGAATAATTTATCAGAATTTCCTATGCAAACAAGGACTAAATAATTCTCTTTGAGTTTGCAACTGTAAACATGGAAGCCTTCAGTTGTGATATCTATACACTGCACCATCCTTTCTAGTAAAATACAGTTATGTTATATATACCTGTTCTAAAAGAGAAATAAAAGGCAGAGGATGTGTTTCTTGGCTTGTACTGTTTCTCAGCCAATGCTGGAACTTAAATCTACAACAGGTCTTGACATTGTGAAAGAGTTAAGGTATTGTTTTAAAATGTGCACTAGAGCTCAGCTCAAGCCAAAGCAGAGAGCTGCAGTACATAAATCCAAGCCTGTGATATTGCTTAGTTTAAAGGAGCTCCTTGTTCACTACTCATCCAAGTAGTTTCATCAGTCTGATAACCTCACCTAGATGACTGAGAATCTTCACAGACAGTCTGCTGTATCATTGCAATTATTACCTTTGCCCTGAACACAAAACTAATTTGATGCTCCAGACATTATTATCAGACTGTGCTGATGTTACTAGAAGGTTAAAACTAGTATGCCAGTTACACCCATTACTTGAGAAACCTGCTCTGGCCACTGTGACACATGCCCTAGTGACCTCCCGGCTAGACTACTGTAATGCGCTCTATGTGGAACTACCAATGGAAAGTTTTAGGAAACTTCAACAGGTCCAGGATGCATTTCTGACTGGGGCGGGTTACAGAGATCATATTACACCCCTACTAAAGCAGCTCCACAGGCTGCCAATTAGCTATCAGGCACAATTCAAGGTGCTAACCTTAAACTTCAAAGCACAAAATGCCTAGGTCCAAGCTACCTCATAGATCGAATGTTGCAGTATGAACTGGCTTGGGTGCTAAGGTAATCAGGAGAGGCCTTCATCTCCATCTCGCCACCTTCACAGGTGCATCTCAGAAGAACACATGAAAGGGCCTTCTCTGTCTTAAATGTTCTGACTGTATATTGTCCCTCATCATTGTAAGCCACCTTGGGTCCTTTTCCAAGGAGAAAAGTGGGGTTAAAAATATTCAAAATAAATAAATAAATAAACATGGTTGATTTTTCTGGCCACTTCTTATAATGTACCTCAAATATTTTTTTAAAATGTGAAAAATGAAAAAAAAATCTCTCACTGTTTAGAACTGATACATAGTGAAATAAAACTTTGTTTTAAAGTTACAAGTGCTATCTTTATATGTCAAGGGAAGGCTTATTCATGGATGAGAAGAGGAAAAGTTTTGGCCCACTGCTAGGCTTTGGTGGGGTGTGTCACATGCCCTTTCAGAGATTTCTAAGTATAAAGTACACAGAAGTACCATTTCCTACTTTTGGATCTCTTGTGGCACTGCCTAATTTTCCCAAGGATACACAGACTGGTTGTCCTCCGAGGAGGCAGAATGGAGAAACAAACTCCCAGCTTCTGATTCTGCAAACAGCTACCCAACTCATTGTGTTATCCGGCCAGCATTGTTTCTATAAAGTATATTTTTCAGTATTTGCAATTGGTTCAAAATCCTTCTTCAGCCTATATCTATGTATGAATGAATGAACGAACGAACAAATGAAGAAACAAATGAATGCAACATTAGGTGCATTCAGTTCACCTGAGAATGGGACTACATGTAAGGGCCGCCCCAACCATTTGGAAGAGCAAGGCAGTAATGGATCTTCTATTTGTAATAAACTTAGCAATTGCTGGATGTAACTGTAAGACCTTTAAAAATATGCAAGCTGGAAAATAAATTATGAATTTATTTTGAAAAAATAAGACTGAAAAGGTCACATTAATTTGCTATTGTATTAAAATTATGTAGTCTGGATTGCAGATCGTCAGTTATGTTTTAAAAGAATATAAATTATCACCATGATCTTGTTGTATTCAATATTTATTCATTTTTAAACTTCTAGCCTTTTTCCCCCCATTTCAAGTATATTGGTCCTTCCCTATGCTAATTGCTTTTCTGATGCAAATTCATTAATCTGTGTATGTAGCTGCGACTTTTTTCTTAAGGGGAGGGGGAAGAAGTATGATCGGGGGGGAAGGAGTCAGAAATGTGAGTTTATTATAGTCAAACAGAAGTAAGCAGTGGTCCGCAGATAGGGGAAAAGGTGACAAATTGCTGAGCACAAAGCAATTCCTGGGCACTGAAGAGATAAAACAATCGTTTGTAGCTGTCTAAACCTAGCGCAATTCCACCTTTATCACTTTACATTACTTGGAACACCAAATGTAAAATTGGAGTTGCGATTTACTGAAGTGGACTCCCCATGAGAATGGAGATTGCTTTTTGGAGAATCTTCAGTCATAAACCTATTTAGGGAAGAAAAGTCAGAACTGGCAGCTTCTAAGTACAGGCAAGTTAAAATTGTTCGATGTTTCTGCCAATGGAAAAATAGACATTTTAGCACTGTATGAAGCATTAATGATTTCAAGAGAGGTCCAATGCACTTCTCGTATGATCTCAAGAGAAGTGAAGAGCATGAGGTCATATAGCTGTCAAAATCCTGTTGCTTAGCTTAGTAAATCACACTTGGGTAGGCCTACTGAATCAATGGGGATTTAGTAAGTCAGTTCCTTGGTAAGTTCAGATTCAAAGGGACCTAACTCTACATATGGCATACAAGGACAGTTACTTCATGTCCATTCTCGTTCTGGGAGGACGTTTGTTGCATGTTGATGTCGGTCAGGGTCACATAGTCTTCTCCTGCTTCTGTCCCTGTTCCCGTGTACGCACGGGCGTGATTGATGATACTGGGACGACTGTTACCGCACGTCCTCGTTCCGTGATGAGATGTGAAATTCTATGCCTTCGTTCTCTTTTTTTCCGGTCCGACCTTCCATTTTTCGATGTTTTGATTCTCTGAAGCCTTGCCTTCCATGCATTACGGAGCAAACTTTGAGGCAATTGTCTTTTAAAATCTCAGCACTACATTGCTAACTCCATAGGGAATTTACTGGCGAATGTCACTTCGCACTCCTGCCACTAGATGGCAACGAGCTACAATCGTCACTCGTTCTGCGACGAGGCTTACTTCACGGGCTCTCATCTCGGAACGAGAAGCAAGACGAGCAGATTCCTGAGGCCAGGGAGGGGAATCACTCATCCCGCTTAAATCGCAGTTCAGGGGGTATGGTCGGGATGAACTCCCATTGTCACGCAATGGACGTGCGGTAAGATTACTTTGTACTGGTACTAAGTGGGACCACAAACTGTGGTGAAAGGGACATGAAGTAACAGCCTATGTTAAACTTAGTCCCATTAGTACAGGCCCATTTGAATAAATGGAACTTATGAAGGAGTGGACCTCTCCTAAAACCCATTGATTCATTGGGTCTAACCTAGTGTGATTTGCTAAGCTAAGCAACAGGATTTTGGGCAGATCAGGGGATGCTGACACATGACATAGAGGAAAGGGCTATTGTGAGGACCAGAGCTTGGGAGCCTTCTTTAGAACTCCAGAATCCCAGCACCCCTCAGTAATTTTTAAGGATATTTTTTTAAATGCAGCATTTTCTAAGCTGTGAGGATGGAACATTGCAGTTAGAACAGACCAAGGAAAAGCTGAGGAGGAGAAGGTGAACAATGGCTAAAATACCAGATGGAGTGAACTATACTGATAAGACCAGACACTACACTTCATCTTAGTCATTAGTCTGAGATATGAGTTGTGGTAGAACTGATAAGGCAGAGGCAAGTGAAACAGCGGGGAAAAATAGAAAGTGGCATGGAACTTTTAATCACAATACTCTCCATCCACTGCAATATTCTCCTTTATCTTGAGGGTGGTGTTATAATTAAGGTATTGTATTGAGTTTTGGTGAATCTCAAATTGCAAAGCTGACATACTCAGGAAAAAGCTTACAGGAAGACAATAAAGATGAGGCCACTCTTGCCTCTTATGGGAGGGAGCTCTAGACTCTGGAAGCAGCAACAGCAAAGGTTTTCTCCCACATCCCCACCAAATGAACCTGTGAAGATGGAGGGAGCTGAGAGTTGTTTGGTGAAGTTTGTATCTTCCCCAAGCTAGTTGTAAAGGGTACGCCCCAGGGGAAGCAGTTTGTGGGTTTAGAATTCAGATGTCTGAAGCTCAGCTTTCACCAATCATGTCAGAATTGTAGAGAAGGGTCAGGGGAAGCTTCCCTGCAAATTTGGTGTCATTAGGTGCCTTATAGGCCATTTTATAGGGTTTAAGAGTAAAATGAATGTAAAAAATTATTCATCAGAAAAAAATACATAAATTTATTTTTGTGTGATTTGTTGACCATGAAAAATCACAAATCAAAATGAATTGCTGTTTTTCTGGTTCATACCCATCTCTAGTGCCTACATTTCAACTCAGATCCTGGTGTGCTTCAGAAAGTTGACAAAATTATTTCATAACATCTGTTATCTTAATTATCTTTTAACATTAGGAAAGTGGTACCTTTTCTTGACATATTTCCCAAGGTCCAAATATTTATGCTGTTCTGAAATATGGTGCAACTTCTATGAAATATATACAATTATTTAGCTGTCATTACAAATTTTGTTAACTTTGATCTGTGATCAGTTGTTTTGGGAACACTTAAACTCTTATGAATTGACTACAGTTCCGAGTTCCAAGCCATAGTTTTATACTGTACCTGACTTTTAGACTTTCCTCCCTACATTCCCTATGATCCTTTAAAATTCTTATAAAACATGACATTTCGTTTGCATCTTTTCTTTCTTTTTTAGACACAAAATGTTCAGAGCATTTAATAATATGCAGTATAAAAATGCATGTTTCCTTTCAAAGCTATTACGGTTAACAGCCATCACTTCTTGTAGCAGTGAATTCCACCGCTGAATCTGCCTAGTGTGCAAAGCTGCTCTTGAACCAACATAATGGAGGGATAAGGTTATTTTGCCATCTCAGTGGAAGGGTTTCTCCAAACAGCTAAACAATAGATGTGATATGGGAAATTCTCTGGATCACTGCATCTACCAAAACCAGAAGCATAATGAGAATATAAAATATTATTAATTTCTAGCAGGATTTCTAGATAAGCTTTGAAATCCTGGCATCTTTAAGGACTAGGTGTGGAACTATTTAAATGGGATTAGACTGGAGGCATGTGGTCCATTTGTGAAATTGTTTGGTCAACATATGGGCAATTAGTGAAGCAAAATATATGGACATATACAGCATACAGTATTCAAATCTCACTTATTTATATCCCCCTTACCCCTAACAAGACAATCCATGATGTACCACATGGAAGCATTCAGTTCGAGAAGTGAAAATTATCAGCTTTGACTAGAACTATCAACTGTTTTCATTTGCCACTGAAGAGAGATTTTCAAAAGCTACTGTTTAACACTGAACAGAAACATAAGACGGGTAGCAGATTAGAACTAGTATAAACACCACATTCCTGTTTATTTCAAACCCAGAACCACACTAAGGCAGAGACTTGTGTGCCCAAAGGACCTGATACCAAGACAAAAAAGGGAGCTATAATATATGCAGTCCAAAGCAGTGAGGAGTGTGCAGACCTCTACATTGGAGAAACTAAACAGCGATTAAATATAAGGATGGCCCAACATAACAGCTCGGGACCAGAATCAGCAGTACACCTCCACTTGAAGGGCAAAGGGCACTCATTCAAAGGTGAGGATGTACACATATTAGACAGAAAAGAGAGGTAGTTTGAGAGAGGAGTCAGGGAAGCCATTCATGTGAGCATTGAAACCCCCTCTCTCAACTGATACCCTTGTTCTCCATGAACTTGTCCAATCCTTTCTCAAAGAGGTCAAGGCTGACAGCTGTCACCACTTCTTCTGGCAGGGAGTTCCATAAACCAATGATCCTCTGGGTGAAAAAGTACTTTCTCTTATTTCTTTGAGATCTAACACCCAAAAGTTTCATGGAATGCCCCCTAGTTCTAGAGTTGTGCAATAGGGAAAACAGTTTTTCCTTATCTATTTTGTCCATACCGTGTATGATTTTATAAACTTCAATCCGGTCACCTCTTAGCTGCCATCATTTAAGAGTGAAGAGGCCCAGCGGTTGCAGCCTGAGATGGTAAGGAAGGTGTTCCAGTCCCCTAATCATTCTGGTTGCCCTCCTCTGTACTTTTTCCATTTCCATAATATCATTTTGGAGGTATGGTGACCAGAACTGTACACAATACTTCAGATGGGGCCTCACCATAGATTTATAAAGAGGCAAAATGAGACTTGCTGATTTATATTCTGTTTATTTTCTATACACTTCCTAATGATCCCTAGCATTGAGTTTGCTTTTTTTTTTCACTGCTGCGGCACACTGGGTTCTTCAAGATGTCCACCAGGACATCAAGGTCCTATTCTTGTTTTGTTGCAGAGAGTTCTGACTCCATCAATTTATAATTGTAACTGGTGTTTGTTGCCCCAATGTGCATCACTCTGCACTTACTAATGTTGAAGCTCATTTGCCACAGGTTTGCTCACTCCCCCAGTGTCAAGAGATCCCTCTGGAGCTCCTCACAGTCTCTCTCAGCTATTACTACCCTGCATAATTTAGTGTTGTCAGCAAATCTGGCTACGTTGCTATTTACTCCTACTTCTACATCATTTATGAAGAGATTGAAAAGCAGGGGTCCCAGTATTGAACCTTGGGGGACTGCATTCTTTACCTCCCTCCACTGGGAGAAGTGACTATTTAGTGCTACTCTCTGTTTCCTGCCCCTTAGCCAGCTGCTGATCCCAGACCTGTCCCTTTATTCCATGACTGGCAAATTTTGTTCAAGAGCTTTTGATGCAGGACCTTGCCAAAAGCTTTCTAAGAGTCCAGATAAACAATGTCAACTGGATTTCCCTTATCCACATGTTGCTGACACTCTCAATACAATACCAATTCTATTGAGATACCAATACCAATACAGTATGCAGT
This sequence comes from Phrynocephalus versicolor, assembly GCA_023846285.1. Classification (NCBI taxonomy): domain Eukaryota; kingdom Metazoa; phylum Chordata; class Lepidosauria; order Squamata; family Agamidae; genus Phrynocephalus; species Phrynocephalus versicolor. The sequence goes on along the minus strand of JAHTLZ010000379.1, from coordinate 53,545,596 downwards.
ATGATTCAGACCAAGGGATCTAGAACAGGAGAGGTTGATGAAGACATCCAGATGTAGGATGGAAATGAGAAAATTAGAAGGCATATTCTAGAGCAGGCATGCCCAAACTTTGGCCCTCCTGATGTTTTGGACCACAACTCCCAGAATTATAAGTTTAGCTTGCCAATAGCAAAGGACTGTGGGAGTTGTGGTCCAAAACATCTGAAGGGCCGAAGTTTGGACATGCCTGTTCTAGAGGAAACTTTCACAAGAATGACAACTCATTAAATAATTGGGCCCTTTACGAGTATAACAATGAAACAGGTAACAATAGGAAACAGAAAGCTTATTTGTAGCAATGTATCTCTGCAAAGCAAATTAAAAGCCCAGCAATTCTGGTGTAACTTTGAAGAGATACAGATAACGAAGCATTGCTTCCATGTTTACCTGGGATGATGCAATTCCTGCCAATTCCTGGATAGACACTACCCTGCTCCAGATAATGCTAACAACTTAGTAACCTGGGTGGTTTGGTTGGTTACATGCCTTCAGGATGCCTGGAATATGTCACATATTTTGGACAAATGTGGTCAAACACAAGTCCCTAGTCCACACTGTTAATAGGTGGGCTGTTTAAAAACCAAGTGGAGACAGACTTTTTTTTCCTAACTGCCACAGTGTTCTACCTTTTCATATTTGACTTAATAACCCATTTCCCTGAATTCTTTTTTTTACTCTGAACTGAGAGGAAAATAAGGAAAAAGAGAAATGCATGAAAAAAAAAACACAATACATCCAGAACAATAGTCTACCTACCCAATTAGATGCTTACTGGAGGCACACCACTGAGCTCAATTCCTTTGTTGTTAAACGACAACTCCAGAATCTTCCACATACTGAGAGTTGCCAGAGTCTAACTCCTGTACACCCACCCACTGTTCAAGCAGTGTTTCTAGTTTCTGGAACTTTACTGTTTGCTACAAGTGGGAAGCAGATACAACAAACTAGCAGCGAGGCCATCAAAGGGGAAACATGACAGCTATATGTTGTTGCAACCACTGAAAAGGGTTTCCACAGTTGGGCCAGCCGTTTTTTTTTTGAACCAGCAGAATTGGGGATGTCAAGTACATGGGGATCTCCCCATGTATTTGAGAAACACATTTTGAAAGGGTGAATAAATAAGGGAAGGTTTGTAGAGGGGAAGGGGGCCATGTAAGCTGAAGAGAAACAAATGCAGCCAAGACAAAGAGAGACTTTCATAAGCGACAACATTTTTCTTGGGGGGGGGGGTGCCTTTTCCAACCAGTATCAATGCAAGTGCCTTCCTTTTCACTTGGTAAACAGAAGAACCTTTGCCGAGCTGATAGGGAGGCAGAACCAGTCATCAGAAACTGCCTGAGGTCACATGATCATGGAGCCCTGTTGTTGCCACAGCAACCGCACTATGACAAATTAGTTCTGTCTGCGCTAAACATTCTGTTTGCCTAGATGGCTTAGATGAAAGTGCTGTATTTTCTTTATTTATTTACCTGCACACACGTGGGCACAGGCACACGGGGACTGATAAACTTCAAAGTCTTCTCTCTCTCTCTCTCTCTCTCTCTCTCTCTCTCTCTCTCTCTCTCT
>JAHTLZ010000379.1:53522679-53543981 GCA_023846285.1 Phrynocephalus versicolor | reverse complement strand
CTCTCTCTCTCTCTCTCTCTCTCTCTCTCTCTCTCTCTCTCTCTCTCCCCCCTAAGTTTGTGACCTGAATGAACTCATTCAGAAGGCTTACAGAAATTTGCCATATTGTGGCATCATAGGTAAAGGTAAAGGTAAAGGTTACCCCCATACATGCCTGCTAGTTGTGCCCAGCTCTAGGGGCGGCGCTCATAGAATCATAGAATCTTAGAATTATAGAGTTGGAAGAGACCTCAAGGGCCATCCAGTCCAACCCCCTGCCATGCAGGAACCCCATCACAATATTTCCGACAGATGGCCATCCAGCCTCTGCTTAAAAACCTCCAAAGAGGTCATCTCCGTATTCAAACCAAAGAGCCTGTGTTGTGCAAGTCCATGACCACACAGCTGGCATGGCTGCAAGGAAACACTTGCATGGCTGCAAGGAAAGACATCATAAGTCTCCACACAAACACATTACCCTTGATGGGTTAGGACAGGATATGCCAATTTAACTGCGACAATGTAGGAGGGGTGACTGCTTCCTTTCTATATTTCAAACACATCTTCCACCTGTTGCATACCAGTGAGACCAGGCATCTTATTTTAAAAGCTATTCCAGCAGGAGTTAATTTAATGGGGTATTTTTTTATGTTTATGTTTTAATGTTGGCTAATAATGGAGGCAAATGTCCAGACATTAGAGTTGGAAGATGAGCGAAACTAAGGGAGGGAAAAGCACCAGAGCTTTTAATTAAGAAAATCAGTTTCCTTAAATCAATACATCTGTAAACTATTTTCCTCCCCTTGACCTACAAAATATAAGAATGCATCTTAACCCATTGCCAAAAATATTTGTAAATTAGATGCAGCAATATAATAACAATTCTGAGATAATCAACATTGTATAACCTTTGTAATCCCTTCCGCTTACGCAGAATGTGCATCCCTTTCAATGTACACAAGTACAGACAGATATTGTTGTGGAAATTGGCAGGGTATTAAGTGCCTGACAAGTGGTACATGATTTGGTATATGATTTGCTGAACATATTTCGTTTAGAGAAATGGTCATACAGTTGCAATCCTCTGCAATCTTCTCTGAAAATAAGGTTGGTTGAATACAATGAGCTGTTGAGCCAACCTGCAAATTACCTTTGCAGTGTTCCTTTTCATAGGCTTAGTAGAGGACCTTTTCCTTTGTCCTCAACACAAGCAGCCACAGAGGGCAGCCTAGAATGGTCTATGCGGTGCAGGCAAGGGCATGAGGGCAACATACCTGGTTTTCTTCTGACCTCTTCAACTGCCTCCCCTACAAACTTCTATTTCTTTGCTGCAAATGGAAGGGTCAACTAAGTGTCAATCGAGCTGGCTTTGTCAAGAACTGCAAAATAGATGCAATCCATGCTGCCTGGCTGCTATTTGAAAAACATAGGGAGAAATGGAAAGCAATGCATGCAACTTTCCTTGACCTCGAGAATGCATTTGACCAAGTCCCACATGATGTCATTTGGTATGCACTGTGACATCATGGAGTCCTAGAGGAACACGTTAGTTAGATCAAACTGTTCTATGAGTCACCAAAGAGCTGTGTGCAGGCTTCTTCTGGTATATTGAAAGATTTTCGTATCACAGTTGGGGTCTGCCAAGGATTGGCACTCTCCCTGCTTGTTTTCATTTTGGTTAAGGAGGCAGTCAGTCAAGATCTGCAGAATCTAGTGCCCTGGGCACTCCTTTATACTGATGATGTCATGATTGCATCAGAGAGTAAGGCAGATCTTGAGCACCAAGCCCAAGTATGGAGTGAGCCTCTGATAAGTTTTGGCTTGTGCATGAATGTGAGGAAAACAGAATTTTCATAGAATCAGAGTTGGAAGAGAACTCAAGGGCCATCTAGTCCAACCCCCTGCCATGGAACTCCCTGCCACAAGATGCAGTTATGGCATCTAGCCTGGATGCCTTCAAAAGGGAATTGGACTGATTCCTGGAGGAAAAGTCCATCACAGGTTACAAACCATGATGGAGATATTTAATCTCAAGGCTTAAAACTGGGGTACTTCAAGGACCAGATGCAAGAGAGTGGTATCAGGAAACAGATGCCTAGTCTTGTGCACTCCCAGATGATTTGGTTGGGCCACTGTGAGATACAGGAAGCTGGACTCGATGGGCCTTTGGCCTGATCCAGATGAGCTCTTCTTATGTTCTTATGTTCACATGCATGCATCCATCAGATGGCAGACAGCAGTCACTTGGGGGAAGACTACGGCCATTGCCACTTTGTTGCTCTAGAACAGGCATGTCCAAACTTCAGCCCTCCAGATATTTTGGGCCACAACTCCCACAGTCCTTTGCCACTGGAAATACAGGCTTGGAATTCTGGGAGTTGTGCTCCAAAACATCTGGAGGGCTGAAGTTTGGATGTGCCTGCTCTAGAAAATGCTCTGAGATGCAGATCATAAAATTGTTCCCCCATATCCATCGCGCTTTAAGCCAAATTAAGTGTGACCATGTTCCCCAAAGCACTACTCAGTGCATCTTTCTTGTACCTGGCTTTGGGGTGGTGGAATCCTTGTCACTGGTCTGTTGTGGTTTTTAAACCATTACACATGCCATGGGGTACCTTTTAATCCGCAGCACAACTGTTCTGTCGCCATAGGGCCACCTAGTGGCACTACTTAGAGCATCCACATGATAGTAAATTCACAGCACGAGAAGCCACTATGCACGGAAAGAAGCCAAAGAAGTATTCAAAGTTCGACAAATGACAAATGAAAACTGATATACTGATATACCTACCTATTGGGTTTTAATTTTTTTAAAAAATAATAGTTCAGTGAGAAAACAAAACAAAATGCACTTTGATGTGGACCTCATCCGTTGGGTCACAGAAGTTACATGACAATAAAAGGTGTACTTGGGGACACAGGAACAGCAACAAAACCACATGACCGCAACAAGATATATTACACATTTTAGTTTGTTGCAGTACAAAGTGGACGTGGGGTAATGGCCTAAATCATTAAAAGCAACACAAGTTGCTGGCACTTAATGCATGAGTAAATTTATAACATCCAGGTAGGTCATACTTAAAAATAGAGTCAGTGATATCAAAGTCATGTTGCTTTCCATGCATTTGTCCTTAGTGTGGTTAAGTCTGGATCCAGGTGTTTCTGAAAATTTCTATTTCAAATGTCAATCACAAAACCTGCAGTTTTACATAGTTTTCTGCTGAAAAAAGAGCACAGTTGTTTGTCAACAGAATAATGAACTGAATGTCAGTGCGATTTTGAAAAGGAGGCAATCCTAAATGTCTAAAACAGAATCTGTGTAGTTTTGTACTTTGATCCCTAATACGTACAATTTTTTATCTATATTCAAAGTTCAAAGTTCATCTATATTTAAATTATCACATTTAAAAGTTCATCTCTGTTAAATTATCTTTCTGGAAAAGGTCTATAATGGCACGTTAAAGTATAGATCACTCTGGTTTAATCTCTGATAAATGTACCCTCCTTTGGTGTTTTATAGGGGGCTGATAAATTACATTTCCTGAATTTAGAGAGGGGGAAATTCCCTAAGAACCTCTTTGGCTCTTCACAGGTACTCAAGCCTCCCACTGGGATTAAGAGAAACCAAGACATGTATGTCAAGGGGCAGAGCAGAGCTAAATGTGGAGAGCCTCTCTTAATTAGAATATTTTAATAAAAAATTACATTGACATTTGTGCAGCGGAAGCTAAAAATAGTATTTTATTGCTTTAGACAGATCTAGGACGTCATCCTAAATGGGAGCAACACATACGCGGGCAAACCTTTCTTATGCAAATATGAGGATAGATATCCTTTTGCAGTGCTGTACTCAGAACAAACTTGCAGGTAGAACTTATCATCATTATACAAAAGATCTGAGTTGCACATTGCAGTAAGTCAGGCAATAACATTTTATTTATTTATTTATTTATTTATTTATTTATTTTTACAGCTTATATGCCGCCCACTACCCAAGGGTCTCTAGGCGGCTTACAATCAAAGATTTAGAACAGTAAAACATCACATATCAATAAATAATTAAAACAATGATAAAAAAAACCTTACACTAAAATCATTACACTAAAATTGCCATCAAAGGACCCACAGTCTATGTTGTATCAATTAAAAAGCTTCTGGAACAGGAAGGTGTTTACCCGGCGCCAAAATGTCATCAGTCTTGGCGCCAGGCGGATTTCACTTGGGAAGGCATTCCATAGCTTGGGGGCAGCTGCCGAGAAGGCCCTATGTCTACAAGCCATCCCTCTCATCTCCTTGAGAGATGGCTCTTTCAAGATGGCCCCCTGGCTCGATCTTAATTGCCGGGTAGGTTCATATGGAATGAGGCGGTCCTTCAGGTCCACTTCCAAAGCTGACAGAATTTGTTTGTTTATCTTAACATCTGTGTTTTAGAAATTTGAATTTCTATTTCATTTCTGACTCTTTTTTTTTAAGTACTCATGCTTCAAAGCACACGGCTGTACAGAGCAAGAAAACAATGGGTTGCATGTAAACAAACAAAATACTGTATATACTGTAAATACTGTCTATATAAGTCTAGTTTTCCATTCCTAATTTTGGGCTGAAAAAAGGGGTCCTTGACATATTCAGGTCAATACTTTTAGCCACTGAGGCAAGTGCTTGTGTCGATGGCTAAAAATAATTTTAAGCATCACGCACCTCTTGTCCTGACCCCCCCCCCCCGCATCATGGTGGAGCGGCGTGTACTTGCCTCAGTGGCTAAAAGTCAGTTTAAACATCACACACCACTCCCCCAGTTCACAAAGGAGGAGCTGCCAGGCCCTGCGGATTTCCCACCCTGGACTTATACTCCAGTCAATAAGTTTCCCCAGTTTGGGGGGTTAAATTAGGGGCCTTGACTTTTGCTCAGGTCAACTTATACTCGAGTATATACAGGTAAAACAAATTCCTTCAATTAAATTACCACTGAAGTAGACTGCCAACTAAAGCAAAACAGCTGAAAGAGGCTTAAGGAAACAAAGCTAAAATTCCCCCCAGTGCCAGCTGATTATTTTTGGAAAACTTTTATCAGTTTCCCAGCCTACAGAAATGATAAATCATGACATACCTTTCAAAGGATAGTATTCCATGCAGATTCTGCTATGCCGATTTACTGTGTAATTACAGTTTAATTGTATTTGTATAGTAAAAGATCCAGTGGCCCCTCGTATAACAAACAGTTTGTATAACATAAAAAATTCTGGAGATGGGGAAAATTTGCTTAACATAATTGTCTATGGGACGAATCTGTACAACATAAAAAGGTTGTGAATAGTGATTACTGTTTACAGTACATTCCTATCACAAATTTGTAAAAAGGAAAATTTGCTTAACATAATTTTATTTGGAACGAATTAATTCCTTTATACAAGGTACCACTGTATCAGATACACTGGCATTTGTAGAAGTGAAGGGTGGCTTTAAAATGTAAAAAGTAAGTAAAGATGTAAGTAAAAAAAAGAAAGAAATATCTGCTCATGCTTTAACTAAAATTCTGAGTAAGGGTAAACTAAAAGGAACACATCTTTTATTTCATAACTGCCCAGCTCTTTATAGTGGAGTAGAGACCTTCTGGGCAAAGATGTGATTTCTGAAATGGGCAGAGTGCTGGAACTGTAATGAATGATACCCTCTTAGCACCTTCAGTCACTTCACCAAGCTGTTTTATTTTAGAGAGCAAACTAAGTAAAGGACCTGCAAAGGAAATCTAGGAAACCAAAGTAGAGTGGACCCTTGTATAACAAACGGTTTGTATAACATAAAATCTGTACAACATAAAAAATTCCAGAGATAGGGGAAATGTGCTTAACAGAATCGCCTATGCGGTGAATCTGTACAAGAGAAAAAATGGTCATGATTAGAGATTACTCTGTTTTCAATGCATTCCGATGGGAAATTTGTACAAAGGAAAATTTGCTTAACAGAATTTCATTTGGAATGAATTAATTCTTTTATACAAGGTACCCCTGTATGCTTAAAGCAAGCCATAGTTGGAGTGTTGGGCTTATAAAACCCAATACCCAGAATCTCAAGGGTCAGACAAGCATGAGCAATATTTTGATTGGGGGTTGGGAGATGCTGCATTTGAAAATGCAGTTCAATTTTACTCATCTATAAAGTCTTCACTTTCTCCAGCACACATAATCATTACAATTGGATAAACACACCATTGCAGTGCTCAGGCTGTCAGAATGAAACCTCTGTAGTTACTTTGCAGGATAATGACTTGAGACAAATGATACCATTTGAGATGGAACCTACTGTGTCTACGGACTTGGAGTAAAATCATCGCAGGGCCTACAAAGGGCTGCCTCAGATCTCTTTAGGCCTTCAAATTAATTGAGTGAGACTCTGCTAGGAGTTGAAGACAATACACATAATCTTGAAAATCATTAGTCCATTTCTTCAGAGCCGACATTACTGCCAGGTTTGATTGCTCAAATCAGTTAATCAAATCAACTTATTTTCCTAGATTTCTTAAATCTCCATTTTTATCATGGAGTCTTGTTAGTCATAAATAAGAAAGCAATACAGTGATCCCCTGCCTATCGCTGGGGTTAGGGACCTGACCTGACCCACGATAATTGAAAATCCGCGATATGCGGATGCAGGTCGAGTCAGGCCTGGGGGAGCCTAGCTGGGGGCTCTTGTACTTTCTGGTAAACTGGAAATAATTTCTGAGGCCTCCAACAGGCCTAGAAGGGCTCTCGGAGGCCTCAGAAATGATTTTCAGCGATCCAGACGTCACTTCCGGTTCTCAGGGAAGCCCTTTTGGGGCCTCCAGAAGGCTCAGGAAGGCCCTCGCAGGCCTGTTCTCAGCAACTCCAGTCCTGTGGTAAGTATGGGAGGCTTGAAACAGGACTTTCCCCCCTTACCCTAGGGGGCATTTTTTGTATACTGCAATTCTGAAAAATAGCAGGATTGCAATATACGAACCAGGAAAGGGTGGGGGGACCACTGTAACCCCAAACTATACCCGAATTCAAACAGGAAAATGATCTAGCATTTATCTTATATTTTGAGCAAGCATTCATAACAGCACACTCTTAAAATTCGAAAGCTCAGAGAGCGGATGATGATGATTCCGAAGCAGAATGGGAAGAAGCCGCTTCCACTGACCCCGGACGAAGCGCTTTCTTGAGAAGATAGGCGTTGAGTAGAGATGGGCACGAAACAAAAAAATGGTGTTTCGGTTTTTCATTTGTCGTTGAGAGGTCTGTTTCGGTTCGTTTCCATTTGTCGGGAATTTTTTGAAAAAATTCGTTACCATTTTTCGTTTTTTCGTTTGTCATTTCTACCCGCTTTTTGCACGATTTTTTAAAGCATTTCCGTGCGGGGGCATCCCCCAACGCCCCAGACCAGAGGGAAAACATTAAAAAAGTGGATGCTGGCAGAGACACAGTACAGACTAGGTACGCAGGGAGGCTGCAAAGGCAGTGGCGGGCGTTGCCAGTGTGCAAGGCAGCGGCAGAGTGACTGAACTGCGGGGCAAGGGAGGGTACTCACCGAGAGGTACGCACACACGCACACAGGGAGGCTGCAGGACTGAAGCTAGAGTCGCAGAGACAGCAATCCCACCCTAACTCCCACCGGGGACTGCAAGGAGGACGGGGGCTGCCAGAGCTTTTTATGCCCTCTGTGGCTGCCAGACCTGCCTGCCCAGCCTCCAACCTGGGCATGCTATTGGTTGAGCATGATCCCACATCACATGGCTTGCCTCCATTTTGTGGCTGGTGGCAACATCCATTTTAAAGGGAAAGGAAAAATACATCGCGATGGAAGAAGACAAAAACAAATGTTTTAAGGACCCCAACCCCCTTGGTAGGTATTATCAGACAATATAAATAATTATCGTTGCATTTTTATGGATGTCCAGGGCGTTTTTTAACATTCAAAACAGCTCATTTCATTGTGTGTCGCCATTAACGGAAACAAAACGTAACGACCACAATTTTTGTGGTTCTGTTCGTTTCGTTTCATTTTCATCACAATTTTCGTTTGTCATTTTGTAACGTAACAGAAACGACAAACGGTAATGGAAACGAAAAAAATGTTTGTTCTGTGCCCATCTCTAGCGTTGAGCCATAATTGACAGCTTTTCAATGTCTGGGCCCTGAAGTTTTTACACATATGACAAGAATCAGGTTGTTGGGACTCACCCAGAAAGTAAAGACACTTTTGGTGTCCATCAGAGTGCGGGATCTTCCCGTTGCAGGCAACACAACATTTGAAAGGATGTTGAAAGGTCATAAACGGCTGATTGAGAACAAGGTAAGTGGAGACTAACGAAGCATGACCTCTTAGCGTGGCGGTAAGAGGGAACTGAGGCATTGAGGTTGGAACCTGCTCGCACATGCTCAGTGCGAGTCAGAGGAGACTAACAAACTATCGTATTGCTAGGGAAGTCCGACCTTTTGCGCAAGGGTGCTTGGGAAACCCAGCTGTGTGGCTTCACGAAGGCCACAATGAAGAAGTATATTTGTAAAAAGCAAAAATATAATTATTATTTTAACCACTGGCCAAGTCTTGGGTGTGCTGGCTGCGCCATAAATTCCAACTGAATCCATTCATACTCTTTCCATCTTAGACTGAACACAATGCAATGTACTAATCAAGTATATATGTAGTACTACTTAAACAAACTGCTGAGTAGATAGTGACACACTTCCTGTGCCAGATGTGTATTTCTTCAACAACCATATCCCTCAATTTAGCCTGTCAAATTATGCAGGACACCACACTGAATACTCCACAGATAGGTTAGGGTAATCTTCTCTACCACAAACCTGGATCTACCTTTATGGAGAGCAACAAAATGAAAAAAGGAGAGAGGAGAATGAGAAAAAAAAAGAGTTTTATGAGCATGAAACATTCATATGTATAAATCTGTTTACTGTAATTAAACTGTAAACTGCCCAGAGACTACTTGAAATGACATGGGGTGGTATATAAGCAGAATACTTTGCTGGTTTTTTAAAATGATGACAAGGGTTCAGGACAACTATTATGTTTTAAATTACATCACCCAACTGGAGCACACCACTTCCAGAAGCCTGATTCGAAATATCAAAACCTGGGGTCATAGTGATGCTGTGGCACCTGTTTATGTTATCTCAGCTGAACAGCTGACATTTTTCCAGAGTCCTGTTAACAAAGGATGGCTGAGGTTGATAATTTCCAACAGGAAACAGACAATGTCTTGGCCTCTCTAAGCACAAAAGCTAACATAGCAGGTGGCATCTTTGTGAGCCAACAGCTGTGAAGTGTGTTCTGGCCAGAATAAACTCTCTTGAAAGAAGGAGGCAGACAAGAAGTTCACACTTGTTAACGCTTTCCCAAAGAGGTTGCTTAAATGAAAATATCAGCCAATATCCCAAATTTCTTCCTATCCCATCTTGAATTCAGTATTCAAAAACACAAGTCATGGGTTAAAATTTTGGGTCAAAATTCACAAAAGCCCCCAAATTTCCAGGCTTGAGTGAAAATTGTTTTCTCACATAATCCCATCATGTGTTTGGTGAAATGCAGATTGAAAAGTAATTGGTTGAATCAAACTGTGTCCGGCTATACATGGGAGGATTCCATCCAATAAAATGTTCTGTTATTGGAGCAAGAGGGGAAACAGATACACACCCTTCTTTGGAAACTTTCAATATCACCAAAAATAGTTGAAAGATGCTGAGGGAATGGAAATTTCATAAAACTCCCTCTTGGTCAGTGAAAAAATGACCCCATAACATTCCACAATTGGATATACTGAAACACCTGTTAGTTCAGAACTCCTTACTTCAAATGAGGCATGTTCAATTGAGATTTCCTGTGCATTGTTTTATTTTATTGTGCCATCTGAAACATTTATAGCTTGCTCAGTATCACTGGATCTGAAGGTGGATTACAAAGCCATATAAAGCAATTTTAAGGTATTTAACAACATTTAAAATCAGCCAGGACACTTTAACAAAAATTATGTCATTTGTGCCAAAAGGCCATTGTTGCTGATTTGTTACTTGGGCTTTCATAGATCAGAAGCATCAGAGGGGGAATGTGTTTGCCTGTTTAACCTTCAGCCCTGGTAGCCTTATGCTTCTGTAATGGAAAGGGCACTAGTTCTGTGCAATTTCTAGGAACCCTGCTGGACTCTGTATCTTGTTCTCACCTGACAGTGAGGAATATCTAAAGGCTTGAACATTCCCGTTCCTCATCAAGGTAACTCGTCCAGTTGAGAAAAACAAAATAGATGGGAAGGAAAAACATAATGAGTGTTCTTGAGATCCCAAGTCCTCAGACTATCCACAGTCTCACTAAAGTTTTCTGCACATCTTAATTTGGTGCATAGTTTTTTTTTTCCAGGTGGTCACATGGTGTTTGATGTGCAGTTAGTGTCCTGTCGACAGGGTAGTATTTTACTGCTCTGTGTCCGTCTCTACTTGCTTACTGAACATCTTTTCCCTTTTTTCTGGGTCGATTTTCTAAGTCTCCGTTGCAGGAAGTGGCAGGGAAAGGGGTATGAAGCTAATTATTGTGTATTTTCTGGGCTCACACCTCGCTAGAGTAGCAAAGAACTGCACCTCTTTAAGGGAAGTTTTTTAAACCAAGCTCTAGCGGTGGTTTAAAAAACTTCAGTGAAAGTGTGCTTCCGGAGGCGTGGTCAGTCAGGGCACCAAATTACTTCCCTTCATAGTGAGGATACGATCATTGTTTAACTCCTTCAAACCATCACCAGCTCTCCATCCAAGACATTTTAATGAGTCTTGGATGCTGAATGAGTTACAATTGGACACCTTCTCTTGGAATCCTTGCGCCCACTTGCACTTCCCTTCTCGTGGTAAAGTGTCCTTCCAGTAGGAGCCCCATACCCATGTAATCAGCATCTGTGGTTTCATTTACCGATTATTTGCCGAATTGTAAAAAAATATTTAAAAAATTGTTTTAAAAATACAGTGGTACCTTGTATAAAGGAATTAATTCGTTCCAAATGAAATTATGTTAAGCAAATCTTCCTTTATACAAGTTCCCATAGGAGTGCATTGAAAATGGAGTAATCCCATTTTTATGTTGTACGGATTTTCCCCATAGGTGATTATGTTAAGCAAATTTCCCCTATCTCCCGAATTTTTTATGTTGTACAGATTTTATGTTATACAAGCTGTTTGTTATACAAGGGTCCACTGTAAAGTGACAAAAGGCTATCCTCTTGCAGACAGTGCTGTACTGAAGTTTTTTCCCCCCTAAAGTCAACTTTTATGATTTATTAAGGGCTTGTTGGTGGCATTGTCTACTGCAAGCATGTCCAAAGTGAGGCCCGGGGGCCAAATGTGGCCCGTTTTCAAATTTCAAGTGGCCCACAGCCTCTTCTCCCTGCTGGCTCAGCCTGTCATACATCCCCTCCCCCAGCTGGCCCCTCACCATTCTGGTTTGAGACATCGGCTTGCAATTTTATGGTTTGCCTGCCCTCCCTGTCCCTGTCTGACCCCCCCCCCAGCCCACCTGCCCCCAGGTCCATTGCTACAGCATCCTCCCCATCACCTTGCATCTCTTAGAGGCTTGTCCAAAGTCCAGCCCAGGGACAAATGCAGCTGAATGGCTGCCCCCTCACCAAATTTGGCCCTTCTTGCAAAGTGTTTGGGCACCCCCGATCTACTGTATATGTAGGATATACTGAAAGATTCATTGAAATTTTTCTGAGGATTGTTATGCTTCCACCGTGTTCATCATTCTGCTTAAGGAACATTTTCCTCGTGGACTTGCTTTATCTTTTCTTTTCTTTTCTTTTCATAATTGTTCCCGGGTTTTTAGACTTGTGCATAAAATCCCCAAACTGCTGAAGGGCACAAGAACATGCAGCTTTAACAACAAATGTGAAGGTAAATATGGATGATTTCAAGGGGAACCTTGAAATGTGCCTCACGTTTTGAGGATGCTTGCTCCACTACGGTGGCAGTGGTTCTCTTTCTTCCCTTTGTTTTTAATACCTGTGTTGCCAACCCTGGAAAGCAGTAGCACAAAACCAGTTTAAAAGGAAGCTAGAGGACAATCGTTGAAATGATTATATAATCCTTCCAGCGGCGGCTTCCTCCTAGTGATTTCACTAGTGAGTCTTTCGCAGAACATTTGAAAACTAAGATAGAGGCCATCCGGGCTAAGATGGACTCCGGTTCCACTAGTCTGCACCCAAGATTCGCTTGTGCCGCACCCCCTTGGCCTCCCCAATTTGTTGAGTTTGGGCTTGTGACTCCAGCTGAGGCCTCCAGGGCACTGGCTCATTGCCAGCCAGTACCTTCTTCATTCAACCCTTGCCCATCTTGGCTGAATAAGGCCGCTAGAGGGAGCATGCCGGAGTAGATGGCTGTGATCGCTTCTGCCTCCTTCAGGGATGGCATTCTTCCTGTTCACCTGAAGGAGACCATGATCTGGCACATTCTTAAAATACCTGGCTTGGCTATGGACGATTTGTCCAACTATCATCCAGTAGCCAATGTTTCCTTCATGGGCAAGGTGATCGAGCTGGTTGCCGTGGTTAGGCTCCAGTCATTCCTGGAGGAAGATCATGCCCTGGATCCATTCCAGTCTGGGTTCAGGCCATGGTATGGGACCAAGACAGCCCTGGTTGCATTACAAGATGACCTCCGGTGAGAGGCTGACAGGGGTTGCTCTACCCTGTTGGTCCTTCTCAATTTGTCAGCAGCCTTTGATACTGTCAACCACGGTATCCTCCTGGGAAGGTTGTCTGAAGCAGGTATTGGGGGGCAGGCTTTGGGCTGGCTCTGATCCTTCCTCAACAGCTGTGCCCAGAGAATAGAGATGAGGGTTATTTGTCGGCCCCATGGACACTCTCTTGTGGGGTGCCCCAGGGTCAGCAATCTCCCCTATGCTCTTTAATATCTATATGAGGCTGCTAGCTGAGGTCATTGGAGTCTGCTGCCATCAGTATATGGATGACACACAGCTCTATTTCTCCTTTCCACCTCTGCAACATAGGCTGTATAGACCCTGGACCACTGCCTGGCTGGGGTCGTGGAGTGGACCAGGGCTAACAGGTTCAAGCTCAACACCAGAAAGACCAAGGTTCTGTTTGTCGGGGGGGGGGTCCCCAAAAGGGTACAGTGGCTCTCTCCCCAGTTTGGGGGGTATTGTCCCTCCAGCTGGTGGATAGAGTGAGGAGTCTGGGCATTGTCCTGGACCCAGTTTTGTCCCTGGAAGCCCAGGTGGCAGCTGTTTCCTGGGCGGCCTTTTTCCAGTTTAGGCTTATCGCCCAGTTTTGCCTGTACCTGGATATGGATTCCCTTAGGACAGTAGTGCAGGCACCGGTGATTTTGTGGATAGATTACTTTAATACTCTTTACATTGGGCTACCCTTGACCCTTGTTTGGCAACTGCAGTGGGTGCAGAATGTGGTGGCTAGGCTGGTGTTTGGTGCGGGCAGGTTTGATTGCATCACCCCCATCCTGACTCACCTGCATTGGCTACCCGTTGTCTCCCAAATAAGGTTCAAGGTACTGGCTTTGGTAAACAAAACCCTCCATGGCTTGAGACCTGACTATCTGGTGGAGCGCATCTCCCAGAGGTCAGCTTCATCCCGGCTGACCAGAGCTTTGTTCATCTTCTCTCTCTGCTTGGCCACTCCGAGGGAGGCCTGAAGGGCTTCTACCCACAATCAGGATTTTTCACTGGCCACTCTGGCACTCTAGAACAAACTGCCATGGAGATAAGGCTGGTGAAGTCTCTGCCGGCCTTTAGGAGAGGCCGAAAGACCTGGCTCTTTATGCATAGCAAATGCATCATCTTTAGTTTATTTCATTATCCTCTACAGATGCATGTTTGGTGGGGGTGTTAGAAATAACTGGTGTTCTGGAGTCTACTTTAACTTTAAAGCAGAAAGAGGAGGGAAGAGTCATGGTATTTGCATAAAACAAACCACTAGGCAAAGTCTTCTCATACATCACTCTTCAGCCTTCAAAGAACTAAGTTGTGCTCAGAAACCAGTGCTCAGTTCAGCCTTACCCTCTGCACCTTCCCAGAAATGCAAGATGATGAAGTTGACCTACTTCACATGGAAGGCAAAGAGATTAATTAAATGTTTATTGACCTCTCTGGAGAGTTTCACATGAAAGCTAGTTTGTAAGTGCACATGTTTGCAAGTACATTAACATTATGTTCCCAGTTGCTGGTAGAAAACACACATGAAAAAATTACCATGGCTCAGTCCTAAGATATGCTTGACAGAAGCGTTCAATGGAGACATTGAATGGCAGAGGTGGGCAAGCTTCTGTTGCCAGGATCCTTCAGGCATCTCATGGGTGACTATTGAAATATGCCATGGGCAGGTGGTTGAAGAAAAGAAAACCAAAGCAGAATTGGAAGTGACGAGAAGTTGTACAAGTTCCCTTGTAGTTTTCCAAAAGTGGCGTTTGCGGCTTTCAACGGAGAGGGTAGGCATAGTGAAAAGGTGAGCCAATGTTCCTAAAAACTTTAAGGAATGCTAATTCCCCTCTTGTTTTGCTAGGGAAATTGATTTTTGGTGAGGGTCTCTTATGGTATCAAGACAGGGCACAAAGTTAAATCCTCACAGCTGCACTGGGCCCACTCATGTGTATATCATGCCAGTGTCACAAACCAATTAAAAGTTCAAGCTAAAGGGACTAACCTCTGGGAATGCTACTCTTCTAACAAGGCTACACCTCCCAGAATTTCCCCAACCTGGCTACAGCTGCAAGACCTGTGATCCAAGACATTACTTTCTCTTGATTCTAGCAGGAAGTAATCATCAAGATACTATGAACAAAATCCTATTCAGTATTTACTAGGGATGGGCATGAAACAGAAAAATAATCTTTTGTTTCCTTTCATTTCACGCTTACCCCATTTTCTTTCATTGTCTTTCTTATTTTTTTTTTTAATCGTACAAAATGGGACTCTGGGAGTTATTTTAAAGGGCTCCTGCTGAGCTGTCAAGGGCTGGAGCCCTTTAAACCTGATCCCGTCAGTACCATAGAGTCCCCCTGGTACTGACTGGGCCACGTTTAAAGGGCTCCAGCCATTGACAGCTTGGCAGGAGCCTGAAAACGATGGAATGAAACAGTTTGTTTCAATGGGAAAACGACTGTTTCATTTTGTCTATAATGAAATGCTGCTTCCTTTTTTTTCATTATGTAATGAAACAATGAAACAGCATTTCATTTTTCATTTACTGCCCTTCTCTAGTATTTACATGTAGAACTTCAGGTGAAGAAACTGCCACAGGCACCTGACAAGGTCCATCTCATGTGCCTGGTTGCCTGTGAGTGTGATGGGCTCCTTGGCTGACTATCATGTGCACTCTCACAATTGGGAGTCTTGTTCAGGAATGAACACTGAATGGGTTACAACTCTATGCATTTATTATATTGGCAAGAATGCAGAACACAGTGCCTTTTCTGCTTTGAACCTTCTTGCGGTTTCAGACAACTATATCTGAAAAATAGTACCTGTGAACTAGTACCTGTGAAAGGGATCTGGGAGTCTTGGTGGAGCAGAAATTGAACATAAGTCAGCAGTAGAAAGCCAGTGGGATTCTTGGTTGCATTAACAGAAGCATAGGGTCTAGATCAAGGGAAGTGATAGTACCACTCTATTCTGCTCTGGTCAGACCCCGCCTGGAGTACTGTGTCCAGATCTGTGCACCTCAATTTAAAAAGGATGTTGACAACCTTGAACGGGTCCAGAGGAGGGCGACCAAGATGATTGAGGGTCTGGAGGAAATGTCTTACGAGGAACGGCTTAGGGAGCTGGGAATGTTTAGTCTTACAAAAAGAAGGCTGAGTGGGGATATACTAGCCATGTTGAAAGGATGTCACATTGAAGACAGGACTGGTTTGTTTTCCATGGCTTCAGAGACTAGGACGCGGGGCAAAGGTCTCAAACTATTGGGGGGGGGGGGAGATTCAATTTAAACATTAGGAAGAACATCTTGACAGATAGAGCTGTTCAGCAGTGGATTATGCTTCCACAGAGGGTGGAGTCTCCTTCTTTGGAGTTTTTTAAGCAAAGGCTGGATGGCCATATGTCAGGAGTACTATGATGTGGGTTCCTGCATGGCAGGGGGTTAGACTAAACGGCCCTCAAGGTCAGCTATGATTCTATGATTCTATGTCTGAATTGAAGGCAGGGAATGAGGGCAGGAACTGATTGAGATTTGCCCTTGTGGCACCCTGGGGAAAGGAATAGTTTTTACTGTAGAAAGCATCAGAAACAGATCACTTTTTGTGAACAGTTCGCAGCATACAGTGCATAGAATGCCCTATCAGCTAATATTAGGTATGGGCACGAAATGGAAAAACTGTGTTTCGTTTCATTTCATTTCGTTCCCACCCATGATTTGTTTCGTTTCATTAGAAACATTTTTTAAAAAACACATACACAAAACAAAATACTAACAAATTGATTCATTACTCTATAAAACGGGTCCCATTGGTTCATTTTAAACAAAACAAAACAAAAACCTGCTGTTCCGTTTTGTTACTAACAAAACACTGCTTCCCCATTTCGGGAAACAGTGTTTCATTGGGTGCCCATCTCTAGCTACTGTAAATACCCTGAATGTTTCCACAGGAGCTGTAAATCGAAACACAGAAAGGAAGGACTTGACAATGACAGAAGCAGTAGGAGAGGAAACAGAAACATATAGAGTTTACTATATGTCATGGCTTTACATCCATCTATCGGAGTATTGTCTGCTCTGTTTAGGCATCTGCAAGTTGAATCCAGTAGAGGTTCCCATTTACCTCTACCAGGCACAGTTTAAATTTGTGTTTTGTAGCATGGAAATATCTTTTGTTCCAATTTTCAAAATGTGTAATATTTTAGCCTTTTTTAAAAAAAAGGCATGTGGACAAACTGCATATTTCAGGCATACATATACTGTATTTGCATGCACAATATTTTAAATGTGCCTTTTATATGAACATTATTCATTGCCACTTTTTAATTATTGTTTTACCTCTGGCTGTATTTTTTCTCAGTTCTTATGAATAATAGAGCTATTAGGCCTCCTTCATAGATACAATTTTTCATACAACCAGGTAACTACTTCCATGTAAAAGGTACAATGGCTTTCTGCTTGAGAACTCATTTCTAGTAGCATTTTTCAGTCAAGCCAAATAAGATGGGTATCACATGATAGGCCCTATTTCTCATAGTTCTTGTGTGTTTGGTAACACAATTTGTTAATTCTACTGCCAAAATGCTATAGTCTAGTGTTCTGTTTGAGATTATCAAAGAAATGATTTTCATTATAAAGAATGAGACAAAGAAGAACACCTGTTGATTACTAACTAGGAAATAGATTTACAAGAATGTAGGAAAGAAGCACCTTTAATTTTATTTATAAAATTCCATGAAAGTGGCTTCCATATTTCTAGCATCTGTTGCTGTGCCTAAAAATGAGAGAGCCAGAAGAGGCAGTGAATTCAGAGAAAGAAGGAAGGAAGCCTTTGAGAATACCAATCTGTCTGTAGATCTTGAAAAGAAAACAAAAACCCTTGCAGTCTGTTTATCTTTCTATTACTTTTGTGCTGATCCAAATCACTTCCTAGGTACACTGCTGATATGTTCCAATCTTATCTGATTTCCTTGAGTTTCCTTGAGAAATGACAATGCAACTAAATTAAGTCCCCTTTCCTATTTGCTATACAGTAAATGAACAAAATTGTATCCAAGGGGGGAAATTTTATTGCAAAACACACACACACACACACACACACACACACACACACAAACCATACACACAAACAAAACACTAACCATGCCCCCACCCCACCCCCGGCCACTCTTTTATCAGACTATAATTAGACTATATGGCAGAGTTTACTAGAGTTTATATCCCCTGTGGATATAATTCATAATGTGATCTTGTGCCATGTTTTAAAAATAATAAAATAACATGAAGCAAATTCTGAAAGCTCCCCTTTATTTCATAGCCCACAAAAGCAGCTGCTCAAGAAGAATAAGTTTCTGCTTCACTGCTAGGGTTCACCAAATCTAAAGCATAAGCCTCCCAGAAGGCACAAGCTGACCTCTTATGCCTTCTTTCCTGCTTTGTCAGGATCTCCTAGAAGAGTATGAATTAAAAACCAGAGCTACACAGTAAGCAAAGCCAAAGTGATAAGACAGGCTGATAATGCCCACTAGGGGTTCAACAGTTGCCTTCCTGGTTAAGGGTCTTGACATGTGACAAAGCATGTAAAGCACAATGTTTGCGGCCTGCTTCTGTTGCAAATCATGTATCTTTTAATAAATGTCCCATTCATCCAAAAAAAATTCTGTTGCACATTCTTCATTCTAGTTGTCTCAACATTCACGGAATGAGAAGAGTAACCACAGTCCTTGTTTCGGACAAAGGCTCATCTTGAGCAGCAGAAGTGCCGGAGGAATGAGACTGGATAAAACACTACATGCCCAGACATGGTTCTCGGTCACCTGGGTACATTAAAAACAAAGGTGACAATCTGTGATGTGGATTCAATTGAAGTCCGTGACTGTACATGCTAACATTTTACTCTACTGAACAACTTTATTTTGAATCTTGCCAGCTGAAGAACGTTTAAAAGTACTAAGTGTTTCAAGAACTAATTGAAAGAGACAATGAAATGCTTTTGCTCATCTCTTTCAACTGGGTGTAGATGACCTCAGGAGGACCTGTTTTCTTCCCTAGGACCCTCCATGGCTGTGGTTTTCAGTCCTGAGTTCCCTACTGTTCTACTACTAGCCGTCACTACTGATCTAGAACCTCAAGTCCTCAGGTTTCCTGGCCACAACTCTCAGAAGCCTTCAACACTAGCTGTGCTGGCCAGGATTTCTAGGAGTTGTAGTCCAAAAACAACTGAGGACTCAAGGTTGGGAACCACTGATCTAGAACCTCAGATCCCCAGGTTTCCTGACCACAACTCCCAGAAGACTTCAAAACTAGCTGTGCTGGTCAGGATTTCTGAGTGTCATGGTCCAAGAACCCGTGGTCACTTGTTATGATGCCATTACAGTTATAATGAATACAAACTTCCACAAAAAAGCAGGGTTGGTTCACACTTAATTGAGTAGTCTGGGGTTGAAATTTGGCTTCTCATTTTCTTTACAAAATCTGTTCCCACTTCAGTAAGTGCTTATCAACACTGCACAGAGAACATACCTTAGAAATAAATGAGTAAGGCATTTATATGTAACAAGAAACACCTAATTATTTTCAGAAGTTAGTTTTAAAAAGACATTTATTTGTTTAGACAATCTTAACAGGAATGCTAGCCATGTTGCGGTATTCGTCTATCAAATCTAAATGCCCAGGGAAATATTATTTTATTCTCTCTTGTATTGTTTTGATCAATCTTTCTAAAGACAACAAAATTGGCCTCTAAAGGGGTACAGAGAGTGTTTATCATTGCCGCCGCCCCCCCCCCCCGGTCCAGTGGTAAGAACAATTGTTGCAGTGTGCTTTCAGGTCTGTTTAAATCTATGTTGATCCCAGAAGGGTTTTCAAGGTATGTGAGATATTCACTATTGCCAAGCCAACTTCCAGGCGATTTCCATAACCAAGTGGGGGTTTGAACTCAAGTCTCCTTACCCATAATCCAGCATTCTGTCCATAATATTTCACTGGCTCTCCCATGAAAAGACTGTGATGTCAGTAATGAACAAGGTAACAGTAATGGGGGGGAAAAGCATTCCGAAGCAGGGATAATGTTAATAGCAATCTGGCTTCACAGATCAATAATGCAAGAAGTTCCTTTAAACAATATTTTATCTGTATAATGTATTTTATTTGTATGTGTTTCACTAAAGGGGTGGTGTTTTTATTTGCCAGCCAGCAAATAAAATTAAATAAATAAAATTGAGCTAAGAGTAAAAATTACAGAACACCCCCCCCACACACACACACTTTATGACTTAAGAGGGCAACAAAATTACAATAATCAACTAAATTTTTTTCTAAACAGAAAATCCAGGGTGCACATGCACAATTTAGAATAAGTCACAGGTGTGTTAGTTTCAGAGCCTTGGAAGCAGGCTGTGTGTTTTGTTCACAAACTGAAACCCAGGTCCACGCTTCTACTAGTAAAGAAAGATCAACTGAAGCTAACATACACCATGGTAATCGTGAACTGATGGCAACAGTAAATTGCTAAGCGATTTGAGGCATTTTTCTATTGCCAATTTGTCTGTTGTTTTTCACCAGTGCTTGGCTTTTAAAATAAATGTTCCAATGCTCTCTATGAAATCTTTTCCCCCAAAAGACTCATCAACCCCCACTGAACATTTATTGCTTGGATACTTGCATCGTGACATTTATTTTTGCTTTTTTAAAAAAAGCTGTTTGAATAAAAGATGTGACTTCTAAACATGGCTGTCATCCGGCACATCCCCACCCCCCAAGTCTATTTCTCCTTCCGATGCTTAATTATGATGTTGGCCGTCAAGATCAATTAGATATCTTCCTGCTGGTTCTTTTGGTCATGCCATGCCATGCCATATGGAAGGCTAAAAGCATGAAAACGGTGCTGGGACCTTATATTTTCTCTGCCAACAAAGGCGGAACAGCGACACACATAAGAGGTGGCTGCCGAGAATGCAAAATGCAGGCTACGTTTCTCTTTGATGTCCCCTGCTGACTCATCCATGAATGGCATTAGGCACCTCTGCAAGCATCTCCCTCTCCGAGGCATACAATTAAGTACACCGCTGAATTATGCATCTCACAGTAATCTGCAGAAAAAGAGCAGTGGAAATGAGCAAGGGGATAGAGCAACTCCCCTGTCAGGAAAACACACTAGATTTGGAATTATTTGTGTGCTTCTTGTGACATCAAGCTGCATCCAACTCTTCTAACAAGGTTTATTAGAAGTGAGACATATAAGAAGTGGTTTTACCAGTACCATTCCACCCCCACCCCCACCCCCCGGGGAGTTTTCATGGCCTAATGGACCTTCAAACAATAGGGGGAAATCTGATTGTGGTATATAATGTTATGCATGCTGTGGGAAAAGTAGGTGAAGAAAGTTTTTTTTATCTATTTCTAAAAATATAGGAACCTGGGTTTAACCACCTTTGAGTAGATGGGTGGTATACAAATTAAAGCAGGCATGTTCAAACTTTGGCCCTCCAGATGTTTTGGACCACAGCTCCCATAGTCCTTTGCCATTGGAAATACAGGCTTGGAGTTCTGGGAGTTGTGGTCCAAAGCACCAGGAGGGCCAAATGCCTGAATTAAGGAAGGAAGGAAGGAAGGAAGGAAGGAAGGAAGGAAGGAAGGAAGGAAG
>JAHTLZ010000379.1:53489080-53506439 GCA_023846285.1 Phrynocephalus versicolor | reverse complement strand
ATCATCATCATCATCATCATCATCATCATCATCATCATCATCATCATTTTAGAACTGCAGAGGCGGAAGGGAAACTTTGGATCAGCCCCTGTTAGGGAAGTATAGTGGGAAGTCATCAAACTCCTAAATCACTGGATATGAAGCGGGATCTCTAGTCCACTGAGCTATTGAGCGGTCCAGTTGCTCCAAAGTTTTGTACCCCCAGACCCGAAATAAACAGGCGACATGTCACATTGGGTTTAAAATTGGGCCACAACTTTATTAAACTAATTTAATCAATTTAATCAACAGTCCCTAAATTAAAGGGGGGGGCTGCCGTAGTGCAAGTAAACTTTGGCCTGATTTATCCTTGACCTTCAGGCCCTTACAATTTTAGGTGAGTTCCTACCAGGAAATGGGCTGTTAACTTTATTCAGCAGATTTCCATCCTAATGGTGCAGTCGTTAAATGCCTGTATTGCAGCTAAAACTGTGCTCGTGACCTGGGGTTCAATCCCAGCTAGCTCAAGGTTGACTCAGCCTTCCATCCTTCCGAGGTGACTAAGATGAGTACCCAGCTTGCTGGGGGGGGGGGGTGGCAATGTGTAGCCTGCATACTGTAATTAAACTGTAAACCACCCAGAGAGTACTTGAAGTGGTATGTGGCAGTATACAAGTAGAAGATTTTGCTTTCTGTTGGACTAGCTCCCAAAGGCAGCCTTCAGTAAATTTACCACAACCTTTTAAATTACTACTGCTGAACTACTATTCCCTAGCTAGTTAAAATTCTATCAAAGGCGACCCAACTCCCTTTAATGGGACCATCCAATGAACTCACCTACCACTGACGAGAGCATGACCTGCCTAGCCAAGTAGTGAGAATGGGAGGAACAAAAACTTGCCGTCATACAACAACAGCCAATAAGTATGCCAATCAAAAATTCCCATCCAGCCTCGAAGCCACCAGCTACTCTCATTCTCACTACCACTGGAGTGGGCGGGTGGGGTGCTGCAAAAGCGGCAACAGGCAGGAACAACACCAGGCAACCTTATTAAAGACTTCTCCAAGCCCACGAAAAGCTGGCAATCACATGGGCTATTCCCCATCTGGAGTACTGTGTCCACTAGTTCTGGGCACCTCAATTTAAAAAGGGTGTTGAAAATCTTGAACGGGTCCAGAGGAGGGTGACCAAGATGACTGAGGAGCAGCTTAGGGAGCAGGGAAAGTTTAGCCTTACAAAAAGAAGACTGAGAGGGGATATCATAGCTATTGGAAAGGGTGATACATTGAAGAAGAGACTGGTTTATTTTCCATGGCCTCAGAGACTAGGACGTGGGGCCGTGTTTTCAAACTACAGGAAAAGAGATTCAATTTAAACATTAGGAATAATTTCATGACAGTTAGAGCTGTTCAGTGATGGAATATGCTGCCATGGAGGGTGGTGGAGTCTCCTTCTTTGGAGGTTTTTAAGCAGAGGCTGGATGGCCATCTGTCCGGAGTTCTGTGATGGGGGTTCCTGCATGGCAGGGGTTGGACTAGATGGACTTTGAGGTCTCTTCCAACTCTATGATTATATTATTCTTGCCGCCTGTACTGATCATGGCTGCAAGACATCCCCATCTGGGACTTTCAGCCCTGAGGAGCCGCCCATACTTTGTGAATTCAGTTTCAACAGGAATATAATGAATATTTATTAAATTCTTCATTTTTTCATCAATTGAATCCATCTTGACTCAGTGAAACCCCTCTTTGATGAATTTTGAGGTGCTGAAAGATTACTTGCCTACAGATGTGAAAACCCGTTACACAGTTATACAGATGTTTTACGTTTCATGCTCTTATGGCCAAAATTCTGGGAAACTCCATAGACATTGCCTGTTGCTTGTTGGGTCATGAGACTCTGTAGGCAATGGATAATCTCTATGGAGGTTTCTTAACTTGTGGCCGTTCAAGTCTAATAGTCATGCCATTTGTGTAACTCAATGGTTCTCAACCTGTGGTCCCCCCCCCCCCGATGTTCCTGGACTGCAACTCCCAGAAGCCTCCAACCACTCACTGTGCTGGAAGGGATTTTGGGGATTTGCAGTCCAGAAACATCCGGGGACCCACAGGTTAAGAACCACCGGTGTAACTGCTGAACAGGATTCCAGCTAAAGATTGCTAGTTGTTTTCCTCCCAAGATCTCCATAATTATCCTGCAAAGTCTCTGCATAAAACTAGCATCTTTTCCCTTTGAGAAGTAAATTACACTCAGCAAGCAGAGAATGATTGGTTGTTTTAAAAAGATTTGAAGAACCCATCTGATGTTGCTAATTAAAAATACCCAAAGCAATTACAAAGACGCTGCCTTTACTTTTCCTGCATACACCACAAACATCAGCTGAAATCCTGTACCATAACTTATGCCGTGTACGTTTTGACGATGTCATCGGCTAAAGTGATTTTCCAGAAATAAATAAATAAATAAAAACCGGACACAAACACACCCCATTCCCAAAGGGTCTGAGGAGCCCTTTCATAATGGAAAGCCTTGGGAGCTGAGAAAGTGGTGGTGGTGGTGGGGAGCATTGAAAGTCTGAAAATTGCCATTGCTGAAATGATTTTACCAGCAGTGACATTTTAAATTACAGTGTTTTTGGTAAATAACCTCTGCCCCATGGCACCCAACAGATTTTCCACAATCAAAGGAATTGCATAGAAGTCTCAGGACATTCGGAGGGGAAATTGGATTTTTTTTTTTTTTACATCTCTAAAGAATCACTGACTTTAGGCATTGGACAACGGCGAGTACATTGCCAGCCACACAATTTCACCTAATTTGCTTAAGAAATAATTTGAGACGAGCGAACCACTCTGTGGTTCTGGAATGTAAAGAAAAGACAAACAAGGATTTACTGCCCTAATTTTTAACCTATGGAAATGCATTCCATGCATTATAAAATCACTAATCAAATTACATACCTGCGATCCTTCTCTAGATCTGAGAAGAATCTGAGTAGCTCTGGAAGTTGAGTCATGGCTACTGGACTTCTTTTTGAGAGATAGAAATGTTTCGCTGCTCATCCAAACAGCTTCATCAGTCTGAATACAGCTAGTGCGAGTCCTCCATCTTATAGTCAGTCAGCTTTGACCTCTTTTCACCCTGATCTGAATTAGGCTCATAAGATGAACAATGGACTGAATAGGCTCGTTAGGGAGACAATAGTATCCATAGCCTTAAGGTGAACAATGGCCTAAGGTGCTGAAACCTATCAAGAATGGGTCCTTAGCTATAGCCTTGGTGGTGAAGGCTTTTTGATTTGATTTGACACCCTGATAAGTAGCAGATAGACTATGCCTGAGGCCTCCACCTCTGTTGAGGGAGGGGGTTTTGATGCTCACATGAATGGCTTCCCTTACTCCTCTCTCAAACCACCTCTCTTCTTTGTCTAATATATGTACATCCTCATCTTTGAAAGAGTGCCCTTTGTCCTTCAAATGCAGGTGTACTACTGATTCTGGTCCTGAGCTGAATACTAGCTGTATTCAGACCGATGAAGCTGTTTGGATGAGCAGCAAAATGTTTCTATCTCTCAAAAAGAAGTCCAGTAGCCATGACTCAACTTCCAGATAAACTCACCTGGATGACTGAGAATCTTCACAGACAAATCTGAGCAGCATTTGCTTTACCTTGATTAATATAAATAAAACTTCTAGTCCATAAAACTACAAACAACAAAGTAATAATAAAAGAAATATAATTGCATTCTTTTCTAAAAGGAAAGCCTCTGCTCAGCTGACGCCCAGAGCGGGGAAAACTAGGTTTTGATCCTGAGATGTCTAAGGCAAGGTCTCCAAGCAATTTAATTAGAAGAATTTCATCTTTGCACCTTCCTGTACAAAGCTAGCTGATCTCTCTTTATTGGGCTTGAAACCAGGGACATCATTCTTTCAATCAAATTTGTTGTGTTACTCATTACATGCCTACAGTCAGGTTGTTATGAGTTCCTTGATCACAGAAATAATTTGTTACAGTGCAAACTCTCATCATGTCATTGTCCTTAGTTGCAGGCCAGACAAATACAGAGAAATACTGCAATGACCAATTTTAATATTTACCTTCCAAATTTGTACCAACAACACAAAGAGAAAACCCAAAGAATACATCCCTTGATACCTAGGATTGATAACAGAAGGGTATAATGCCTGAAAAACAAGATGGACTATACTACTTCTAAGACTAGCAAGTTTTATTTTACATGGGTTTTTTTTTTGTGAACCTCGCCTACATTTCCATATGCTGCCTGGAAATAATGGACTAACCATTAAATGAGTGTGGTAAAAAAATAAATGAATAAATAATAAAATGCATAGAGTACAATACTTAAGAACAGATACACTGATTCTGCTTAGGGAGTTTGGATACAGGGAAAATGACAATGTATATGCAATTTAAACATTGCATATAAACATTCAAAGCATAAACATATAGACCAGGGGTCCTCAAAGTTTTCAAACAGCGGGCCAGTCCACCACGCCCCAGGCACCACTGGGGGGCGGACCACAGTGGGTGGGGGGAGCGGGGGACCTTGCCGTAACCCTCCCACTCTGAATGCCCCCCTAGCCAGCATGCTGATCATCTGGGCGGTAGTTGGGGGGGAGTGAGAGAAGCGACATAGCCCACTGCTTTGAACTGCCTCAGCAATAGAAGCAGCTGCGGAGGCTGGCTTGCTCGCAAAGCAGGGGGTAGGTGGGGAGGTTGCAATTGGTCCCTGGGGCCGGATTCAGGACCTTGGGGGGCCGCATCCGGCCCCAGGGCCTTAGGTTGAGGACCCCTGATATAGACAATGCTGAGGTCAGTTACACAAGCCGATTACTCTTTGAGGTGTCAAAGCAATATTTTTAGTTACTTCTAATTGAAGCAGAAATAACCTGCTTTGTCTCATAGCCCTGTAAAGAAAAATCCTTCTACATGCAGTACGATTGTAATGGAGAAAAGTCTGCATGGATGTCCTAACTATTACATGTGATGAGGGGGAGAAATCCCTTGTATTAATTTAAGCTAAGGCACAGAGATAAGAAAGATCAAACTAGAAAACATGGCTTATTACGGTATACCTAAAAATCACTCCATAACTACATGTTACATTTATTCAACAATAGCCATACACAGTACAGTAACTACTTGTTGCATTACTTGTTACTACAAAAAGAATTTATTCTAGACAGCTACATTAGTCGCAAGCAGTTACTGCGTAAACTAATGCACAGTCCAGAGCTTTGCTATCTGTCAGATTTCATTAAATAGTCTGCAATACATGTCTCCACAGTTGAAACCAGAGGTGGATTTTCTTAGAGGACATTTTAAAAGAGGAGGCTCCTTTATTTATTCACCACCACCTCAAGAAAGAAGGACAGTTAGATTCTGCCTCCTCATATACACTACCCATTTGAGTGGGTTTATTTGTTTGTAGGAGGCAAGGAATGAATAATACAGTGGTACCTCAACTTACGAATTTAATGCATTCCGGATGCATGTTCTTAAGTCGAACTACTCTTAAGTCAGGGTACCTATCTAAAAAACTGAAAAAAAAAGTTAAAAAAATGTAAAAAATGTAAGTCGAGCAGACCATATCTAAAATTTATAAGGCAGCAGTTAAAACGGCAAGTTTTCTTAAGTCGAATTGCTCTTAAGTCAAGCTGCTCTAAAGTCGGGGCACCACTGTAGTTGGTATTTCTTCCCTCTGATTTAGGTTAGTGTGTTCAAGTTTGCATTAAGTTCACCTTCCCAGTAAGTAAAAATGTGTTATTAATTATTATTAGCTGCTAGACATGGGAACGACTTGACAAAATTCTCGTTTCCGTTTCCGTTACTCGTTTCCGTTACGCAACGGAAACGGTAACGACAATTACTCCCCCAGAACTCGAACTCGAACCGACAAAAGAAAAATTGGGTCTGATTTGTCGTTGTCGTTCCTGGCATCGCAGTGATCGCGCAATGCCAAGCGGCACAGAAAAAAGTTTTAAAAATTAAAAAAAAAAACGATTCCCGGCCAAAAAAGCAGGCGAAAATATGCCTGCCTGAGGGCACCTACCAGAGGGGTGGTTTCTGGGGGGGGGGGTCCCCACTCCAGCGTTCCCCCCCTCCTGTCCTGGGCTGCTGGTACCAGGCTGGGAGGGGGCATCCTCGGCGTCTCCATTTGCCATGCGGTGCGGGGGGATCCAAAATGGTGACCGCAATATTTTTTTTTAAATCATGGTCCAAAAACCCACCAAAGCATCACAGAAACATGTGAAAATTAGGTATTTTAACTGCCTGATTTTTATAGTAGCAGCAGTGGGTTTTTCTTGCAACAAAACGTCTCCATTGATTTTATTTTATTTTTATTTTTATTTTTTTACACCTGCGCACGCACAATGATGGGCTGGCCATGGGACGGGGCCATGCAAATTTTTGGAGCCATTCCACCAATCGCATGGCCAGGTTTTGCTGAGATTTCTGGATGTGCCAGAGAGGGCATTAAAAGCCCACCAACCCTAAGCCTAAGCCTAAGTCTAACCCTAACCCTAACCCATACGCCAGTACACTGTGTTCTTAGTGGGCCAGAGGCACCCAGAGGTACAGCCCACTAACCCACCCTAACCTTAACCATTACCCTAAGCCTAGCCCTTACCCCCTAACCCCATGCTCTGGGAACTGGAAGTCAAGTCACGTTAAATCAGCAAACGACACGACGAAATGACAAATTTTTGAAAAAATTCACGAAAAACGGAAACGAGCCGAAACGGACCCGTCCCGAAAAACGACAACTCGAAAAAAAAATTTCCTGGTCGTGCCCATCTCTATTAGCTGCTTTTGTTTTCTTTAGAGTCTCCAGTGAGCTTAGGGTGACATTAAGGTCAGCTGCACGGTTCTCAATGGCCGTGGTCACACCTGGGTTTCGATCCTGATCTTCTGAAAGTCTGGCTTCTCCTCTTCATCCCATCATGTGATTTAATATATGGGACAAGAGTTCCCACGTCCAAAGCTGTTTTTTTTTTTAAATTATTATTATTTTAAAGTGCAGTTCAGCCCCCTTGGCCAGCAGGTGGCACTAGCATTTGAAAAAAAAACGGACCACTTGGCTGGGGGAAATTAATGCTTAGAGGACCTGATTGAACTTCCTGTTGCTCCAATGTGCAGGGAAATTAAAAAAAAAAAAAACAGCGCCGATCGGCCCCAGGAACAGCCGGTCGGTGCTATGAAAAAAGAAAGAAAATGAAACCCGGATCATCTGTGTGGTCCCTCGGCGTCCGCTTCCTTAAAACGTGGATTTTCAAAGTGAGGCAAAAAATTCCCTACCTCCTGGGTAAGTCATAGAAACTTCACTTAACGGAGCATTACCAGGTTTTCTTTTACGTTTTTCTTTTCAGAAAGCCCAGTGGCCGCGGGGACAACATTTTTAGACACATTTTATCTGGTAATTTAAACTGCTTTTAAAGGGACATGGGACTGAGGCCAATGTCTCCAATTCTTTCTTCACAACAAACCTGTGAGGTATCTTACTCTGGGAGATGTGATTGACCCAAGACCACCCAGCCCATTTCCATGGATGAGTGGAAATCTGAACCAAGGCCTTTTGAATCCTACTCCAGTACCTCAATATTCTAACCACTAGGCCAGAGTATAAGACACAATGGGGCTGGGGGAGGAACCCTTCTTTATTACATCCCTCCACTGATTCAAAACTGGACCCTTGCTTTACATCACGGCTTTGCAATGACAAATCTTGGCTCTTCCTCAAAGCCACTACTGCTATTTAAAGAGATCCTACACCAAAGCAGCCAAAAAACCCTGTTACCAGGATGGTTGAAGTTGTGAACACACCAGTTAACTTCAGGTCAGCCACGTTCTTACTGCCTCTGCAACATGGAGAATTATCCAGTAGCACCCCAATGTCCACTGATACACCAACCATGGATTTAGTTATCTGCGGTTGGTGATCAGCAAGGTGGGAGTGGGGTGCCTATAGCCATTCAAGATTCCCAGTTGGCAGAACTGCTGCAGCAGGCACACTGCTGCACTACCCAGTATGTTTGAATGGTCAGGGGTGTCCCCAACCTTTCAATCTTCCTGAGTGGTGGAGCAGGCACCTCTCTGGGTGAAGAGGTGCAGAGATCCCCCTTGGCAGCTGCAGCAGAAACAGCCACTGCCACTGCGGGTGGCGAAACCCATCCACATTTGCTGTTATCCACGGATTTCAGTATCTGCAGGGTGGCCTGAAACCAATCCTCCACAGATATGGGGGGTCCTACTGTACTACTGATTTCCTTTATAGGGTCATTGTCCACTTCCAATGAGTCACAGTGCTTATAATGATGAAATTAAAGCAGTGGTTCCCAACCTTCCTAATGCCGCGACCCTTTAATCCAGTTCCTCATATTTTGGTGACCCCTTGCCCTGCTTGGAAGAGGTCACAAGCCTCCTTTGGCAGGCCACTGCCGCAGGTGCCGCTACAGGCACTCTCAGCCAATCGCAGCCTCTGGTGCCATTGACTGACATCCCCTCCAACCTATCAAGCTGTAACTCACTCTTCCTCCCCTTCCTTCCCCTCCTCCTCCAGACCCAAGCCGTTTGTACCTTTTTCTTCACTGGTTCATGGCGACCCATGTGAAGTATTCATTCGACCCCCAAAGGGGTCCTGACCCCCAGGTTGGGAACCACTGCATTAAAGAAAGGTTGGTGACGACAGCAATGACGACGACAATGTAGATGATGTTAAGAAAATAACCCACTTGTCCCCATCTTCACATCAATGCAGTTTAACTAACAGCCTGGCAGCACCATTGGTACACTTTGCCCACTGTTGCAGCTTCGACCGGAAGTGGCATTTCAGGTTTTTCTGATAGGATTATTTCCTCCCCCTACTTGAATGTCCCTAAGATTACCTGACCATTTCCTACCCAAGTATTAAACAGACCCAACACTACCTAGCTTCTAAAATCATGCAAGATTGGGTCTTGTCAGCATGGTATGGTGGTAAGAGCTTGTTTTTAAAAAATTAGAAATGCAGATGATGGATTGGTGAGGGGAAACTTGGTTGTCTAGGGAGAATTTTCCATTACTCTCCCTGGGGCCCCACCAGTGACTACAGCAAAGCGGCTTGGTCTGAACTGTCTATGATAGAGATCTGAAGATTCAAAGCAATTACAGTGCATGGGTTATATTTTGTAACTGCTGCAAAAGGTTAGAGCGGCTGGAAGAACTAGCGCCCTGACAATGATGATAAATCAGGCATTTAAGAATCTGTTATTGCTCCCAAGCAAACAGAAGTCAAACACTTACAGTGATGGGGGCTTCCCCTCCAAAGCGTGTAAGCTAGGGTAAAAATCATCTTGCGACAAGATGGAACAACGCCTAAGGAGAAGAAATTTGTCACCCGTGATGCAAATAGATTGAAGACAATGGAAGATCACATTCTAATTAAAACACGTGACAGTAAATGATAATCTGCTGAGCAAATTGCCAATGTGTACATCTATTAGCTGTCATGGCAATGAACTGCGACAAATTTCTTCAGGATTGCTTAAGTCTCATTTCTGGAACTGAGACAAAGGTAACCCTTGCTGTTACTTTCTGGACTCAAGGATGAAAGGAAGACCCCGGAATAACTAGTAACCCAAAGGTCTGCTACATAAATGCATTGCAGACATTCAGACAAACCTGTAGGAGAAAAGGGCTTGTGATGAATTGAAGTCTCCTCTGTAGGTGGAAGTACAACATTATGAACACCAGGCTTTCATGATCTTGGTTGTGACTCCAGCCTTATTGCCACATCGGCAATAAAAGAACTGTATTCAAGTGTTATTTAAATCCATTTTGGATTTTATCATTTGCATGAAGCAAGACTGAACATGATTTATATGGGCTACAAAGTGAGGTTTTTTTTTCTCTTTTTCAACAGGCCAACGGGGGGTTTCTAAAATACCTCACTTCTAAAATTGATTCACTACAATGTGGATTTCAAGATGTGAAATTATTAACATGTAACATTAATTTTTGTCAATATGGATTTTGGGTGGCAGGGACACTGGTCTTTTTTTCTTTCCTTTCCTCTATTTTTTTTTCCAAATCTGTTCTTAAAATGTTTATCACTGCATCACTTTATCACAAAAAGAACAGTGGATCAGCCTGAGACACAGAGCTGACATAAGAACTTAGTCATTCCCTACTTGGCTGGAGTGTCTGAGAAGCTTAAAAAGGATTTTAGTGAATACCACATCTCTGTTTATTTCAAACCCACAAACACACTAAGGCAGAGACATGTCCACACAAAGGACCCAATACCAAAACACAAAAGGAGCAATATAGAATACTATATGTGGTCCAAAGCAGTGAGGAGTTTGCAGACCCCTACCCTGGAGAAATGAAACAGTCATTAAACAGGAGGATGGCCCAACATAGGAGGGGTAACAGCTCAGGACCAGAATCAGCAGTACACCTCCACTTGAAAGATAAAGGGCACTAAGATGAAGATGTATACAGTAACCACCCGCCGATCACGGAGGTTAGGGACCCACCCCACCCGCGATGAATGAAAATCTGTGATACGAGGAAGCGGGTGGGGGCTGGGGGCTGGGGGCCATCTTACCTCCCACCGCCGCCCGCCCGGGCGGCCCGAGGCTTCTTGGTGGAGCCTGGTTGAGCGGCAAGGAGCAACCCGATCACTCTGTGCTGCCCCTCCTGGCCGCCCTGAGGCTTCTCAGGGGGTGCGTGGGAAGGCACGAAATGACCCCATTGCCCCCGCCGACCTCCCACGCTCCCCTGAGGCTTCTCGGGGGGGGTGGGGGCGGAGCAACCCAGCCGTCCCCACCCCCCCACGGTGCAGGTACTGCGATCCCGCAATGTAGCAGGGCCACAATACCTGAACCGCGAAATGGCAGGGGGTCACTGTATATATATATATTAGACAGAGAAGGGGGTCAGGGAAGCCATTCATGTGAGTACTGAAATCCTCTCTCTCAACAGAGGTGGGGGCCTCAGGCACAGTCTATCTGCTACCTATCAGGCTGTGATTTCAACAATACCCAGTCAAATACAAAATACTTCATGTCTCCACCACCAAGGCCATAACTAACCACCCATACTTTATGGGTTTCAGCGCCTTAGGCCATTGTCCACCTAATGGCATACTGAGCCAGCTAACAAGCCTATTCAGGCCATTGTTCATTCTATGAATCTGTTTCAGACCAGGGTGACATGAGGTCAAAGTAAATTATAAAATGGAGGACTCACAGCTAGCTTTCCTCAGACTGACAAAGCTGTTTGGATGAGCAGTGAAACGTTTCGGTCTCTCATGGAAAGAAGTCCAATTGCAATCACTCAACTTCCAGATAAACTCACTTGGATGACTGAGAATCTTAACAGACTTTTATCACTACATTCAGCATTACAACCCCCTGCTCCATTCTTTCCATTCAGACAATAAAGAAGTCAATGGAACAGCAGGAAACCAGCTGCCATGCTTGGACATGGAGGAAGATCTGTGCACCAAAAGCACTGCCCCCCCCCCAAGAGGACTGGAAGCCTCAGCCCCATTCTCATGTTCTCATTGTTAGTCAGCTGGGGTCACCTCTTCAGGGTCTAGCGACCATTATGACACCAGGTGCCACCTCCTCACTTATCTTCCTGCCAAGAAAACTACACGGACATGGAGTCATGAAGAGTTGGTCTTGACTCTAATGACACACACACAATCACACAAACAAATAAAAATATTTAGAACTGCTAAAACGGAAAGAAAATGAATCAATTTCAGCAGTGTGTGTGTTGTGTAATTATAGTCGTGACCGACCCTTCGTGACTCCACGTCCGTGGAGTTTTCTTGGCAGGAATAATGGAGTGGCTTGCCAGTTCCTACTCCAGGTGCCTACAGCACCTGGTATTCCCTGGTGGTCTCCCATCCAAGTACTTACCAGGGCTGACCCTGGTTAGCTTCCGAAATCAGGCGAGATCCGATGTGCTTAGGGCATAGAAATAGTAGAAATAGATGTCCAAACTGTTTTAAATTGCGGGAAATAAACTGATTTCCATTCAGTGCACGTGGCCATGGCCACGGGTTTAAATACTACCTCAACTAGACCTGACTTAAAAAAAAAATCTGAACAGATATCAATTCAGATTGCCAGTGTGGCCACGGCCTAACTGTGTTATCAATTTTACAGAGTAATGTTTCATTACTTACTTATTTAAAGAAATTGCAGCCCACTTTTCTGCTCCAAAAACAAAAACAGTGCCTTAGGTCTTATGAAACATAGGAAGCACTGAAATATAACAAAGCATGAAAACACAGTTGGAACAAGGCAAAAGTGGCAGCAAAGGTCAAAACAATGTAGAGTTCTCTAATAAAAGAAAAGGATATATGCAAGTATCAAAGTGGGTCACTCTAGTTTTTGCCACACTCTCTCCTGCTTGCCTCAAGGTAGTCTGTCAAGAGATAAAGTAGTATATATTAAGTGCATGTGATATTAGAGATGCCAGTGTGGTGTAGTGACAGACTCGGGGTGGGGAGGGGAACTAAGGGTGCACTCTTATGCTTTTTCATTTCATTTCCAACGCCCATAATTTTCCAAGACTTCTGGGGCAGAATTCTGTGGATTTCAGTCTATAAACACACACCGACACTCAGCTACATTTTGGGACTACTTGGGAGGCTTCTTGGCCTTCTCCAGCCTTGCTTTTTCTCTTTAACGTAAAAGCACTGTTATTTTATTGTGTTGTGAACCACTCAGAATAGTGCATTGCACAAATCGGGCAGTATATAAATTCTCAGTCTTCTTTTTGTAAGATTGAACATTCCCAGCTCCCTAAGCTGTTCCTCATAAGACCCTCAATCATCTTGGTTGCCCTCCTCTGGACCCGCTCAAGATTGTCAACATCCTTTTTAAATTGAGGTTCACAGAACTGGACACAGTACTCCAGGTGGGGTCTGACCAGAGCAGAAAAGAGTGGTACTATCACTTCCCTTGATCTAGACACGATGTTTCTGTTGATGCAACCAAGAATCACATTGGCTTTCCTAGCCACCGCATCACACTGCTGACGCATGTTCAATTTGTGGTCCACCAGGACTCCCAGATCCCTTTCACAGGTACCATTTTCCAGCCAGGTGTCTCCCATCCTATATCTGTGCAATGTATTCATATTACCTAGAGGCCTAGATGATTCATAGTAACAGGAGGTGGAGGCACAGTGGGGGAAATATTAAGCCCACAAAGAGGCTGGCTGGCTGCCGGATAAGTTCCACGTAACAAAAGTGGGAGATAAGCCCAACCTCCCTCTCAGGGAACTATTCTCAGAGGGAAGGCAGGCTGTCCTAGGAGGCACTGTCTTTTTCAGAAATCCCATGTGCCTGCAGTGCATCATCTCTAAGAAGATTACCTCATGCCCCATGTAAGAACCATACTTTTAGAATATTAAAGAGTAAAAGCCACATCAGAGCAGCCAACAACAATGGGAAAAAAAAGAGCCACTCTAAGGGGAAAGGCACCGTCCTTGTTTGATATGAAAAAGAAAATATCTGTCCAAGAAGAGACTGAGAAATATTCTCTTTCAGTTACTGCAACATTAACGAGAGAAAGGCGACGAGGTTGGAGGGAGTGGAGAAATCCTTGGTGACTCAAACCGCTCGTCAAATTTTACCGTTCTCCTGTAGAGCAACATATTTCTGTATTAAAGGCATATGCTTTAGAAGTCATGGAAGTGCTCCCTATTTACAAGTCACCTTCAGAAGTCCCCTACCCCTCACATTTTATTGCATTCAGAAAGAACACATGCATTTCTTTCTGCTCGGTTCTCTTGCACTCACCTAGTTTTGGGTGTTTATAAAACCAGCTGTCTGGGAAAAGCCTCCGCTAATGTACCTTTATTTTTATTTTTATTTTTATTTTAGAGTCTTTTTACCCCGCCTTTCTCCTTGGAAAAGGACCCAAGGCGGCTTACAGTAATGAGGGATAATATACAGTCCAGTACAATTAAGACATGTTCAAGTATTTGAGAACAAGGAAGTGAGGGACATGTTACGGCATTAACAGACAACGCTACAGTAAAGCTACAAGGTAGTTATAAACACAAAGTCTATGTGAACCTATAGATTCATATGAAATGCACATATGACGAAAGGCACATATGATCTGCCTTTATCTGTGGCAGAGATTAGAAATGTTGTCTTTTGGGACTACAACTCCCAGACGACCCTCAGCCACCAAATTTAGAGGGTGACCTGGTTCTAAATCTTGAAGCATACAGAGTAAAACTGCACAATCTGTTTCCTTTTTTTCACTTTGTCAAGTATCACAAAAGCAATTATTCTACAGTGTGTGTTAGTGTCCCCCCAAAGGTACATCCTCTTGCTGGATTTTCTTCTTCTTCTGATTTTTGCTCTCACTAAAAAGCGTTATTTACAAAAAAAACAAAAAAAAGATGAAGAACTTACAGTAACAGACAGGCAGGTAAATAGTAATTAATTCAACAATGAGTTAGATGCAGGATATATGTATACACACACAACACTAAATTAGCAGTTAAAGTGAAGCCTTGATGAAAACAGAAAAACAACAGCAGGTGACTAGTTTATTACTGTCTATTTTTACGACAAAGTGTTTTTTTCATGCCTGCAGGAGGGCAGCCACTTTTGTTCGCTTTGAAAACAAAAGGATGGGAAAAAAAAACCAACCCTTTTGAGCTAAATCTAAATTGTGAGATAAATCTCAATAAAAAACAGAGATTAGGGTCAATCCTCAGTCATGGAGCATTTGCTGAGACCCAGGTTAGGCACAGAATGGGGGAAGGGAGGAGCATTACTTATTTATTTTGTATATGACATTTATAGCCCGCCTTTTCACCAAAAACAACAGTGGCCAAAGTGACTAACAAGAAAAATTAAAATAGATCAGCCACGTTTTCAGAAAAAGAAATTAAATCGCAGAAATCACAGCAAAAACATCACAATAGTCACTAAACTGTCTGAAGGCTGTTGAAATGGTAGCTATGCAACCTTAGCTGGTTTTCAAGCCATTTAGAGTTTTAAATGTTCACACCAACCTTGGATTGGGGCCAACAAACTACTGGGATCTCGTCAGGTATTTCATTATTGGGCTGACATGATTTTGAGACTGTCTGCCTGTTGGCACTAGAGTGTCTTCAAGGGTGGCCCTAGGTCAGTGTTGGCGAACCTGTGGCACGGGTGCAAAAGGTGGCACTCAGAGCCCTTTCTGTGGGCACCTGACATCACCCCTTCACAGCCACCTGTATAATAAAAGGGCCTTCTTGACTGCTGTTCTCAGACTCTGGAACTCCCTCCCACTAGAGTCCAGGACTGCCTCATCTCTGTTGTCCTTCCGGAAACAGGCAAAGACCTTTGTCTTCAGGCAAGCTTTCCTTGAATGATGGACTACCATGTGTATTTTATATTAATCTATAGGTTCACATAGACTTTGTGTTTATAGCTACCTATAATCTCATAGCTTTAATGTAATGTTGTCTTTTAATGCTGTAAGATGTCCTTCAATACCTTGTCCTCAATACAGTACATGTCTTAATTGTACTG
Organism: Phrynocephalus versicolor; assembly: GCA_023846285.1. NCBI lineage: Eukaryota > Metazoa > Chordata > Lepidosauria > Squamata > Agamidae > Phrynocephalus > Phrynocephalus versicolor. Next base: position 53,490,894 of record JAHTLZ010000379.1, on the reverse strand, counting down.
GTCTGTATATTATCCCTAATTACTGCAAGCTGCTTTGGGTCCTTTTCCAAGGAGAAAGGTGGGGTAAAAATACTCTAAAATAAATAAATAAACAAATAAACAAATAAATATCTGCAAGATTTTGCCTCTCCAGACAAGTCAAGGAGAGGATTTTGTTACTCTCTAAGTTCTCTATAACACAAACTGTATGGAGCAAGCCTGCTTTCACTTTGAGAAGCAAAACACATAGAAATAGACAAGTAGCTGATGGGTTAAAGAGGTGCAAACTAACGCTCCCAATTTTCTGATTCTCATAAACTCTTGGCAATGAAGCAGCGACTGTCAACCTTTTCCATAAGTCCCAATCTTTTTGCTCAATCATTATTTGTGTTAAGGATTTCTTTTCAATAAAATAAAATAAAATCCCTTCTTGTTTGTTTGTTTTTCTTTTTTCTTGATGAAAGCACAGCCAGGAGGAAGTTCTGCACAATCTCTGGCTTGCAGTTGTGTGAGCTGGAGACGCTTTGATCAAAGGGGTTAATGTGCCAGCTGTGAGACAACACAACCATTTTCACAACGCTCTATCGGACCTGCAGGAGAAATGAAGCTGATCGAGGGGGGAAATGTGTGAATTAAATGAACATGTAAATAAGTGTGTGCCTTAGACAAAATGCATTAAGAGAAATGTGTGAAAATGTGGATAAATGTCAGGGAATGATGAGAAGTTGCCTTCTAACCCCAGTACCAAAATGCAGACACATTTTTCTAGTAATTAAAGTTGTTATTGTACCAGCACTTCATTATGTACATAAGAACATAAGAAGACCCATGCTGGATCAGGCCAAAGGCCCATCTAGTCCAGCTTCGTGTATCTCACAGTGGCCCCACCAGATGCAAGTGGGAGCACACGAGACTCGATATCTGTCTCCTGATAGCACCCTCCTGCATCTGATCCTTGAGGTACCCTGGTTTTAAGCTTGGAGATGATACATCTCCCTCATGGTTTGTAACCTGTGATGGACTTTTCCTCTAGGAATCTGTCCAATCCCTTTTTGAAGGCATCCAGCCCAGATGCCATCACTACAGCCTGTGGCAGGGAGTTCCACGGACTAACAATGCGCTGGGTGAAAAAATATTTTCTTTTGTCTCTTCTTACTCTCCCAGCCCTCAATTTGAAGGGATGTGCCCTAGTTCTGGTATTTTGTGAGAGGGAGAAGAGCGTCCCTCTGTCCACTTTACTCATGCCCTGCATTATTTAATTGTAGGTACACTTTCGTAGGATTCTACAGTGAAAACACTTCCCATAATGACAAAAATCAAAACACATGTTTCCCTTTTCTTAAGACAAGACTGCTGTGTTTTGCTGCTTATAGTAGGGGGCAGAATGGTGATCTGAGAATACCAACCTACTTCCCGTAACTGAACTGATGGCTGGTCGGCTGGGAAGGAGAAGAAAGTGGGCAGTTTGCCAGCTGTGCAAACTAGGGCTGCATTAGGTCCAGAGAAACAGGTTTCCCTGCTGGGTTTCAAAGAATGCTCACTGAGTGTGTGCCTGCCCATGCAGGATTTGATGCGATAACCCAAACTGTTTACCTGAGAAAAAAGCAGAAATTGCATAGGAATTGCAGAAGTCCCGAAGTCCCTAAAGAACAGAGCTTTGAGATAAACAAGAAGCAGAATGAGGTGAGAGAAGGCTGTGTAGACCAAGCTTTGAAATTATAGACAAGACCAGAATGACAATATTTCACAGGGGAGGAGAAAACAGGTAGGGATTGAAGTGGAGCTGCTTGTGTGTGTGTGTGTGTGTGTGTGTGTGTGTGTGTGTGTGTGTGTGT
>JAHTLZ010000379.1:53455818-53478486 GCA_023846285.1 Phrynocephalus versicolor | reverse complement strand
ACATGCATATTTCCCACTACTTCTCTTGTTCCCACCTGTGGACAATGCATCTTCCCGACCTTGGAAATCCTTCATCAAGGTATCTCATTGGTGTTGCCCAAATCAATGAGAAGGACACATTTAGCAAGAATTATTGAACATTATTATAACTGACGGATGCTGGAATGATGGTTTGAGTCCCATCTTACCAGTACTCAGTTAATGATAGATTCTCTAAGTCCTTCATTTGAAGTATCCAAAGTCTGTACTAATGGATGTGGTTGTTTAAAAGACTCCACTAAAATTATTCAAAACCTCCAAATCAGTACATTTCTTTCTTATTTTGACAGCCATTTTTAACTTTTTTTATTTATTGAGTATTTTAAAACAGCCCTTCAGGGTTCTCATGAGTCACTCTTGCACTGGACATATACAGTACTATATTCCATTTTCAGAGTATCAGCGGACAGAAAGGTTTGCCCCTTTGAAGACAGAGGTGCTAAGAGAAATGAATCTGATTTTGACTTTGACTGGAATGTTATCAAATTCTCTCTCTCTCTCTCTCTCTCTCTCTCTCTCTCTCTCTAAAACACACACAGAGACACACAGACACACAGACACACTTTGTAAATGGGAAAGTTTGAAGCTTTCTTCTGCTGATGATGGAGGATTTTTGACAGATAACAGTAACGGTCAGAACTAACATATTTTAGTTCAAAAACAATGTCCATCAAGGGCAAAAGGGTATTATTTTTGAAATATGCATCCAGGTTGTGTGATATATACCATCAGGTCAAACCATGCTAAGAATGTAATTAAAAATATTGGCATATTTTTGTAAAAAAAAAAAAAAAGCCATCCAAGGTTTTGCAATCATATATCATTGAGACAAATGAGGATAGAAATAGGTGTATGTGCGTATAAATTTCCGGTGAATTAGAAATCACAGACACTGAACCCGATTTCTCAACTTAAGACAAAGAAACTTTTTTTGTTTTGCTTATTGTGCAAAACACACTGACACGCCGATCAAAGTATAACCGTAATGAAAAGAATACTCTACTTCCATCATATTGATACCATGAGAAATCAGGCTTCAAAATATTTATTCTAGCTAGATAAATTATAGAAACTGGAATACATTAATAATGTAAATTAACTTGAAGTACATGACTCCAGGAAATGGCAGACACCTGGATGAGGGGATTATCCCCAAGGTAAACTGTGCCTGAGGGACAGGAGATTGTCTCATTGTCTGGAGTTCCACATTCTTTGTCTCTGCCAGACTGGGCCCAGTTGAACAATAGAACACCAATCTATGGAACATTGACTCAAGGATTTGGATCATGAAGAGCTTGATGGCACAGGAGATTGGAAGCAACTGTGAACAATGACCCACCAATGTTAATTGGGGGAAACCTTGAACTGGTTTGAATGTATAAAAACTGTTGTTAAACAAATGTTCAGGGCTCACTCACACCATCCAGGGTGAGACCACTGACTGTTGCTTTTGGCTTGGCTTTAATAAATCAGACTTGAACAGTTCAGTATTTGCGCTTCCTTACTTTATTTGAATTTAATTATTGGACACTGGTTCCGAGCCAAGCACGGACCCAAGATAATCTGTAAAAACTGGTAACAATATGATATCCCCCACACACCACTAGGACCACATACTGTTGCTATATCAGGCAGCTACTCTTATGTAGTACCACTGCACTTTCATAGCAGTTTACTGGTAGAAAGAGTCACTTGTTCTGACGTGAACCTTGTCTGATTCTGGAAGCTAAGAGACTGCGGTTCTGATCAGTAAAGCAAAGCATTGTGGTTTTGTTCTTACTCGTAGCACCTGAAGCACTCGGGGTGGCTTACAGTTTAACTATGTCACCTATACATTGCTCCCGCAGTAAGATGGGTATTCAGTTTAACAACTTCAGAAGCATGCAGGGGTGTATGGGGGGGCAGAAGGGTACATCTGCCCTGGATGCAGCAATCTGGGGGTGCCTGGAGGGGGAGCAGGAGGAGAAAGCCGTGCACCCTCCCACCACCCAGCAGTCCTCCTTTCCCCTAAAGCTTGGTGACAGCACCCCCTCCAACGCCTCTACCACCACATGCCAGATGAGCGGCGAAGCAGGCAGGCAGGCAGGCAGGCAGGAACACAGTAGCCAGCGCCCTCCTCTTCCTCGCCTTGGTGGGACAGGTGTAAGACGTGCACGCACAACCATGGGCGCGCACACACATGAACCCATGTGCATGCACACAGGCTCATATGCCCATCCGTTTGTCTTCAGACGCACACACATCCCTTGCCCACAGTCTTCGCCCACAGGCTGGGTGGGTACAATAAGGGTGGGCAGCAGGAAGGGCGCAAAAAAAGAAAATTGTCCCCAGGCACTCCAAATCCTGGCTAGGCCTCTGGAAGCATGAAAGGCTGGGTGAACTCGAGTCAGCTTCCTGGGGTTGAATCTGGGTTGTACGTAGACTTTTGCTTGCAGTCCTGGAGCTTAACCAATGTGCCACGAGGCTCACAACTGAAATGAGTGACCACGAGGGAATACCTTGGATCTCTACATCGAGCCAAAGCAGAATCTTTACTGAACCTCTGGAGAGGCACTGCTGATCAGAGCCATTAGGCTAGGCCGAACAATGGTCTTGTCTGAGGAGATTCTCCGTCACCCAGGTGAGGTTATCTGGGCGGCAGAGTCATGGCAACTGGACCTCTTTTCTTATGGGATCAAAATGATTCACTAATCCTCCAAGCAGTTTCATCAGTCTGAGGGAAGTTAGTGTGAGGCTTCCAAATTATAGTTCATGGTGGTTTTATACCACTCTGCTCTGAATAGGCTTGTTACGTGGACAATGGCCTTAATAGGCTCCTTAGATGGCCTTGGGTGTGAAAGTCACACCTATGCAACCTTTCCCAATGATTATTAAGTATGAGTCTTTCGCAGTGGCCATCCTGGTGGAGGTGTAAAGTGGTTTTAATTTCTCTGGGGATAGATGAAAGGGCAGCAGGTTAAGTGGCAGACAGATTTTGCCTGAGTCCCCCGCCCCTGTTGAGAAAGAGATTTTACAATATGCACATGAATGACATCTTTTACATCTCTCCTGAACCACTTATCATCTTTGAATGAGTGCCCTTGGATACTTCAGGTGTTGGAGCACTCACCCCCCAAGTAATTGGTTCCGTTGTCATACTGCTCCAAAAGTTAAGAAGTTGAGCCAATTATGTGTTATGCACTTGGGAATGAGTGAGAACAGATCCTGTATGACAATATTTCAAGTGTCTAAAACATGCAATCACATTTCCCCTCAAGCTCCATTTCTCAAGACTAAACATGTCCAGTTCTTTCACTGTCTCCTTGTCAGACTTAGTTTTCAACACTGTGTACACTGATCACCCTTTGTGACCTCTTCTGAACTTGGTCCAGTTTGTTGTTCATAACTAGACATGCTATTCACAATGAGGTCGAAGTAGTGCCAAATAGAGGGGGAATAGTATTGAACAACAGGATTTTGAGGCTTTAATTCTCTTAATGCAACCTAAAATACCAATTGCCTTTTTTAAAATTTACATCATGCCACTGGCTTGTAATCTGCAGTAGAGATGGGCACGACTTAGCGGTATTTTCGTTTTCATTTTCGTTTTTCATTTCCGTTACGTAACGAAACGAAAAATGAAAAACGGCTCAGAACTGGAACGGAAACAGAAACGAAACGACTAATTTCGAGCCAATTTTCGTTTTTCGTTACTGGAAAAACACATAATGGAGCTAAATGGGAAGAAACGAAAAAAATTTCGTTTTCGTTTTCGTTTTTTCGTTTTCGTTACGTAACAAAACGAAAACAAAAAATTTTGAAATTAGCTCATGAAAACGGAAACGAGCCGAAACGGACCCCTAGCCGAAAACGAAAACAAAAATGAACAATTTTTCTGAGTCGTGCCCATCTCTAATCTGCAGCAATTCCATGATCCTTCTTACTTGTATTATTACTGAGCCAAATATCTCCCATCTTGTAACTGTGCATTTGACACCACCCACAAACCAAAAAATAGGCACCTATCCTTATTAAACTTCCTTCTGTTGTTTTTGACCCAGTGCTGAAGCCTACTAAGATATTTTTACCAACCATGCTCCTGCCTCCAAGTGAGTAGGGGTCTACTATGGAACTATTACTTTAGGAGGCATTTTAGATTTTATAAGAATTGGATTATTGATGAGCCATTAACATCATTTTAAAAACCAACTTAGGTGTTTTGTGCGATAAATTGGCAGCACTTTACAATACACACATCTCACAGCCTTCTGCATAACCTTTCATTGTGCATCTGATATAAATTAAAGACCATCAAGAAATATAATACATAAATGCTTCAGGAAGCCGTGTTTGTAAGAAGAAGGGGAGGAACCCTTCATTTAACAACAACCCAGCTTGGGTGCTTTATCTCAACTTTAATGATAGTAATTCATCCTTCCTACAAAATGGGCAACTTAACAGGCAGAACAAATTTGGGTGTAGAGAGAGAAACTACATTTTAGCTGGGTTCATTTGATCCAGCTTGCCAACATCTGTTAAGTGCATAAGCATTAGTTGGAACACTTAACAGTATATTGCGGGCTTTTATCACCACAAGCTAGGCTAGGAATTCTAAGCTATCATCCTCTTTTTTTTAATTATAGCTATTCATTGCCGAAGAACTTGAAAGTCAGGTGGGGGAAGAGAAATATCCCTAGATTCGATAATATTTGGGTTAATAATTTTAGTAACTTTGGTTGGGGGGTGACTGTATTTTTCCTCTTTTTTGCTTGCTTGCTTGCTTTGGATGGAGCTGTGTGACCATTTTGCATTTTTTATTTTTATTTTTTTTGCTCTGCACATGTGTGTGTTTACATCTGTTCTTTCTCTCTTCCAATGGTTTTAAAAAATGTTATTTGATTAATTTATGGTATATTAATATTATTAGATACATATATTTTGGTGGGAGTGGACATGGGGGTAGACTGTGGGCGTTTATACACAACCCCTAAGCTCCGCGGCAAAGGGCTGCAAGCTCCGGACCTTAAAAATGTTTCCCCACCAGGTCCGGAATTTGCAGACAATTAAGTGTGACCCTGCCCACCTAAGCGCGGCCCAGCACACTTTTCTTGTACCTGCTTGAAGAGGGTGAAAATTTTTGATGCAGAGAGTGCCTGAGCTCTCCTCGCTTCTTTTTGTTGTTTTTCTTTTGCCTCCACGCCTTTAAGAGCAACCAGGAAGTAAGACCGGGGCTCAGAGCAAGCTTCCACGCACCGGAGGTAAGGCTTTCTTCTTTTGTCCCTGTTTAAGGCTTTTTTCCCTCCCTCCCCTCACGCAGACAGAACAAGGAAGTGCGGAGTGGGTGGGGACGGAGGAACAGCAACGAACCCTCAAGATCTCTGGTCCGAATTTAAGGGACCAGCGGATCTGAGGGGTTGTGTAAAAAGGCCCTGTGTGATTGTGATAGTGTGGTTGGTTGGGCTCAGTGTGAGACATTTCCCTCTTGTTGTTCTTGAGGATGAGTTCTTGTGTTGCTTTGATGAGTGAGTGGATTTTGTATGCTAGTTCCAAGCAACCAAGGCAACTGGTCTGTTGTGACAGTTGTTGATGATAAATTGGTGATGATGATATAAACTCATGTCTGTACAGGTCTAATGATTTTTTTTCTTTCTCATGCAGTGTTGCATGTTTTTAGAATAATTTATTTTCTGTTGCCTTTCCTCTGCTTTTTTGGGATTTTTAAGGGTCATTTAGGGCTCACAGAGTGTCTGAAAACACAAATGGGGAAACACAAATGGGAAACAAAAAAGAAAAGCATTGCTCCACAAAAACTAAGAAAATGAATGATATCCCCCCCCCCAAATATCCAGACTGAAAGAAACATTAAAATTTTCACCATGCCAATTCCTAGTAGGAAGTTTCAGGCTCCTGAATGTTGGAGATACTGTATTACCAATCAAGATGGGATCATAACGTAGATGGTTTTGCTCATTAAGAAAATCCGCAATCCTCCTCGTCTCCTTGATAACCCAAGACATTCTCATTATCATTGAAACAATGGAGGTGTTTTTTGACGCCACAGACCACTAGACTGACAGGCCAGTTAAAATAATAGTTATTTCCACATAATTACAGGAAGAAAAGTAGGGGACCATGACAAAAAGCCCCAAGTCCCAACCTTTGACTCCTACCAACTTTAGTCAAGACACAGCTTTCCTATATCCCCCCAAAAATAAAAACAAAACCAGTTTAGGACCTTGCTGCTTGTCAGAGCGCCTTCTCCCATTGAAAACCGCCCATAATACCTGATCCTCCCAGGCTAGGTGTTTGAGGCAACTAACACCACAAGAGGCCTGAAAGGAGGGGGGGAGACATGGGGCCTTTTCCGCCATTGCCCCTCGCCTGTGGAATAACCTTCCACCAGACATCTGCCTGGCCCCCTCTTTGGCTGCCTTTAAAAAAACTATTAAAAATGTGGTTATTTAAGCAGGCATTCCTTCAAATATAATGCAATTTCAGTGTTAACCATTAAATCTTGATTTTTAACTGATTAGCTTGCTAATAATAATGCATTGCTTTATGCCACTTTAATATTATTTTTATTTTTATTTTTATTGTGTTAATATTTCATGGTTTTATTTTATGAATTGTTTGAATTTGTTAATGGTTGTAAACTGCCCAGAGTGACCTCGCTGCCAGACGGGTGGTGTAAAAATCCAATAAATAAATAAAATAAATAAATAAAAAATCAGCAGCCTAACTTGCGCTCACTGAAGGCAACAACTCTGGATTAATGTAGACAACAGTCATATTATTCTTAGAAAAAGGATGACCATCAGTGGTGAAATACATGTTGGCCATCCTATGTGCTTCCACACATCTCCACGTCTTGCATTGCACCAAGTGTTGTTTTGTGATTGGCTGCTAGAAGGGAAACACCGAGTGAACTAGCAAGCTCTTTGCAGAGTCAGAATGACATTCTGTCGGGATAAATGGACACTTAACTTCTATATGTGACCTAAGGGGTCCCATTCAGTTTAACCCTCTGACTACGGAGCTATACAAAATATGCCTTTGTACATTCTCCAAGTTCCCAAGAGCATGTCAGGAAAAGATGACTAAAACTGCTACCCTGTAACTATCTGGGTTTTATATCTATGAATAAAGGATACTGTACCAGGACACAATATGTTGAGTAACAGCACACAAAGCATGGGGAAAAAATAGATGTTTTTCTCGCTTTCTGAAAAATACGAAAATCCGAGAGCATCCAATTAGCTGCACAGTGGAGATTTAGGACTAGCAGTAAGAACTTCTTCATGCAACAAGTAGGTGAATGATGAGTTTTACTCCCTCAAGACATGGTGAGGGCTATCAGGAAGGACACTGGTATCAAACAACTACAAGTGGTGACAGCCTAATATTATTTCCAAGATCAGAGCCAGCATCACTATGCATACCTGTTGCAGGGCAACTAAAAGCAAAGCAAAGCAAAGCGTTCTTATATACTACTCCATAGCGCTTAAAGCACTCTCTGGGCAGTTTACAAGCTGATTATGCAGGTTACACACACCCCACCCACACCCCAGCAATCTGGGTACTCATTTTACCCACCTTAGAAGAATGGAAGGATGAGTGAACCTTGAGCTGGCTACCTGGGATTGAACCCCAGGTAGTGAGCACTGTGTTAGCTGTAGTATAGCAATTTAACCACTGCACCATTGTAAGAGTGGGTTATACTCTCATTGCTTGTGGGTTTTTCCTGGGTCTTATTGGCCCCTAGACAAAAAAAAGAGTGAATGCACCTTTGATCTCATCTGGCAGGGCAGTTCTGATTATATCATATTCTTAATTTGCTTTTTAAAGTGGCTTCAGTCACAGATTGTTATACTACCTTATACCTGGCATGCTAATACAATGGTACCTCAACTTACGAATTTAATCCGAATGCATGCTCTTAAGTCAAACTACTCTTAAGTCGGGGTGCCTATCTAAACAATTGAAAAAATAAGTCAAAAAAAGAAAAGAAAGAAAAAAAATGTAAGTTGAGCAGACCATATCTAAAATTTGTAAAGTGGAAGTTAAAACGCCAACAGTTTTCCGCTCTTAAGTCAAATTGCTCTTAAGTCGAGCTGCTCTTAAATTGGGGTACCACTGTATTTAAAAACGTGTTTCATGAATGTCGTTTCTGAAGTGGCGTCATTCATAAACGGCCAATTCCCTTCTTCTCAGTTCCTTCCATATGCTCCATTAAGTGGCATCTTTGGCACTGCCGAAGATGGCATTGTAAAGGATCCCAAAATCTTATCTAATGCCTCCATAGGCAGGATTCAGGTGACAGTCTCCCAAAGCCATAACATCGGAAGCACCTGAAATAAAACTCTAGAAAAGCAACACAGCACAGAAACAGCAGCAAGGCTGTAACTCCGTTTTACAGTGCGGTGTTGTAAAAGTCCCAGCTGCAGTTGCCAGCGATCATCAAGAGAGAACACTAACTGTGAGATTCGTTCCCCAAAGGGGGCGGGAGGCGGGGGGGAATCACATCTTTGCCACAGCAGAGGATTTCAAAGGTCTCAGGATCTCAAAGAACCATCTAGGCTCTGCGGAGATTAAAAGAGGAGGAAGAGGAAGAGCAGAGGAGCAGCTTGTTGAACAAGACACAGGCAGAATGGGGAAGTCTGGTACATAGTCTGGGGTATCTGAGGAACAGCATACTATTTATTTATTTATTTATTTATTTATTTATTTATTTATTTATTTATTTATTTAGAGCATTTATATACCGCTAAACCTTTTTCCATTCAGGAACTCAGGGCGGTTTACAATAAAATGGCTAAAAATACACAAACAGGTACAAAAAACAGCAGAGCGATAAGAATAAAATAAAGAATAAAAGGCAAGCTAAAGATAGCAGATGGCAAAGAGGGAGACCCTCGGCGGGGAGCAGCAGGTGAGTTAAGAAGAGGGGGAAATTAAACAGAAATAAGGTCACCATATGCCTCCTTATAAAGCAACGTTTTCAGTGCCTTTTTGAAGGTGGGCAGGGACTCTGCAAGGCGCAGCTCACGCGGGAGTTGATTCCGAAGAGAGGGGCCTACTACCGAGAAGGCACAGTTCCGGGTTACCGACTTCCACGCCTCTCTTGAAGTGACCACCCTGAGTGAGCGTGCCCGCGACAATCGAGTGGGTCTGGCCTCAGCTGACCTCTGGGGGATCCGCTCCACCAGGTGTTCAGGTCCCAAGCCGTGGAGGGTTTTGAAGACCAAAACCAAGACCTCGAACCTTATCCGGAGAGCAACGGGCAACCAATGCAGGCATGCCAGAACTGGGGTGATATGATCGTATTTACGAGCATCCACCACCAGTCTGGCCGCTGCATTTTGCACCCGCTGCAGTCTCCGGACAAGGGTCAAGGACAGCCCCATGTAGAGTGCATTGCAATAGTCATTCCTCAATATCTCAAGGGCCTGCACAATTGTTCTCACCCATAATGAACGGAGGCCAAAAGTACCAGCAGTTTTCAACAGCCACTTTCCTTAATTGTTTGCACCAGACCTGTAGGGGACTTCTACAGTATAGGCACTTGGCAAGGCTGGGAGTCCCTTCCAGCTTCTGCATTAGTCACCCATAGGCGAGCTGTCCAAATGGTAACTATTGGTTGTAGCAGGAAGCTGTTATATGCTTTGGAGGACTTTTCAATAGGCTTCCCAGCACGTCTCCTGGCTTCAAGGGAGAGTTGCCAGACTGACATAGAGCAACTCTAATGGGATTTTCAAAGTAAGTGACATATTTAAGGGGTGACAATCTCACTCTCTACCCCAGACCACAGAGAGAACTGCTAGCGCCCTGAGCTCCTGCCCTCTGAAATTGCCGGCCACAGAGACTTGGCAAAATGTCAGGAAGGAAAACTTCCAGAACATGGCCAAACAGTCTGAAAAATCCACAACAGCCATATGTAAGGGGTGGTTTCACCAGTTCATCTTCCCTAGTGAGTTTCCATGGCCAAGAGAGGATTTTAACCCTCCTCTCCAGAGCCTAGTCCATCATTCTGACCACTACAGCACACCGGGCAGTCAGGATAGTAAACTTTTCCTGTTCCTTCCTTTTGAAGTTGTATATAATGCCAAACTTTTGAATAATGTTGTTCATGAAGTTGTGAATAATGTTGTTACTCATAACATACTACTTCCAAACTCTGCACACATTTCAGTCCTTATATTTTTGTTTTTAAGTTGTTCAGTCATGTCAGACTCTTCATGCACACCAGACCCTCCTGTCTTCCACTGCCTCCCAGAGATTGGTCAAATCCATGTTCTTTGCTTCGATAACACTGTCCAACCATCTCATTCCCTGCCATCCTCTTTTCCTTTTGCCTTCAATCTTTCCCAACATCAGGGACTTTTCCAGGGACTCCTCTCTCCTCATGAGGTGGCTAAAGTATTGGAGCCTCAGCTTCAAAATCTGTCCTTCCAATGAACATCCAGGGTTGATTACTTCTTGTTAAATAATCTCAGAAGAAAAGGCTTGGGGAAAATATCTATGCCCAAGATTCTGGAGAATGGCAGCTCATCAAAATCAAGAAGATCAGTTAAATGGAACAGTGATCTGACTCAGCCTAAGACAGATTGACACGTTCACCCGTGGAGTAGACTTAGGTTCAAGTGAATGTCATGACAAAGGGAGAATTACAGAACTGTGGTACAACCACAGAGAACCCATTTATTTTCTTATATGCATTAGTACTTCAAAGGCTGCTGGTGGTGTTTCCTCTTAGAAAGGAAGACACAGCTTATGAAGGGGGGAGCTTTTCAATACACAGGTACTCCCTCCTGAAAAGCAGTGTTCTTGGCTCTCTTTTAGCATCAGAAGAACATTAAAGAACACTGAGAAATTGAGAAGTATGCTAAAAAGCAGTTTTATTGCTTTTAAAAGTACTTTAAGCTATTTAAAGGGCTTTCATTATCCTCGTAGCAAATCAATACACTCTTTCTTAACTGGGTTTTCACCATCTTCATAAAAGATCCCAGAGGGCATTTTTTTAACCACATCCATTTTGTCCAAACGGCATGATAGCACTCTGCCATTTAAAAAGGTGGATCTGGTAATTCAGCTTAACTTCCATAGCGGCTATAAGTGTCACTCAAAAGACAACAAAAAGAATGCTGTGAAAGTTAAGGGCACATAAAACTTGCACTTTTATATTTGTGAGAATTCTAGTTTGTTGCATTCTCATCTGGGAGCTCTTAGCTGCATCATAAGATTGAGGCTGCCATAACCAGGGAATTTGAGGGGATTCCTTTCTCTCCATGTGAGATTCTGCTCTGACATGCCATGATTTCTTTCAAGATTCCAGGATAAGTTCCAGGACCCATAATTTGGTCATCCTACATAGAAGTTCTCACATACAGTAATACCTCAGATAATGAATGCCTCTGATAACGAAAGATTTGGATAGCAAATGGAAATTTCTTGTTATAGGCCTGCTTCGGGTAATGAATGTTGCCTATGGGCTGTCTCGGATGATGAATTTTTCATAATGCCTTGCAAAAAACAAAAAGTGTTCCCAGGATGCATTACACCCCCTGAAGTTTGTGGAGGAGTGGGAGGAGTTAGAGCATTTTTTCATGGAGTTTTAGAACCATTCTGGACATTTTTTGCTGAAGGATTTGAACCTTTTGAACTTGGAATGGTAGGGAGCTAGCTTTTATTAATCTATGCCAGGGGTCCTCAAACTAAGGCCCCGGGGCTGGATGTGGCCCTCCAAGGTCCTCAATCCGGCCCCTGGGACCAATCGAAACCCCCCCACCTACCCTCTGCTTTGTGAGCAAGCCAGCCTCCGCAGCTTCTTCTATTGCTGAGGTAGTTCAAAGCAGTGGGCTATGTCGCTTCTCCCACTCCGCCCAACTACCGCCCAGATAATCAGCATGCTGGCTAATGGGGCATTCAAAGTGGGAGGGCTACAGCAAGGTCCTGCACTCCCCCCATCCACCCACCAGATGGTCGGGGTGCCGGGTGAAGCCGAGTGGGGCAATTTAAAACAGGAGGGCTGCGGCAAGGTCTCCCACTCCCCCCATGGCCCCAAGGCCCTGAGGCTCCACCCACTTGCCCCTCCCTCCCCCTTTTTTTGGACTGTGGTCTGGCCCCCAGTGGTGTCTGGGACGTGGTGGACCGGCCCGCTGTTTGAAAACTTTGAGGACCCCTGATCTATGCACTGCTTTTCTTTGAACTTTGGGCAGGAACAGGTTGGGGGAATCTTGCTGCTTTCACTTCTCCATGTTTGCAACCTTTTCCCTTGCTCTGCAGGCAAAAATGGGCTGGATTTATCTTGCGGCTTATGTTTGTTTGCATTTTTCCCCCACTGCATTTTTGGCAGGAAAAGGCTCGGGTAGTCTTGCTGGCTTCTTATGTCCATGTTTGCATTGCACTGTAGGGGGGGTGTTTTTTTGGGGGGGGTCCAGCACTGCATGCCTTTAAAGTGCACTTTATAAAGAGGGCTGAAACCGCCCCCAGCTTTTTTTGCCCTTTTTGGACCTCCAGAATGGATTAATTGGTTTCCCATTCATTTCAATGGGAAACTGCATTTTGGATAGCAAAGTTTTCAGATAACAAATTGCCCCGGAGAATGAATTAAAGTTTTTATCAGAAGTACCACTTGTATATTCCTTCCTATTGACTGAATCAGGAAAGCATTCAATCATACTATACTCCAACTATCCTAGTTCTTAAAATAAATAGAACCACTTGAAAGTCACACACTGAACTGAGTGAATTGAAAGTCACTTAACAGACTAGGGAATGAAATAAATTGTATTTTTGCACCAACACAGTCCTTTGCAAGTATGAAGAACACACAGTCCGATAGCTATATGCTATACTGTATTTTTCTATGTACAAGATTATATTTTTGTCTAAAATTATTAGAAGAAAAATTGAGGGACATCTTATACACACAAGTAAGTCGAGGAGAGTCCTGTGCCATTGCAAAACTGTTATTTTGAGTTGGAAAAGTGGGGATCATCTTAACCATGGGGACATTATATAGACAGAAAAATTCTCTCTCTCTCTCTCTCTCTCTCTCTCTCTGTGTGTGTGTGTGTGTGTGTGTAACAGTTTACACTATGTCCCTCATTATGTACCATGGAAGATGTCATATTGTGTGCCCAAGTGCTCTTAAATCCACCTGTTATTGGACAAAACTTATCCAACATACAGTATTTGTTAACTATTCCGTGGTGCTTCTAACTCGAAGAAAGGAAGATGGGGGACATGGGTGGGACCTCTCCAAAGAACCTGAGACTGTGAACACATTCAGGAGTGCTCTGGGCAACAACAACACTCTGTCGGCTAATCCTTCCATTCCTCCATGGATTGCTTCTGACATGAACAAAGCAAAGGTCTAAATCAGGCATGTCCAAACTTTGGCCCTCCAGATGTTTTGGACCAAAACTCCCATAGTCCTTTGTCATTGGCAATCTAAGCTTAGAATTCTTGGAGTCATGGTCCAAAACATCAGGAGGGCCAACGTTTGGACATGCCTGGTCTAAATCATCTTCTCCCAAAAGCCTACCTGGGAAACCTGTCATAGTGCTGATGTCTCAAAATGGTATTCCAGGGAGGGTTCAGTGTAGGAACGACGGATATGGATACAGGACAGGGCCTTCTCTGTGGCAGCTCCTGGGTTATGGAATGCTCTCCCTTGGGAAATCATGCTACAGCCCTCCTTTCTATTCTCCTGACAACCTGAAGACACACCTTTTCAGGCAGGCTTTTAACAGTCATCATTAAACCCCTGAATGCCATTTTTGTTAAGATCGTTTTTAAATGATTACAGTGGACACTTGAATAACAAACGGTTTGTATGACATAAAATCTGTACAACATAAAAAATTCCGGAGACAGGGGAAATCTGCTTAACAGAATCGCCTATGGGGTGAATCTGTACAACATAAAAATGGGATTAATCTGTTTTCGATGCATTCCTATGGGAAATTTGCATAAAGGAAAATTTGCTTAACATAATTCCATTTGGAATGAATTGATTCCTTTATACAAGGTACCACTGTACTCGCTTTTAATTATTGAATTGTGTATTTTAATTAGCATAAAGTTTAGCTTTTTTTAATGTTTAACTTATGCTTCCAATTCTATTCTTTTTAAAATTGTGAATCGCCTTGTGTCCCCAGGTTGGAGAAAAAGGCAGCCTACAAATAAAACAAACAAATAAAACATATAAATAACGTAACACCTTTCCGTGTTTGAAAACTCTAAATATGCGAGAGGTAAGTTTAACAAATGGACAAAGGCAGATTACTAAAGAATGTGGCTGAACAGACTTACGGGTGAGTAGAGATAAAAGTGTTCCAGACTTGAAAGAAGACAGTGTATCCAATCTCTATATGTAACTGTCTCAACATTTAATAAATAAATGTAGCAACAAATGAAAACTCTTGATAGGTATTTTTCCATGGCTGCTGCATATTAATCTGGTCTCCTTACTGAACCAACATGAAAGCAGGACAGGACAACAAGCCTTAAAATGAACACATTTATGACACAGACACAATAGATATGTCACGTACTTAAAGAACCTTTTTGACATCCAATTAATGGGGGAAATAAGAGTGAAATAAAACATTACTCTCCATAGCCATGGCATATTTCTCCTTTTTGTCACACAGCAAAATGCTGTGGGGGTTTCTTTCACCCCACCCCCTGCCATGTTCAAAAGGATCTGAAATAATAAAGGTTATTATAATAGTATTTAGAGGCTCCTGGGTATTTTAAGCAGTATGTGGGCAGCTGGAAGTGCATGGCCTTTGGCCTAGTGCATTGATGGCGAACCTTTTAGAGACCGAGTGCCCAAACTGCAATTCAAAACCCACTAATTTTGTTTGTTTTGTTTTTTTTTGCAAAGTGTCAATACAGTAATTTAACCTGAATACAGGTGGCTACGAAGGGGCAATGTTGGGTGCCCACAGAAAGGGCTCCGAGTGCCACCTTGGGCACCCGTGCCATAGGTTCGCCATCACTGGCCTAGTGTGTTCCAACCCACAAGTTATCCATTAATGGTGCTAGAAAGAATGGACAATAATGGTTGTTATGGAGAAAAAGGAAGCAGTCTAGTGATAGGTTATGTGTTCTGATGGTTTGGCCAATGCTGGCAGCAAACTACAATCAAAGCAGCACAGTTACCCACAGTTGGTTACTTTTGTTATTAACATTGCATTTCCAAAGGGAAAAAAACAGGTAGGACTGGAAAAAGGGGATTGAAAATAAAACAGCCAACATTACAATGCCATTGTACAAAACGATAGTAAGGCCGTACCTGGAGTATTGTGTACAGTTATGGTCATCACATCTCAAGAAAGACATAGTGGAACTGGAAAAGGTGCAGAAGAGAGCGACTAAAATGATTACTGGGCTGGGGGTCCTCCCTTATGAGGAAAGACTAAAACATCTGGAGCTCTTTAGTCTGCAAAAAGGCGCCTGAGGGGGACATGATTGAGAGGTACAAAATAAGGCAGGGCATGAGTAAAGTGGATAGAGGGACATTCTTCTCCCTCTCACAAAATACCAGAACTAGGGCCCATCCCTTCAAATTGAGGGCTGGATGCTTTTAGTTATCCTAGGACATTTTCCCACCTCAGACATGTAATGAAAAATGAGAAGGGATACAATGGCCAGAATGCTATGGGTAATTTATATTTGCATAAGGGAAATACTCTAATGTCCATTGTTATTGCAAACTGCTGCTCAGTAATGAGAAGCTGATTGCCTTCTTATATCTGGATTGGTTGGTGAACAGCAATTTCCCACAACCTGTCAGGCCTCACACACTCACACACAGATGAAGTCCAAGCGTTTACTGAGAACTCAGGATAAAGCACAGCACAAGCAGGTTCAGGGTTAACAGGGTCCAAATTTATTTATTTATTTTATTTATTGTTGCATTTATATCCCGCCCATCTTCCCTAATGCAGGTATCAAAAACACACTGCCAAGTCCCATAGCTGAGCAAAAATCCAAGATACAAAGTCCAAGGTCGGAAACCGGTATGCAACAGATGCTTACGCCAAATCCAAGGAGAAGGAGAATTCGGAGTCAAGACAAGGTCCAAGGTCGAGCCCAGCAGAAGACAGAGGTTCAGGAATCCAGGAACAAGGCACACGGTTGAGGGCAAGCCTTAGCAACTTGTTGCTCCCACAAAGGTAGCCTGATCCCTGAACACTTGATTTATACCCCAAGAGGGCATCACCCATCCCCGTTAACCCTCCTTCTGCTAAAACTATGGTTCATGTGAATGTAAATGCCTCTGAGTCTCCAATAGTTTATCTCTACTTTGCTTAGCTGTGAGCCTTTGCTTTCTGAGGCTGACAGCTCCCTGGGGAGGAGAGAACTCTACTGAGACAGATAAATCACTATCTGAGTCAGCTGCTGGAAGATCTGCAGAAGCTGCTGGGGGCCCCTCTGACCTTAACCCCTCAGTGTCTAAGTCTGGCTCTGGCAGGGACCTAACACAAACTTAACACAATTCCCCTTCTCCAAGTGTAAATCGCCAATAGGAATTTAGCCACTCAGTCATTTCTTTCAAGTTTCTAGGGAGCCATGGCAATGGCTTTCTTTAGAAACGCAGGAACAAAAGGACTTTAAACAGCAATTTCCCAAGCGCTTTTTGGAACGCCCACAACCCAGAGAGTTGTCTGCAGCTTATGGCAGTTGCTGTACAAAATATCTGGAAACTATCAAGCCAGAAGCCTGGATGGACATGAAGCAGTCAATGGGGAATTATTCTGAGAAACACGGGCTCTAAACTGCTGTCTTGGTGTCACACCACATGGGGTAGCTGGGTGCAATACCGTGGGTTTTGTGGGAACATTCTGGAATGCACAGCAATTCCCGGTTTATTGTGGGGGGTTGGAGACCTAACCAACAATAAAGGGAAATCCATGTTATGTGGCTGCTGGGTTGGGTTGGGACGGGGGGGGTCTGTTTGGGACCCCCTGTACTTACCCCTCTGCTGGGCTTCCCAGGCCTGTTGGAGGCCCCAGAAACTCCAGATACCCCCAATATACTGGGGGGACCGCAGTATATGAATTGCAGTATAGCGGGGGATGACTGTATATGGAAAACCATAGGCCCGGGACCAGAGTGAGGACCTAAGAGGAAAAAACCTAGTTTTTTTCTAGATGGTTCTAACTAAAGTCTGCAGAACCATCTGAAAAAAAGAGGAAGGGGAGCCACCAGACAAATTCTGGAAGCTATAAAAATGTCTATATGTGTCTACACCAAGCCTATAAATGCCTTTTGTTCTAGATGCCTCTCTGACAGGAATCCTGTTGGATCCTGATTGCAGGACTTTGAGCAAAACTACCTCCATTGAGACCATCTGTTTCAGATTCTTGATTTTCTTGAACAGTTCTTGCCGTTTCCCAGCAGCTGAGGCTGACAACAACACATGGCCAAAGGTCAAACGAGATGGCTTGATTAGTGTGTATTTAACAGAAGCGCTCTCTCTGAGTTATTTATCTGCCAAAGACATGTAGCAAAAACACCCTAAAACAAATAAAACACAACAAACCCACAGCCAATGCCATGTTTGCTAAAGCATTCAGTTTTGTATTTGGTATGCTTTGTGTTGCAGTTGATCACTGGAAGGTAAATGAGAGCCTAATTGGCAAGTCCAAATGGTGACATTCATTTTGGAGAAAACTTGATTACAGGAAAGAAAATTTTGGTTGACATTATTTGGAAGACATATGCATCCCTCTGAATAACTGGTTTACTCTCAAATAAGGCTGCAGAGGATGCATGAGACCTGAAACAGCCTTGAGAGATAGCCTGTGTCTGTAAGAGTGAAAGCCTTCTGTCCCGTCTGGGATCACACAAATCAGTTTACATCATCTGGCCTTCAGTAATTAAGTACAGCACAAATTTGAAGTCTCATTTCGCAAGTATTTTCTCAGTCACTTTTCTGCAACATTAACATGCTTTCATCTCTAATTGTGGGCTTTCCCTAATGCCCATGTCTGGTCCCAGAATGCAGCAACAAAAATGCATTTAGTTTGGAGTGCAAATGAAGGTACAGACCTAAATATCTAGGAATCATGCATCATCATATGATGCACTATATTATATTATATTATATCCCACACTTTTAGGTAAAAGTATAATTACATTTGGTGTAATTGTCTTATGCAGAATATAAGTGGCACAGCTAAGGGATGAACAGCTTTATACAATGCTTGATGGTGGTAGGTATTGGGTGCACAAATCTATCAGTTTTGTTTTTGAAGGCACTTTCAATTCAGCTTATGAAATGCACAATTTTATTTTATTTTATTCTTCTATTTCGTGCCCATCTCTAGAAATGATAGACTGCGTGTCCTCAGGAACCAAAATTAAATTATTTTTTTTGTTTCAGAGGAAATTGAACCGGGGAGCTGCCTCTGGATCTTGCTTCAGACAAGGGGGCTGCAGTGAGATCTGGCAGCTGTTTCCCACCTCTCTCACCACCGCCAGCCAGTGGATTTTGACAGGACAAGAAAGAGCGGAGAAGTGTTTCCTCCATTTTCTCTTGTGTTCCCCGCCTCCCAGCTGGTTTTGGGAGACTGGTGGAGATTTGGGGAGGGCCCCTTCTCCCCACAGCCCCCAAAGTCTGAAAAACCCAGCTGGGAGGCAGGGTTGCAAGGGAGAATGGAGCAAACAGTGCTAAATTGAAACAGAGCACTGCTTTTTCCATTCTCTCTTAAGACCTTTGCCTCCCAGCTGGTTTTGGGACTGGTGGGGCTGTGGGGAGAGTCCAAAAAAACCCAGCTGGGGTGGCAAGGCAAAATGGAACAGGCAGCAGGACATTCAAACAGAGAACTACTTGCTCTGTTCTGCCTTGCCACCACCGCCTCCCAGCTGGGATTCTTTTTTTGACATTATCTGTCCTTGGGGACAGCCTGATCTGTCAAAAAAATCCTCCTGGGTGGCAGCAGCTTCTGAATTGTTTCATTTCTCCTTTTGTTTCTTTACGAAACTTCTATTAAAAAGTCATTTAGTAACAAAAAAAAATGGAATGAGTAAGGAAATGAAACAAAACGAAACAATATGTTTCTGTTTCATGCCCATCTCTAATAGAAAATAGAAAAATGGAAAACACATGTTAGTACTACAAATCCAATCCAAGCGGTAACACATAACAGATCAATCTAAATATCACATAAAGAGTAACTAGTTACTGAAGGTGTGGTGGTGGGGCCAAGAAAAGGGCTTCTCCTGATGATCTTGTCACTGATCCAGCTCACACTGGAAGTTACAGTCTTTGAGAGAATTTGGACCTAGTGTATGATGTGATCTCTGTAACCAGACCCAGTCAACAGTGTGCTGCATTTTAGGCTCACTGAAATTTCCTGACACTTTCCATTGGTAGCTCCATATAAAGTGCATTACAGTAATCCAGCCAGGAAGTAACTAGCGTGTGTGTCAGAGTGTATCAAGTTGGCCAGATTAAATCTCTCAAGAAATTGACGTAGCTGGTGCTAGGTTTCTCTCCCATAAATTGCTGATAAATTCTCATTCATTCACTCACTCATTCATTTAATCATTCAAAGGAGGAGGAGGAGGAGGAAGAGGAAGAGGAGAATCAAATGGCATTCTTTACTACCTGTACAATACTCAAACATATGGGCCTATTCTTACCTGTGGAATCACTGGGTGATTAGCTGGCAGGTATTCACCCAGTAAGAAAATTAAGAAAGAATTGTAGTCCAAGAAGCATTACTTTGCTAAATATCTTGCTTTTTAAATTGGTTCTCAGAGAATAAAAACTATCAGAGTTCCATGTGGGGAAGGGGAGGAGAGTCTTTGACTAGGGGTGGGCACAAAACGAAAAACAAAATGCTGTTTCATCATGTCGTTACATAATGAAATGAAACAAAACAAAACAACATAAGGAAGCAGCATTTCGTTTGGGAGAGGAAAAAAGTTTTTTTTTTAAAAAAAAAAAAGCTCTGGGCTTTTCTTTTTTTTAAAAAAAAATTCCCCCCTCAAGCCCTGCCTGCCAGCTGATCAGCGCTTGGGTGGAGAAAAAACTCCCCCATTCCAGCGCTGATCAGCTGGCAGACAGGGCTTGGGGGAAGGAAAAAAATGTTATTAAACATGCCTGGGGCTTTAAAAAAAAAAACTTTCCCCTCCCCCTAAACCCCGTCTGCCATCTTTTTGTCCCTCTGCCATTTTCCAGCCCCCCCCCCAATGAACCATTTTGTTAGTGGTTCATTTAATACATTTTTTTTGAAAAAATTCATATGAAACAAAACAAACAAAATGGGGGGGGAGGAAACAAAATGAAACATAATATTTTCTTGTTGTGCCCATCCCTATCTTTCACTATAGAAATACCCCCTGAATTGCGTTCTCTTCCACCCAAGCCAGGGTCTTACATATTGCAAATGGGCACCAAAGAAAGAGACAAAAAAGTAATAGAGCTCCATGGGGAGGTTCTTCCTTTCTTTCCTCCATTTTCAGAGACGGCCGCTTGTCTCAAGCATTCCCATCAGCTTGTTAAAAGAAGAAGAAGAAGAAAAGCAAAAGCTGTGACCTCTTTCAGTACAAAACATTTCTGTTCATCAACTGCAGTGTATCTCCCTGCAGTCCTGGTAATGTGAAATCCCTCACAGTAAGCACTGTTGAAAGGTGTGAGAAGTTGTGAGTGGTGCATCGTAACATTTTCTATTTGCTGAATTCCAAATGAGTTTTGGAAGTCAAACTTCTTCGACTGATAGAAATTCGCAGCAGGAAAAGCTATTTCTTGGATCAGTGGGGCTTTCCCATGCAATGTAAATCACGCAGAACAGGACTGCTGGCTCACCATATTTTGCTTAGGCCTCCTTAGGAGCCTAGACACAGAGGCCAATAACCCAAAGCAGCAATATTAGTACAAAAGACTTTTCTTCATCATTTCTTTTGCTGTAAGGATGCTGTGTTCCACAGCTGTACACAGGAAGTGTGAAATTTGTGTTGGGTGTAGAATCCAGCATCCAGAAGACTATCACATTTCTTTTCATATTTTCGAAAGATGCATATGGTTTTCTAACCTTACAAATGCACAGGCAGGCCAGAAAATAGTGCAGAGAATGGAAAAGCTCCCAGCTTATATATATATTCAGTGGACCCTTGTACAGTGACCCCCCGCTTATCGCGGGGGTAAGGGACCTGAACCGACCCGTGATAATTGAAAATCTGCGATATGTGGATGCAAATCGGGTCAGGCCTGGGATCCCTAACTAGGGGCTCTTGTACTTCCCCCCAGCCTGGTGCTGCCCCAATCGGGCCTGCGAGGGCCTTCCCAGGCCTTCTGGATGCTCCAACAGGACCTTCCTGCAAACCGGAAGTGACTTCCAGGTCACCAAAAATCATTTCTGAGGCTTCCGACAGGCTTAGAAAGGCCCTTGGATGCCTCAGAAATGATTTTCGGGGACCTGGAAGTGACTACTCATTTATCGGAAGTCACTTCCCATTCGTAGGGAGGCTGTTTTGGTGCCTCAAGAAGGCCCAGGAAGGCCCTCGCAGGCCCATTCGGGCAGCACCAGTCCTGGGGTAAGTATGGGAGGCCTGAAACAGGACTTTCCCCCCTTACCCCGGGGACCTTTTTTCATATACTACGGTCCCGCGTAACATAACAAACAGTTTGTATAACAATAAATCTGTACAACATAAAAAAATTCCGGAGATAGATGAAATTTGCTTATGGGGCGAATCCGTACAATATAAAAATGGTTGCGATTAGGGATTACTCCATTTTCAATGCATTCCTATGGGAAATTTGTATACAGGAAAATTTGCTTAACAGAATTTCATTTGGAACAAATTCATTCCTTTATACAAGGTACTACTGTACATATTTGTACTCTCAGTGTTCCCCCCAACCAAGATACCAGTGGAGGAGAGAGAGAGAGAGAGAGAGAGAGAGAGATCCTCCATTGGTATGTTGTTTGGGGGGAATTCTGAGAGTACAAACATAGATATATATTTTTCAACCTCTCATGGAGTAGAAATGTTTCTCTGTCTTAAATTGTAGCCTCGGTTGAATTTGAACCATCCTCTCCAAGCCCTTCAGAAACAGATCTGCCATATAAAAGATAAGAGAGGAAATGGAAATGTGTAATTAACCTTAACTCATCTTCTCCCGCAGCTCATTTTATCTATAGCTTTGAGAGAGAGAGAGAGAGAGAGAGAGAGAGAGAGAATATGCATCAAACACCTGAATTTTGTTTTGTCTGAGTGGCTTTTAGCCTGCCACTGTTAGATGCAAAATGCTAGTGATCTTCAAAATGTCTCAGAAAGAGGTATTAGTGTTTATCATGTAAATAAGCATTTAGGCAATTTTCATAACATGTGCAGTAGGGACTCAAAAATATCAGGACATAATTTATCCAGACACTTGATATTCTAACAGCCTGTCGTGTAAATCAATATTTACTGTCACTTACAAGGAATAAATAAATAAATAAATAAATAAATAAATAAATAAATAAATAAATAAATAAATAAATAAATAAATATCAGCACATAATTTATCCAGACACTTGATATTCTAACAGCCTGTCGTGTAATTCAATATTTATTGTCACTTATAAGGAATAAATAAAATAAAATAAAATAAAATAAAATAAAATAAAATAAAATAAA
>JAHTLZ010000379.1:53410076-53438151 GCA_023846285.1 Phrynocephalus versicolor | reverse complement strand
CCCCCCCCACTAAACCTTCTGAATGCAAAACAAGGAGCAGGATCCTGTGCACTTTGTGATTGCCTGCATACTGTAACTGAAACTGTAAACCACCCAGAGAGTACTTGAAGTGGTATGGGGCGATATATAAGCAGAACGCTTTGCTTTGCATTGTGAGATGAGAACTGTATGTTTCCCTATTAAGCAGGCTCTCCTCCATGCATTCGGCCACAGAAATATTTTGAAATAGGTGTGCGTTGGATTCAATAACTCCTTAGGAGACCAATCATGCCAGGGATAGCCAGCCAGAGCAGAAATACCTCTGTGGATTTGCCTTTGTATGTACTATTTTTCTTAAAAAGGATCTTGTCCAAGGTTTTCAATTTCCAATAAGGAAGGCAGGAAGGAACTCAGCTTGAAAGGGAAAATAAAATAACAAAATAAGCCTTCTCTAAAATTTCACTCTGGTATAGCAGAAATCTGAAGCTATTATCTAAAGGGCTCTGAGCGGTTGACCTCAGAAATTTCCACATTTCTATACTGATGCCCTTTTGCAAGTCATTTTTATTTTAAACAGACACCGGCACGAAATAAGCCATAACATCATCTTAACTGTTAATGCAGAGCTTTCCTTCAGAGACTCGGGAGTTCAAGGATAGCAGACTTCCATGTATTATCCATCACTAATACAGACAGCTCGCACAGGGCTTGCATTCCAACAGAGCTGAGTGGCCATGTTTTCACACCTCTGTGGCTCTGTTCCCTGTTTTGGGGAGGTTTCCAATAGGGGATGAGCTAGCAGCTATGGGGTGGGTGGGCCCCCCACGAGAGAATAAAGAGGTGTGTAACAAGAATAGGAGAGAAGCAAGCCACACATTTTAATGTGGTGGGCCCAGGAACTGGAAGCATTAGGAATTATCTGAGATTTCAGGGTGAAGACCTGAGGCAAAACGCCAGGTCTTTTGTGATGCTGCCAAGGGGTAGTGAGGGCGCAGAGAGCATGGAGAGAGGGCGATCCTCTCCTCCCCATCAGGTTCACACTGTTTATTATGTGGGGTTAAGGCAGGGGTGTCCGAACATTTTGCAAGGAGGGCCAGATATGGTGAGGTGAAAATGTATGGGGGCCAACCATTCAGTCGCATTAGGACATGCAAGGAGGCAGGGAGGATGCTGCAGCAATGGAACCGAGAGGTAGGTAGGCTGGGCAGGTGGCTGGGGGAAGGGAAGGAGGCAGGGAGGGCAGGCAAACCATAAAACCGCAAGCTGACATCTCCATCTGGTATGGGGAGGGGCAGCTGGTGGAGATGTGTAGCAGGCTGAGCCGGCAGGAAGAAGAGGCTGTGGGCCCCTAGAAATTTGAAAACAGGCAGCATTTGGCCCCCGAGCCTGACTTTGAACATGCCTGGTTTAAGGAAAAAGAAGGCTTAAGTTAATGGTTGTGTTGCACCTTTCCCTCCAAATGGGACAAGAGGCCCAAGGCTTACATGGCAAAAAGCAGACAGGAATGGGAGGGCAGTGGGGAGGGAGTCAGTTGGGTGTCTCACTTGGGCCTATTGTGCTATATAATAAAGCAACACTGGCAGACACATTCATGCTTGCATCCTCAGGCACAGCAGCATTTAGAGATGGGTGGAGATACTGACCACATTTGAAGGCCAAGATCACAGACATACACAAAAACCTAGCAACTTTCTCTTTCTGCAGTGGTGAGATTGGTTTCTGATGGAGCTTTTACAGTCTCGCATGCTGCCTATAGTAGGTGTGACTGGGAGGGACCTTTCTGGGCTGGGGTGATTGTTGGTCTACCCAGCATTAACCAATTGTTCCTTCCTGCCTCAGAATTCAAAGACAGCCCCACCTCCCTGCCCTGTGTTCTTTCTTTCCCCCTCTCTACTCATTTTTCCCCCTTTGCTGTTGATCTGTTCACAACCGTAAGTAATGAAAGGTGTTCATTGTTTCTTCAACCAATGTCTCAGAGTGAGTTATGGAGAACTGAATTGCCAGTTTAAAAGCAATAGGTAGACTCAGTGTAACTTGAAGCTATTCTTCTCTGTGAGTCTTTGTATTTCTACTATATAGCAAAAGGAATTTTACCAGAAATTCAAAATTCAAAACAGTTTCCCCACTGGGAGATGCAAGCAAGTACAGTGGTACCTCGACTTACGAAATTAATCCATTCTGAATGCCTCTTTGGAAGTCATTTTTTTCTAAAGTTGAACAGCAGTTTCCCATAGGAATGCATTGAAAATCAATCAATGCATTCCAGAGGTTGGGGGGGGAGCATAAAAATGGAACAGATTAATTGGTTTTCAGTACATTCCCATAGGAAGGCTGTCCCAACCCCACCCAATCAAAGACAGCCGAAGGCTGCTCTCCACAGCCCCACCAGACAGCTGATTTTGACAGAACTGACCTGTCAAAATCAACTGTCTGGCACTGCTGCAGAGCAGCTTTCAGCTGCCCTCAATTGAGGGAAATCGCCCATTGATCTTGGGCCAGTCCAGGCAAATTAATTATAGGCCTCTGCCCAGAGTAGATGACTTCCTTGTTCATAGATTCTTGGTGGGTTTCTGCCAATGATGAGCTTTCTCACTCTCCTTTATCCTGACACCATTTGCCTGGCATTGGTTGAAAGTTGAAAGCTTCCACAGCCCCTCTGACACCAGTAGAAGGAATCAAGAGACAGAGCTACAGAGAATGTCCTCATACCATTGGAGAACTCACCACCAAGCCATGGATGTGTTTCTGGATATTATGAGGAATTTCACAAATGTTAACATACCTGGTTCACGCCTCTCAGGAAGGATCAAAAGAGTGCAGTGCCGAATCTGGATTGTGTACCCCTCTGTCTTCAAGCCACCTCCACCTGATCGTTGCTGCCTCAAGGAATTTATCTTGGCTAGATAAACGGTAGCGGCCTACTTCTGATCAAAAATGGTCCAATCTTTTTGCATCTTATATTAGTTTGCAATGTATCTGTATTTTAGATGCATCCATCCTTTGAAATTGTGTCACACTCAGATACGAAGAAAAAAAAGAAGGAAGAGTCTCGGCCAGAAGGGGGTAAAGATACACATTTTTATTTGAATTGTTTAAAACTAAAAAAGAGATAACTCCAGAAGCTTCTCTATGTTTATTTAAAATCACAGTGCGGTACTATGAGATAGCAAAAAAAGAACTCCCAGCATTATGGTTATCTAAGCAGTATCTGCCAAGATTATAATGAGGCAAGGAAGAACAGTAAAGCAAAGGCTCCCCACCCCCTTAAATCATCCAGCAGTAGAAGTGGTAAAACACAAGCTTCTTTTTCTTTGTCCTGCTTGTCATGATAAGACTTATTCAGAAGGATTAACCCTGAATGGGAGAATAGAAATCGGTGGTATTACAGCAAAAAGACATGTCTTTTATGTGGCCAATTTTGAATTAATAATACACATTCTCTCTCTCTCTCTCTCTCTCTCTCTCTCTCTCTCTCTCTCTCTCTCTCTGTGTGTGTGTGTGTGTGTGTGTGTTGCGCAAATACTGACAAGATGTGTGCTCTAATTCAGAACACTCTAGAGGAGTACTCTGTATCATCTCCAGATTTAACAATGCAAATTGAGTTTAACATGAAAGCATACTCTAGTTTGTCTCCATCGTACAAAATGTTGTTAGTGAAGACACTATAATAAAACCAGAGGTAAACAAATTAAGCATACTGTAACAACCCTCTCCTAGGCTTGCTGTAAACCACCGTGTCCATATGGTAGAAAGGAGGGCGCGCCAATGTCAACATAGCTCCTGACCAAGTTGTTTTTGTTGGATGAGTTCCTTGTCAAGCCGGTCTACTGATCCTACCCTTATATACAGCCCGCTCCTGGAATTGTATTGGTAGATCACCACATTCCTCACTCATACAGATAGGCTTCATGAATGAAATCATCCTCTGAAATGAGGCTGTGTCGTGATGTGTTTGTCTCTAGTGGCAAGGTAGGGTCTGAACCTAGACTGCACTGATGCATGATTTCTGGAGATCACACATGCTATTTTCAGTATGACAGCACATTTTTATTTACTTATTTATTTATTTATTTAGAATATTTTACCCCTCCTTCTTCCTTGGAGAAGGATCGAAGGTGTCTATATATAAATCACAGTGTGAACTGGAATCTATTGATCGATCAGGCAACAGTGGTCATAGAAGCAGCAAGTAGTTCCTAACCTGGTGGTTACAAGAGATCAACAGGTTCAAATAGCACTGAAAATGGAATCTGTGTATGGTATTTTAATCTTGACCATCTTCTAAGGAACTCATCACAACCCTTGGAGCTACCTTGGCCAGTGATGGGCTAAAATCTATCCAGCAGCTGAATAGAGACAATATTTATGATTTAAGACAATGCACACTGTACTAGGGTAGCCAGCTGTGGGTTTCCAGGTGTTTTGTACCACAGATCTCATAATTTCTTATACTCTTATATACCCAGGTGTGTTCTGTGTCACAGGCAACAGCATGCAGTATTCTGGTATTTGTAAAATGTTACTTTACTAAAGTTGCTGGCTCATGTTTTACATTTGGGAAAAACGGAGAACACAAAGAGTTGCTTTTAAAATGGTAACTGCCATAGTAAGTACAGTGGTACCTTGTATAAAGGAATTAATTCGTTCCAAATGAAATTATGTTAAGCAAATTTTCCTTTATACAAATTCCCATAGGAATGCATTGAAAACAGAGTGATCCCATTTTTATGTTGTACGGATTTTCCCCATAGGCGATTATGTTAAGCAAATTTCACCTATCTCCAGAATTTTTTATGTTGTACAAATTTTATGTTATACAAGCTGTCTGTTATACAAGGGTCCACTGTACAGGTAATGGCATTAGGGCTTTGGAATTATAACTAGAGATGGGCACAAAATGGAAAAATAGTGTTTCATCCCCAGCCGTGTTTCAATTTGTTCCATTTTTGAAAAAAACTTGTACGAAATGAAACAATAATGAAAAGTTTTGTTCCTCTGGGGCCTTGTACTCACCCCTCCTCCTACTACTACTGGGCTCTGGTGGCTTCTGGGCTCTGGTGGGGCTCCGGCTATGGTGGCAGGGCCTCGTGCCTGCATCGCTCACCCTTCCCGGCTGGTTTCCTTGGCGAAGCTGCCCCGTGCTGGATCGATGGTGGCAGCGGCGGTGCCGGGCGCTGGGAGGACTCCCCGTGGCCTTGGAAGGCGTCCCTGTGGGGTCTCAGTAGGGACCCCTTTTACAGACACACCCGATTGGGAGAACAAAAAAACCGAAAGGAAACGAACCAAAAATTTCCAGTTCGTTTTGTTTTCTTTTTTTAAAAAAAATCAGTTCATTTTTTATTTCGGTCTGAATTAAGAACAAAACAAAAAGCAAAATAAAAAAGTTGTTTTGTGCCCATCTCTAATTATAACTATTTTAAAAAGTAACTCCTTGAGTTCTGGATACATGTGCTCAACAGCCCTGTTTAGGTAGCCCTGCTGAAATGAATGAGCTTGCTTCTGCCTAGCTTTCTTACAGAACACTGGTAAGAATGGGAAGTAAACACTCTTGGCAAAAATACTACGAAGGATGGTATTCCTTCCCAACTGGAGACTCTTCTTCAATGCCCTTAAACAACGCAGCCTTATCCAGAACTAGCCAAGAGGCAGCTATGTGATGTACTCCCCATTAAACTGAGTATACAGTCACCCCCTGCCATTTCGCGGTTCAGGTTCCAAGATTTGCATTCCTGCTCAGTAGACATTCATGATTAGACATATAATGCTTTTGCCAGCAT
Source organism: Phrynocephalus versicolor (assembly GCA_023846285.1). NCBI lineage: Eukaryota > Metazoa > Chordata > Lepidosauria > Squamata > Agamidae > Phrynocephalus > Phrynocephalus versicolor. Next base: position 53,432,395 of record JAHTLZ010000379.1, on the reverse strand, counting down.
TAGCCGGCATTCTATGCCCCCTTTAGTATATATCTGGATGGGAATAGTAGAAGAAAACCTTCATGGAAGTGCTATTAATAAACCACCATGAGATGGGTTGGACTTAAGCAGAGTATATTTGGCTTAAAGGGAAATCCTTAAATTCACTATGGAAAAACTTCCCCCATCCCACCAGATATTCCAAACTTCACTAGCATACCTATTATGGATGGTTCCTTCATCCCTCATATCAGGAAAAAAAATCACTGAGGGATGTTGGATTTGTGGATTTTGCCACAGTGGCATTTGCACCTGCCTTTATTAGGAAGCAACCATTTAACATATAGATCTGTGGTTCTCAACCTGTGGGTCCCCAGATGTTCCTGGACTGCAACTCCTAGATGTCTTCATCAATAGCTTAGCTGGCCAGGATTTCTGGGAGTAGCAGTCCAGGAACATCTGGGGACCCACAGGTTGAGAACCACTGATAAAGATAATAATGCATTAATCGGATAACATGCACACAGGGAAAGTTGCATTTGAGTGTCCACCCAGTAACACACAAGAAAAGTAGTAGCTCAGTACATCATAAATACAACCACCACATGAAGGACTCCAAAATGTTGCTGGGAATTATAGTTCCCCCCAAAATTAAGTTTTCCAGGTTCCAGGTATCCATACAACTCAAAAGCAAGAGGCGTCTATTAAGCAGAAATATTTTTGCATACTTTTAAATGTGACATGGAAATTAATGCACAACTTGGCCTTCAAGAGACCAGGCCAATAATTTATTACTTTGGAAAAACAAAGCAGATACCAACCACCAAGCGAAAAGAAGTCTCAAAGAAATCAAAGCCAGTCCAGACCCTGAACACACACAGTGTCACACACTGCTATTAAACTAGATCTCTCTCTGTGTAAGTGAAAATGGAAGGATGACCAGGCGAGGCAACGAAAATTACATCATGTTCCAAGGGCTGGGGTTTGATTGCATTCGAAGCTGAGAACATGGAGGATGTAAAACTTATTTTCTTACCAAGGCAACATTGTTGTTGTCTTTTAAAGCAACAGATAAAAGATAATGGATGGTGCTTCCACAGCCCACACTCCAGCAAATGGCAGTGAATCAACTATGAAAGCCAGCAGGTAAATCCCAAAGATGGGTCTTCTGGATCAGAATGAAAAGACGACCTCTCCATGTCCTTATGTAGACAATATTTAGAGGAAAACAACAGATCGCATGAAAATATTTTGTTGCCAAAGCGGACAAGAAACAACCTGAACAAAACAGTTGAACTCTTGTAGGCAGCCACGTGGAAACAAAGGCATACTAAAATATACCTCACCATTTTGCGTTAAAACTCAAGTCACATGCGTCGACCAAACAGTATTAGCAGAATAAATGCCTCCAAGACCAAAGTAACAAAAACATTTCCCCCCTAATCAGTTTATCATAGAAAAACAGCTTAAATGGGACTAATTCTTTCTCGTTCAAGTTATCAAAATCGACAGAAAAACAGAAAAAGAGAATGGATAACATTTCCCAAGCACTGTTACTATCCACAAGTCCAAAACAATATAATGATGAACCTGACAGCATAATGTTCGGGCTTTTACCTCCTTAAAAGAGAAACAAACACTTCTCCAGTTTGCACTTGCCATTTGTTTAAATCCCTCAACAATATGTACAACTAATTAGAGTAATGTGAATATAGGATACATGAATGCAACCACAGAGTGTATCGTTCTGACAGCATCTGTACTGTCTTTCTGTCTTCAAAGTGGAATATAATTGCAGCCAGCTCTTTGCCATAATAATATGGCAAGCCACCAAATACAAACCTTTCCTCTTTCAAAAACAACCAGCCAGAAAGAAAACTCCTAAAAAGCAGGGCACAAAACAGTTTGTACGTAATCTTCTGGTCACTCTGATTTCATGGCAAGTCCCCCCTTTTTTTTGTTTACACCAGGCATGTCCAAACTTCGGCCCTCCAGATGTTTTGGTACACAACTCTCACAGTCCTTTGCCATTGGAAATACAGGTTTGGAATTCTGGGAATTGTGGTCCAAAACAATGGGAGGGCCAAAATTTGGATGTGCCTGCTCTACACTGTTCAGGAGCTGTTCAAGACGTTGAACCATCATCACCGCCACCACTCCATAATAGGTCCAGATGCTTTGATAGCCCCTATAAATGTCCAACTGAAACCCAGAGCAGAATCATTGCCCCCCTTAATCTGGTGTTGCCCCTTCCTTTGAGAACATCATCACACACAAGGCAAGAATGAAAGGAAATCTGGTTTTCTCTTACCAAGTACCCCAAGCCGGTAGTTGACGGTGATGACAATCACATTGCCATAACTGGCCAGCACACTCCCATCATATAAATTTCCAGTGCCTTCCATGTAGGACCCTCCATGAATATACACCATCACTGGTTTGGGCCCCCCACTATCTCGAATGTCTGCAAGAAAAACATGGAGAAATATGTTATCCCAGGAGTGTCATGACGTCAGAGAAAATCTAGTTGGCTGCTTTTGCCCAAGCTGCACTTCAAAAGTGTTTCCCAAGCAACGGATATTAATTAGCACATGCTCGTGTCATTTCATGGGTGTGTGGAGGGATTGTGGGTAAAGATGCCAGCATGTTTACCACCAAAGTAACGAAAAAACATGGTTCACTTCACAGAAGTGAAGCCCTCTCACAAGAGCCACACTTAGGAACATAGGTAGCTATAGTGAGTCAGATCATGATTTCATTTAGGCTAGTACAGTCAACTCAACAGCAATTGGGGGATTAAGACAGGATTCTTCCCTGGGAATCCCTGGTATTTACTGCTAACCCAGTGGTTCCCAACCTTGTGTCCCCAGGTGTTCATGGTTTAAAACTTCTAGAAGCCTTGATCACAATAAGGTGAATTTATGGGAGTTGCAATCCAAGACCCAAGGTCAGGAACCATTATACTAATCTGTTGTCCAGTAACTATTAACCAGGCCTGTTCAGACTTAGCTTTTGAAATCAGATTAGTTCAGGGTCTCATGGTTATGATTAATGCCACAGATCAATCCCCCATACTTTTCCTTTGCCTATAAGTCATAGCATTTACATGGGCTGCATATGACATTTTGTTCTTCAGCAAGGATGATTACATGCTCTATTCTTTTGCATGGAGCCTCACTAGGGTGGGTGGTCTTGTTGCAGGGCTTTACAATGACATATTCTACTTGATTTGACCACATTGGGTCATGCTTTAATATCCTGACATAGCCAGAAGACCACAGCATTGCATGGAAAGTGCTAGTGGCCCTAAATGCCTACGGCCAGCCAGAGTATTTGAAAAGTATCCACCTCCTTTTGGAACATGGCATAACTTTCTTTGAAGTTAAAACATAAGAACATAAGAACAGCCTTGCTGGAACAGGCCACAGCCCATCCAGTCCAGCATTCTGTCTCACACAGTGGCTCACAATTTGCTTCAACGTATTCCCAAGCAGATGTCTTCACATGCTTATGATTCCCTGCAAATGGCATTGAGAGATATCCTGCCTATCTCTTCAACCCAGAGGTTGTTTTTAGGCATCCATAATGATAGCCATTGATACCCTTGTTCTCCATGATCTTGTCTAAACATTTCATAAAGCTGTCAAGGCTGGCAGCTGTCACCACTTCTTCTGGCAGGGAGTTCCACAGACCAGTGATCCTCTGGGTGAAAAATTACTTCCTCTGATTTGTTTGAGATCTAGCACCCAAAAGTTTCATAGAGTGTCCCCTAGTTCTAGTTTTGGGTGATAGGGAAAATAGCTTTTCCTTATCTACTTTGTCCACACCGTGTATGATTTTATAAACTCCAATCAGGTCACCTCTTAGGCACCATTGTTCAAGAGTGAAGAGGCCCAGCCGTTGCAGCCTCTGATGGTAAGGAAGGTGTTCCAGTCCCCAAATCATTCTGGTTGCTTTTGTGTGCACTTTTCCCATTTTTATAATATCCTTCTGGAGGTATGGTGACCAGAACTGTACACAGTACTCCACATGGGGCCTCACCATAGATTTATAAAGAGGCAAAATAACACTGGCTGACTTATTTTCTCTACCTTCCCAAGCATAGAGATTGCTTTTTTTCACTGCTGCGGCACACTGGGTTGACACCTTCATTGAGCTGACTACCAGGACACCAAGGTCCCTTTCCTGGTTTGTTGCAGCGAGTTCAGACTCCATCAGTTTATAAATGTAATTAGGTTCCCCCCCCCAACGTGCATCACTCTGCACTTTTGCCCACTCCTCCAGTGTCAAGAGATCCCTCTGGAGTTCCTCACGATCTCTCTCAGTTTTTAGTACCCTGCATAATTTAGTGTCGTCACCAAATTTGGCCACCTTACTATTTACTCTTCCTTCTAGATCATTTATGAAGAGATTGAAAAGCAGGGGTTCCAGTGCTGAACCTTGGGTGACCCCACTCTTAACCTCCCACCACTTGGAGAGGTGTCCATTTAGTGCTACCCTCTGTGGGATGGTGGGAGGTGGGACGATGCATGTCCTTGGACAGCTTCTGATTGGCCAGCACCAGGGAGAGAGAAAGACGGCACATTGGAGGCTGCTTCCTGGCTGGATTTTCAACCAGCCCGAACTATAGCAAGGTAAGGCAGTAGCTGATTTTATTCCGGAGGTTGGGACTGGGTCCAAGCGCCAGCTCTGCTGGTGTGTTTTGTTTCGGAACCAGTCCCCTTCTGAAATGAAACGACCATCTCTTGTTAGTTTTTGTCACTAAAATTTAAACAAAGTACATGTAGAATCTTCTTATTTCTAACAGTAGCTGCTGATACCTATTTACCCACTGGCTTGGCATCTTATTTATCTAACATGGCCACAAAATAAAGGAGACAGTAATAAATTATTAATTTGAAACTGCTAAATGACTGTTTGTAGCAGAAGCTCTAGATGCCTAATCGTATGCTTGGAGGCAGCACCGGAGGACATTGTTCAAGGATTCATCTTTAATTAAAATTGCATAGAATTACAGAGCACTAAGTGAGTGCTCTGGGAAAAGTAATGAAATCAGGGTAGCATCATTTGGGTCATTTTGGCAATGCTAAAAAGAAAAGAAAAGAAGAAGAAATATGCTGGGGTCTTTTGAGGAAACAGGCCACCTTTCCGTAAAGGGGAAACGGAAGAAGAATATTAAGCTGTACATACCAACATGAAGTCAAGTTCAAGGTACAAAGGATGCGCTGAATAAATTCAGGCCATATAGTGCCTTTTTTATGACTTTTTTCTGAATATTATGCACCAAAAGGTTAAGGACAGGCAGTACTTCAAGCTCCTCTCAATTTATCCACATGCCAAAGCGGATAAGAATAGATATGTGATATAAATTTTCTCCATGCTGCACTGTCAAAGATCTTAGCACTGACCTACAGGAATTCCATTTCTTTAGTCAACAGAGAGGAGGTTCTTTCTGCTGTAAGATCGTGAATGGTCAAGGAATTTGTTCTCAACATTTCAGACACCCAGATGTTTGAAAGAAGGCAAGCGGTATTTAAGTGTCAGCTCTCAGCTGCAATGTAACATAGGAGCTTATAACTTTGGACTCGGGTATTTCTTCTAAAGAGGGGATCTAAACAGAAAAATAGCATTTCATTTTGTTTCATTTTGTTCTGTTTCCTTTGCTGTTTTGTTTCATTATTAGCATTTTTTAAAAAAAAACTTCATAACAAAACAAAACAATACAAAACAATTCATTATGTTATATGAGCCTGCTCCCCTGGATCCTAGAGACACCCAAATGTGTTGGTAGCTCAACTCAGGACAGCAGGCTGGAAAGTGCAATATGTGTGCAGAGAGATGGGACCTAGGAATGTGCCAGTAAGATATTGTGGTCCATCTGGGAAGAGATAGGCTGCCAGGTAGATTAGTGTGGAGGATGATTTGATGGTGATTGGGAAAGATCCCATACAAAAATCATATGAAATCAAGAGGATACGGTATCATCCGGCTTCTTTTACCCATAACCCTCCATAACCATAAGAGGAATAAGCTGCAGAAAAGTAGGATGTCCACCCAGTGGCTTGAGAAGAAGACCTATGAAAAAGATTTAGGCCCTTCTTTGTAGAGCACAAACTGAATTATGAGTCTGCAGCACATGATGGTGGCTAAAACATGGATGCACATCAAGGTTGCCTCAGCAACTTATGTTTGAGGCAAGCCACTCTATGATGCTTTAGGCTTTGATGAGAATACTGAGCCCAGTTACTGCACCATAATTAAAGAATGGCCATCTATAAACTGAATTGTGTCCAATGGGTGAAGGTGGTAAGTTGTCTCAAGTAGAGACAAACTCCTATTGCAAAATATTGAAGGAGACAGGGATATATATATAGCCTTGAAGGAGAGATGAGAATAGCAAGGAATATTTTGGTGTCTTACAAGTTAACAAGCTTTTGCTGATACATCCTTTGCCCACTTCTTCAAATGGGCAACTTCAATAGAGACAGTCATTTATATAGTAACAGAAAAGAGTAGAAGTATTAATGGAAGTCTAAGAGTCCCAGCCTTAGGACTGCTAGTCAGCAGTCAGTAAGAGTAGTTGACAACCCTTCAGAGAACCAATAGACATTTTAATGGAAGATGTCTGTGGAGATTCTCAGTCATCCAGATGAGGTTATCTGGGAGTTGGGTCATGGCAACTGGACTTCTTTTGGGATCAAAATGTTTTGTTGCTCATCCAAGTAGCTTCTTGAGTCTGAGGAAAATTGGTGGGGCTGAAGAAAGTTCACCCCACCAACTTTCCTCAGACAGCAGATGCTACTTGAATGAGAAGCAAAACCTTTGAATCCTACAAGAAAAGAAGTCCAGTTGCCATGATTCAGTTCCTGGATATCTTAATGGAAGGTAAGATATAGAGTGATTGGTGGATGATAAGGACATTAAAGCAGAAATAAAGAGATTATTCCATGTTAATGGGAAAGTCCACCAAAAGATTCACAACTATTAGGGAGAAACTATTGTCAGGGATGAACTGTTTGCTGGCAACAATGAATGTCTTGGAAAACCATAGCATCTATTTCATTACTGATTTTTTTAAAAACCATGAGTTGATTTTGGATAGCTATGATCAACTAGGCTGCTAGAACCTTTCAGGATTTGACAGAACAGCTTAAGAATCTATTTCTCATGCACAGCACATAAATTTGCTCGTGGCATTTTCAAAATATATTTCCAAGCAATTTGGTGTAATTGGGAGACAGACATCTGTTTCACTGTAATAGCGTGGTGCACTTCCCAACAGATTTGTATGTCAGCAGAGGTCCTGGAGATTTGACACTCCCTCTTCATTTTAATAGCCTTTCTCAAAACTGACTCTGAAAACATTACAAAACACATTTCAAAGATGTCAGTCCTGGCATCCCGAGACCTTCATACCTTTAAATCCCAGCATCCTGGCATCTTACTCTTGAATTTTACAAATGCAAGCCTTTTTTATATCTGAGGCATCACCTCTTTCTGTACTGTTCACATCTGCCTATTCTCAGGACAGACACTTTACCGGTTTCCTTTTACTGGAAACCACAAAAAGGTATCTCATTTACTGTGTATATTTTCGAGGCATAGGTGGTTTGTCTCACACTCACACACACACACACACACACCAACAAAATCTCAGAAAGTGTGAACTTTTTGTTTTAAGTGAAATCCTTTATCAGTAGTACTTCACTACTGAGACAAGGAAGAAGATGGAAAAAGAAAAAAAAGCCAAGATGGAGGGAGACAATGAAGGAATGGGGTTTGACATCAGGCTGCAGCATAAAGGAACTCATACTGCAGTCATCAAAAGCAAACAGCAACAAAGATCCAAAATCTGTTTAGCTGGAATGCTAGAGTCTTGGGAAACAGAGCTTGCGGTAAGATGAGAGTGGTGATGTACATGTCATAGAAAAGAAAGATTAAGGGAAATGTGGTTTTGCATAAAATCTCATAAGTTAACTAATATGTACAAATGTGATGTTAAAATAGATTTAAATAAATTTAATTGGAACAGATTTAAAATACAAGCCATCCAAGTTGGAAAGGCTGAAGCAGGTAGCCTTTTGACCTATTCAGTCTGTGGTCAAGGTCCCTGATCTTCCTGATTCTCTGTGTTTAAGCAGACTTGGACTCGTCAGCCCTCTGAATAAAGGGCAAAAAATAGGGCTGCCTTTGTAACCTTTCACAGAGGATGGTTCTCCATCCTCTTTGATGGAAATGGAGGACTATCCTACATAAGGCAATGTAAAGGTGCTCTGTTCTTCTTACTGTCACTTGTAGTTCCTTTTGAGAATCTTGGGTCTATGATGCCAGGCTGTTGAACATGATGGGTAAATCCTTGCACACTACTAGAACCTATTAGCATGAGGTCTTTGGCTCATGGCAGCGTTGAGTTCAGCCATGCTAGCTGGGCTAGTTATGTATGTTCTAGATCACCAGTTCCCAACCTTGGGTGACCCAGGTGTTCTTAGGCTAAAACTCCCAGGTAGCTTGCCAGGGTTTCTGGGAGTTGCAGTCCCAGAACATTTGTGCCAACCAAAGCTGGGAACCACTGTGCTAGCCTTTGTCCAGTTACTCACCTGCTTAGCTTTTGAAATCAGTAAAGTTGAGAGTAACATGAGCTCATCATTCATTACATATAATCTCTGCAGAGAAAACTGGCATTTCGGAACCACTATTCTAAACAACATAAGCTCTCTCCAGGCACTTCCTACGTGTTGTCAGATGTATACGAGGAGGGGCTGGTCTAGCCCCATCCACTTCTATCCCAGTTCTGCTGTCCTTTATGTATGAAGCTGCTGAATGGAAGAGACTGCTGCATCCCTGAAGGTTCACCATATGATTTCAAACCTTTATGTTCTGGCCTTCCAGTTTCCATGCAGAGCCCCCACAAAGAGGCTTTGTTCTTGCAACTCATGACCCTTGACATTGAGAGGGTAAAAGTAATGAAGACAAAGGCATGAAGCCAAACCATTCTCATTCCTCACTTGTTGAACACGTTTCGGTGATGCCTGAATAGATCTATTAAATAGGTTTAAACCAGGGGTTCTCAATCTGTGGGTCCCCAGGTGTTCCTGGACTGCAACTCCCAGAGGTCTACATCACTAGCTGAGCTGGCCAGGATTTTTGCAGTCCAGGAACATCTGGGGACCAACAAGTTAAGAACCACTGGTGTCGTGGTGGAATATACTAGGGAAGAGCTTTTGGGTTTCACAAGGAACCTGCTTCTGAAATTTATAATTAGAGCGAGAGACGAGCGAGAAAAGAACTCTCGTATAACTTGCCAGCTACTGGAAATGTGGGCTAGACAATGGAAATGCTGACAGATACTTTACTGCTTATAATTATATGGGAGCTATCCTGAAAGCTTTGTCTGAGTTCATTCTTCCTATAGTTTCAAGTGTAACCAGTATAATTATAAGCCAATGCAAATATTGTGAATACGTAACGTATCATCCAGTACTTTATCTTTACTGATGGTTCTAGCCAGGTCTGACCCCTTAGTGAACTCGGATGAGATCAGGTATGTTCAGGGAAGACCCAGGGTGCCAATCCTGTCTCCCGCTGCCCATGTAGCCTCTTGAAATATGGCTTGTCTGAAAAAACAGCACACATATGCCTGCAGGCCACAGCTGCGCATGGAAAGGGAAGTCTCATCATGTATCCATAGTGGTGTCTACATTGGACTGCAAGTGAAGAGGTACAGGTTCGCACCTCTACTCAGCACTGAGGCTAATTGGGGCTTCAACCCTATTCATGTTTAATTAGCGAGTAAACCCCGGCTGGTCACAGTGGGATGCATGAGCAATCATGCATTACTTTGGGATGCATACCACCTCTCAGTGCTACCTATTCCACCCAGGGTTTGTGTAAAAATAAATGACAGTTGCAGACTGCCAGGCAGGCTTTTAGTAACTCAGACTGGGAACTGGTCTTTTGCATTAAAAATGTGCTTACATGTTTTTAATAATACTTAATGGATTTTTACTTATTAGTGTAGTTTATTTGTTCTTTAATCTATATTATATCATGGTTTAGTATTACTCATTTTCATATTGTGAGCTGCCTTGAGTTGCCTAACCAGAATAAAGACAGATGATTGATTGAATGATTGAATGGATGGATGGATGGATGGATGGATGGATGGATGGATGGATGGATGGATGGATGGATGGATGAAGCAGGAAACTATATAACAATATGGTAAATGAGCCTAATTTTGGTGTGGAGAAGAAAGTCTTATTATCACCGGTGGCCAACTACTCAAGAAGAGGCACACCTCACACATATAGGCACTTAACGGTTCATTCAATTATAATCCAATTAACGGTTGCTAATATGCTGACATGAGCACTTACTTCATTTGAACATCATTCTCATTTGGGATTCAGATGATCAGTTGTATTATGCTGCAAAGTGCAACATATAGTTTCATCGATCCCCAGCTCCCTGGTAAAGCAAGGAACTATTTGGGTTGCAGATCACATCTGTTAATAGTCCTGTCAATTTCTCCATTCCAGAGATCAGTCAAGACCTCAATAGGGTTCCTGACAAGACAGCAGGAAACTCCCCAAGAGCCATCGGGAAACCATTTTCATCCATCAGTCTCCAACAGAGGCTCAGAGTTCCAATATGCCTAAACTCTACCAGGTAGTGATCTGTCCATGACAATGGAACTACTGAGAGTTTCTCCATAACCAGATCATACCCATCCTGACTAGTATACAAACCAGTTAAATAGTGGTTGAGGGGCAAGATACCACTTTGGACAGCTCCATGTTCATCATGGTAGACAGGACTTCCTGGGCTGCTTCTGGGAAACTGGTCTCCTAATGAATGTTGAAGTTCCTAAGCACAAGCTGTGGCAGCTACAACACTATATCTGAGATTAGCTCAGCCAATTCCGGCAGGGAGACTGTTGTGCAACAAAGTGGGTGGGACACTAACAGAAGCCTTGTTCTGTCCTGGGCACCCACACTCAGATACATATACTCAAACTCTGCAGTTTGTAGGGCATTGTTAACAATTCCCATGCAAAACTTATTGATCAATCAACATAGGCACGGAAACAGTTACAACATATTTTACTTTTGTAGACAATATGGAGTCTTGTTTTAAAACTGTATACTACAGGTGATTATCCTGCAGTGTACAGTAGCTTCCTTTGGGTCCTTGTAGAAACAAACTTGGAAAACCCTAATTATGGTCGCATTAGTGGTAAAGCTCGGGTTTTGTTCTGCTCCTTGCTATAGAGGTTTAGACTGACTTGATGTCACTTTTCTTCTTTTTCCAGAGAAGCAAACCTTGTAATGAAAACACTTCACCTATTATTATTATAGACAGAGTTGAAGTGCACTTCACAGCTGGAGTGAAGGCTGAAATTATGATATCTGAGTGATCTACTGATATGAGTTTTATTACATAGTTAGATTTATGTTCTTTGAATTTGCTAAGCAGATTTAGTTAGTTTCCTTCCTGTCATTGTTTATGATTGATTGGCTCTTGATCTTCTTTCTCCTTGGAAGCCGGGTGTACAATTTTCAGTCTCCAAGTGGAGAACTAGATGTTACAAAGGGCTTGGTCCTAATGTCCAAAAGTAAAATAGAATGAGATCCCACTGCCTCTATCCCCCCTCTCTATAACACATGAAGAATGAACACATATAATGTGTTTCCAAGTCCTGTTGAGTTGCCAACTAGATAATTCAGATGGGGGGGGGACTGAAGAGTGGTGATGACATAGATCATTTATTTCTCCTACCTACATTTAATGATTTAAAGAAGATAAGTGTTCAGTGCCAACAATGCAACACTTCTTCTAGAACACATGAGTGGTACTAGCTAGATTTTGTTATTAGATTTACTAGTTGGGTTTTGAAATGATAATGACAAGGTATTAACTTAAGGAGTGGGAAAGGATGAGTGGCACTTAAATCTTAATCACTAGATCTGTCGAATGATTTTGTTTTCCATTTTTCTTCCTAATATGTGGAATTGGAAAATAGGATTCACTCAGCTCAAGATGTATGCCGATGGCACTCAATTCTACCTCTCGACAGCTCCAGATTCCAAGGAAGCTATTTTGACTTCAGTGCTTATCTTTGGTAATGAACTGGGTGAGGAAGAAGAAACTGAAAGTAAACCCAGACAAAACAGAGATGCTTCTGGTCAGTCAAAAAGGGGATCAAGGGATAAGGATGCAACCTGTCCTAGATGGGATTCCCCCCCCCCCGCAATTGAAAAAGAGGTGTGTAGCTTGGGGGTGCTCCTGGAATCATCCTTGAATTTAGATGCCCAGGTCTCAGCTGTGGCCAGGAGTGCATTTGCAAAATTAAAACTAGTACACCAGTTTCTTGAGAAATCTGCTCTGGCCACTGTGACACTTTCCCAAGTGACCTCCCGGCTGGACTACTGTAACACGTTCTATGTGGGACTACCAATGGAAAGTCTCAGGAAACTTCAACGAGTCCAAAATGCAGTGAACAGATTGCTGACTGGGGTGGGTTACAGAGATCACATTACACCCCAGCTCCACCGGCTGCCAATCACCTACCGGGCACAATTGAAAGTGTTGACCCTTAACCTACAATGCACTAAATGGCCAGGGTCCAAATTACTTCAAAGACAAAATCTCTTCATCCCACCACCTTCACAGGTGTGCATCAAAAGAACACATGAAATGGTCTTCTCTGTTGCTGCTCCCAGACTTTGGAACTCCCTCCCACTGGAGGCCATTACTGCCCCGTCACTGCTCTCTTTCTGGAAGCAGGCAAAAACCCTCCTCTTCGAGCAAAGTTTTCCTGAATGAGGGACTTCCTACTATGTAACTTTATGTGGGTTACCATACATGACTGCATTGATTGATTTCATAAGAACACCAGTGGTTTCCATGTTACTTTCCTTCTTCTTTTATTTTTGTGTGTTCTCTGTAGCTCTACTGTTACCTTTCAATGTTCTAAGATGTCTCCTCTAATTCCCAGTTTTTAACTTGAATATGTCTTATATGTTCTGGATGGTATATTGCCCCTCATTATTGTAAGCCCCCTTGGGTTCTTTTCCAAGGAGAAAGGTGGGGTAAAAATATTCAAAATAAATAAATAAAAAATAAGTGCTGCCTAATTCTACCCTTCCCATTATTTTCAATCATTTGTCAGGCACTAGTTTTGGTGTTTTTTTCACTGACTCATAATGAGCCAAATCCCAAATTGTGTGTGTTCTGCCGTTAAGTCGTGACCGACTCTTTGTGACTCCATGTCCATGGAGTTTTCTTGGCAGGAACACTGGAGTGGCTTGCCAGTTCCTACTCCAGGCGCCTACAGCACCTGGTATTCCCTGTTGGTCTCCCATCCAAGTACTAACCAGGGCCGACCTTGCTTAGCTTCCGAAATCAGGCAAGATTTTTGGTTTACAAAACCCTCCATGGCTTGGCCCCTGTCTATCTGACAGAGTGTATCTCCCAACGCTCAGATCTGGCCCAACCCACTCGTTCTTCCCAGGCCCTCTTGCTCCGGACTGTTACGCCGAGGGAAGCCCATAAAACAACCACTCCTAACCGGGCTTTCTTGGTGGTCGGTCCGTCCGTTTGGAATGCCTTGCCAGGCGAGTTGCACCAAGCTCCCTCGCTGGCGTCCTTTAAGAAAGCCTTAAAAACATGGCTATTCAAGGATGCCTTTGGTAACCTCCAGGGGTAACTTCACTTTTCCCCCTCCCCCTTGTTTTTGCTGCCCTGCCCATTTTGGCTCGCCGTCCTGGTTACCGCTGTTTGATTGTTTTTATTGGTTTTATTGGTTCTATCTCCTCTTTTTATTATAGTATTGTGTAAACCGCCCTGAGTCCCTGTGGGGAAATAGGTTGCGGTATATAAGTTCAAAAATAAATAAATAATTAAAATAAGATCAGATGTGTTTAGGGTATCTAGGCAGCTAAAAATCCTAAAAATTAGTCCTACATAAAACAGACCCACTAAAACCAGAGAGATCCAAGTTAGTCCTGACTTTTTGCTGACTGTTTGCTGCATTGAATATATTCCAAAAACAACTAGTATTGGATTTATCCCAACGGTTTTCACTTAATGGCTGAAAAGCAGTCGTAAGTCACAACTAGAGCAAGCTGAATGTATCAGTAGGGATTGGATGACTCGGTACTAGCTGGAGAGTTCAGTAAATCAGGAGCCAGAGAGGTTGGGAGTTCAGTTCCCTGCTGTATATCCCAGAACATCCATCGTGTGGCCTTGAGCAAGGTGTCTAGCCCCAGGATGTCCCTAGAAGAAGGGAATGAGCATTTCTTTTACCAAGAAAACACTGAAAAGGGTCCCATAAAGTAGAACTGACTTGGTGGCACATGCTTATTATTTACGGTTGAGTCAACTCCCCACTAAGTTCCACTGATTAAATGGCTGTACTCTATGATTTACAACTGGGTTTCAGCCCATGAGTTTCAATTTAAAAAGCCTCTAAAATGGAAAGAGGCCCAAGCCGACCCACCAAAAACAACAACAACAAAACCCCCAAGACTTCTTTGTTGGAATAACTGCTGCAGGAGATTCTCTCATCCTTTCTTTCTACAGCACTTCCTACAGCAACTGTTTTTTGTTTTGCCCTCTCCCGGTCACGTGGTCGCTGAAGCGATTCAGCATTCCGCACTTGGGCGTTTTTCCAAGAATCAGTTTCTCCATCTGCACTTTGCTGAACGGCTTTTTGTTCTGATTTTGTCCAACGTGGTACATTGATTTTGATAGCCTACTTCCATCACTTTCCAGTGGTATAGGTGTTTCCACTAGGTGTTTCCACTAGCTAACTGCAGGAGGATTTCTTTTTTTTTGGCTTTTCCGATGGCAGGATAAGGCATACAGATGGGGGGAACTGGGAAAAACCGGTACATGGTGTCCATAGTTTGAGCCAAATCGCTTCAAAAAGTGGTCTAGAAATTGATTTTTTAAAAAAACACCACCCCTGGTGGCCATCAGAAGAAAAACTGACACAGCGGCCGAAAGGGGGAGTGGCCAAGGCAGCTCCGTGGAAAAAGCAATTGGAATTGTGGTAAGTGAATTTTAAAGTGATTTGACTTTAAAGAAAAGGTGGTTCAAAACCTAAGTACAGTAGAGGTCTATTAATATCTGCTATTCTGTACTGTTACATTGCTTTTCAATTTATTGCAACTCTGATAGGTACATGAGATGTTAAAGAAATGGCTTGCAGTTTTCACACGTCCCTTAGAGTTACCAGGTCTTCTCTGCATTACACTACTTTGTCTCTACATTTGCAGAAGAAACCTCTTAAATTTCCCCTAACATTGGATTGAACAGGTGGGTTATAAGCAAAATTGCTCAAATCTGCTCTGACCTTGTGCAAATTCTTCACAGCGAGCTACAAGGTGGTCTGTGTTTGGGTATCCATAATGAATTGGATGAGGGTGAACAAATGGAAACTAAATCCACAAAAAACAGAGGTGTTTTTGGTAAGTCGAAAGGGAGATCAAAGCAAAGCAAAGTGTTTTGCTTATATACCACTGCATAGTGCTTAAGCATTCTTCGGGTAGCTTACAATTTATTTTTGCAGGCTACACATTGCTCCCCTTCCCCAGCAAACTGGGTACTCATTTTACCAACCTCGAAAGGATAGAAGGCTGAGTTAACCATGAGCCGGCTACCTGGGATTGAACCCCAGGTCATGAACACAGTTTTAGATGCAGTATGGCAGTTTAACTGTGCCACGAGGCTCCTACTTTCTCTCAAGGTATTGGGGTGCAACTTGTACTGGATTCATTGAAAGAAGAGGTGCACCACTTAGAGGTGCTCGTGGACTCATTCTTCAACCTGGCTGCCCAGGTCTTTGGCCAGGAGTGCATTTTCACACTTAAAATTGGTGCTCCAGCTACTTCTTTTCTTCAGAGATGTGGTCTGACCACTGTGACACACTTGCCAGCTGGATTACTCAAAGGTGTTTTATGTAGAACTACCGATGGGAAGTTTCGGGAAACTTCAGCGGCTCCAAAATACAGCAGCCAAACAGCTGGCTGGTTACAGGGATCACATAACACCCTTGATACAGGAGCTTCACTGGCTGCCAATCAGTTTCCAGGCACAATTCAAAGTGATGTTTTTCACCTATTAAACCCTAAGTGCCCTGGGCCCAAATGACCTCAAAGACCGTATCACCCAGTATGAGCCATCTCAGTGCTAAGGTCATCAGGAAAGGTCTTTCTCTCAGTCCCCAAACTTCCCAAGTACATCTGGTCAGAACACAGGAGACGGCGTCCTCTGTTGCTGCTCCTAGACTTTGGAACTCCCTCCCACAGGAAGCCAGACTTGCCCCATTTTTGTTGTCCTTCCACAAGCAGGCAAAGACCTTTGTCTTCAGGCAAGCTTTTCCTGAGTAACTGACTGCCTGTTAAGTGATTTTTAGATTGGTTGTTATGCATTATTGCTTGGTCTGAATTTGTAGTAGGACCTGTGTTTTTCTGGAAGTTGAGTCAGGGCAACTGGACTTCTTTTTGTTGAGAGATAGTCCAGTTGCCATGACTCAGCTTCCAGATAAACTCACCTGATGACTGAGAATCTTCACAGACATACTTGTGTTTTTTCCATTTTTAGTTTTCCATCTCTCCATCTTTTCTTTATATTCGTTTGCTTATTGCTTTTAGCTTTGATATTACCTTTTTGATGATGAAAGTTGCCTCTTTATCAATATTCGTAGCTTTGGATATTGTCCTTCATGCTTCTTGGCAATTATTGTATACTCATTGTCTCTAACTTTATTTTACTTTAATGTTAGATTCTTTCCAAGGAGAAAAGCAGTGGTGGTAGAGATGGTTGTGATGTATATTTTAAATAGTTAAATAAATTTACAAGTCCCAGAAATAAGAGAATGAATCCAGCTCAGGAGAATTTTGCTAATTTTCCTAGTTTTATTGGACAAACAAAATCAAGCCCATTCAACTTATTTGATTCATGCCACTGAACTGCCTTCAGTGACTCCCCATTCTGCCATTGCCAACTTAGCTGGATGTGAATTGATATGCATGAATATTCTGCTTTTCAAAGAACGAAAGGTACTGATTAACTCAACAGAGGTTGAGCTATTAGAGCCTACCCTAACAATTATGTAGCAAATGAGGAAAACTACAAAGGTCTGCTGTGTGAATGGATGGAGTTTGAAACCATTCCTCAAAATTATCTATGAATAGCACAGGCTTTCCCAGTTGCTAATTGAATAAAAACTATGCTTACCAGCATCTTAGCACAATATTCTTTTATTAACATCTGTTTGTGCCACTGTCAATGAAGGAACTGCCATCACTTCTTTGTATGCTCACCAGCTGGCAGAAAGATTAGCAACATGGCAGGAAATGTGCAAGCAAAGGTGGATGTGAGTCTAAAACAGGGGTCCTCACAGTTTTCAAACAGTGGGCCAGTCCACTACACCCCCAGACTACACTGGGGACTGGACCACAGCCCCCCCAAAAGCCAACATTTTAAATAGCCCCGCTTGGCTCCAGCTGGTGCCTCAACCATCTGGGTGGTGGGTGGCGGGAGCGGGAGACCTTGCCGTGGCCCTCCCACTTCGAACTGTCCCACTAGCTAGCATGCCGATCATCTGGGTGGTGAGTGGAGGGAGTGGGGGAAGCGACATAGCCCACCACTTTGACCTGCCTCAGCAATAGAAGCAGCTGCGGAGGCTTGCTTGCTTGCAAAGCAGGGGGTACGTGGGGGGCGTCTGCAATTGGTCCCAGAGGCTGGATTCAGGACCCTGGGGGACTGCATCCGGTCCCTGGGCCTTAGGTTGAGGACACCTGGTCTAAAACATCAAACAACTGGGAAAACGGCAGATGTGGAATGTAAGAGAAATGGAGAAGGTTCCAGAGTGCTAGTGGCCTTAATTGTGATAAGTAAGGGAGGGTTGTTCAACAGTTGCTGGGAGGTGACATGTTTTAATAGTTTAAATGCAGTTAGCATACTAGTCCAAAGATACAATATAAATTGTATGGAGTTGATGCCTATTACTGCTATCTTTTATTTTTATTTATTTATTTATTTATATTTATTTTATTCATTTATCCTTTTTTAATTTTATTTTTACTAGTATCTCCCAGAGGTCAACTGGGGTCAGGCCCACTAGAATGGTGCAAGCGCGCTCACTTAGGGTGGCTACACCCAGGGAGGCGTGGAAATCGCTCATGCATAACCGCACTTTCTCTGTGGTGGGCCCCACGTTGTGGAATCATCTGCCTAGTGAGCTGCGCCTAGCACAGTCCATGCCTGCCTTTAAGAAGGCTGTGAAAACTCTCCTTTTTAAAGAGGCATATGGCGACCTTTTTACTTAATTTATTATTATTATTATTATTATTATTATTATTATTATTATTATTATTGCCACCCATGTCGCCTCTTGCAGAGGGTCTCCCCCTCCTTATATTACTAGTTCTCTCTTGCTTCTTCTTTTGTTATATATTGTTGTTTTTATTTCAATTGTAAACCGCCCAGAGTTCCGTCCGGAATATGGGCGGCATAAAAATACAATAAAGAAAGAAAGAAAGAAAGAAAGAAAGAAAGAAAGAAAGAAAGAAAGAAAGAAAGAAAGAAAGAAAGAATCTTTTGAAATAGCACATTATGATTAGCTATAGTCACGTAACTTCTACCTTTGTGCCTTCTTATGAATGCCATGGAGTCAATGGACTAAACCAACAGATTTATTAATGGATGGATTCAATTTAACAGGCTGTAAAAATGGAAAGTCAGGGTACCTCTACCCACTAAAGAAGACCCTTAAATTAAAGCATTCATTAATCATCATCATCATATAGAGACATATGGTGTCTCTGCAGCCTGTGAGACCTCGTTAATTTTCTCTCTGCACAGGGTGGCAAAAATGAGGTATCCTTTAGGCTTCAGTGCAAGGTGGGTGGGCTTCATCAGATTTGGTGGGCTGCTAACACATGTGCAAGCATGAGAACTGTGGCAAAACCTACTGGCAAACAATTCACAAAGTCCTGAACAGGTACTTCTGGAAGAACAGAGGTGTATGTTAGCATCCTAGGATACTAGAAAACAGACTATAGGTGGACTGCTGAAAGAGTAGGAAGGGGATTTAAAGGAAAAAGAGAAATCTGAAGAGATATTGAACGTCAATAAGAATTCTTCACAATTCTCTGGAGAGCTCTGCAGTGAGTCAAGCTGAACAAAAGAATTATTTGCCTATCGCTGTAATATTTGCAATACAGGTCTTTCATCCCCATTGCAAAGGATAATGTTTGATAGGATTTCATATAAACGCCCCATTTTCTGAAACTATGTGTCTCTACCATCTCCAACTTGCTGTCTGATGAATGTTTTTTTTTTAACTATGGCTTCCATCATTCCCAGCCAGCATGGCCTGATGAATTTTGTAGTCTGATATCTGAAAGCCACCACATTGTGTAATATTGGTTACAATAAAGGTTTAGATTTCTTGTTTTCCTTCTGATTCTATTAATATTGAGCAAAGTGCAGAATGTCGTTTCGGACAAAAGACGAAAGGAGCCATTTGAGGTCACAGTACAATTGTGAAGCTTGGGATACACTTTTGTAGCAGCATTAAATCACAATTCTGCTTCAAACACAATACTTCCCTGTTTATTAAACGAAGATAAGTGGGTGACAAAAAGAAAGAAAAAGACATTGTCATTTGTATTTGGTGAAATATACTAAAACAGAGGTTAGAAAACATGCAAGAAGGTGCACAGAGAGACTGTGTCCAAAGAGTGTTTGTTAGTTATTATGGACAAAATTCAGTCAAAAGTGGGATGAAACATAGCAATAGTTTGATCCAAGGAAATCAAAGTAAAAGACCCTCCATGTCTTTTAAATACTGTTATCGTCAGAACTTAACAACATTCTTTCTTTAAGAAAAAATAAAATATGTAACAACAAGCAAGAAGACAAAACACATCAAAAATGGGAATTGAAAAACAAATCTTCAAAAAAAGACAAGAAGTCAAAAAATAATAAAAAGAGGGGAGAAAAAAGATTTTTCAAGGGAGTCCTTGTCATGCAAATCATTTTGGTGGCGAAAAAATACCTTCATCCTCCGCACCTTCATTATCACCTAAATCATCTGTCTGTTTCTTTGTTAGGGGACCTAGGATTGAAAACGGAGAAAATGGAGGAAAAAGACAATTCAAGAATATACAAGACTGAGGTAAAAAATGTAGTCAATATTAAATTTCTAAGGATATCTCAAGAAAAACACTTGGGACGTATTCATTTTTGGATCTTCAAAAAGGTTTTCCCCACATAATATTCTTTGTGAATTACATTAAGAATAATACTTGTATACACTCTGTCTCTATATATCATTACAAACGTGAATGTAAACTCTTTATAGGCACTCTATGTAAAAAGCAAATACTGTATATATATACCCCACTCAATTACATTATAAAATCAACACACCAAAATGCAATATTGCTTTTTAGAGAAAGAACAGCATTTACCCACAGCAGCCAAAATAGCCAAATACAGTGGTACCTTGTATAAAGGAATTAATTCATTCCAAATGAAATTATGTTAAGCAAATTTTCCTTTATACAAATCCCATAGGAATGCATTAAAAACAGAGTGATCCCATTTTTATGTTGTACAGATTTGCCCCATAGACAATTACATTAAGCAAATTTTCCCTCTCTCCGGAATGTTTTATGTTGTACAAATTTTATGTTATACAAGCTGTATGTTATACAAGGGTCCACTGTATTGTTTTAATCTGAATACCCTTTTGATTTTTTGGGATTTTAAACCAATATTCAGGGGAAAGATTTATATACTGGGTGGTTGTTGTAGTTCTTTTTTTGGGGGGCGGTGAAGTGTTTGTGGAGAAATGGGAGAATTATGTTTCAAAAGAAGCCTGACACAAAATGAAAACTGGTTTTCAGAAATCCAAGCATGTGAGCTAATGCTTTCCGGTGAGAAGCATGGACTGTATTTCATTCAGTTCACCCATTAGTTAGAATTTAAATATTGCTCCAAATAGCAGAATCCTTTCAAACTTTTGAATACCTGCTGACACATTTGCGAAAAAATAGATAGCAAAATGGGATTAGAACCCAGACATTAGAAGGATTCCTTTCACACAGTTGATTACAAGTCCCAGCAGGTCAAGGTATTATCACAGAATCGATTAATAAGAATAAAAGAATTAAGCCTTAATATCATTGCATGTCTAGGACAGAGACACTATTAACAAGTGTTAGAAGATTATTCATACTGTGCAGGAGAAAATGGCTGTCTTTCCCCTCAAGCACACAAGATAAACAGTATTGTTCCTTTTGTTTAATACTCCACAAGGAAAGTCAAGGGCCATCGAAAATACAGTTTCCATATGCCACATTTTTTTACACTTTGAACTATGAACAAAGCAGTTGTAACTCGACATTACCTTACTTTCTCCCTCTTTCTTTCTGAACATTCTGGAATCTGCATGCAGCACACCCACACCCACATCACACACACACACACGTATATACACATCCTGCTGAAATCAAATATATACCATGGAAATTTTAAGTGAAAAAAAGGCAGTCAAGTAGAGCAGAGGGAAGAAAAGAGGAATATCTCATGCATAAAGTAATAGTAGGAAATGATGGGTAAAATAAGAGACAAGGAAGATTAAAGGTAGAAATTGGTACCTAGAGCATGGGTAAGAAAAAGGCACGAATCGGCTCACAGAAATATTAAAACATTTGTATTTTAAAACCTCCGAATCTTTTGTGTTTAAGTGTGAATGCATGCCAGAAAACCAATGTAAACTCTGCTATGTGAAGAAACAGACAGCTAGATGGAAATCAGTCGTAACTGGTACTTGAGAAATGAAATCCATCAGTAATAAATTGTGAGATTGGTTTAACTAGACCTGCCATCCCAACACACTGAGCTTCTATTTCAGCATCAGCAGAGCCCGTTCTCAAATTGGGTTGAGTGAGTTGGCTGCATGGGACACTTGGAGGAACATGAAGACGTAGGCTACACACAACTCCAAGAACCTTCTGGTATTCTTCACCCCATAACATCTACTGACAAAGGCGGTATAACTAACAGTAGAGTCAGCAATAAGCACAATCAGTCTAATCTGAACCGGTTGAATACCATTAAGGCAAAAGTGGTCACAAACAAATAGTCATAAACTAAGATCAGTGAGATCTGCATCATGTAATTTCTGAAAACTATGGCTGCTCATCAAAGAGCTGAGAGTGGCTGCAACGTAGTAGTAGTAGTAGTAGTAGTAGTAGTAGTAGTAGTAGTAGTAACAACAACAACAACAACAACAACAACAACAACAACAACAACAACAA
>JAHTLZ010000379.1:53399049-53410066 GCA_023846285.1 Phrynocephalus versicolor | reverse complement strand
AACAACAACAACAACAACAACAACAACAACAACAACAACAACAACAACTTTATTGTCAAAGTACTTGTGTACAGTGGATCTGGCTGAGCCCCCCTCATCCACCCTCTCAACACCATTAACAACCTCACAATCTTATTTCACCTTATGAAAGTGAAATCATACTATGTTGATCATACTATGTTGACATAAAATTATTATTTCCCATTTAAGTGTCTGGTGTACCACGGATAGAAACTGTTATTCAGCATGTTGGTAAGGCCGGCTATACTTCTATACTCTCTATACCTAATGGTAGGAAAGTAAGTAAGTGCTGACTGGGGTGTGCCTCTCCTAAGGCAGTGACCCCTAGCAATGTCAGTCTCCAGCTAGCAGCAGAAGCAAAGGTTTCCATCTAATATGATGAAAATAATGGGTAATATCTTCTCCAGTGCTTGTGAATATCCGCGAATATTCAAGTCAGTGATTGTTGGTGTGTGAAATATCCCAGAGATCCATTACAAATTGCAGTTATCTGTGCTCACAGGGAGCCCAGTTGCTCACATACGCTTATGAGAATAGGAGACCTGTTTGTACAAACCTGTTTGGATCTTCTCTTTCACAATTTGGCTTAAGCAAGTGTTGATTCAGGGACTGAGCAAATGACCCTCAAATCACCCACTACCACTTAGCAGCTTATCTTCCTTGCCCCGTTCCAGTCTTGGCTATCAGTTCCCATCCAGAGTACAAGCTCTGACACTACCTCATAAAGGAGCAGGATTTCAATTTTGAACCCATTCTAAGCAAACAATATCCAAAAGATATACATCACAAGGTACAACCTCTTGAGAGATCAGGCTACCCTGGTGTTTTCATGTGGAAATATGTGTTATTCATTAATGATGATGGATACTTATATTGATATTTATTGCTGCCCCACCCAACCCCATAACACACATTTCCTCATGAGACACCAGGGTAGCTAATGAATGACATAAACTCTCAAATCAAGTGTATTTAAAATTGTAAATGATGACATTTCAGCATCAGATAAAAACCATCCTGTTCCAGAAAATTTTTA
Source organism: Phrynocephalus versicolor (assembly GCA_023846285.1). NCBI lineage: Eukaryota > Metazoa > Chordata > Lepidosauria > Squamata > Agamidae > Phrynocephalus > Phrynocephalus versicolor. Next base: position 53,409,009 of record JAHTLZ010000379.1, on the reverse strand, counting down.
ACTGATATAATGTAGATTGTGGGTCTTGATAGCAATTTTAGTGTGTTGTATCTATATTTAAGTGTTTTATCATTTTAATTGTTCATTTTTTAAAAAAAATGTTTATTAAAATTATAAAACTACAATACAAAACATAAAACAATATACAGTGAACAAAACAAATAGGACAAAAAGAAAAGAAAACAAAAACCCGGTGCAACCCACCCCCAACTCATGACTTAAACAAAATTACAACTCTTATGGTATTGACCAGCCCATTTCCCTCTAGAAATACATTGAATCTTCTCTGGGTGTATACCCTTTACCTTTTTAAAATATATATACCAACAGTTTATCCCATATTCCATTAAAAATCATTAGCCTTTCTCAAGCCTTTCCTAATTTTAATTTCTCAAGTCAATTTATCATTAATAGACAGATTCTATAAATCCTTGCACCATTCCTCGAATGTTTTTTGGTTGTTGGATTTCCAATACAGTAGTTGGCAAAAATCAACCTTGATATCATCATTGTAATTACTAATTCCACCTCCTCTTTCTTCAATTATATATCCACAAACATATTTAACAATACCAAATTGTGGGGACATTTGAATATTTCCCCCTAGTACTTTGTGTAGTATTCCATTTTCCTTATCTCACAATCCCACCGTATGTGTAAATATGTCCCTTTTTCTTTATTACATCTCCAGCATATTGAAGATATTTCTTTATTATATTTAACTTTGCAGGTGTTATATACCATCTCCAAAATACTTCATAACAATTTACTTTTACTCTTACTGACATATTTTTCGCATTTTTTATTCCACATTTCTTCCTCTTTTATTTCTTTATTAATATCTTCGTGCCATATCTTTTAGCTTTATATATATATATATTCCTTCGGAATACTACACCTTACTATTCTTTATTCTCTATCTTATTTCTTCTATCTATAATTTCTTCAAACCTAGTCAATTTTCTACAGTCTCCTACTTTAGTTACCCATTCTTCAGTCCAATTTTCCATTTGTATAATATTCAACCAGGAAATATTTTCTCCTAATCTTTCCTTTATATTTTGTCTATTCCGCATTTGTTTTAACCAATCCTGTAAATTTATAACTTTTTTTTTATCTTGCAGTACCTTATTTAACTTTCCTTTTAAATTTTCTGGAAAGCTCTTAATATTTGTTACTCAAATCAAAAGTGAAACCGATGAATTTAGAATCTCCCTAAAGTTCATCTAGCATTCCATAATGTTTTTCAAGAATGGATTAGTTATCTTTGTCATTTGAGCTTTTATGTCTTTCTCTAAAAAATACATTTTCCTTTTGTGTAATTTTTAGGTCTCTCCAAATTAGGTCATAATTTTCTATTATTATATATGAAATATGTCTTAGCTCATTGGCTATGTAATATAGCTTAGTAATAGATGAACCTATACCACCCTATTTTTGTGATATACAGTAGGACCCTGGTATCCGCTAGGGATTGATTCCAGGCCTACCCGTGGATAATGAAATCTGTGGATAAGAGAGAACACCAAAACCTCCCCCAAAACTGCTGTTTTGTGACAGTAGCTTGCTTTCTGGCTGCTGTTTGTGACAGTAGCTTGCTTTACACTGCTGTTTTATGAGAGCAGTTTACTTTACAGCTGCTGTCTGTGACAGTAGCTTGATTTGCACCTGCTGAATTATTTATTTAAAAAATTCCTCTGCCAAACATGGATGACTGAATCAGTGGTTAATGAATCGGTGGATATGGGGGTCCTACTATATACCATAAACACGTATTAATCCTAGCTTTTTTTTATTACCATTACAGAATATATTTATTTTTCCCTGGAACTCTTTTAGCTCTCTTTCATCCCATATGGCAGATTCAATAGAGGCTGCATGGCTGTTCTTCAGGAATGCTTCAGCTATGGATTCCTGCACAGCCAGGGATTAGATGGGATGGGGAAAGCATTCAACTGCATAATAATGTGATTTGATTCCTTTCATCTTCATCCCCATTATTTTTTACAAGAGCCTCGTGGCGCAGTGGTTAAATGCCTGTACTGCAGGTAAAACTGTGCTCACGACCTGGGTTCAATCCCCGGTAGCAGGCTCAAGGTTCACTCAGCCTTCCATCCTTCCGAGGTCGGTAAAATGAGTACCCAGCTTGCTGGGGGGGCAATGTGTAGCCTGCACACTGTAATAAAAATTGTAAACCGCCCAGAGACCACTTGTAGTGGTATGGGGCGGTATATAAGCAGAACACTTCGCTTTGCTTTTGCTTTTTTCCAAATCCTGAGAGATCATTCCATCTCTATTCAAAACTGTTTCTTGTGCAGTGCATGTTTCATTGTAAACCATAGAATCATAGAATCATAGAATCATAGAGCTGGAAGAGACCTCAAGGGCCATCTAGTCCAACCCCCTGCCATGCAGGAACCCCCATCACAGTACTCCCGACATATGGCCACCCATTACAGGGCTGTTTGAAATAAGCATTTTTCAGAGGATACAGTAACACCCTGCTAATCACGTGATATGCGGAAGCGGGTGGGGGTTGTATCTATTTCTGTGCATACTGCTGAAAACTGGTGCGTTTTAGGTGCATATCTTTCAAATGTGTACAGTTCTGTACAAAATATCTTACTGAGTTGGCTGTGTCTGTGGTGATTTCCAGATATACGTTTTTCCTTGCATGCCTGCAAGTGTGTGTGTGTGTGTGTGTGTGTGTGTGTGTGTGTGTGTGTGTGTGAGAGAGAGAGAGAGAGAGAGTTACAGAGAGAGACCATCACCAGCTCAGAAGTAGATGGAATTCCAAATACATATTGCACTCCATACTAGAAGGTATGAACTGAGCAATCTTACATGAAACCTGAGAACTAAACAAATATCTCACCCATCTCTAGGAAGTAATAAAGTAGAAGGGAGGAAGGTTGGTAATATAAATTAAATTCGTGGTGGGATCCACGTGCTTGGCACATCCATTAATCATACTTTGGGGATACATAAATGACATTGCTCCAAATGACAAGACCCGAAATTAAAAATTAATGCACTTGTTACTGTTAGGATAGAGTGAGCATCTAAATTGAAACCAAATGATATTTTCATCAAAAATCTGATCACATGAATGTGGAACATTTTTTATTGTTTGTAACACCAATGGGCTTCATTAGGTAATGGAAATTGAGAGAAACAATGAGGCAGATCGTATTCTGAATGTGTGAAGGAACAGACATTGATTGAACGAGTCTCCTATGAAATAGTGCGGTGCCTCAGAGCCTCAGAGCAGTAGAAGCTGGTGAGTCCAATATTGACAGGTGAGTTGTCCAAGGTTCTGAATCTATTTTTTTGGGATGGGATTCATAATCTTAGATAGCTCCTGTAAGATTCAGATATATGGAGCAGATTGGAGTCTCCCAGCACCCACTGCATCAGAACTGATCTGTTTTGCGAGGGTGGGCATTGTAGGCCCTGGTGCCCACTCAGACCCTCTTGGGATCTCAGTCTGGCTCTCTGGGAGTCTTCATATGGCTACATCCCTTTCCCAAGGCACCATTTGGTGTCTATTTCTTTTCACTCTCCAAGGTGACAGCAGTGTGATGTGGCAGCCAAGAAAGCCAATGCTCTTCTTGGTTTCATCAACAGGAAAGTGATAGTACCACTCTATTCTGCTCTGGAGTACGGTGTCCAGTTCTGTGCACCTCAATTTAAAAAAAGATGTTAACAATCTTGAACAGTTCCAGAGGAGGGCAAGCGGGATGTCTGAGGGTCTGGAGGAAATTTCTTACGAGGAGTGGCTTAGGGAGCTGGGAATGTTTAGCCTTACAAAAAGAAGTCTGAGAGGGAATATGATAGCTATGTTTAAATATCTGAAAGGATGTCACATTGAAGAAAGCTTCAGAGACTAGGACACGGGGGAAATGGTTTCAAACTGCAGGAAAAGAGATTCCATTTAAACATTTGTAAGAATGTCATGACAGTTAGAGCTGTTTGGCAATGGAATATGCTGCCATGGAGGGTGGTGAAGTCTCCTTCTTTGGAGGTTTTTAAGCAGAGGCTGGATGGCCATCTGTCGGGAGTCCGGTGATGGAGGTTGGACTAGATGGCCTTTGAGTTCTCTTCCAACTCTATGAAAAAATATGTCTTCTAATGTTATTTACCAGCAATAAGAGTATTTAAGTTAAAATATACTTGTGGATCAGCTTTGGAAACCCCAAGTGGCTCTTTAAACTTTAATTCTGTCCTTGGCATGAAAAAGTGTCCTCCTGCCTTACTGTTTTTAATTGGGCTTGCTAATAAATTTATATAGGGCTGCAGATAAAGTGGGAAGATACAAGTGAACAAGAACTTGTGCTAGTTGTTGTGAGTTTTTTGGGATGTTTGGCTGTATTCTGAAAGTTTTTCTTCCTGATGTTTCACCAGACTCTGTGGCTGGCATCTTCAGAGGGCAAGGAGCTAAGGGAACAAGGAGTTTCTCTCTGACACAAAATGTCAGGAAGAAAAGTTCCACAACACGGGTGAAAAACTCACAACAACTATCAGATCCCGGCCGTGAAAGCCTTTGAGAATACAAATAACTTGTGCCTTCTGCACTAGCTGTGATGGCTAGGATTTTGGGGAGCTGCAGTCAAAGAACATCTGGAGACTCAAGACTGGGAACCATTGCTTTAACTTGCTGCCTTCCAGATGTTTTTAGATCCCATTTCCCAGCAGCTCACAATGGCTTCACTAGTTGAAATGCTGATGGGATACTTTAACATGATCAAAGAGCCAGATGCTTCCTGCTCCTGGTTTTACTCAACATTTATTGTCATGGATGCTATATCTCTCCATGTCATCATCTCTGGGGGATCAGGTGTGTCTCTGTAAGCGTTCCTTAAGAACATCAGGACAAATTCTTTCAGCTTAGATGCTAGGAACCAGAGCTAGGATGTTAAGCAGTGTAAATGTTCTCTTTTACAACTCATAGAATCATAGAATCATAGACTCATAGAGTTGGAAGAGACCTCAAGGGCCATCCAGTCCAACCCCCTGCCATGCAGGAACCCCATCACTATAATTCCAAGAACATACCGGCCAGCATGGATAATCGTTTGTATGCAAGCATGTAGTTTATCACACCCATATGGCCCTTCAGAACCACCTCTCCCTCCTCTGCCCCCAGCAAGTGACTATGACTCCAAACCATACTGCAAAATCATGTTATGTAAGTTGTTGTTGTGTTTTTATAGTTGTGACTGACACTTTGTGACCCCATATCCATGGAGTTTTCTTGGCAGGAATACCGGAGTGGCTTGCCAGTTCCTACTCCAGGCGCCTACAGCACCTGGTATTCCCTGGTGGTTGCCCATCCAAGTACTAGCCAGGCCCGACCCTGCTTAGCTTCCGAAATCAGGCGAGATCGGATGTGCTCAGGGCATCTAGGCATCCTGTTATGCAAGTTAATTCAATATACTGTGGACCCTCATATAACAAGTGGTTTGTTTAACAGACAATCCACTTAAAGGAAAAAAATTCCAGAAATAGGGGAAAAATCACTTAACAGAATTGCCTATGGGGCGAATCCGTACAACAGAAAAACGGTCATGATTAGGGATTAATCCACTTTCAATACATTCCTATGGGAAATCTGTACAAAGGAAAATTTGCTTAAGAAACTTTCTTTTGGAATGAATTAATTCCTTTATACAAGGCACCACTGTAACTCTTAACATGTCCTAAGCAAAGAAAGAAAAGGAAAGAATAAATAATAAATAAGAGATAGGCATTCCATCTCTGTAACACTGATATGAAAATAATTTTGTTCTTAATTATGTGACCCTGCCAAGTCTAACCCTCCCACCATGGCACACTTGTAATTCTCATTAGTGCTAATGGGAAATGAACCCACAGATCAGGTGGTGTGTGTGTGTTAAGGATTGCAGCATGAAGCAATGACCACAGTTAATGTCTCATCAGGGCAATGAAAAGCCTTATTACCGAAACAAGGGGACAACTTTGTGCAAAGGGGGGAAGTTCCTAATGAACTCTGAACTCATTTAATTTCCACTGCTTTGCCTGCTCTACCGTTACGAAGAACATAACTCAACCTTTTTACTCCGTCCCCCAAGCAACCAGTGTTAAAAAGGAGGACACGCCACATTTTAACCTTTCCGTCTTTTGACAGGGGCGCCTGCAGGAACACAGTTAAGCGTCTAATCACACGGGCAAGGCGCCTCGGCAGCGATATATGGATGGGTTTTAATTATTTCAGAGCACACAATTATTTCCCATTTAACGACAGAGCAAAGCAGGTATTTCTCTCCTTTCAAAAGGATTGGAAGACTTGGTTTCAAAGTGATGCAGTGGTCACAGGGCGAGAAGTTTAAACGCAGCCAACCCTGCTTATCGCTCGCTTTCCAAACAGAACAATCCAATGGGGGACAACTTTTAATCAGAATTTCTTCTTTACTCTAGTGACTATCCATTCCTAGGTAACCAATTAAAAAAAGGAAGAGGATATTAATATTTACAGCAGATTTGTATAGCCTTTTCAGGTTTAACTAACTCTTGACAGCCAAGGTAGGGCAATGCAAAGGGATGCAATTGGAAGAAGGCAGGGGTGATCAAATGATATCATGAATCCTTGCTTGCAAAAAAGAGCGAGACCAAGTGAGACCTGCCTGGCGCCGACGTTGATAACCTTTCAGCGCCAGTTAAAAACCTTCCTGTTCCAGAAGTTTTTTAACTGATGATTGTGGGTCCTGATGGCAATTTTTGTGTTGTGTTTTAATGTGTTGTATTTATTGTATTTATATGTTTTATTGTTTTAATTTTATTGTAATTTTCATGTTTCAATTGTTTATTTTGATTGTGAGCCACCCAGAGACCTTTATATATACAACCTATATAAAATATAAATAAATAAATAAATAAATAAATAAATAAATAAATAAAAATGTGTTCTGCTTCTGCTTATAAAACAAAAACAAAAACAAAAAAATAAACCAGATGAACACTGCCAGTTAGAGGCTCAATGGATCAACTAGACAATAACTATACTAAAAGGAATAATGGAATGGTTGCCTTCTGCCATCAAGTCACCTCTAACTTAATGGCAACCCTATAAATAAATGGCTCTTGCAAACTCAATCCTATGGCTTCCTTTATGGAGTCAATGCATCTCAAATTGCGTCTTCTTCTTCTACCTTTAGCTATTCCTAGCCTTACTCACTTTCCAGAAACTCAGTTTATTTATTTATTTATTTATTTATTTATATATTTATATACCGCCAGATTTTCCCAAATGGGAATACAATACAAAAGATCCAGCTGTGTGGCACAAGTCTTCCCTTGCCTTTAGTATCCACACCCCTTTCAGATATCTATTGATTCTCAAGGCAATACTGTACATGAACACCAAGGGTTAGGCCAGGCATGTCCAAACTTTGGCCCTCCTGATGTTTTGGACCACAACTCCCAGAATTCTAAGCTTAGATTGCCAATGGCAAAGGACTATGGGAGTTGTGGTCCAAAACATCTGGAGGGCCAAAGTTTGGTCATGCCTGGGTTAAGCCTTAAAGAATGTGGTAGAATCACGGAAGGAAAGGGTTGTGAGGTGGGCCCGAAGGAAACCAATTTGGGTGACTAACCAAGTGATAAAATCTTCCCCAGGAACTACAGTGGCTGTTGCTGTTCCAGCTAGGCTAGCACCTTGTGAGGGCTCATGTACAGAACTCTTGACACATGGGGAGGTTTCCTGGCCTTGCCTTGCTTCTGAAAGTCCACATGGAGATCCCCACAATCCAAGTCCTCCACTGTTGATGCTGCTACCAGGGCTAATGCAGCTTGTCCTTTTGAAAATCCTCAGCCAGTGGCTATGCTGAGGAGAAGGGAGATGTAGTCCAATAAAGAGAAGTTTTTCCAAGTTGGGCCCCAGCTTATGGGATACTTTATTTATTTATTTATTTATTTATTTATTTATTTATTTATTTATTTATTTATTTATTTTCAGTTTATATACAGCCAATCTAGCACATCACTATTCTGGATGGTATAGAACAAAGAACAGAAACATACACTGTAAAATAGCACTCAGCCCCACTGCTAAGAAATACCAATGGATAACACTATTATGGGTGGGCTTTCTTTATTGTATAAGGCTTCACTTAGAATCATCAAGTCATGGAGTTAAAAGGGCCCTGTAAGTTTCTTGAGTCCAATTCCCTGCTGAGGTCAGGAATACAAATCAAGACAAATCTGGCAGATGGTTGTCCAGGTTTTTTCCTGAATGCCTTCAGTGCTGAAGCATTCACCACCTCCTGACCTTGGTTCTATCGTCATACTACTCTAACAGTTAGGAAGATTTTCCTGATATTCTCCTTCTTTAAGGCACTGCATCTGAAGTACAATCCTGATAATACTGGCTTTAATAGACTGTTGTACGGTCCATTTTTTATGTGTCATCAATCAGGTCTGACCTATGGTGACCCTATTAGCGCTTCTGAGGTATCTGAGATATTTCTATTCAATGCCTCCAGTGTTGGAGCACTTGCCACTTCTTGAGGTCACTGATTCCATTGCCACACTGCTCTAACAGTTAGGATGTGTTTCCTGATATTACACCGGAATCTAAATTCCTTTAACTTGAGGCCATTGCTGCATGTCCTGCATTCTGGACTGATCGAGAACAGATCCTGCCCTTCCTCTGTATGACAGCCTTTCAAGTATCTGAAAAATATCTCCCCTCAATATCCTTTTCTCATGGCTAAGCATGTCTGTGTAAGTCAAGACTTGGTTTCCAGTCTCCTGACCATCCTTGTTGCCTTCTTCCAAACTTATTTCAATTTGTCCACATCCATTCTTGAAGTGCAGTCCCCAGAACAGGACAGCACACTCAAGATGAGGTCTAATCCAGTGGGGAAGACCATACTTTTATTAATTCTGCCTAAAAGGGCAGAATTTGTAGCCACATCACATTGTCATAGTCACCTCGTCTAACATTATTCACCATGCTATGCCGGCTCTCAGAAATTAAGAGGGTTAGTGAGGAGTTAATGTATACACAGAATATGATCAATTTTGAAGCTCCCCTTCACAGCGACAGCTGACGTTGCATTCCCATATGTGTGAGAGAAGACATCATTTGTGTAAGAAAAGGGAAGGGAAACATCAAACGGGACATCAATTTTCCTTTAAATGTGAGTTGTTCAGCCCTCCCCATACCCCTTAAACATAGTGAAGGGCAAGCACTGAAAATATCTTCTTAAGGGGAGCAATAGTGACATTTTCCACCTCTTATGAACAAGCTGGGAACTGTCTAATATGCAGATTCTAGCTATGAAGACAAAGTTATGTCGACTAATGAGTTTAGTACTCCCATGTTGTTATCCTTCCCACCTCCTTCCATGAGCATTCCAACCCATAATCAGAGGTAATTAAGCTAATTGCTAACTGTGACAGTATTATTTCATCACACTTTACCCCACCCCTAAAATCTTTTTTTCCACCTCCTCAACAGGCAGTGGGAGAATAAGCTTCAAAGAACAGGAGTGTGTTCTCATATTCGTTCAAGTACCATGGGTGTAAATAAGGATTGAGGTAATATGATAATTGTGCAGGCTGAACAGCCCAACCGCTTAGGAAGCAATGCAGTTCACAGTAAGCAGCAAAAAAGATATGGACAAAAGTAGCTTATGCATCCCACACTTTTACCCCCCTCCTCTGCCCTCTGTTCTTCTGACTGATCATTTTATTTATTTATTTATCTTTAAATTTATATACCACACCAATTTTCCCAGAGAGAACTCTGGGTGGTTTACAAATAGAGCAACATAAAATATTAAGAACACCACACATTCAAATCAAATAATAAACCACAAAAAAAGGAAAATAAAAGAGTCCAGCAAGAAGGACAAAACAGATAACAATAAACAACAAATTACAAGAAGCACAAGAATAAGGTACTATATTTTAGGGATGTAATCTTCACCGATTTTG
>JAHTLZ010000379.1:53384577-53399039 GCA_023846285.1 Phrynocephalus versicolor | reverse complement strand
ATCCAAACAGCTTCATCAGTCTGAATACATCTAGTGCGAGTCCTCCATCTTATAGTCAGCTTTGACCTCTTGTCACCCTCATCTGAAATAGGCTCTTAAGATGAACAATGGCCTGAGGATGTACAAATATTAGACAGAGAAGAGAGGTGGTTTGAGAGAGGAGTCAGGGAAGCCATTCATTTGATCATTGAAACCCCCTCTCTCAACAGAGGTTGGGACCTTAGGCATCGTCTATCTGCTACTTATCAGAGTGTGCTTTCAACAATACCTAGACAAATAAAAAAAGCCTTCGCCACCAAGGCCATAGCTAATGAACCATACTTTATAGGTTTCAGCACCTTAGGCTATTGTTCACTTTAAGGCTATGGATACTATTGTCTACCTAACAAGCCTATTCAGGCCATTGTTCATCTTAAGAACCTGTTTCAGATGAGGGTGACAAGAGGGCAGGCAGTGGGGGGGAGTGGCAGGTGGGGGTGGGGCAGCAGGGGGCGGCGGATGACGTGGGACAGCAACGGGCATGGGGGCGGATGGCAACGGGCACGGGGGGTGATCGGCGATGGGCGCGGGGGGCGGCAGGCGGACGGCGATGAGTGGGGGGACGGACAGCAGTGGCCAGGGGAGGGGGGCAGCAGGCTGGCCAGTGCCCCCTCTTCATTTTGGCACCCTAGGCAACTGCCAAGTTCGCCTTAATGGACGTGCCAGCCCTGATTACCCTAACAGTCAGAAAAGTACACTGGACTTTCAAGGATTAGAAGCACTTCAGATACTATTTTGGATTTATTTGAGCAATGAGCCAGCCCTTTGATTGTTTTTGTGTGTGTTGACTTTTCTTGCCACTTACAGCTAGTAAGATAATGGCATAAAACCTGAAAAAAAAATCAGCCAAAATGCATCTAAAAATGCCATCAAATGTCTTTTATATGTAAAAGCAAAAAGAAAGTGTTCTGCTTATATGCCGCCCCATACCACTTCAAGTCGTTTCTAGTCAGTTTACCGTTTAATTACAGCCAGGGCCGGCACACCCATTAAGGTGAACTAGGCAGTTGCCTAGGGCTCCAAAATGGACAGGGGGCACTGCCCAGACTGCTGCCCCCCACCACCACCCCTGCCGCTGGCCACCACCATCCATCCCCCCCACGCCCCTCCCCGGCCCGCCCGCCACCCCCCGTCGCTGCCGCCACCCGGCCCCACCTGCCGCCCCTGCCGCCCCGCCCCCCTGCCGCCCCCACTGCCGCCGGCGCCGGCCCCCACCGCCCCACCCCACCGCCCCTCGCCTAGGGCGCAAAAAAAAACTAGCGCCGGCCCTGATTACAGCATGCAGGCTACACATTTCACCCCCAGCAAGCTGGGTATGTATTTTACTGACCTCAGAAGAATGGAAGGCTGAGGCAACCATGAGCCAGCTACCTGGGGGATTGAACCCCAGTTCGTGAACAGTTTTACCTGCAGTACAGACCTTTAACCACTCTGTCATGGGGTTCCTTAGGTTGAATAAGTTGCAAAAAGGTAACTTTTGTAACTTATTCAATTTACTAGTTACCCGAAAGCAAGTAATTAGTGCAACAAAGTTCCTTGTAACTTAGAAGCAACAATCCAGAACAGTGGAAAATGACCATGTCTACCACCTGTCAGATCTGATTTAATTTGGATTCCTGCATTGAGCAGGGGTCAGATTTGGTGGCCTTATAGCCCCCTTCCAATGAAATTACTCTGTGCTTCTATAACAAGTCATTTAATTATGAAAATCCCATTCCTAGTACACATGCACACAGGAAGTCCTGTAAGCCTATATAGCAACCAATGAGAACCAAACTTGCTAAATAAAGTACTTCCTTATTACATAGGTTTTTATGGGAAATGCTCCATGATGATACAATCTTCTAAAGTCACTGCTTTGTTCAACTTAGTCCATTCACAAAATACTGCTCTGAATATTCTAAAGTATCTTAGGACAACCACAGTACATAAAATCAGAAGCCTGGAAGAATTCAAATACTGTTGTCCCCCTCCATTTCGAGGTTCATATACTGAGGTCTTGGTATATTGTGGGACTGTAGTATATGAAATGCAAGGCCCCCTAGGGCAAGCTTCTTAGGCTTGCTTGAGGCCTTTTGCGCTTACTCCAGGCCTAGTGCTGCCCCAAACAGGCCTCTGACAGGCTTCCTGGGCCCGCTAGTCATTACCCGACCCAGCATCCGCATATTGCAGATTTTCCTGTATTGCGGGTAGGGTAGGGTCCCTAACCCCTGCAATAGGCGGTGGATTACTGTATATGTCATTAAGAGTCATTTGCTTCCTTGGATGCTTTCAGCACACTGTAACAGATACATGTATTCTGAATAGAGATGGGCACGAAACGAACAATTTTTCATTTCCGTTTTCGTTTTTTTGTTTCGTTACGTAACAAAATGACAAACAAATTTTGTCTCTAAAATGAAATGAAACGAACAGAAACACCGGAAATTTTGTCGTGTGTTTTGTTTCCGTTACTGCAATAGGAGTGAATTGCTTAAAATCCTAAAAAAAATCACAAAAAATTGAAATAAATGGTAACGAAATGGTAACAAAACGAATGAAAACGAAAACAATTTTTTTTGCAAAAATTCACGAAAAACGGAAACGAACCAAAATGGACCCTCCAAACGACAAATGACAAATGAAATGCCATTTTTTTAATTTGTGCCCATCTCTAATTCTGAATGACAGTTGACAAATTTAGCTTCTTGAATTTCTGATGGACATATGGCTATTCTTTTTTCAATGCTGCATAGAGCCTATAATAAAGGAGCACTGGAAACCAAAGCATAGTAATGAGGCCTGGAGGGGACATTGCTGAGATTATGCCCCCCCCCCCATACACACACTTCCATCTTCTCAGTTCCCAGTCCACATCCCAATCTGGGCTACATTTCTTCATTGAAAAGCAGATCTCTCTGATCATACCTCTGAATAATGGACAATTTTGAAAGCTCAGTTTTATGCAGACACATTTTTAGAAAGGGTTCTGCAGCCTGTCACACTAAAAGATACTGATTTTTTAAAAAAAAATACAACTGGGATTTCTAAAAGCAAAAATGCCAAATCAGCTCTTACTTCTACTCTTATTAAGTTGAGAAAGTTGACAGGAAGGGAACGTTGCATATATTTATGACTACCTTTAGCTGTGGAAAACAGCACCATCTTCGTTGACAGTGAGCTAGATAAGTCAACGGTCAAACTTCGTATATGGTTGCCTCCTGTTTGTGAAATACAGTGCTTGACAGGATGGGGCTTGTTTTCCATTCTATCCATTAGACATTTTCCCATGTGTTTCAAGGTTTCAACCCACCTTCTCCAATTCAACAGCCTTCAGATGCACAGAGCTACCACACATATAGCACCCAGCTATCAAAACCATTGATCAGAGATGATAGGAGCTATAATTCTAATTCAGCACAAGCACACACACCATCAAGTTGGAAAAGGGTGATGTGAACCTCAAATTTAGGATCTCCGTATGTTCTTGGACTAAAATTCCCATAAGACTTCACCAAAGACCTTCCTCTTCAGGCAAGCTTTCCCAGAATGAGGGACTTCCTACTATATAACTTTATTTGGATTACCATACATGATTGCATTGACTGATTTCATAAGAACACCAGTGTTTTCCATGTTACTTTCATTTTTCTTTTATTTTGTGTGCTTTTGTAGCTCTACTATTACTTTCTAATGTTCCAAAATGCCTCTTCTAATTCCCAGTTTTTAACTTGAATATGTCTTATATGTCCTAGGCTGTATATTGTCCCTCATTACTGTAAGCCAGGCCTGCCCAACAGGTAGACTGCAGGCTACTGGTAGCCCGCGAAGGGTTCAAAAGTACCCTGCCGGCCATCAATAAAAAAAGTGAGATGATACGTTATCCACCCCTCCCTCCACCATCCCAAAGACCACCACTTCCCCAGCAAAGTTCTGGGGTCTGCCAGCCCACTGTCTCAGCCGAGCAGGGCAGTTCAAGGGCATTGGCGCATGGAAATCTGTCCCATCCAGAACAGATTAATTGGTTTTCAATGCATTCCCATGGGAAAACGCTGCTGTACTTACAAAAGTTTTTACTTATGAGCATGTGCTCGGAACGGATAAAATTTGTAAGCAGAGGTTTTAGTGTAGTAGCCCTCAGGCACTTTGGGCCGGAAAAAGTAGACCTTGGCCTGTTCAAAGTTGAATAGCCCTGCTGTAAGCCACCTTGGGTCCTTTTCCAAGGAGAAAGGTGGGGTAAAAATATACAAAATATATAAAATAAAATAAAATAAATAAAAATATCTGGGGATTCGAGTTTGAGAACCACAGAGCTAAACATTAAAATAAGTTTGCATTCCTCAAGAGGTGTGGACTACTATGAAAAGAAAATGGCACACTGGCCAGAAAGCAGAATGCTAGCATTCTGTAATAGTACCACTTGGTCATCTGTACTAATCACTACTTATTCATTTTGATGGGTAGGGGGTATAATCCGTGAGGATGGCTAGAAAATGTCAATTCGGTGTCTGATAAACTCTTTCTGTCTAAGAACCATCCTTTTTTCAGCTGTAGCTGCCACCTTTCCTTTGCACAGCCCAAAGGCATCCATTTTAGCACAGAGAAAGGACATAATTATATTGTGTTTACATTGTATTTAAAAGGGAATGCATTAAGCACATGGCTATAAGGCAGTTTTCTGTAAATACATCATTCTTGGATAATGCTATTAAACGCAAACATACACGAAAGCCCTGAGCGGTACCGTGATTGTGTTGGGATTATTATTTTTTTCCCTGAGCACAGTGCTATAATGTGGGGGAAATTACTCAATCCCAAATGGAATTTCTTTCACCGTCAGATCTGGGAAGTGGGATAGAGACAAGATAATGAAGACCATTTCATTTCCTAAATGAAAGCACTGCCTGTAAAAAGTGTTCATCTCAATCTTTTTTATTGGGATTTTGGGATCAGTATAGTTGGGATGTACATTTTCACAGCCTTCCTGTTTCAATAAAAATGAATGTGTGTGTGTGGGGGGGACCCCTTTGTAAGGGTTCGACTTCTTCAACCCTGGGTTCTGATCCACAAAACAGTCCAGAAGCGTAATTCGTTGAAATGTCAAACATATTTTTAACAACATTAACAGGTGATGAACTCTCTTTAACGCCAGGATCTTGTAATAAAGGAGAAAACTCTTTTAAGTTTAAATCTTCAAATAAATGTTTGTTACAGCACGATATCGTGTGGCTCATTATTTTTACATTTTCCTTCAATAATAATGGAGATTGGGTGATCCTCTTCCCAGACACTGTGTCCCACGGCCACAACAGGGATGCTTGGCCCATTGGGCTACTGGGTTTTCTGGCTTCCCCCGTTTCTGGGCCAACGTAAAGGCTTTACTTGTACAGACCATCTAAATTCTTCTACATCCTTTACCCTGAGTCTCCCTGTCTCCTCCCTCAGTGGGCTAAACTCGGTCTGAGTCCCAACATCCTTCAACCGACATCCCCAACTGTCACTTGGCACCTCCCCTTCTACCCATACGTCCTCAGAACTGTCTGTCACCCAAAATGCTTCTCTCACTGGTTCTTCCTTTTCTCTCTCTTCGGCATATTCTTTCCTAGTCTCTCCCTTTAGTAATAAATCTCCCACATTTAATGTCATCACTTTTATAATCCTCATTATCTTCTTCCGCAACCAGTGTCTCAGACGGCACACATGATCTCAGCACGGTTGTCTTTTTCTCTCTCACATACCGCTCCTTTGTCTTCAGTGAGATTTCTTTGTGCAAGCCCTAAAAAGCTTGCAAGATTTCTTGGGAGTTTCAGAAGGCTTCCCACCAAAACACCAATATGCACAAATTCCATACGATTCCTGTGTTGAATGGTATCTTTCCTGTATGGGATTCCCCAGGATCCTGCACAGGAATACCCCCAAGAGCGTACAGAGCTGCACAGAAGCTGTACAAAGTGGTGTCATCCCCCCCCCCACAAACTTCCACAGAATGCTCCACAGGATTCCCTTGAAAGGAGATGGAGCTACACAAAATGTATCTGTGGTTCAAGTCTGTTTCGACTCATCATCATGACCCCAGGAGGATTTCCAATGCTTCAGAGAGAGTTGAGGGATGGGTCTATCCTTACCACTGAGTTCTCATGGCCAAGCAGGTCTTTGAACCCGGGTCCCTGGAGTTCTTGTCCAGCACACTGTACGAGGATGATTGCAATAAAAGTAGGAAAAACGAGACTGGGGTTTCATTGCAAAAAGGCATAGGAGAACATATAGGGAGGAAATCAAAAAGCTTGTCATCATAGGATGCCAGCGAATCTCAGCAGTGATGGAGAAGACTCAGCAGGGAGTCTTGGCGTGGCAAGACTTGGAAATCTGCTGAGAATGAGAAATGTTCAAGTGCTTTTCACATTCATTCAAAAATGGGTAAGAAAGAACGATCATGTGCTCCTGCTCTCCACCTCTTCTCTCTCTCTCTCTCAAATTGTTTCATGCCCCTCTCAACACCAAGGACTTGGAAGTAAAATGGAAGAAAGGGTGGAGAGTATAAAGCCACTGTTCAGCACTCACATGCATGCTTCGAAATCACAGAATTGTTATTTCATTATCACATGGATACAGAAGATCCTTGGTCGAGTTTTATATACCATATATACTTGAGTATAAGCTTTCCCAAAAATGAGCCAAGGGCCTAATTTTACCACGCAAAACTGGGAAAACGTATTTACTCAAGTATAAGCCAAGGGCATTTTTTAAGTTTAACTCAAGTATATATGGTATACCGGCTGAGCTCTAAAGGGGCTGGGGGTAGTACATATGCTGGGAGTGTGGAGGCAATAAGGGAGTTAATACCATAGAGTAAACTCCCTGATTGCCTCCACAGTCCCTGCACAGTTGCCAATACTACCCTCAGCTCCTTTAGAGCTTTATAACTAGGTCCCCTTACCCCCAAATGTTTCCAAATTTCAGGGGGTTCCCTAAAATCACTTTCTGAAGGTACCTCTGGTCCCTTGGAGTCCCAAGGTAAGAAAATTTTGATTGCATATTATTACAATAATTTTCGAGTATTTTTTTAAAAAAACATGCACTCAAAAAATTACATTGGAGACACCAAAGTAGCAGGGGGTACCTTCAGAAAGTGATTTTAGGGAATTCCCTGAAATTTGGAAAAATTTGGAGCTAAGGGGGCTGAGTTATGAAGCTCCAAAGAAGGTGCCCCTAAAGGACATAAGAAGAGCCATGCTGGATGTGGCCAAAGGCCCAACTAGTCCAGCTTCCTGTATCTCACAGTGGCCCCACCAAATGTGTATGGGAGCGCACAAAACTAGATATGTCTCCTGATCCCACTCCTCTGCATTTTGTCCTTGAAGTACCTCAGTTTTAAGCCTGGAGATGACACATCTCCCTCATGGTTTGTAACCTGTGATGGACTTTTCCTCCAGGACGATGGACCAAGGAAGAAGATAATAAGAGTAGTTTCTTGTTTTCTCACCTGCACAGTTTTCTTTCCCTGCTTAGGAGGCCAACTTTTATGCTGGAATGTTCTTTTAGGAACAGTCTCTGGTGGATGAATGAAATTCCTAATCCCACTGATCAATCTCAGCAAGGAGCTGAATTGATTAAATCACTATGATGCTTTATGTATGAGTTAGCCATATGATCTGCTAATGTGCCCCTTTAATTAAAAAAAATATATATTAACACACCATGAGGTAAAAGAATTGCTTGATGTAACAGCAGCAGACATAAAAGCATTAACCACATCATTAATATAACCATCTGTCTTGGAAAATGGTGCCCAGGGTAGCATTGCAATATCTTATGTTTGGTACAGAATCCAACCAACAATTTGTATGTTCTTCCTGAAGGCGGCTTGTACTTAAAAAGATTATCCCTTGAGGGCTTTAAATGGGAATGTGAAAGATTCTCAAGGGTTTGAATAAGCTTTTTACTCAGAATCTATACATTAATTGAAGCCATTATAATTGTAGCACCGATCACTTGTCTAAAGGGTCTTAAGAATTGAGATGCAGTATATCAAAGGTGATAACCATGGCACTGAAGGTACTGAAGGTCACCTTTTGCCAAATAATATAGTCCTATATACATTTCAAATAGGCTCATTATATTTGGCATATGCCCCTAACTGACCCTCAATGTGAAGACTTTGCAATATACAGTATATCACTTTTGTCTGCAAAAATGCCCAGCAAACGTGGACTCAGGCCAGCTGGTCCAATCTGGAACCAAAAATGGAATACTCATACATTTCTACTCAAGTATGCAAAAAGATGGCTTCAACCTTCTCAGTCCCAAAGCTGCAGTCACCTACAGTAAACATGGGTAAACATCCAAGACTAGGCATCACCAAACTTCAGCCCTCCAGATGTTTAGGACCACAACTCCCACAGTCCTTTGTCATTGGCAGTCTAAGCTTAGAATTCTCGGAGTTGTGGTCCAAAACATCAGGAGAGCCAAAATCTGGACATGCCTGCCCATAACCAAGCATAGTGCAGGGGATAGAATGACAGACTAAGCCTGGATTGGAATCCTAGCTCAGATACACACTGGGAATGCAGAACTGATACATTCACCCCTTAAATACCCCACATACCTTGAACACCCTTTTAGGGACACTATAATCAGTTCTCGTTTGACAGAACACAGCAACAATAACAAGCATGCATTAGGCCTGTGGGGGGGGGTGGCCCATAAAAAGTAGCTAAGTATAGGAAGGCTTTAATAGTAACACACACACACACACACACACACACACACACACACACACACACACTGAGAGAGAGAGAGAGAGAGAGAGAGAGAGAGAGAGAGAGAGAGAATCTTGATTAAAATGCCATAAGAAACTTCTGGTACCAATGAAAATGCCCACTAGGGCCTGAACCACCATCCCCCCCAGATGTGCTTGGAAGCATTACATGCTATTGGCCAAAGTAGCTGTCTGTCTGTCTGGGTAATGGGAGCAATACTCAAAAAACAAGGCAAAACAAACAAAAAACACACAAGTTTTCTGAGCTCTGCTCTGTGTCACCAGGGCATTATTATGCCCAGTTGACCTGCTATTGAAGAGTATATCAAGCACCTCAGCGACTCACAGGTATCTAGTGTTGCATTCCAATTAAAAGCAAAGCAAAGTGTTCTGCTTATATACCGCCCCATACCACTTCAAGTAGTCTCTGGGTGGTTTACAATTTTAATTACAGTGTGCAGGCTACACATTGGCCCCTGCCAGCAAGCTGGGTACTCATTTTACCGACCTCATTTAACTCTCAGATCCGACTTTCCAACAATATTAACAAAGCACTTCTAAGTTTGTTGTTGTGGGACATCAAGTTGCTTCTGATTTATGGATTATGAATTAGTATGATTCCCAGTGTGATGTATGAATTATGAATTAGTATGATTCCCAGTGTGATGTAGTGGATAAGATGATGGGACTCTGGAGAACATGGTTGAATCTCCATTTGGCCATGGAAACTTGCTGGTGTGAGGAGCTGGTAAAAACACCCCCTTAATTATCTCACTTTCAGAAACATGAATTAGTGGCCTCCAAGCATCTCCTATCATCAACAGCCCAGCTTCCTTGAGTGAGTCAATCCATCTTGTACTTGATCCTTTTAACCTGTAGTCTTCATCTTTTCCTAGTATCCATTGCCTTTTCCAGTAATTTTATAAATTCAGCAAATGCTATGAGGGGCAATGGGATTAAAAAGATGACACTACACACATATATGTAAGAAGAAAGTGAAAACCGGGGATATGAATGTCATAAACCAGCAAGGAAGAAAATTCATCATTTTTTGGCACATTGACCTGAGCAGCAACCATATGATACCAACAGATATACACCTAGATGTAGTCAAATGAGATAGCGGGCAAAACTTTGCAGAAAAAAAGGAAAGGAAAGATGCTGTGGAGTGTAATTAGAAACTATCCTCAGTTCATGGAAATTCGTTGCACTGCACATGTCAGCGCTCAGTCCCATCAATTGAATTGTATTCCCTGCCATACACGTTTTAGCTGAAAGGAGCCCCACTGTTAGCTAATATGTCTTGAAGGCTGTGCTCCTGCACAGAAATAAAGACAAAAGATTGTTACGTTCTGAGAAACGCCAAAGTCAAAACAGTCTGGCCTAAAGCCAGATCACAGGAAGTCAATACGGTTTGATAACGTGCCTCCTTCTGTGACTCTGTTTGAGGATTTTATTAATCTCAACTACAGAGGAGGAGAGCTAAATGTCAAAGCCAAAGCCCCACGGAACATTAGCAGAGAAAGAATATAAGATCAGGGCAGTTTGGTTCCTTCCATCTGAGATTATGGGATCTAATGGTGGAGAAACATCCATTTAATAAAGATGAAACATGTGATATATACTAACAATGAACAGGATGGTTAGGAGTGATAATCTGGAGGGGTAAATGTCCCCCTTTCCCAGATTACGGATTCAGAACTGATTGAACTTTGATTGATTTCAAAATCAGAAAGGGATTGCTTTGTTTTAGATGTCAAGATGTGCTATAACTATGGACTCTGATCCACCAAGAGTATTCTAGGTGCAAAAAAAAAGAAAAGAAAAAAAGAAAAAAAAAAAGAACTTGGCACAGAGATTCAAAGACGATGCAGATCTTGGCCTACAATTGACATCTGTTGCTGCATCGTGAGGCTCGCCTGGCTGCACTGAACTACCTCGATGGGTGTGTTAATCTACAGACAATTCAAACTCTACCAACAACCATACAATAATTCTAATGATAACTATTTAGCCCGTTATAAGCCTCTTATAAAACATCTGCCTATAATTGGGCAATCGTGGTAGTGGCCTCAGCATTTTCGAACCACCTCCTCACCACCCTCAAATGCACACCAGTCACCTACCCTCATTGGGTTTTGGAACACAGTGAAAACTCATTTATTTCAGCAGGCCTTTCTGACCTAGTAAGGGTGCTCCCCCATTTTGCCCATTATATATTACATATTGTTTGGATATACTCTATAATACTGTATAGATTAAAGCAAAGCAAAGCAAAGTGTTCTGCTTATATACCGCCCCATACCACTTCAAGTAGTCTCTGGAGAGTTTACAGTTTTAACTACAGTATGCAGGCTACACATTTCTCTCCCCCCCACCCCCCAGCAAGCTGGGTACTCATTTTACCAACCTTGGAAGGATGGAACGCTGAGTCAACCATGAACCGGCTACCTGGGATTGAACCTCAGGTTGTGAGCACAGTTTTACCTGTAGTACAGGCATTTAACCACTGTGCCGCAATAAATTGGTATTGGTATTGTGAACAACTCCACCTGGACCCTTCCACGGACATGCTTCATCTAGAGATGGGCATGAACTGAAAAATTAACAATTTGTTTTGGTTCGGTTCGTTTTAGGGTTTGTTTCGTTTCGTTGCATTTTAAATGAACTTTTTAGAAAAATTTTGTTTTGTTCGTTCGTTGATTCATTATTTGTCTTGTGTGTAGTGTGTGTGTGTGTGTGTGTGTGTGTGTGGTGCTTGTGCAGCTGTGGCTGGGGAAAAGAGTGGGCTTAACATCTGGATGTTATCATGAACAACACATCTGCATGAATTGCTAGGTATGTGCATCCACAAGCTTTGAAATATTATTTATTTATTTATTTATTTTTATATTTGTATCCCGCTTATCTCCAACAAGGACTCTAAGCGGCTAACAACAAGTCATAATACAACAAAGCAGATACAAAAATAGCGAGTTAAAACAAACAGTGTAGTATCCTCGCAAATCCTAAAATCGTAGAAACCTAAGGCCTCCAACGCATCCCAACACGTCAAGACGTGAGTGCTAACAAATTAATTTGGAGACACCAATGGGCATAATAGTAACAATAATAACAGCGATGGCGGGAAAAAAAATTAAGATTCGCCAAAGGCCTCTCGAAATAAAAAGGTCTTTAAAGCTTTTCGAAAGGCCTGCAGGGACTCTGCAGAGCGCACTTCGCTGGGGATGGCGTTCCATATGGATGGGGCTGCCACAGAGAAGGCCCGGTTTCGGGTGACCGTCTTCCGGGCCTCTCGAGGGGTGGCAACCCGAAGCGAGTGCGCTCGCACCTGCCGAACTGGACGTACCGAGGTGGATCGCTGGACGATACGCTCTGACAGGTAGTCCGGTCCCAAGCCATGGAGGGTTTTATAAACTAAAACCAAGACCTTCAATCTAATCCGGGCCACAACGGGCAACCAATGCAGGCGAGCCAGGACTGGGGTGATATGGTCATAACGACGCACACCAGCCACCAGCCTGGCAGCCGCATTCTGTACCCGCTGCAGGCGCCGGAGAAGAGTCAAGGGCAACCCCATGTAGAGTGCGTTACAGTAGTCCAGTCTCGAGATCACCAGTGCTTGGACCACTGTTCTCAGAGAGTCAACATCCAGGTACGGGCGGATCTGGGCGATCTGGCGAAGATGGAAATAAGCGGCCCTGGTCACCGACGCCACCTGGGCCTCCATGGTCAGCGCTGGGTCCAGGACCACGCCCAGATTCCGCACCCTCTCCACAGGCTGGAGAGAAACCCCCCCCAGCTGCGGAAGAGGGCCACCGTACCCAGATGGTGAACTCCCAAAGAACATGACCTCCGTCTTCTCGGGGTTGAGCTTAAGCCTGTTTGCCCCGGTCCAGGTCAGGACGGCGTCCAGGCACTCATCAAGGATCCTCACAGCTTCCACTGCAGAGGTGGAAAAGGAGAGATAGAGCTGCGTGTCATCAGCGTACTGGTGACAGCAGACTCCAAATCTCCTAATGACCCCAGCCAGCGGCCTTACGTAGATGTTAAACAGCATGGGGGACAGCGACGACCCCTGTGGAACCCCACAAGGGAGGATCCAAGGAGCCGACAACTCCCCCCCATGCAGAACGTACTGTGGACAGTCCTCCAGGAAGGATCGGAGCCAACTGCGAGCAGTGCCTCCGATACCAACCTCTGAGAGCCGATCCAACAGGATACCGTGGATTACCAATCCCCCCCCCAATAAAAATAAAAATAAAAGGTAAAATGAAACAAATTTGAGCATATTTAGAAATGATCTTTAGGTCTTTATACTTGGCAGTTGAAGCTTAGATTTTTATGCCTGGCAAAGCACACTGGCACAGATCACAGCTATCCATTTGTGCTATTATACAGAGCATCTGTGTCTACCTAAACACACACACACACACACACACACACACACACACACACACACACACACACACACAATCTCTCAGAATCTACCAGTCACCATGGGCATCAGCCATGATCACTGGGGGATTCAGAATTGTAATCTTCATGTTTAATTTTTCCAAGCTCTAATCTACACACAGAGACATTGAAAAATGATGGATGTAACCAACAATGGCAAGAGTCAGCAGCACACTACCTAGGCACCTTTGCTGGAATAAGAATGATAAAGGAGCTCTAACTTTCATCAGGGCAGTCTAATATGGAGACCTGTTTAAGCATAACCAACTTACATTTATGCAAGCCTCCTTTCGCAAGCTTTGTAACAGTCCCACAGCTCACATGCTATATTTTTTGGGCAAGTAGTTTGACCATGCAAGATTCCAACCTAAATCTTATGTCTAGAGGTGGACAAGAATTTTAATATAAATTGCAAATATGTTCAAAAATTGCTAATTTGTCAATTTGTATGAATCAATAACCCCGTCAAATACGAATCAATGAATTTTTAGTGATTTTTGATTTGTTAGTTTGTCAGGCCATAAAATGACCCTGAAGGCACCAAACGTATAGAGAAGCTACCTCAGACTCTACAATGAATATTGGGTTTTCCCTATGCCAAATCCTGGAGGACCACTTTGTGGGTGTGTAGATGTCTGAAACCCAAGCTTCACCAAACCTTGTGGGATTGTAGATGAGAGCCTGAGGGTGCTTCTCTGTATGGTTGGTGTCTCTAGCTGCTTGGGTGATACGTTCCTCAGAGGCTCTCTTTGGGGGTGCATAACTCATATATTTTGAAGCTGAGGCTCCAGTACTTTGGCCCCCTCATGAGGAGAGAGGAGTCTTTGGAAGAGTCATTGATATTGAGAAAGATTGAAGGCAAAAGGAAAAGAGAATGACAGAGAATGAGATGGTGGGACAGTGTCATCGATGCAACCAATCTGGGTTTGACCAAACTCCAGGAGGCAGTGGAAGATAGGAAGCCTGGCGAACTCTGGTCCATGGGGTCATGAAGAGTCAGACATGACTGAACGACTGAACAACAACAACTCATATTTCTCAAACTCAACAACATATATCCTCAACACTCCCTCTCCCAACCTTCTTTCTCTTGTGGTCAAACAGCATGAAAGTTAGCCAAAAGCCTTTAATATAAGGACAGCTGGTATAATTTAAAAAAAAAATGAAATCTACTCCCCCTTTTCTTCTTCTTCTTCTTCTTCTTCTTCTTCTTCTTCTTCTTCTTCTT
>JAHTLZ010000379.1:53369913-53384567 GCA_023846285.1 Phrynocephalus versicolor | reverse complement strand
TAATGATTGGAAATCACATTAAGGAGACTAATAAAAATGCATTATGGATTTTGTTTCCATGCTGGCCAATATCAATGATTGATCTATTCATCAAAGAGAAATACAGAATTTTTATGAGGTTACACTCATTTGTCCTCTGGTCAAATTCAAAAACAAGCAAGGCAGCCAGTTGCTGGTACAGTGATGTTAAATCATATTACAGGCCCGCTTTCTTCCAAACAGTGTTTGCTAGCTAAAGGATCAGGTTGTCACAAATTTTAGAGGCTACAATCTCTCCTGACATTATTCCAAACACGTTATTACTCTCTGTTTCCTCCATGAGGTACAGAGGTGCACAAATGGCGAGGGACTTGCAAGGACTTCACAAAAGTTGCAAAAAGTGTTCACAAAGAAGGTGTAAACATCTTGTTCTTAAAAAAACAAAACAAAGGCAGAGTATTGGAAAAACATGAACAGATTTGCTCATCTAGGCAGAGGCTGTTCAGTGTTCACTGCTAAAAGTTATACACTTTTGTAGGGAGCCTACGTAGGGGCTCTGAACCCCAATAGGCCCTGGCAAAGCGCTGAATCAAGCCATGGCCCAGGGCTGAGGTCACCCACAAAAAAGGGCATGGCCAGGCATGGAAAGACCAGGCCGGAGTGAGCTCTAGATAAACCCTGAGCTAGGCAGAGGTCAGCCTCCAACAGGCATGACTCGGGGGGGGGGGGGAATAGATGGCTACCCAGATATCAGGCTGATCAGGCGACATCTGGGCTGGAGGCATAAATGACCAGCCCAAAGCCCCTTCTTCTCCCCTGTCAATGATTCCCCACTGGCAAGGATTTCCTCCTAGATAAGGCTGCATACGTGAGGAGTCACAGGTCTGTCCAAGACACACACACACCCATTGTGTTGTATGCTTGTTTACTGTAACCAATAAAAGCCTTGGGTCCCAGGCAAGACTCACTCACACAAAGACACACACAGGCATACAATCATGTACAGAGACACACACGGAGAGAGGGATGAGTGCCTGGGACCAAGAGATGATTGTATCTCAATCCTACGTCATGTGTAGTCCATAATACTATACACTTTGAATATTGTTTTTGTGACAATGAATCCAAGTTGCCATTTCTGCCCCCCCCCCCGCCACATTTATAATCTTGAACAGCTACTTGACAGTCAGATACAACACAATCCTTTTCTCCCTCAGATTATATGTACCTATGAATTGATGTTGGTAAATGATTATCTGGGTTTTTTCTGCCATAAATAGGAGCCAAGAAACCCTTTTTCTTCTTCTTAAGAAATAGACAGAGCAGAAGTATATATACAGCACTACCTCAAGTTACGAATCTAATCCATTCTGAATGCATGGTCTTAAGTCGAACTACTCTTAAGTCGGGGTACCTATCTAAAAAATTGGGAAAAAAAATAAGTAAAAAAAAAAGGAAAAATATATTTGTAAGTCAAGCAGACCATATCTAAAATTTGTAAGGCGGCAGTTAAAACGCCAACAGTTTTCTGCTCTTAAGTCGAATTGCTCTTAAGTTGAGCTGCTCTTAAGTCAGGGTGCCACTGGTTACTGGAGAGAGAAAAAGCAGACTTGTTTATTTTCTTAAACTAGACTCTTCTGGTCTCTGGGGTTTGTACACCTATATCTTACTGATTCACTTGATGATACTACTGGGAACCATTTCAAAAAGTGCAAACAGATAGAAAGGTGCTTTGTTGCCAAGACTGTGTCATAAACCAGCCTTCCTTGAGCTGGTGGCCTCCAGAGGTGTGGGAGTAGTACTATTCTGTGAGAATTCTTCATATCCTACCTCTTCTGAGTTCCTCATTCCATAGCAACATCCTCTTTGATGGAGGACAAAGCAATGTAGAGATGAGTAAAATTACTTTGAGGGGCTATAGATTCCAGAATCCCGGCACAATCATTGGATGTGGCACTTCACAAAAATAACCTTCCCATCTCAGGAGCAATGTGTACCTGTAGCCACTCAGGAATCTGTGAAACTATGTAGTAGAGATGGGCACGACTCAGCAAAATTTTCGTTTTTGTTTTCGTTTTTTCATTTCGTTTCGCAACGAAAATGAAAACGAAAAATTTTTCAGAAGTAAAACGACAACGGAAACGAAACAAAAATTTTTGCCGTGTTTTTCGTTTTCATTCAGACACATTGCATTGAAAAGAATGCTAACGAAACAAAAAAATTCATTTTTGTTTTATTTTTCGTTTCATTTCATAACAAAAACGAAAACGAAAAATGCGCAAAAAACCCCGAAAAACGAAAACGAACCGAAATGGACCCCTGAACGACAAATGAAAAACGAAAAATTATTTTTTTGAGTCATGCCCATATCTACTATGTAGTTGGCCCAATTGTGGTGGAAGATCTCACACCATCAACTGCAAGCCCAACAAACCGGTATCTAAGGAATGGGCAGGGGGTGCCATCTTGCCCTTTGCTTCTGGCAGCAAAATGCTTTTAGGTGGTAAGATGTCCTGGCCTCAGAGAAAGTCTTCAAAAGGAAATCAATTCCAATCTGCAAATACATTCAAACCAAGTTGAGGAATGTTGTAAAGTATCTCAGTCAGGCACTTTGGGTAATGTTTTGATAAGATCAGGAGCCTCAATACTTCTGCAATAACTTTTGGGCCCTTTTTTTTGCCTCCACTAACAAGATTGTCTTTGAAGCACTGTTTGCAATTCTGGCAGACAGATTATAGGAAGCATATTGCAGCATCTGAAAACAGGCAACAGATGTCGACCAAAAGTGACTCAAGGCTGGGAATATAAACTGGAATAAATCTGTTTTAAAATGAGACCTGAACATCCAGAGAACATAAGGTTAAGAAAGTACTTGCTGCAGAAAAGGTGGAATAGATATATGCCAGCAAATATATTAAACAGAAACTAAATCTAATCCAAACCAAAAATCATCATGAGACCTCAGGGAGCCACCCCATAAATCAGGAGAAGGTAGTTTTAAAAATCAGATTTAAGGAAGCAACCAACCACTAATATAAGAACATAAGAAGAGCCATGCTGGATCACCATCTACTCCAGCTTCCTGTATCTCACAGTCGCCCCAATAGACATGTCTGGGAGAGCAGGAGAGTAGATAGATATCTGTTTCCTGATACCTCTCCCCTGCATCTGGCCCTTGAAGTACCCTGGTTTTAAGCCTGGAGGTGACACACCTCTATCATGGTTTGTAACCTGTGATGGACTTTTCCTCCAGGAATCTGTCCAATCCCCTTTTGAAGGCATCCAGACCAGATGTCATCACCACATCCTGTGGCATGGAGTTCCACAGACTAACAATGCACTGGGTGGAAAAATATTTTCTTTTGTCTGTTCTTACATGCTTTCCTTAGTGCAAGACTTTGGCTCGACAGTCTGCCTTCCATAAACTTCCATTGAAGCAGGTGGGTAGCAATGGCCCTGCAGATGTTGTTGGACTACAATTCAGCAATAAGATCCTCATTGTTGTTAACATCAAGAATCAAACAGCAGCAACAACTACCAGTAGATGAGAATCCAACCCCGTGAGAATGCCAATCACAGTTTCAACATATTCCCCTCCTGGCATAGTTCTGTCTTTATTTGATCTGGGACCCACTTGTTTGTTTTTCGTGCAGTCTAGGATATCGGCAAATCTCCTCCATCACTGTATTTCAAACAAGTCAATTTTCTGTTCATGCTAAGATTTTTAAAAAATCCAATCTCTTGTAATATTTATGTGCTGCTGCTGCTTCAACTCAAGACTATACTAACCCTTCTTTCTGGGTGTCCTCCCGTACTCACTAAGTGTTCAATTTGTTGCGGGATTAACTTGGGAGGAAAATGGGAAATTCACGATGCCTGGTCACCAGACCAAATACATTTCCGCATACATTTTTCTCTCTTCTGAGCCTACAACATGTGCAATTCCTAAGTGCTGTCACTATTCTAACTTAATGCTGGCTTGAAGATAATCAGCACAGACGCAAGGCAGACATTGGACATTTTGGAAGCATGCAGATTCGTAGCATGATCAATTCCTTCGGAGAATTTATTAGCTACTTTGATCTGAATGTTTCAAAGCAATGTACAGCCCTAATAAAAACATGGGGAAAATCATTTGCACCAGAAAGACTAGCCAGTTTTAAATGACACAGCATTTTGTGCCCCGTGGCGCAGTGGTTAAATGCCTGTACTGCAGGTAGAACTGTGCTCATGACTTGGGGTTCAATCCGAGGTAGCAGGCTCAAGGTTGACTCAGCCTTCCATCCTTCCAAGGTCGGTAAAATAAGTACCCAGCTTGCTGGGCGGGAGCAAGGTGTAGCCTGCATACTGTAATTAAACTTTAAACCACCTAGAGACTACTTGAAGTGGTATGGGGCAGTCTATAAGCAGAACACTTTTTGTGGACTGCAGATTTCATCATGTGTCTGACGTGCCGTGCATTTAATGAAATGGTCTGCGGTCCACACTTTGTCTTATGCCAAAGTAATCTGGCTAGTTTTAAGGTGGAAAAAGATTCATTGTTAGTTTCATCCCAACAAACTAACATGGTTGTTCCTCTGACAAATCCAACAACAATAAAGCATACATTGTAAAAACACAGAAAAATAACTGGCAATGTTAACATTGTTCATGCAAGAAATGGGAAGCTGGACTCTACAGTGAATCAGTTATGGACAAAAATACATTATTATTTTTTTAAAAACCCTCAAAATAAAATTTAAAACATGGTCAGAACAGGTGGGAGAGTATTTTATTGTGATTTGTGCTGAATTGTTCAGCTTTGTAAGCTGCCCAGAGTTCCCTTGGGAAGATGGGCGGGGTATAAATCTAACAATAAATAAATAAATATAAATATTTCACATAGCACAGGCCTGCCCAAAGTCCGGCCCGGGGGCCAAATCCAGCCCACCAGGCCATTCTGAGTGGCCCGCGGCTGGCTGGCCCACCCCTCCCTCCCCCTCCTTCACCCCATGTTTTTTTAAAAAAGAAAGTAGGTGGGGCTTGCAGTGGGGTGGCAGGGTTGGGGAGCAACTGGCCCCTGACACATTCTCAGCCACCAAATCTGGCCCTCCTTACAAAAAGTTTGGGCACCCCTGACATAGTAGTTTCCACCGCCCTAAAGGGTCTAAATAGCTTTTGAGGAGCTTCCAGCAACAGTAGCAGGAGCCCCTTCAGAAAACCTCAAGGATCCAATATGCCTAGAAAACCCCTCAAGTAACTGGGTGCAACAAAAATCCCCCTTTGAATTATCTAAAATAATTGCACCCTGGCTCATATCACACCACTACCCATGCTTAATAGTATTTTGCTGACAGCAATGCCGTTTTCTCTACACGATTTCAAACTGCATTTCAATTTCTGTATTTCACCCTATAATATCACCATTCCTTCATCTGGAAGTTGAGTCATGGCACCTGGCTTCTTTTTTCATGAGAGATTGAAACATTTCGCTGCTCATCCAAACAGCTTTGTCAGTCTGACGAAGCTGATAAAGCTGTTTGGATGAGCAGTGTTCAGTCTCTCAAGAAAAAGAAGACCGGTTGCCAGGACTCAACTTCCACATAAAGTCACCTGGATGAGTGAGAATCTTCACAGACATCACAGTTCCTTCATATAAAGTAAATACAATAGGACCATGTTATCTTCAAGGAATTCGTTCCAATTTAGCATAGTCTCTGGTTCCATCTAGTGGTCAGTTCTACTAATACATCTTGGAAATCTGTATTTCTGGGATTTTTTTTAATTCATTATTTTCAGGCAGATGATAAGTGAAACCATGAGTACCTATGCCATGAAACAAGCATCAGCCTTCTATCTTTCATACCTAGGTATGTACACCTTTTGACTACACCAGGAGCTGGGGAGGCATATTGCATCCAAATTGACCAGACAAAGCAACACATCAGGGGATAAGATGCACAACTAAGCAGACTTGCCTAGGACACCTTAGAAACCCTAAATTTGGTCCACCCTTTTCACCCTCAGATTGCAGAACTGTTATCTTTTGCACTTCCTAGTCTTTACCTTTCCTTGTGTGCCCGATCTTTTTAGGTTTATTCCTGACAGCAGGACCAGTCTCTTTTATTCCCAAATACAAGCTACCAGGGTGAGGGGAATGCTTGCCTGGAGAGTAAGATTTTAAAAATAGAGAAAACAATAGAGCATCATACCTGCAATTTTTGAATCATAGAATCATAGAGTTGGAAGAGACCTCAAGGGCCATCCAGTCCAGCCCCCTGCCATGCAAGAACCCCATCACAATATTTCTGACAGGTGGCCATCCAGCCTCTGCTTAAAAACCCCCAAGGAAGGAGACTCCATCACCCTCTGTGGCAGCATATTCCACTGCCGAACAGCAAACCTAATGGGGCTTTAAATGTATGTGGGAGCTTCAGAGGGTGATTTACTATTGCAACACCACCGACCTTTCTGTGGAGAAACTGGGATTTCAATATGGATCTGCCAACTTCTAGATGACACCATGTGGGGCTCTCAAGCAGCTAAACCAGGCATGTCCAAACGTTGGACCTCCTGATGTTTTGGACCACAACTCCCTGAATTCTAACCTTAGATTGCCAATGACAAAGGACTGTTAAACGTTTAGAAGAACCTGTCCTTTAAAGTGCACCGGGATTGTTCTACTGTTATTGGTAGTTGTCGCACTAACAGTGATGATGTTAATGGTGGTGGAGGTGATAAAAAAAAAACCCCTCAGACTGTAATACAGAAGGAGTTGTGGTGGGTTGTTGTTTGTTTTTAAAGTCTATTTCTTCAATAGTAGATAACCCTCTAATTCTTTTTCACCTTGAAGCAAAATGAATTCGATTTGACTCATGAAGAAGCAAACTATTCACCTAGTAAGGATTTGTAGCTGGGCTTGATTCTTCATTTTCACTGAAGTCCCCGAGCAATAAGAGTTTTATGAAGCCACTAAGACTTAGCGAAGTGAGAAGTTCTTTTGCTTTCTTTTCTTTTCTTTTCTTTTCTTTTCTTTTCTTTTCTTTTCTTTTCCTTTCCTTGTCTTCTGCTTCTATTTTCCATTATCTCATAAGAGCAACACTGAAAGGCTTTTACTCAGTTCTCTGGCCACTCTCTGCTTGGGAATGCACAGGCTCCAATGCAAGTTCTGGCTTGGTGAAGTGAAGACTCCTTTTGAGGCAACAGAGCTTCCACCATGCAAGGGGATACGGAGCAGACCCCTCGCTCAAGTGTCACAAAAGTCCATCTGCTGGTGCCACAGACTGTGGTGCCAGTAACAGGAAGGAACAGGATTCAGCCTCTATGTTTGACTTTCAGAGTGGGACTTGAGAAGCAATGGTCACCTTAGATGTCACTAGTAGGGATGGGCATTTCGTTTTGGATCCAGTAGGTTACGAAATGAACCACGTGAGCCCAGGTGGTCCTCGGAACTGACTGATACATGCAGATCCAATTGCTTTATCTTTCTCTGTCTCACACAGGGTTAAAATCCAATGAAGAAGCACGCTGCCACATCATCTTTCCTGCTTTGTGCTGCTGGCCAATCAGAGAGGTAGGTGGGATGATGCCTGTCCCTGCACAGCTCCTGATTGGCCAGCATCATAGATCTAGCATGGATGATGTCATGCGTCCTCGTTGGATTTTAACCCTGCACGAGACAGAGAAAGGTAAGGCAATTGGATCTGTGTGTATCAGCTGGTTCCAAGGACCACCTGGGCTCGTGTTGTTCGTTTCATGACCGAAACGAAATGCCCATCCCTAGTCACTAGGCTTCCAGTTCTTCTTCTCCCACCCACTGTGGCCAGTTGTCATGGATGACACTGGTAGTTCAACAGCAACGTGTTCTTTCTCCCTATTCTAGAGGACAATCTGTATCTAAAGGCCTTTCCATTCTTTTAAAGACAAAAATCACCCATCAAAGGTTAATTGCTGGACAGGTGCCAAGAAGACACACAGATCAGCAGGTGCCTAGTCTTTCCAACTTTGGTGAGGTTTACTCTATTTAACATGCTTCTAAAATAGGCATCCAGATTCCAGGCACACAATCGAGCCTTTATATCCTTTTATCCAACTCTATGTACTCTTTTGTCCCCTTTTTCACTGAGTCACATTTCTCTTGTTTGGCAATGCCTAAATGGACACCCTACAAAGAGCTAACACATTGGGTCCAAAAATAGCTTTATGGCATAACAATGGTGTCCCTTTAACCTGCATGTCTGCCAATCAAATGTGCCCTCCGTGGTTCAAAGGGCTACAAAGTCCTCCATCAAAGGTACCATAAGCTGATTCATCTGTCCATTCAAATCTGGAGCCATTGCAGACAGGGGGGTTCGTGGTAGCGGGAGAGGGGGCTGGTTTCTTTCCTTCAAATACTTAATCCTGTCTTTCCCTCTTATTCTTTGTGTCATTTCCCCTTTCTTCCTGCTATGCTTGACCATGTGTCCATGTCTTTTTTATGTGTTGGGTCCTCCATCTAAGAACACGGAGCATTTTTTTTTCTTCCACACATCCTACTTCTGGCCTTCAAATGTTATCAACCAGAGATGGGCACGACTCAATGAAATTTTTGTTTTTGTTTTCGATTTTTCATTTCGTTTTGCAATGAAAATGAAAACAAAAAATTTCTCAGAAACAAAACGACAATGGAAACGAAACAAAAAATTTTGCCGTGTTTTTCGTTTTCATTACGGCAGACACATTGCATTGAAAAGAATGCTAACGAAATGAAAAAATTTCATTTTTGTTTTGTTTTTTCGTTTCGTTTCGCAATGAAAATGAAAATGAATAATGTGCAAAAACCCCCGAAAAACGAAAACGAACCGAAACAGACCCCTAAACGAAAAACGACAAATTATTTTTTTGAGTCGTGCCCATCTCTATTGTCAACCAAAAATGCCATGGCCTGCCACTGAGAGCAATTTAAGTTATGTCATTGTTGGTTGTTCATGACTACGGGTGGTCAGGAAGAAAAGGACATTGATAATGGGCTGTCAATCTTGTTGAGTTATTGGTCAAAGTAATGGACCAAAATGCACTTGACCTCCTTGCAAATGATACTTTCTCTCGTTTCATGGTCTGAGGATCCAGAATGGGTTTCAAAGCAGCCAGCAACTTTTATAGTACAAAAGGACTTCCATAAGCTTCTTGGTTTTTCTGGCTGTCCAGGCTTTAACTGTAAAGGTGATCTGAAATGGTCCTTTTACAAGGGGATCTCCAGAGCAATTAAGGTGGACAATACACTAAAAAGACCTTTTTTTGTATCCAGAAGGAAAGACTGCTCCTGTTGCTGTGAATCAAAGGGCATGGTGATTCCTTCGCCTCCTTCTTTACAAATCTGTCACAGACCCAGTGGTGGTGAAACATGGGAAAACATGGGAAAATTACAAACAAGCCTCCTCTCTGAACCCCTTTACAATTCTGTGACAGCAAGACAATGACACAATAGAAGCCTAATCTGAAACTATGTGCTGTTCAGTGGCATCAATATTTCGGAAATGTTTTTCATTATCTATTTGTGGCACTTATGTCCCAATATTTTGCTACTGGGTTCAAAGCATTGCTCATGATTAATTTCCCCCTACTTTATTTTCACAACAACTTTTGAGGTAGATCAGGGTGACACACTGTGACTAGCCCAAGATCAACCAGTGTGGTACAAAACTGCCCTAATCATGTCTCACTAAATCAGAGACAATCTGAATTTCCAAATATGTTTCTGGGATTCCAGATCCCACTTTCTATCACCACTGGACCTCTTGCCTGCTTAACTGGCTACCAGTCTCACTATCCAGCACAGCAGGATGGTTGTCAACATTATTCTTTCCGGAGGAAGCAGCTCCACCAGGTCCAATTGGCAGCAGATGGGTGGGTGAGTGCTGGACTTGTAGCTGTTGCCTTGACCCTGGTGACGTCAGTAGGCAGAGCCTCCCTGCCCTCCTCTCCATGACCAGTGGGTTGGTGAAGGGAATCATGTTGCAAGCAGCTTCATGCCTGTCTGTAGTTCACATGCAGTAGCCCCATTGCTTGCTCCAGATCATTACAAACACGTTCCAGCCCGCTCAACAGTGATGCCCATTTTGAGCTATTCACAAAACTGCATTGTAAAAAATTAAATACAAACAGGAAGCTTGTAGAAATTGCACAGAATGGTGTTTTTCCTGCGGATGCCAGAACTCTGAAAAGTGCCAAGAAATACCTCCCCAACCTCACCGGTGAGCAGAAGAATGTTGAACCACCTTATTCTTGCTTTCAAGGTGAGGAAAAACAAAAAAAAATATTTTCCCTCCTCTTTGCTGGTAATCTTAATTCTATCCTAGACATTTTGAAAGTCATTACTCCATAAGAAAATAATGGGAATGAACAGCAGTGATCCTATATATACATTTCTGTTTAATTAGGTCACACTGTTTCTGGGTGTGTGTGTGTGTGTGTGGAGGGATCCTGCTACCTCAAAGGACTGCAGTCTCATTCACGGTAGACCACAAGCCTTTCTTTCAACCGAGGATGGTGAGGGGAAAAATAAAAAAATCCCAATTAAGGCTTTCTTGACCCCAACCACCGCCATCATCTCCAAAGCAAAACAATGCTCAAGTGGGCTTCAATTGACTCTGAGAATACAAATGGTTTGTGGCTTCGGAAATCTGTCAGTGTTCCGCCTGAAGCGCTTTAGACGGGTTTCAAGCAGAGCTGAATTAGGGAGCGCTCTGGAAATGCCAGCAGCATCTTAATTAAGGCAGAGGACTGGAGCAGAGTGGCGCGTAATATCCGTGCAATTACATTCCTCCCCTTCCACCCCCCTCCAGGTAAAATAGGTAAAGGGAATGCGGACGAGATGCTAAGGCAGGAAGGGACTTTAAGGCAAAACTGGCAAAACCACAAATGGATTCTGACAGGCAGTCCTTTATGCATGTAGGATAAATGTATAAGCTTATTATTACTCTTTGCCTATCTTATTTCGAACAAATTCGTGTGGAAACACCTAATGTCAGGAACATACTGTATTTAGTCAGATTGTGTTCAGCTGCTTTTCTCCCCGCTGCCTCCCCCATCCCGGTACGGCTGAACCAAAGTGGAGCTGAGGCGGGAGCGGAGACAATGTTTGGGAGTCGGACAAATCTGGTTTCAGAGAGGGCAACCATGTTAGTCTTTTCAAGAATTTCAGGCAAAAATCAAAGAAAAACAAAACAAAAGACACAAACGTGTGGCACCTTAAAGACTAATTTTCATATTTTAATGTAACATTTCATGGACTACAGGTCCACTTCTTCAGACATATAAAATGCCAGAAAAATCTGGGTATCCACCTACATTTGTGATTTAATCCTGGCAGTTCTGAGTTCCTGCAACACCCACATTCTACTTTCCCTCCAACTTCTTGCAGCCCGCCCAGCCCCTTAGAAGGGGGGGGGGAGGTTTTTTCTTGTCCTGGTAAACTCTCTGACCTTTCACTCTCACGCTGTTCCTCTGTGAATGGAGGGAGACAAGGCAGCACACTCAGATGAAGCCATGCCTGACATTAGCAGGAAAGTTGGCAGTCAAGGAAATCTGTTGTCAGCCTCATGATCTCATCCGAAAAGCAGCAGCTATATCTGCCAATACGTGAGAGAGTGTGTGCGTGTGTGTGTTGTGTTGTTACAGTTGTGACCGACTATTCATGACTCCATGTCCATAGAGTTTTCTTGGCAGGAATACAGGAGTGGCTTGCCAGTTCCTAATCCAGGTGCCTACAGCACCTGGTATTCCCTGGCGGTCTCCCATCCAAGTACTAACCTCAGCTGACCCTGCTTAGCTTCCAAAATCAGGCAAGACTGGATGTGCTTAGGGCTTCTAGGCAATACGTAGGCTGCATGAGATTACCTACGCCAACTTTGTACATTGATCCGTTATGTTCAGACCAGAGCTAGTACAACCCAGGGCCGGCGCTAAGTTTTTTTGCGCCCTAGGTGAGGGGTGGGGGGTGGGGGTGGAGGGTGGGGCAGGGGGCAGCGAGTGGACGTTGGGGGCGGGGCGGGGCCGGGGCGGGGCCGGGGGCGGCGGCCAAGGACCGGCACCGGCCACGCCCGGGGGGGTGGGGGGCGCGGGGGGGGGGGGGGGGCGGGCGGACAGCAACGGGGGGCAGCAGGCTGGCCAGTGCCCTCTCTCCATTTTGGTGCCCAGGCAACTGCCTAGTTTGCCTTAATGGACGTGTCAGCCCTGGTACAACCCTGTGACATGTGAGAACCACAGTTTGGAAAAGTTGTGGTGGTGGTGGTTGTGATTCCACAAAGCTCCTAGCAATCATGTGCTAATTCCTTCTGTCACCAGAGTGCACCCTCCCTCTAGAGGGAAAGACTAACATCTTGGGCTTACAGGAGCCTCTCTTGCCAGCAGTTGGGCAAATCAACTCTGGGAGATTCCAGATTTATTAGCAAGTCTGACACATCAGGCACTCAACAGTGAAGAAATAATGTTGCGAGAACAAGGAAATGGACATCTGCCTTAACATGTGGTCAGAAACTCATTGGAAAGGCAGTGTTAGTTCATTGAGCCAGTAACATCTTTCTTTACCAGCCATCTCACATCAGAGGAGACAGCTTATGGTGGTGGCAAGAGCTTATATATTGCATATATAATCATGCATCCATTCCATGGTTGCAAGTCTGAGCAGTCATTCAACATGTAGGTTGTTAAGTGAGGAGTGCTTAAATATATTCTACACCCTGGTGGCAGGATAAACCACCTTGATTCCTGCCATCAGGAGAAATGCAACCGACAAATAATAGCAAACAAACAAATGTCTTTCCTATAATGTTCAAGAGCCAAAATTCCCAGACATGGTCCCCTTTTCAGTTTGCTTTCGCCATAGCCTCCCAGTCACAGCACTTCCTTTTGTAATACACAGCTGCTTGGATAATCTTGAACCATCTCTCTGATATGTCGTAATCAGAAAAAGAACAAAATGGTGCATCCTAGGTGTTGCAGCCAGGCTGCTAAAAACAAGAAGTCTGCCTCTGTAGAGTAACTGGGTACCTATGCTTAATCATGTGCCAATCAACTTAAAAAGGAGGAAGCTGAAGGCTTAATTAGCCTGTCTTTCGGAAGTACCTATTACATAATGGCTGGCTACCAACCTACCACCTAATGCAAACAAACAAGGTGCCTTCTAAATACCTTGTCAGTCTCATCTCTTCTAGTTGAAAAGGGGTGGGGGGAAAACCCTCCACTTCCAAATTCCCCCGCAATAAATCTCTGTGCCTCAACTCACTGCATAGGGGACAGGTGGCATGAACAGAACTATTGATGCCTTGGTGGTAAAGACAGGGGGCAGGGGAAGATTTATAGAGCTTTCAGCTAGTGGGACAAGCAACCCAGAGAGATTTATACGGTGCTTTCCAGAGAGAACAGGCAACACGGGGAGATTTATCTCTACCTTCCCAACAGATGAGAAACCGCTGCTAGAGGGGCACTTAGTCAATCTTCAAAATGGGAGCAGTGGGTCTCTGGTTGCTGCTGTCAATTCATGACAGCCTCCAGGCCAACAGTGAGGAGCAGCCATGTTCTCCCTAGCATGGCCTTCTTCATCCTGGCACCACCCACATGGCCCAGACCCTCTTCCACAGTGAGAATGGGCCAATGGGCAAAGTGGTTGAGGAAAATGGGAGCTGTGGTGCAGTTCCTCTGAAGGTCCTAAGTTAGTGCCATTGCAATGGTGGTGGGAAGGTCTGGCACAACCCCACCTTTAGGAATACAATTATGTTAAGTGAAATGCTGAAAGGGGGTATTCAAAGCAGCCTTCAACAGTTCAATATTAATATCTATCTATTTTTTATTTTCTTGTCCTCTTTTTGGTATGATATCTATCTATCTATCTATCTATCTATCTATCTATCTATCTATCTATCTATCTATCTATCTATCTATCTATCTATCTATCTATCTATCTATCTATCTATCTATCTTTTATCGCCATATTGCTGTATGCACTGTTATGTGGGCTCTGTGGGATTCGTTTATTTGTCTGTCTGTTTGTTGATTGAAATATTTCTGTTCCACCTCTCTCCCCAAAATGACCCATCTGTAGACTGAATCAGAAAAAAAAATGTATTTAAAAAACTAAAAAAAGAGATATACAAAATAGTATATTCAGATGTTAATTTGTACACCACCCAGAGTAGTGTTTGCAATAGATCAATCAAAGGAGGGGTGGGGAGAAAGTGAAGATGGGCACAAAGATCTTTGTCATACTTAGTGCCAATTCATAAGCACAGAAAATGCATTACTCCCCCCCCCCCCCGCCGCCCCAACCCCTGGCTGGTTGCTCCACATACCAGAGTCCTTCTTTTCTTGTAGTGTGTCAGTCCAGGCAGGAGCTCGGGGTGCCCTTCCATGCCTTTTCAGGCAACTGGCCATTCATCAGCTGTGTGGAGGCAATCCTCATCTGCTTTAATAGGCAGCGGGGAGGGCAGGCCAACCTCCTGCCTGGACTGGTGCTCCACCAGAGAAGGAGGACACAGGAAGCGCGTGAAAAACGGCGAGTGGGACAACTGACTGATGGGAAGGGCAAGGTTAAATGTGGCTCTGGTGGCTTCATGCCCATCTCTGAAAGAAAGAAAGAAAGAAAGAAAGAAAGAAAGAAAGAAAGAAAGAAAGAAAGAAAGAAAGAAAGAAAGAAAGAAAGAAAGAAAGAAAGAAAGAAA
>JAHTLZ010000379.1:53332894-53369903 GCA_023846285.1 Phrynocephalus versicolor | reverse complement strand
AAAGAAAGAAAGAAAGAAAGAAAGAAAGAAAGAAAGAAAGAAAGAAAAGGTTTCTCCCTCCTCTTGAATTAGACTACACACTGGTGGGCTAAACTAACTGGTGCCTCCAGGCATTTTGAATAACAACTCTCATCAGGCAGCATAGCTAGTAGAGTGCTAGATAGTACCATCTTTTAGAACAGAAGAACAGCCTTGCTGGAACAGGCCACAGCCCATCTAGTCCAGCATTCTGTCTCACACAGTGGCTCACCATTTGCTTCCCAAGCAGATTCTTCACCTGCTTACAATTCCCTGCAAATGGCATTGAGAGATAGCCTGCCTAACTCTCCAACCCAGAGGTTGTCCTTAGACATCCATAATGTTAGCCATTGATACCCTTGTTCTCCATGAACCTGTCTAACCCTTTCTTAAAGCTGTCAAGGATGACAGTTGTCACCACTTCTTCTGGCAAGGAATTCCACCACCCAGTGATCCACTGGGTGAAAAAGTACTTTCTCTTATTTGTTTGAGATCTAGCACCCATAAGTTTCATGGAGTGTCCCCTAGTTCTAGTGTTGTGCGATAGGGAAAACAGCTTTTCCTTATCAACTTTGTCCACACCATGTATGATTTTATAAACTTTAATCAGGTCACCTCTTAGTTGCCGTTGTTCAAGTGTGAAGAGGCCCAGCCGTTGCAGCCTCAGATGGTAAGGAAGGTGTTCCAGTCCCCTAATCATTCTGGTTGACCTCCTCTGTACTTTTTCCATTTCCATAATATCCTTCTGGAGGTATGGTGACCAGAACTATACACAGTACTCCAGATGGGGCCTCACCATAGATTTATAAAGAGGCACAAAATGACGCTGACTTATTTTCTATATTCTTCCTAATCATCCCTAGCACTGAGTTTGCTTTTTTCACTGCTGCGGCACACTGGGTTGACACTTTCATTGAAAGTGAATAACTTACCCCCCTTCTCTATATGGTGCTGCAACTTGCTACCTCAGGTGTGGTAGAGAGCACAATTTCATCTGTCAGGGTCAAACCACATTCATTCAAGTCCTGCCCATTTCTGTATATGGAGTGGAAAGCGGACTCTAGCTGGTCTTGAACCTACTTTTCCTGGGGATACTAAAGCCAAAAAGTGGACTAAGGCCTGACCCTGTGAACATCACTTCGCCTGAATTTTATTGCACTTCTCTGAATCTCACAG
The DNA here is from genome assembly GCA_023846285.1 of Phrynocephalus versicolor. NCBI lineage: Eukaryota > Metazoa > Chordata > Lepidosauria > Squamata > Agamidae > Phrynocephalus > Phrynocephalus versicolor. Next base: position 53,368,709 of record JAHTLZ010000379.1, on the reverse strand, counting down.
GGATTTCCCTCCCAACCTTATTTAATTCCCATGTTATCAGAATTTACGTGGCTTATTTCACATGGAAATTGATGCACATATGAATATATATTTTCCCAAGAAATGTATGAATTTTTCAACGCAGTCTTCTCGCTGACTAAAGCGCATTTGGGTGCATTCTTCAAACATGTGCATTTGGATCTGGATGTATTTATTTATGCACCATTAGAAAAGACTTTAAAAAAAACTCTGTCATTTACAGTTTCTTCCCCAGGATGTGAAAGCAAAAAGTATGATTCCTCTTCTTTAGGATTCTCACCACCGCACATGGGACAAGTTTATTTTAAGAACTGGTGAAAACACAGTAGGACCCCAGTATCCATTGGGGATTCATTCCAGGCCTTCCCATGGATATTGAAAACCGTGAATAAGAGAGAACACCAAAAATCCCCAAAACTGCTATTTTATGACAGTAGCTTGTTTTACTGCTGCTGTTTTATGACAATAGCTCACTTTGCAGCTGCTGAATTATGTATTTATTATTTCCTTTACCAACCATAGATGACTGAATCAGTGGATAATGAATCAGTGGATACAGGAGTCCTACTGTAAGTTTCATTCCATCCCTAAATAAAGTGTGCTGCTTTTATACCATCCCACAATGTTTAAATTACTCTCTGGACTGTTTACAATCTGATTTATGAAAGCTACACTTTTAGAAAGGCCACACCATGAACCAGAATCACAAGCCATTCTTTAAATGCTCTCCATTATATGACAAGAGGCAAACGGCATGTGAGGACAAGATTTTCAAATGATGCTGTCGTACTAAATCAGATCATGGGTGCTTCTGCCTCAGAACGGTTTATGCCGGCTGATGGCAGTTCTCCAGCATTGGACACCAGGGTCTGTCCAAGGCCTACCTGGAGATGATCCACAGCTTGGAAGTTACTTCTAACAATTTACTTTTGAAAGTAGAAGGGGTGTGATTATGTCACTAGAACTTAATGAATAGGGTCATAGCTATATTATGGGGGTAATGATTTCTAGTTACTTTCACAAGTTACTTTTCCAGAGTACATTAAGACATGTTTAGAGGTGTTTCAATAATAGCTTTTTGAGGGGGGGGGGTTGCTTTCTGCTTATATAACCACCACCAAGCCAGTTTAAAATAAAATAATCATGTAGTAAAATGCAATAACTAAGTAGAATATAATTCCTCCACCATCCCAGCACCACAGCATTATGAGCTACTTTGCAGGACACTTTAATAAATGATGAGTATTATAATTACATTTTAAAAAATCACGTTCCAAGCTCTGTGGTTGCTGCATCATAAGTTTGCCCCCCCCCCCGTGGGGGGGTGGGGGGTGCGCGGTGATTGTGTTGGTTGAAGCTGGGGTGGTGGGGGTTATATGGGAAGAATGCAACCCCCCCCCTTATTGATATAGCCTGTGCCCTGCCACTGAGACCGATGCCTTCTTGGTTCATGGATCTCATTGCTAACAATGGCTTGTCTGACATGGGTTGGATGCAAGAACTATCTTCTTTGCATGGAAGGGTTCCTCTTACAGAATCCGAATCCGAATCCGAATCAGAATCAGAATGCGAATCAGAATCAGAATCAGAATCAGAATCAATCAGAATCCTTTTATTGGCCAAGTGTGGTTGGATACACCCAGAATTTGTTTTGGTAAAATATGTTCTCCATATATAAAAGGAAATATAAGAATCATATATTCAACAATAAAAACACAGTACAACAATACAATATAACCTATTATTTAAAAAGGAAGAAGAGAAGTAAAAATTAATTATTCAACAGTAGATGCTTCTTCCTGAATGCCCAGACTTAGCCCCACAGCTCACCCCTGATATCATTTTCTGGAGGCTAGAAGGATCATTGTGGGCAGGGGATGCCCATTTCTGCCAGCCTGCTTGCATGCACTGAAACTGAGAGCCAGCCTATAAGTGATTATCTTTTTGGTGCCTCTTTATATTCTCAGACCTTTTAAAATCTCTGGTCATCTCATGAGGTTCATATAATAACAGCTGTTTGCCATCAAGTCAAATCTGACTCGCAGCAACTCTTTTCAGGGTTCTGGTCAGAGAATAATGTACTCAGAAAGGGCTTGTTGCCACTCCTTTCTTGTAGAGACAGTGCAGCTTGACCAAGGCCATACCGGCTGGTTCTCCCGCCGTGCCCGGGGGGGGGGGGGTGAACTCCCAACTTCTCACTTCACAGCCAGATACCTAATTCACTGAGCTACACAGCCAGCTTTCATGAGATTAATTCAATCCTATTATGTTTGTTTGCATTTTCACCATCACTGGCCCACCAGCAACAAAGGCAGTTACTTCACATCCTTCTTTGTTCCGTGACTAGTTTTGTACCGTGACAGCGTTGGTCGCGATCATGTGGTTTTTGTCCCTGTTTCAATGTTCCCATGGTTGTGAAAACTTGTCTCGTGACAAGTTTTACCTCACAGTCTTGTACCGTGACAAACACTGAGTTTGTCTAGCTTCCTTTTCCTTTTTTTCGGGGGGAGGGAGGGGCTTAAAAATTCTTTTTCAATCTTTCGCTTCTGAAAAGTCAAAATTAAAAACAACAACCCGGACACATTTTTTTTGAGAGAAATGAATGTTTTGTTGCATGACAGTCGTCACTACATGGTGTCTTGTTTCAGAACAGAAAGCGGGAACAAAGAGTGACAAGGGAAACTCCACCCCAGCACCAGGTATAGGAATGTCGCACTTAGCACCCGTTCTGGGGGGCGTGGTCAAGACAAATTTCACGTCTGCGCGACGGATGTGAAGTAACATATTTTTTTACCGCTCCTAAGCACAACACTAACTGTGAAAAAACAGACGTGAAGTAACCGCCATAAGGGTGGCGGATTAAAACCCGTACTGGCATGCTTGTAGTGGATTATATTGCTGCACAAGCAGTTGTGCTTATAACTGCCTGTGCAACAACCATTGGTGTGGCAAAATTGGTATCAGACTCCATCCTTACACTAAGTCTTCAAGTATGCAACTACCAGCTCACAGCACTGGTTTTGTTGCAATTTTACTAGTTCTTTACAGCCACTGAAGGATCGTAATGGCATATTATAAAATAACAACAAGATCACTAGAATCCCCAAATTCCCTTTCTAACTAACCCCCAAAATGTCAGCTTTGAGCATCTCTCCTTCCAGTTCACTTTTTGTTCCATTTTCTTCTTCTTTTATAAGTTAAAGAGAGGTTGTAACTTAAATTCCTATCCTGCTGTTTCAGCCCACAGCTAAACCACAATAAAAATAAGCTGGCACCCATTTTTGATTGCTTCTGTCAATCACTATTCTAGATAAAATGAAAGACTATATAAGACCCCTTTGAAGGCGGAAGCACACGCTGTAGTTCTTAGTAGAACTGGAAGAGATATGGGCACAGAGTGTAACATCTAAATGGAGTGAAAATGCTTTTTTACTTTATTTATTGAACATATCAGCATGTTGCTTTTCTCTCAGCATGGAGCTTAGAGCAGCCTCCCAAATAGGCAATGGACAGAGCTAGATCTTCCTATTAGCCTTAGCACAGTTGCTACATCACCTATCTTCATACCACACCTTTATAGAAATGGCCTTTCTTAAGTAGCAGCCTAAACATGAGGGCCAGTGTGGTGTACTGAATCAAGTGATGGTCTGGAGCTCAATAGCCCTGAGTTCAAATCCCCACTAGGCCATGGAAACTCCCTATCTGGTTGCACTGGAAAAACCACTCTTTAAACAAAATAGAGTGGAACCTTGTCTTACGTCATTAATCCGTTCCGGAGGTCTAGACATAAGTCAAACATGCCTTAATTCATACAAACTTTTCCCATGGAAAATAATGGGAAAGTGGATTAATCCGTTCCAGATGATGAAAAAGACCCCCAAAAACAGCAATTTAACACAAATTTGACTGGGATAGGAGATTCCTTCCGGGGATGTAAATGAAATGTCTCTTCAAAGAGAGGAGGAGGCAGTGGAATTATAGTCCACAAGTTATACGCCTCCACTTTTTAATGCTCATAGTAACAATGTCTAACATTTAAGTTTTACTGATTTTAACCTGATGTTCCAAGTTCTGAACAACTCTATGCTTACCATTAGAGTCCCACAACTGTACAACTCCCCAACTAAAATGCTTCCATTGTGGACCAGAATTCTGCAGCCAGAGTTTTTACAAGACTGAGCTGACTGTCTAACCAGCGAGGTCAGCCCCAAGCTCCCGGCCCTTCTTCTCCTCCGGCGGCAGCGGCGGCTTCAGCGAGGCCAAGGACGAGCTCCAGGTGCTCAGAGCTGGCCTCGCCGAAGCCGCCGCTCCCAGAGGAGAGGAAGAAGGCAGGAGCAGTTTGGAGGCGGCAGCTGTGATGCTGGGTCGTGCCTGCCACCCGATTCCGGGGCCTTGTGCCGGGTCTCCGAGCTGTAAGTCAGAGCCCGCGGCGCAAGTCAAACAGGCCCCTTCTTGCTGCAAGTCAAATATGCTGCAAGTCAAGCAGCATGTAAGTCAAGGTTCCACTGTACTATCATTTGAAAACCCTACAGAGCTCACTGTAATCCATGTCTTAAGAACAAAGCCTGGAGTCTGCATGGTCTTTCTGCCAGATCTACTTTCGTTTTTATGCTCCATCTGTTGACATTATTATCAGCTCTTTGTCCCTAAGCCTGCTTTCCTGGGTAGCCATTTCATACCTTTGGCTTCTTTCATGGTGGCGGTGGGTGTTCCATAGACCTCCTGCCACAAGCAATAAGAATTCAATACTTCTCTAACTACATTGCTTTTTTTTCTTGCTTTTTCTCTTGAAGTTCAGCCAATCGCTTGCAAAAGTTATTATGCCTGCCAGCATAAAAACGCCTTAGTGTATAAAAATACAGATAGTTATAGCCTGTTTTTCAGATATAAGTAAGTCTTTAATAAAGTTTTGGACATATAATTACCTGCTTGGAATATTTAACTAAAATATATACACCTCGGACAAATTTAACAATAGTTGTGTTAATCCACTACTGATGCTCAGTGACAGAGACCAACACGGCACTAAAAAAAGAAACCAAAGATAAGAGGAAATTCTACCCTTTGTCTCTGGAGTGCTTAAACAAGCCCATTTGTATTCTGTTCATTCACACTCTACTCTTGTTAGGTATTATGATTTTAAATATTAACACCGGCATAAAACATTAACGAGGAAAATACATTCAATTAAGACCTCGGAAGACAACTGTCAGCTCAAGGAAGAATTTATTTCCTAAATGTATTTGGTTCCCCACCACCACCACCACCACCACCAAAATTAGAACAGTCAGACAGTGTAATGTGTGTTTTACACAGTTATACAAAATGCATTATGATTTACTGTATGCTAAAACAATAGTCTTTCTAACCTTCAATTCCCAGGTGTTACTGAACTAGACTGCCCAGAGTTCCAGACCACCAGCCATCTATGCTGCTAGGGTTGGATGGGCATTGAAGAACATTGAAGGGAAAAACATATGTGGCTAAGGGGCTTCAATGATATTTACCATGCATGATTACATTGACTGACGACAAATACACCTGTGTTTTCAATGTTAGTTGCACCCCTCATAATGGATTTTGTATTTGTGTCTTTAACTACTCACATTCTCTTTTAGTTTTAATGTTGCCACTTAATGCTGTAAGATGCCCCTCAATTCCCTGTTCATAAACTCAAATATGTCTTAAATATACTGGGCTGTATACTGTCCCTCATTACTATAAGCTGCCTTGGGTCATTTTCCAAGGAGAAAGGCAGGGTAAAAATGTGTGTGTGCATGCGTGTTGTATCGTTACAGTCGTAACCGACTCTTTGTGACTCCATGTCCATAGAGTTTTCTTGGCAGCAATATGTCTGTGAAGATTTTCAGTCATCCAGTTGAGTTTATCTGGAAGTTGAGTCATGGCTACTGGAGTTCTTTTTCTTGAGAGATAGAAATGTTTCGCTGCTCATGATGAAGCTGTTTGGATGATCAGCGAAACATTTCTATCTCTCAAGAAAAAGAAGTCCAGTAGTCATGACTCAACTTCCAAACTTGGCAGGAATACTGGAGTGGTTTGCCAGTTCCTGCTCCAGGCGCCTACAGCAAAGCGAAGTGCGCTCTGCAGAGTCCCTGCTGGCCTTCTGCAAAGCGGTAAAGACCATCTTATTCCGTGAGGCCTTTGGTGACCTAGCTTAGCCCTTTCCTTTTTTTTTTCCCCGCCATCAATTAGTACGCTAGAACTTGATATAGCAGCAGTGAGGTTCTAACAAAGGGTGCACCCCTGCTGCTGTTCTTTTAATCTGTTTTATTAATTCACATTCATTGTTAGTGTATTTCTTTTCTATTGTATTGTTCGTATTCAGCTGTTTGTACTCGCTGACTTGCTCAGCTATGTTCGCCGCCCAGAGTTCCCGCTGGGAAGATGGGCGGGATATAAATTCAACAATAAATAAATAAATAAATAAATAAATAAATAAATAATCTAAAACAAACAAACAAACAAACAAACAAACAAATTTTGGAGGGAGGCATGACTAAGCAGTCTGAGGTCAGTAAATTGATTACCCAGCTTAACAGGGGGGGATGCATAATTACAGTGTAAAGTGCCCAGAGGATGCTTTAAGAGCTAATGGGTAATATATTATCAGCACAATGTTTTTCTCCCTCTCTCTCCCTCTCTCTCCCTCTCTCTCCCCTCCTTCCCTCCTTCCCCCTCCCTCTCTCTCTCTCTCTCTCTCTCTCTCTCTCTCTCTCTCACACACACACACACACACACACACACACACACACACAGAGAGAGAGAGAGAGAGAGAGAGAGAGAGAGAGAGAGAGAGAATCATAGAGTTGGAACAGACCTAAAGGGCTATCCAGTCCAACCCCCTGCCATGCAGGAACCCCCATCAAAGTACTCCCGACAGATGGCCATCCAGCCTCTGCTTAAAAATCTCCAAAGGAGACTCCACCACCCTCCGTGGCAGCAGCATTAGCCATCATGAAGTTCGTCCTAACGTTCAAATGGAATCGCTTTTCCTGTAGTTCAGGCATGTCCAAACTTCGGCCCTCCAGATGTTTTGGACAGCAACTCCCACAGTCCTTTGCCACTGGCAATCTAAGCTTAGAATTCTGGGAGTTGTGGTCCAAAACCTCAGGAGGGCCGAAGTTTGGCCATGCCTGCTGTAGTTTGAAAGCATTGCCCCGAGTTCTAGTCTCTGAAGCCATGGAAAACAAACCTGTCCCCTCTCTGGTATACTAACTGCAATGAGTTTTGAAAATACAACTTCTCCCTCTACAATCTGAAATCAGCCTGCCACATTCAGTCATTATGACACATTGGCCAATCAATCATTCTGCCGGGGAACATTTAAAAAATCCCCTTTCTACAAAATTATTTTCTATGAGATTATCTTCAAAAGGTTGAGTTTGGTTGCATGGACATATGTAACACATGAACCAACAATGCATGGAGAAACCCATCAGTTCTCTTCCCATAAGCATCGCTAAAAGCTGATGCTACAGTAGAGAGAAAGGACTAGTGCCCTGGAGTCTGAAACAGATCTATGGCAGAATTGTATCCTCTATTGCTTCCATTGCCCACCCCTACCCCACTAAAATACTACACAGAGGAGGCGGATGGAGGAGGAGGATCCCCACACACCCCAAGCCTTTCGTGAGTAGATGTTTTGCCTTTGCAAAAGGTTGATCCTGGAGCCAACCCGGTTGACTGTTTCTGACACATGCAGCTACCTGATCACTCTCCACTTAGTTGTATTTCCAGAGGCAGCAAGGATGGAGAAGATAATGCAAAGTGAACAGATGAACTGCTTCCATGACCACGACAATATATGCTGCATTATATGTGTGTTGCTTCGTTACAGTTATTACTGACTCTTTGTGACCCTGTGTCCATGTAGTTTTATTGGCAGGAATACTGGAGTGATTTGCCAGTTCCTTGGCTTCCGAAATCAGGTGAGATCAGGTGTGCTTAGGGCATCTAGGCAGCTATGCAGCACTATATCTATCTATCTATCTATCTATCTATCTATCTATCTATCTATCTATCTATCTATCTATCTATCTATCTATCTATCTATCTATCTATCTATCTATCTATCTATCTATCTATCTATCTATCTATCTATCTATCGTCAACCTCTCTCTTAAATTGCACCAAGGTCTCCATCATTGCATTTTCTTCTACCCTTCGACATTTCAGTATACATTATTTAAGAATCTTTGCCTCTCCATGTTAGAAAGGTTTTCCTCCAAAGGACATTGAGGTTATGGCTCTTTGTTCCCCTGGTTTTTCCAGTGTGTCTAGCATTAAATCATGAGCTATGGTAAGCAAACTCATAGGCTGTCAAAAGCAGTATTGTTTCTATTCCAATTCTCTTCTCCTCTTGCTAATTAGGAATATTGCCAGTAAAACAACTGACAGTGGTTGGGGGCAGGGGGCTACAAGTTATCTTAATGTTGCCAACAGAGCTATACCTAACCCTTTCCCACCTTTCCTTATGACACAGAACTTTGGAAGGAAAAGCAATCCCCACCATCCATTTTGTTAGCAGGAGGCAATATCCCTTCTTAAACACGTGGCAAACCTTTAATTCAATACTGTAATTATATTTATCATATTGATTGGCGGCTGTGCCAAAATTGAGTACAAAGCAAATATGGCATTCCACTTAGAATGCTCTAGTATTCGCCTCCTTTTCACTGAGTTGAATAAATGCTACTCAGCTGCATTTTCTGTAATCACTACAGAACCCTTTTACAGCATGATCTGTTGCTGTTGTCAATGCTGCTGTTATGTGCTGCCAAGTCACATAACACCAATTTTTATCAATTAGCGACCTCAAAAATAGCCTGTTATCAATAGTTTTGCTCAGGTCTTGCCCACTCCAAGTCATATACTTATCTATAACGAGTTGCTTTTGGCTAACAAGTAGTCCAGTAAGTAATTGCAAACTTAACAGGCATTACTGACTGCAGAAAGGCAACCAGCAGTTGTGGGAACGGATGCACAACTGGTTGCATGATCAGTTGTGCAACGGGGTTGCTGCTAGAGGAGGGAACCAATTCAAACCATTCCATTTACTCTCCTGATAAAATCCCAGCCATTATCATAAAAGCAAGCCTTGAGAGTTTAGGAATAAACAACTAAATTCCTTGGAATCTACGTTGCTTCCCATTGTGTAACGCATCACCTCCTACAATTCCATCTTTTAACAAACAGCTCTCCACAGTGCATGCAAGCATGGCCAAAATGTGTGCTTGGTGATGTCTTGCAAGGGGTGTCACAGACTGTAGGTATTAGGTCTGTAGCTTTCAGCCTTTGGTCCATCAGTTATTTTATTTATTTATTTATTTATTTATTTATTTATTTATTTATTTATTTATTTATTTATTTATTTATTTTATTTACAAGATTTTTTAGCTGCCCCACTACCAAGAGGTCTCTGGGTGGCATACAAGTATTAAAAACTATAAAACAATAAAATTATTAAAAACTATACAGCAGGCCTGCCCAAAGTCTGGCCCAGGGGCCAAATCTGGCCCTTCAGGCCATTCTGAGTGGCCCGCGGCTGGCCGGCCCACCCCTCCCTCCCCCTCCTTCGCCCCATGTTTTTTAAAAAAAATATTCCACCAACACTGACACCACCGGGAAGCTTGTGGGGCTGGGCGGGCCGGCCGGCCGGTGAGCAGAAGCTTGTGGGGCTGGGTGGATGGCCAAGGGGGTGGGCCACCACCAGCAGCACTGCTGGGAAGCTTGTGGCGCTGGGTGCACGCACGGGGGCTGGCCGCCACCAGCGGCATCACCAGGAACCTTGTGAAGCTAGGTGCCCGCCTTCCTTCCTGCGGGTGGGGTTGCAAGGGGTCAGTGGGTGAGGCTTATGGGTCAGTGGGTGGGGTTTGCAGTGGGGTGGCAGGGTCAGGGAGCAACCAGCCCCTGACACATTCTCAGCCACCAAATCTGGCCCTCCTTACAAAAGGTTTGGGCACCCCTGCTATACAGTTAAAACAACATACAGTACAGATTATAAATTATAAAATCCTGCTGCTCGTGTGTCCAACCAAATAATCTAATTAAAATGCTGGCCAAACAGGAAAGTCTTTGCCTGGCACTGAAAAGCCAAAAGTGTTGGCATCAGGCAGATCTCCATAGGGAGGGCATTCCAGAGCTGGGGGGCAACCGCTGAGAAGGCCCTGCTTCAACATGCCGCCCCCCCTTATCTCTTTGAGGAATGGCACCTTCAGCAGGGCCTCCTGGCCTGATCTTAGAGAATGGGAAGGTTCATATAGAAGAAGGCGGTCCTTTAGGTTGCCAGGTCCTAAGCCCTTTAGGGATTTATATGTAAGCATTAGCACTTGGAATTGGGCCCAGGCAGCAACTGGCAGCCAGTGACTTTGAATCCCAGAAGTCCCATCTAGATGTTCAGTGGTCAGGGATTATGAGAGCCAAAGCCCAAAACTCTTAGTGGTCCAAAGGGTGAGAACAATGCCATTAGACTAGGGCCCTGGGTTGTAAGGTTTCAGGACAGCAACAGGAGACTCAAGGCCTTATAAGCAGCACACTTTTTGTTGTGTCATGCTTCTCTTCATCTCCCTATGGCAAGACAAAGCTCAGGGCATGTGGCGCTAGAGAAGAATGAAACCATTTTTGCACATGAGATGCCATTAGAGCAGCAGATCTGGACCTTTTCCAAGTTGAAACTTCCAAATTGAAATGTGTGGACTCCTCACCCCAACCCCCTATTTACATAAAAAGGCAATTTTATAGGGTAAAGTCTCCTCTCAGAAAGTAGAGGCTTCTTTCTCCCCCAGAGGGCTTGTTTTTCATCCATACACATGCACACTAATGTTAATATTCTGCTTCAAAAGATCAAGGAAGAAATTATTGAACAAGGGCTGCAACAAACCAAAAAGCCTTCATCACCAAGGCCATAGCTAATGACCCATTCTTGATAGGTTTCAGCACCTTAGGCCATTGGTCACCTTAAGGCTATGGATGCTATGGTCTCCCTAACGAGCCTATTCAGGCCATTGTTCATCATAGAATCATAGAATCATAGAATTATAGAGTTGGAAGAGACCTCATGGGCCATCTAGTCCAACCCCCTGCCAAGCAGGAACCCCTTCACAATATTTCCGACAGATGGCCATCCAGCCTCTGCTTAAATACCGTCAAAGAAGGAGACTCTACCACCCTCCGTGGCAGCATATTCCACTGCCAAACAGCTCTAACTGTCATGAAGTTCTTCCGAATGTTCAAATGGAATCTCTTTTCCTGTAGTTTGAAACCATTGCCCCGAGTCCTAGTCTCTGAAGCCATGGAAAACAAACCTGTTCCCTCTTCAATATGACATCCTTTCAAATATTTAAACATAGCTATCATATCCCCTCTCAGTCTTCTCTTTGATAGGCTAAACATTCCCAGCTCCCTAAGCCGTTCTTCATAAGACATCTCTTCCAGGCCTTCAACCATCCTAGTCGCCCTCCTCTGCACCCGCTCGAGGTTGTCAACATCCTTTTTAAACTGAGGCGCACAGAACTGGACACAGTACTCCAGGTGGGGTCTGACCAGAGCAGAATAGAGTGGCACTATCACCTCCCTTGATCTAGACACTATGGTTCTGTTGATGCAACCAAGAATCGCATTGGCTTTCTTGGCCGCCGCATCACACTGCCGGCTCATGTTCAATTTGTGGTCCACCAAGACCCCCAAATCCCTTTCACAGGTACTATTCTCTAGCCAAGTGTCCCCCATCTTATATCTGTGCAATTCATTCTTTCTACCTAGATGTAGCACCCTACATTTCCCTCTGTTGAAATCCATTCCATCTTATGAGCCTAATTCAGACCAGGTTGACAAGAGGTCAAAGCTGACTGACTATAAGATGGAGGGCTTGCACTAGTTGTATTCAGACTGATGAAGCTGTTTGGATGAGCAGTGAAATGTTTCTATCTCTTAAAAAAGAGGTCCAGTAGCCATGATTCAACTTCCAGAAAAAGAAGGGTTACAACACATGGAAGGCAACCAGGGATTCCCTAAAAAGGAGACTTGTGGTTCCCATTTTGCGACCCTCCCTCAGGAGTCATGACCCCCAGTTTGGGAAACACTGATCTAAAGGGAAGGCATTGCACGCATCCAAGGAAAATTTGAACCTGACCTGGAATTGCTGGGTGACCACCATGGGACAGAAGGGCCAGGTCATCAGAGAACAGCATTTAAAGTGGCTGCTCGGTATTAAATAGAGCACTACCTTGGAGAGCTCCCACAAGTGGTAGAATTTGATATCACTCAATCCAGAGGTGGAACATCAACTCACAATTGACAGGTGAACCAATGTGTGTCACCATAGGCACTTATGGGCTATCACTGCTGAATTCTGTATTGGGAAACATGTCTTTAGAGCTTGAGCATACATCTCACCTCTACATAAGCTGATACTCAAAACTGATGATGCTCACAGGCTCTGTTGACCGTCCTATGTCACTGCCAATACAGTTTGTAATTCTGGGAATTGTGGTCCAAAACATCTTGTGTGTGATGGTTCACCACCACTGCAACAATTCTCTCTGAGGTTCCCACTGCACCAGCAAGATGTTTTAAGGAATGAGATGCTGAGGCCCTGCCAACTCTTCTCGGGCGTCTCTTCATGTTAGGCTGGTTTTACAGTCTTGCACCTTCCTTCCCGCCAGTTTGTCATAAGTGTCTCAAACTCATTGTATCGACCTCATATGACGAACAATTTAGGAAAGGCTACGACTGCATCCTATACACACCGATCTGCATCAAGGAAAGCGGGGGCAAGAGAAAAAACATGTGTGTTCAAGAAAGTTCATCTCTGTTTTTCAGCACATAGGCATGATCTAGCCAAAGCTGGGAAATTTAAATGTCACATCTTCCTTTTAAGGAGACAGAGCAAAACACAGCCCATAGGAGGCAGTCACCCATTGCAAGCTAAACAAATCTGGGTCCAGCTGGTATCTCAGTGAGTAGACTTGCCCCCCCCCCCCCACACACACAAAAGGACTTCACAAATGTCACCTTTAGCCCCAAGGCTGAAAGAAGGTAGGAGCAGAGCTTGGGGAAATTAGGGGTTTGACTTCAGCTCCCAGAGCTTCCAAGCCTCTTCTCCAGCTTTTGCCATGCACCTCTCAGCTCAACAAACACCCCGCAAGCACAAATTTTATAGAAAAGTATACAGCCCATGAATGCATTTTGCAGTAGCAATCTGTGTACTTGCAAATATAATACGCACTCGTGCAGAATGCTTACGATCTTAGTCTCCCTTTCGGTTTGGAACCCGCTAATAAGCACATCCAGTCTCGCCCGATTTCGGAAGCTAAGCAGGGTCGGCCCTGGTTAGTACTTGGATGGGAGACCACCAGGGAATACCAGGTGCTGTATGCGCCTGGAGTAGGAACTGGCAAGCCACTCCAGTATTCCTGCCAAGAAAACTCCATGGACATGGAGTCACGAAGAGTCAGTCACAACTGTAATGACACAACACACACACACACACACACACACAATTAAAGTAAATTGCACAGTTTCAGCCTCTGAACATATTTTGGGACTTTCTCACAATACCACAAACACAAAGACAGACCTTTCAGAGGCAACAAAGGCTGATTTGACTGACAAAGGGACATAACTTACAAGCATAGTGTTATTTGATGTTTAAGGATGTCTATCATCCACGGCCAACTGACTGAAGCCTTTTGTCTCTAATGGGTTGGGGGGAGGGACCCAAATAAATTATTTTTTTCCTCTTCAAAATCCACCTGCATATACCAGATGACATGGATATATTTAAGTTCTTGTGAAATAACACACATGCACTTTACTTTTAATAGGGTTTTCCAATTTTCTGAGATGTTATTGGAAACATAACGGGGGCGGCAGCCTGAAATATAGTGCCATTGTAGCAGCTATTCTGAAGATGTCATTTTGACACAACCATTGTCTGCTGGGCTCTGCATTGAGTCTCAGATGCAATAAGCCATCTAACACACCAGTCCTGCAGATCAGATTAAGGATAGCTCTCCAGCTGAAGAAACATCTGCTGCAGTTTTACTGGGACTACAGAATATCCTTGAGGACTTTCATTGTACTGCATGAAATAGTGGACAGCCATAAGGTTCTTCAATCCCACTTCTTTATTAACCTGTGCATTTTTGGGAGCGGGGGCCGAGGAGAGAACAAAATGTTCATCTTATTTTCCATTTTATACATTTTCCCATAAAAATGCATTTTAAGACATTTTTGGACACAGGAACAAACCAATCTCATTCTTGAAGGATTCATTATGATGCCCTGCAATAGTGATAAGATGACACATCTGGTCCGGGTGAACAGAATGCTCTCTGATCGTGCTACTTCTCCCTGCTAGCCTGGGCTGAGGCTCTTTAATAGGAGTGGTAAACATCACAAGTGGGAGGGGTGGATAATCATTGACAACAGGACAGAGGAAGACAAAGGATAGGTGATGGTCTTTGGTCACGCAGCCTATCAGCCTGGGGGGCACCTCTGGTATCTGGATGGTTTCTTCCCCCCCACCGGCCACTGCCTGAGTCATGCCTGCTGGAGCCGGATTTGGCCTGTGCTGGGGTCATGTAGAGTTCTCTTAAAGGCTTGGCTTTCAAGCTGGGTCCTACTCCTGACCTCTCTGTGGCGTGCTTCTATGCCTGGAGTCTAAAGGCTTGCTCAGAGCTGCTAGGTCCTTTGGAGTTCTGTGGGCCTCTGATCTCCTACAATGCTCCCTTCTCTTTTTCCATGAGCCCAATATTCAACACACAGATATACAAGGATGGCTCAAGATTAACAACTGCAGTCCGTCAGCCCCATATTGGGATGGCTTGTGCCTACCACCAGGTCAGCCCTACCATGACCATGAGTTAGGCAAGTGCCTCTGGCAGCAGATGTTGGGGGTGGCAATGGGAGCTTCCCAGTCATTCCCTGCTATCAAATGGATAGTGTTAGGTTTGCCACTCAGCCTTTTCCCACCTACCCAACAAAGGCTGCTGCCCTTAGGAGTTGTAGGAAATATTGATTCCTCATCAGTATTGAAGTCATATCACTCTACAAGTAGAGTTGGCCGTCTGCAGAATTCAAGGGGCAGCCATCTTTTCTGTCTGGCCCTGTTTAATAATTAATAGCTATATATTTTCAAGTCAGTTCCAACGGATGGCGACTATTTCCAGTTTCCGAGGTATGCTCAGCAGTCGTCCTTTCTCTTTGGGGTGCCCCAGGACTCTAGAGTTGGCCCAGGGCTGCACAGGTTGGCTTTTCTCCCAGGAAGCACAGTGAGGAATTAAACTCCCAACCTCTGTCTTGGCAGCCAAATGGGTAGAAAGTCAATTTCCTCATCTGGAAGCACCCAGGAGCAGCACATTTTAGTGTAAAGTGAGAAATGGCACGCACACGCGTGCATACACCCACCCACCCACAGAGAGAGAGAGAGAGAGCTCCAGTCAATCGAAATGAATAAATGAAAGTAAAAAGGTAAAGCCCCCCCCCCCGCCGCACAGGCATACTAGTCGTGTCCGACTCTAGGGGCAATGCAAGAGTAAAAAGGTTAGGTTCCCCCCACACATGCATGCTACTGTAGTCATGTCCGACTCTATGAGCATTGCTCATCACCGTATTCAAGCCGAAGAGCCAGAGTTGTGCAAGTCCATGACCATGTGGCTGGCATGGCTGTAAGGAAACACTGTTTTACCTTCCCACTGTTTATGGCAGTACCTATTTATCTACTTGCATTTATGTGTTTTCGAACTGCTAGTTGGGCAGGAAATGCAATGAAAATAGAACTAAAATTCTTCTTTTGCCCCCCAAGCCCAGAGTAAGGAGGCCAAGACACAGTGTTTGGGTAAAATCGGGCCATACTTTATTAACACCCCAACAAATAATCTCAGCAAAATGGGGGCCACTGTAGGGTGGAAAGCTGATCCGTCTGAGGCCGGCCCAGCCCCACACAGACCCAGGTAGGATATGCAATAAAATTATGGGCAACCCTGCAGGCCCAAACTAGCTGAGGCTCCCGGCTCTGGGTGAATTGCCCCTGAGGAACCATGCATCCACCCCCCAAGCGTTGAGTCCTCAGGGCCTTCAGCCCTGAGAGGTGGGATGGCTAACCCCGATCAGGTTTCCATTAACTCCTACGTTTACCTGCCTTCCGACCCTACCCGCCAGTGCAACCAAATACTGCAAAACCACGCCAGACCCGGTAAATGATATTAAGGATGGGATGGGCGAAAACACACCTGTTCTTTACCCAGCCAATTAGGGGCAGGTCAAAAATTCCCACCCAGCCCCGCAGCGACCTTAATTTAAGGTGGGCGGGTGGGATGGCGCTTGCTGCCCAACGAAGAAGAGGCCCGACCATTGGGAGCACCTTTATAAGGTAGGCTCCCTGCTGGCCCATTATGGCCACCGTTGGGCCTCGTCGTCTTCGCCTCCTCCAGGGCAGGGGGGTAAATTAGCTCCTTCAGTGCATTGCACGCCATGGTAGAGCCTTTCATTTTCAGGCCTGGTATGGAGTCGGAAAAGTGCTGCTCCAGACTTTTAAAGTTGTCCATCCCAGTTTTAGTTTGCTGTTGTGCTACTGTAGTGCTTCACTGGTTGCCTGTAGGGTTTCCAGTAGAGTTCACTAGAAGATGATAGTGTTCTCTCTTTCAAGCATACAAAATTCAGTTGGATTTACAGGAAGAATGTGCAAGGGTACTGAAGTTGTCCAACAACACCTAGTACCTTTTCAGTAGGTATACAGGTTACCTGGGTCCTAGCTTTTTGACCATGAGCCTGTGCTATGTAAAAGGGTACCCTAATTGCTGTGTTTCTTTCACCATTATGTACATTCACCTATTTTAAGTGGTGTGCTATTCAATTCATGGTTTGGCTTCATTTGATGTTTACAGTCTTCTTACACAGAAAAGCTGCTTGACACAAAACTTAGAGCAATAGACTGAAATACAGTCAAACTTTACAAAGTTCACAATGTTCACTCATTCATGCAAATCATGATCAATGCACCTTTGTTTAGATTTTCAGGTTTAAGGTTTTCCCTGCTCCCCTTTCTTCTCCAAATATATCTTTAAAATCACACAACATGCCAAAATAATTGGAACATTCCCTCGCTTTTAATTATCCCAGTTATAGGTGTAAAAATGTTTTCCCCCATGTGTGTGGTTAAAAAGGGGAGGGGGAAGAAGAAAGATAGCTTCATATTGATGTGCATCTGTTGCAAATGGTAAGAATCACAAAAGTGTAAAATGCTTTTGCATTTCCTTCACTGACACCAGTCAGGCAAGGGGAAGGAAGAACTATTAGTAGATTTCAAACAGCATGTGAAATTCTTTTATAACATAGCCTGATTGCCTGTCTCTTACACCTACACAGCTTATGTTCTTTGCTAGAACAATTTAAAAACTTTAAAAAAGATGCCTTCAGGATTTTCAACTCCAAAAGAAAGAAAGAAAAACTCACTGAAAATAACTCTCCATTTAGTACCTCTAAAGGCATCAAGAAACTAATGTTGAGGCACTTTCAAATACAAACAAGATTTTGTTTTGTCAGTGTTTGATTGCAAGAAGTGAACTCTAAGATCCCATGCATAAGCAGTTCAACAAGGAAAAAAACATGTCCCCAAAGCACCACTGTGCACCAGCACTGCTTAGCTACCACGCTAAAGGCAGAACTGAAAATTTCCTTAGACTAATTCTCTTCTAAGACAACGGTGTGGCTTTTTGTTCTGCTCACTTGAATAAGGGAGGTTATGTCTTGGAATTTCCCTCATACATTTTCTGACATTTTTTGCTTCTGAGGATTGTCACTTCCAAAAATAACTTTATTTATGTATTCATTTATTTATTCAATTTTTATACCACCCATCTGCCAGCAAGCCACTCGGGTAGTAGCAGTAGATATAAGGCACTATGGAGCACACAAAGTGGTGACCTGATTGCCACCCCTCAGATACAGACACAGATATGGGAAGGCAGGCAGGTGAGTTTTAGTTAAATGACACCACCCACACCCACACCCACATAGACAACATGGTAGAGAATGTCTGTGAAGATTCTCAGTCACCCAGGTGAGGTTATCCAGAAACTGAGTCATGGCCATTGGACTTCTTTTCTGTTGAGAGAGGGATTTTTCAATACACACATGAATTGTTTCCCTGACCCCTCTGTCAAGCCACCTATCTTCCCTGTCTAATATGTGAAGGAAAAGAATTCCAGTTGCCATGGCTCACCTTCCAGATGGTAGAGAATGTTGATAAGCAAATGGTTCACAACTCAGTCTCAAGAGGCCCATGCCAGGTAGCTACAAATGACAACACATTTTCAAAGTCTTGCTGTGAAATGCTCTCTCCAGAGATGTTTGCCTGGCACCTACTTTGATGCAATTTAACTATGAACTGAAAACTTAAAAAATATCCCAGGTATTTAAACATGCTCATCTCTAATTTGTTACTTGTTTTGTTTTATTTTTTTCTAGACAATGACGAGCCTTTGGAACCCTAAAGATCAGTAATATTTATTTTGCAAAAGCTTTCCAGGCCACTTCTTCAGATGTAGTCCCTTCTTCAGATGGAGAAATAGGGGCATTATCATGAGATGCTAGGCGACACCTGAGCCAATTCACTTCCCCACAACCATATGGATTGTCCATATCTTGTAATAAAAATACAGCTGAACAAGCACTTTGTCCAAAATCTTATTGAGAAAACCGGCTCACATATTGGTGTCCAATCCAACTGCTTCAGCTGTAAATTTAAAACAACTCTGGTGATGCCTGAATCTCTCCTAACTTCCAACTATGAAACATGTGCCTGGCGAAATCCATTTGGCCGTGAACCTTTGGACCTCAAATTCTTCACATTGGTACTAGCTAATCAAAGTTGTCTTGATCCATGAAAGCTTGCAGATTGTAGATGATTTTTAAAGTGATCTATAAGGCATTCCTAGACTTGGATTGACGGGCCTGGTGGCTCAGTGGACTAAGGCATCCGAAAACGGTCTGCTGCAAAGTCAGCAGTTCAGCGATTCGAATCCCAGTGCTGTGCAGTGGAGTGAGCTCCCACTGATAACCCCAGCTCCTGCCAAACTAGCCGTTTGAAAGCATGTAAATGCAAGTAGATAAATATGTACCACAGTAAAAAGTGGGAAGGTAAAACTGTGTTTCTTTGCAGTCATGCTGGCCATGTGGCCATGGACTTGGACAACTCTGGCTCTTCAGCTTGAATACGGTGATGAGCAATGACTACAGTAGCATGCATGTGTGGGGGGAACCTAACCTTTTTACTCTTGCATTTGTATTTAGTATTGGCCACATGGGTCCCAAAATGGCAACTCTGCAAGGGATTTTTTTTTTTTTTACTTTTGCTGGCTGCCTTTCATGTGACTGACCATGTGCCCAACTGTACAACCGGAGGATGACCAGGAGCACAACAGATGGCCGGAAAATAATAGCACCACTTCTGGAATTGCTCTTATGTGATTTCTGTCCTCTGGCCAAATTCATGCATGCATAAGGGAAAATATATCAAATCTTGGTACCAACCTGTCATTCATTAATGAGATACAAGTTGCATTCCTGGTACACCTTCAATTGTACCACTGGGAACTAAACAGGACCTCATTAATGAATGAGAATTTGTCTTCAAAACTAACAAGATTTCTCTTCCATAACAATAAATTAGTAAAATAATTCTGACTTCTGAATACTATGTTTCTGTCCCAGGAAAGAAAGTGACAGAAAAGACCTGCGCAAGGGACTCAGAGATCTAAATATTGACAGAGACAGGTGTTCTCTGGAGTCTTATAGGTCTCAGCATCCACAAATTCTTTCTGGCATTTGGAACCTGCAGATAGGAAGAACCAACTAGAGATGAAATATGAGAATCAGTCATATTGATCAGGTACCATATGATCTCAAGGACAGTGGGATCCATTGGTGTTGAAAGAATGTAGAGGTCCTTTGCAATATTTGCAAGAAAAGAAGTTTATTCTCTAGAATATATATAATTTTGTTATGACAAAGCCAATAAAACAGCTGGTGGCACCTTGAAAAGCACATTTATTTGGAATTATTATTATTATTATTATTATTATTATTATTATTATTATTATTATTATTATTATTATTATTATTGGTGGACAATTGCTCCCTTCTTCTAAGCCAGATTTTGGACTTTTAATATATAATTTTGCTTTACTTGGAGCATGGCTCTAGTGCACCCCAAGGCTCCAGCGTACTAAGTACAATAATCTATGTGGGTCATCAAAGAATTAGAGAGACCAAATGTCTTAGACAAAATGTTCAGGAACATAAGACAAAGCCTCTCCAAACTTTGCCTTCGCCCTTGCTCTCTTGTCTGATGAAAACACAGGAATCTTGAAAAACTTGCATTTTTTTGTTTTTGTTTTTGTTTTTTGTTCTGGCGGGTTGACAAAGGCATCATTCCAGGATATATTTTGGAGCTTGGACATTGCTTTCTTGTGGTGCCTCTTCCTTTTGACAAAGTGACGGCACAAAGAATGGGTCAAATAAATGTTTAGTAAAGAAAGAAAGATAGATAGATGGTGGTGGGGGGATATGCTTTTGTATGCCAAAAAGAAATGCTTCCCTGTTCTTTTGAAAAAGAGGAAAGGTGAATACAGCTGCAAGTAGGCAATAAAAATATCTTTTATTTTTTTTTTGTTCTGTTACTGTACATGGGTTGCTATTAATTTTAAACTTCCCTTGCATTTTGTAGGCCATAAAAAGAGCAATAAAACTGTTCTTTTCTGCAAAATGTGCAGTTCTAATGCCCTGTTTGTAATACAGACCAGCTTGCTTTAAGAGGGATGCGGAACTCTTTCCCCAGTTTTAAACACAGTTGTATGTAAGCAGTGACAGACGCATGGTCCATAAAGGAGAGGATGAGTGTATTAGGTAGGCAGTGCCTCACTCAATTATACCTGAGAGACTTTGGTAATTGGCAATAAAGTGTGGCAGAGCCAAGAAATTCATAGCAGAACACTTAAAAGTAATCCAAGTGTCCAGGTCTGCACACTTGGCTGGTTGGATACTGCCAGGAAGAGAAAAAGGGGTCATGGAGAGGTTTATATCAGAATAGGTACGGGAGTGGGATGCAAGAGGAAGAAATGATGACACCAGCAGGTCTCCTTGAGGTTACACTGGTTCAAGCAGGCATCTCGCAATGGTTGTTTGGTCATGCGACGATCTCAAGAAAAGACAGCAGTAAGACATGTTGCCAAGGTGGCATTTAGCAGCCATCTTGAGAAATGTGTGTGTTCTGTGATATCAAGTCAGACCCTGACAGGGATCTCAAGGAAAATGAGACATTTAAGGGGTGATTGTACTAGTCCCACCTCTCCAGTGAGTGTCCATGGTCAAGTGGAGACTTGAAGCCTGTTCAGTCCTAGCCTGTCACTCTGTCCATTACACCAGACTGGGAATGGATTTTTTTTTAAATTGCTGGTACCAGTTTTTCTTGCCGGATCTTACCTTTGTGGTGGGTGGTGCCAGGTCTATGTCTCCTGGCCATTTTTGGCGTGTATTTTATTATGCTTTTGTATTTTCATGATGTCCTTGTGTTTGATTATGTATTGAGGTTATAGTTGGGTATTCGCTATTCGGTGGCGTGCTGTACACTGCCCAGAGTTCCTTATGGGAAAATCGGGTGGTCAATAAGTACAAAAATAAATAAACAAATAAATAAATAAAATGAAATAAATGTACTGTAGCTAAATTTAGGGATGGCCAAGGTTCTCCCTCCTTGTTCTGAGGCTCACAGGGCTCATGTCCCTGACACACATTTTCTTCTGAGTTAATATGAAAGGAGAATGCCAGCTCATTTACTTGTTAAGCAGGTAACCTGACAGACAGGTGAAGTGAAGGAGGGATGTGTTAGGGAGCAGAAGGCACGACAGAGGAATTGTGTAGACAGTGAATGCTGGTATGGATGAGCCAAGGGGAAATGTGAAGCTTCTTAGACCCAGTTTTTGCACTGAGACAAAGAAAAATTAAAGAAGTTTTAATAATTACTTTATCGCTTTATTTATTTATACAACTTATATGCCACCCACTACCCAAAAGTCCCTGGGCAGCTTACAGTTACAACAATGAAAACAAGATGTTAAAATACCAATAACAAGATGTTAAAATACCTAGGGGGACAAGATGGCCGCGATCAGCAGAGACGTTAGCTGAAAGCAGTCCCAGCTAACGTCAATGTATCCCAGGTCCCAAGAGGGTGTTTTCCACTTCAAGACGACCCGCTGGGAGCAGAATCCATCCCAGAACCGATCCGGGGCACCCAGGCGTGGTTCCTTCTCCCCTGGGAGAGGTTTGAAACCCCTGGTGGTATTCCTGTGCGGCTGAGACCTTGGGAGATCCTGACGGAAGTTTGAGCTGCCTCTATTCCTCCAGAACTGTGAGTGGCTTTTTCCCACCCGAAAGCCCCTTCAAAAATATAAATCAAGCAACTTACCGAAAAGAATCTGCCTCTTTTTAATCATCTTTCCTGTTTTATCTGTTACTATCTGCCTCTCGGAGGACTGCAACTTCTGCTTTCACTTTCGTATTCATCTAACGGCAGATTTAACCCTAAAGTTCCCATTCCACCCTTTACTATATTCTTCGGACTCTGTTGGCAAAAGTGGGTACAGCACGCCATCTACTGGACTTTTCCATGTTTGCGACTTCACATACATTTCTTGAAAGCAGCAAACTAATTAGAACAAGATTAACCCCTTAAAGACTTTGTAATACTCTTGAGAAGAGGCAATTGATCCTTTTACTACCACAATATAGTAAAAACACTACCCTACAATCTGGATTATCTCGATTAGGCAAAACTCCTGTATAAATAAACCTTCAGCATGAGCAAAACCCCAACTATACAAAAGAAGTCTGCTTTTGTTCCTTTGGCCCATCCAGCAACCATGACCCAGCAATCAAGTCAATTAAGCCAATCTAGTCAAATCCTAGATGCACTTAACCAGTTGAATCTTACCCAGGTAAAAATGATTTCAGACCAAAGCACTGGGTTTTCCAACTTAAGAGCAGAAATGAAAGAGGGTTTTTTGAATGTGGACGCGAAACTAGAAACTTTTGGTGGGCGTTTACAAGCGTTGGAAGAGAACATGAATGCCACTGACTTTCGTCTTGGAGAAATTGAAGCCACAATGGAATCAACAAGTAGACTGGTTCTTACACAGGAAACCGAAGCCTCTTCCAAAATTCTAAGAATTCAAAACCTTACTGTGGACAAAGATGAAAACCTCTACACCACAGTTGGAGACAGCCTGGCCACCCTACTTGAGGCACCCATTGAAGATTTTCTTCGCGAGGTAGACGTGATCTACCGTCAACCGACAGCTTATACCAGAAGAAACAAACTCCCTCCTGAGGTAATAGTCAAATTGGTTAGAAGATACACTCGTGATTGCATCCTCAAGGCTACTCAAGATAAGGAGGTGGAAATCAATAAATCCAAAGTGACAATACTGAAAGATGTCCCTTGGGAGGTTCGCCAACTGCGGAAAGAATATACAATTCTTACCAAACTCCTGCTCAAGCATGACATAAGATATAAGTGGCTCTACCCCCAAGGTCTGTCCTTCCAATGGGAAGGCAAACTACAGAAAATTGAATCCCATCAGAAAGCTAGAGCCTTCGCTGAAAAAAATACAAGGAAGTTGGGCTACTCCCCCTCTTCTTCTTCACCATCCTCCTCTGAAGGTGAGGACACGACCGGAACTCAAACCACTACCAAAGATGACAGCCGTGACAATCAGACTTCGAAACAAGAGACTCTAAAGCACGACCAAGATTCTTGTGGCTCAGTGGGAGGTGCCAGGCCGAAACACCACCTCAGGCCAAAATCAGGGAAGAAGAAATATCGTTGGAAGTAGTAAGATGGCTCAAAAAATTCTAACATGGAATATTAATGGTCTGAACACCCCGCAGAAACGTCGGAAAACTTTCAATTTCCTCCAAAAACAACAATGTTCAATCATCTGCTTACAGGAAACCCACATATTGAGAAAACATGAACAATATTTAATACAAAATAAATTGGGAAATCTATTTTCCACATCAAACAAAGAAAAGAAGCAAAATGGGGTGGCACTGTATATTAAACCAGAGCTCTCCCCAACCCTTCTGGAAAAAGATGAATCAGGTAGATGGATTCTTGTCCAAGCAAAAATCCAATCTAAATAAACAATTATTGCTGGTATATACGCACCCAACGATAACCATGGAAGACAAACCTTCTATGAACAACTGGCCCAGAGACTGTTGCAATATGGGAATCATCAGCTTATAATATTGGGAGATTTCAATGCTGTACATATTCCCTCAGTAGACAGGAAAACACCAAAAGGGAAAAAATCCAAGACTTCATCTTCCACACTGCCCAAATCGTTCCTGGACATGTCCGATATTTTAGAACTTCATGACATCTGGAGAAGGAAAAATCCACTAAAAGATGATTACACCTTTTACTCAAGACAATATGCTTCCTTCTCCCGTATAGATATGTGTTGGGCCACATCTGATCTTCTACTAAATACAAGGGATATAGAAACCTTACCTCGAATGTTATCTGATCACAATGCCATTTTATGGACACTGAAATCTTCAGGTATGCCCAGGCACTGGAAAATTAACTCAACTCTCTGGACTGATAAAGAATTCATTTCAGAGGCTGCTAGAGATCTGAATTTGTATTTTGAAACTAATCTGAATAAGGGTACACCACTCAAAACGGTATGGGATGCCTTTAAGCCATACTTCAGAGGATTTGTTATCCAATATATGGCAAGACGGAATAAAGAGAGGAAAAAGAAATATGAATCAATTCTTAATATGATGAAAAAGCTTGAAACGGACTTAACACAAGACCCCCGTAACGACAAGCTGAACAAAGACCTGGCCTCTTGTAGGCATGAACTCAACGTGATCCTGACTGCAGATATAGCTCATAAAATTAAGTTGGCCAAACTGAATTTTGTGGAAAATGCAAACAAACCAGGTAGATGGTTAGCGTATAGGTTAAAAAAGGTACAATCACAAAAACTCATATTTTTACTCAAAGACAAAACTGGGGAAAATCAGACAGAGCAATTACAAATCCAAAAAATCATAGAGGAATATTACCAAAGATTATTCAAGCCGGAGATGATTGACAAAGATGCTATCTTCCAATACCTTGAACAAGCCAATTTTCCAAAATTTACTGAAGAACAGAGAGCCCAGACGAATGCTCCTATCACAATGATGGAAATAACAGAGGCTATTAATCATCAAAAATTGAATAAAGCGCCTGGACCTGACCAAATACCAGCCATATTTTACAAAAAAATTTCAGAGACAATTTCTGGAAATATGAAAAATCTCTTTACATCTATATTTGAAGGCGAAGATATACCAGATTCCTGGAAATCATCACATACGACACTGATTCCCAAAGAAGGGAAATCCAAAGATTTGATACAGAATTACAGGCCAATTGCCCTCCTAAACGTGGATTACAAAATTTTTGCAACCATTCTGGCTAATAGATGGCGGATGATTTTACCTTCTTTGATATCACACGACCAGACTGGCTTCCTTCCGAAAAGGTACCTCCAATCCAATATCAGAACTTTTCTCAACGTGTTGGAATAGTACGAATCCCACCCCGAGAAGCAAGTAGCTTTTGCATTCATTGATGCTGAGAAAGTCTTTGATAATGTATCCTGGTCTTTACTCAAAACTCAATTAGATTATCTTCAGTGTGGCCATAGAATGTTGCGAGCTATTGAACAAATCTACTCTACTCAAAATACCAGGATTGTTTGTAGTTAACGGTCACCTTACAGACAAAGTTAATATACACAAAGGTACTAGGCAAGGATGTCCTCTTTCCCCTCTTTTGTTTATAACTACCCTGGAAGTTCTTCTTCATGTTATAAGGGAAAACCCTGACATTCAAGGCCTACAAAACAAGGGAGAAGTTTACAAGGTACAAGTCTTTGCAGATGACCTGATGGTTATCATGGAGAACCCTCAGACCTCCTCCGTAGAACTTCTAAAGACCCTGGAGGCATACTCTAAAATCTCCGGATTAAAGGTGAATAGAGAAAAAACATTGGTTCTAACTAAAAATATGACTCCATCCATGATTGAAAAACTGGTAAATCAATCTGGTTTTCAACATTCTAATAGGGTAAAATATTTGGGTATTACTGTATCTAACCGATGTAACTCTTTACTCAAAGACAACTATGTTAATGTTATAAAAACAATCAAAGCCGACCTCGAAACTTGGTCAAGACTTCAGCTATCCTTAATGGGCAGAATTGCTGCAGTCAACATGAATGTCTTACCTAAACTGCTTTTCTTATTTCAATCTCTGCCTATATTATCAAACTTTAAG
The DNA here is from genome assembly GCA_023846285.1 of Phrynocephalus versicolor. Lineage (NCBI taxonomy): Eukaryota > Metazoa > Chordata > Lepidosauria > Squamata > Agamidae > Phrynocephalus > Phrynocephalus versicolor. The sequence continues at coordinate 53,342,266 of JAHTLZ010000379.1, read as the reverse complement.
ATCATTTCAGATCTGGAAAAAAGTATACGTATATTTATATGGCAAAGGAAAAAAGCAAGGATTAAAAATATCTATTTGCAGGATAGAACCAAATTTGGTGGCTTTGCCCTTCCTAATTTAGCACTATACTACAAGGCTGCCGCCATGACTTGGATTAAAGACTGGATCTCGATGACAAATAAAACAATATTGCAGCTTGAGAGTTATGGCCTTGATAAGGGCTGGCATCACTATATGTGGTACAAGGGAAATTTACCTACCCTCTTTAAAAAGCATTGGATAAGGAATGCCTTAGTTAAAATATGGTTATTGATCAAAAAACAATTTTATCTCAAAGCATCTATGTGGTTATCCCCACTGGGAGCAATTTATAGCTCCCAGGCAAGTGAAATCTCAAATGTTATAACTTACAGACACCTTCTGAATGCTGACCTCTCATTGAAACCATTAGGGAAATTAGTATCAGAAGGTTATAATCTGGATTGGTGGAAATATCAACAAATACATTCACACTTCAAAGAGCTTTCCAAAGAGGGTGGTTTTATGACTACTGATACCCCATTTGATAAAATACTTTCTTCTGGTGACTCCAAGCTTCTTAGCAAATTCTATAGCATACTGTTAAATGAAAAAATGATTGATACATTGGTTAAAGACTCTATGATAAGATGGGCTGAAAACTTAGGCTATACTATTCATTTAAATAAATGGGACTCTCTGTGGAATACAGTTAAAATCTTTAAATCTATTTCGTTTAAGGAAAATTGTTAAGATGTTTTATAGATGGCATTTTGCGCCTCATCGTTTATCCAAGATGTATAATTGTTCACCTAAATGTTGGAAATGTAATTATGACTGTGGAACCTTTTATCATATGTGGTGGACTTGTAAAGAAGCAAAGGCGTATTGGAACATGGTAAAACTCTTCTTAGAAAGATCTCTGAAAATTAAGATAGAGTTTAGACCAGAACTATTCTTGTTAAATATAGTAGATATAAATATTTCCTATGATCAGAGATATGTACTTCATCATGTAATTGTTGCTGCAAGAATACTGTATGCGAAACTTTGGAAACAACCAAACACGCCAACAGAGAAGGATCTTCACGGAAAGATAAGAGAATGTATCGAAATTGATAAACTCTCTGGTTATCTAAAGGGAGACTACGACGAGATCTTTCGGGAAAGATGGCAAGAAGTAACAAATTTATTAGTATTGTGATAACATCTGGCAATTCTAGTAATATGTTAAATCATTATTTCTATTTTGCTTGATATACTCAATGTAAATTTTAAAAACTGTATCCCCCCCTTTTTTTTCCTCTTACCCATACTCCTTCCCTTTGTTCCTCCCTTAAAAATCCAATAAAAATTTATATATATATAAAAAAAATTAAAAACTATAAAAACATTTAAATACAAACACAGTACACTAAAATTGCCATCAGGACCCACAATCTATGTTATATCAGTTAAAAAACCTCTGGAACAGGAAGGTTTTTACCTGGCTCCAAAATGTCATCAACATCGGTGCCAGGCGTATCTCACTTGGGAGGGCGTTCCATAGCCTGGGGGGCAGCTGCCGAAAAGGCCTTATACTACAAACCATCCTTTTCACTTCCTTGAAGGATGGCTCTTTTAGAAGGGCTCCCTGGTTAGATCTTAATTGCTCGGTAGGTTCATATGGAAGGAGGCGGTCCTTCAGGTATCTGGGTCCTAAGGCACTTAGAGCTTTATATGTCAAAACAAGCACTTTGAATAGGGCTTGGGCAGCAACTGGTAACCAATGCAGGTTATACAGAATTGGCCTGATGTGGTCTCCAGCGTGATGTGGTCACTTGCATTTCCTCCTCTAATATTACTTAAGATGCATTTAGGTTCTTAAGAAATTTCCATTCATTTTCAACCTGAAATTTACCAGAATATCTTCTTCAAATACCATGTCCTCGTACAACGTTGGCAATCAATAGCACGATCTGTTTTTAACCCAAAACTTTTCTAAATAGAGAAGCTGTGCTCACTGCAAACCATTGACTTAAATTCTTAAGCTAGAATGTTCTTCTACTTCCTGGGCCAGGCTTCCCACCTGTTTTTCCTCGAAGGATAACCTGCAACAGATGGTATTTGTTAGTGTGCATTATATAACCGAAATATTGTAATTCTCTTCTCTTTATGGTATTGAGAGTTTCTAGCTTTTTATTCATATGCTGTAATACGGCCACGTTAGTGACTCTGGCTGTCCAAGGTATCTTCAGAATTCGTCTGTATGTCCACATCTCAAATGCTTCCTGCCTCCTACATAGTGCATCTGTAAGTATACAAATGTGTGTGTTGTGTCATTACAGTCATGACCGACTCTTTGTGACCCCATATTCATGGAGCTTTCTTGGCAGGAATACTGGAGTGGTTTGCCAGTTCCTACTCCAGGCGCCTATAGCACCTGGTATTCCCTGGTGGTCTCCCATCCAAGTACAAACCAGGCCTGACCCTGCTTAGCTTCTGAAATCAGGCAAGATTGGATGTGCCTAGGGCACCTAGGCAGCTCAAGTATACTAAATACATCAAATCAAACAGTCAGGTATGAAGTCTGATAGATAAGTCTGGGCTTGTCAAGACTTTCCTCATTTTCTGGAATGAATTTCTAGGTTGTTCAATCCTACAGTGAATTTCACATGGAAAAAATCCCAATTAACCTTGAGATAGCATCTCAAAAATTTATAAAATGATACTCTGTCAATCTTGAGAAGGTTCTGTGTACCATTCTGTTTTTTACTGATAACCATCCATTTTGTCTTCTTCACATTAAGTCACAATCCCATGGCATTGCTTTCTGCAGCAAGAGGATCCAATAATCCTTGCAAATCTGCCAGAGTAGTTGCAAGCAGACAGAATATGCAAAATACAAATTTGAGAGAAATCTTCCTGACTGATTTTACCAACTCTATCTCAAACTGTTTACATCAAGTGTGAAACATAACCTGAGTTCCATAATAAATGGCAAATTAAGCTGTAAAGAAATTGAAAGACAAGCAACCACTTAAGCATCTTTGAATTCTGACCAGAAACATACTGGTAGTCAGTGAAATTGTTTTTGTAGATCTGGGTCCATTTCTAGGCACTCACTTCAACTCTCTGGATATGGCAACACCACAGCCATCCATGAATGTTTGAACATCCCGTTGTCTTTTCTCAAATACTCCATGATCAACAACCTGGAAGTACATGGCATTGTCAACAAAAAGATCAACCTATTCGTTGGGTCAACAACCTATTGATCACGCCCCCCTCCAAAAAAGCATAACTAAGATTTGCCAATAGCAATGCTATATTAACAAAGATGTCTGTTTATCAATAGTGATCTCAAAAGTTACTGCCAAATGACATTCGGTGTGGGGTTTCAAACTCCATCTCTGAGGACTGTTGGTTGGATTTCACCTCCCAATTTCATGAACAAAGCCACCAAATCATTTAAATTTGTCTCACCTGCCCCCCTAACTCTTGCTTTCTTTTGAAACTTAAATTTCCTTTTTTTTGGTAGGATGGATAAAAAATAATGACTGTTTAAAAATCAAATTGATTTAAATCATGGTTTATTTTATATTCTTTTTTAAAAAAAAAATGAAATCAAATATGCCCTGTTACTTAGCCAGGGAAAGACTGGGAGATGGGCTATTCATTTCAGAAGCTACCGGTTCAGAAATGATCTGCAGGAGCCCATCTGGTGTTTGGAAGCTTCCGAAATGCAATCAGCCAATCCCTTACCTTGCTCTGTGCCTACTCAGGGCTGAGCTCCAATAAGGAAGAAGCCTTCAATGCCATTGTTCTTTCTTCCTGGCATTAGCCAATCAGACACAGAGGTGGGATGATGCATTTTCTTACACAGCTCCTGACTAGCCAGCACCAGAGAGAAGGAACAATGATGCTGGAGGCTGCTTCCTCATTGCAGCTCAGTTGCGTGCGGACACTGAGCAAGCTAAGGGATTGTTTGATTGGGTTTTGGAGGCTTCTGAACAACAGCTTGGATCCCGTGGGTCATTTTGGAACTGGTAGCTTCTGAAACAAATAGCCCATCCCTAATTGGGAGATGTAATCCAACCAATGGCCAACAGTGATTTGAATGCTCACACCCAGGTTTGCTGCCTTTTCGAACTCACCGTTGAGAATCAGAAGGGCACAGGCAACTGCCATGAATTTGTGAGACTCTCATATATAGGTGCTGCCCAAAATATGTTGACATCTAGCCTGTGAAAGATGGATTTATGTTGACAGTGAGCTGACTGTTCAGTTTTTTTAATGGTCCAATAAATGTATCACCTGTCCTCACATTTGTATTGTACAAGAACTGTGTGGTTCTGATTTGTTTTATATCTGTTGTTCTCAACCTTGATCTCAGGAGTCATTGGAGCCTAGAAGCTCTGTAGTTGTCCTGTCCCAAAACCCAACTGGATGAGAAGACCTTATAGATAAACCATCTTGCTGATTTGAGGCAGACTTAAATAGATTTGAATGCAGAATACAGTGAACGTTCTTGACCACCCTGATCTATCAAACTCACCTAAACCAGATGTAAGCAAAGCATGTAACTCAGGGGTGTGCAAACCTTGGCCTTCCAGATGTTTTGTGCCACAACTCCCAGAATTCCAAGCACATATTGCTAATGACAAAGGACTGTGGGAATTGTGGTCCAAAACATCTAGAGGGCCAAAGTTTGGACACCACTGATGTAGCTCCACAAACAGAATGGCTACAGGTCATTGGAGAAAACTGGACATTGAGGCGAAATCCAGCTATAGTGTTTGCAAAGGGCTTTTGCACAGTAAAAAGTGCTGTAAGGCATGTCAGTATTACTAATTCCCTGTGCAGAGAACTGTGACTGTGGCTTCAGATATTAATGGATTAATAACCCCCTGTGATCCCAAATTCCCAGCTCAGAGAACAACCTTCTCACTGCACTCCTGGATGAGCCATTGCCTGACATTTGCCTCCACAAAGGGAAGGTTTAGGTCTCTTTGTACTAAGCCAAACTCCTGCAGATCAAATACCACCAAAAGTATAACTTCTAATGGGGTTCGGAAATAAATGGAGAGGGGGGGGAAACCCTTATTCAAAACAGCAACAAGCCCCCTATAAAATATGCCAACAACAACAATAAGAACAACCTTAGAATTGCTAAGCTGGAAGGCATGCTGTGGATCATAATTCTCTCTCTTTCAGAACTCTTTGCGCTTGGCAATACTTCCCTTTCATTATATTTACTTTAATTTTTTATTTACAATTCAGCTTTCATGATTGCAAGTTCAGTTTAAGAACTACATTGATTAAAGGTACTCTACAACAGAAAAAAAAAGACTGCAGTGGTATAGCAGAGATCTATTGGACATATGCTTCTTATGTGCAATTGTGCTGGAAGGAAGCGTTTCTTCTGCCTAATTTTATAAGGTGAGAAAGCAGGACTAAAAAGTGGGAAATGATATCTGATTGTTACCATTCATTAAACACAAGTAACTTGCAACAGAAACTGAAGTGGCATTGGACACTAGAAATAAATTAAAATTTAAATTAAAAAAATAGGAGAAGAAATAGAAGAGGAATGAATCTAGAGTACAGATGGGCACAAAACGCCAAAATGGCATTTCATTTCATGTTTTGTTTTATTTTTGTTTTGTTTTATTTCATTTAAAATGAAACATTTTTTTAAAAAAAATCATTTTGTTTTTCATTTGCGTCAATTTTCGTATTTAACTCGTGCTGACCAGCCAGGTCGGCACATTATTGATTGATTGATTGATTGATTGATTGATTGATTGATTGATTGATTTTTCTTATTGCGCCGAACAGCTGGCCCATGGGCAGGGTCGACATATTTTTTTCATTTTATTATTTATATTTTTCTTACAGCACTGACCAGCTGGCCTGCGGGCTGGGTTGGCATGGTTATTAATTAATTTATTTATTTTTCTTACACCACCGACCAGCTGGCCTGTGGGCCAGGTCAGCATGTTTGTTTTTACTTTTTATTTATTTTTATTTTCTTACAGCAATGACCAGCTGGCCCGCGGACCAGGTTGGCACATTTTTTATTTTTTTATTTATTTTCTTGCAGTGCTGACCAGCTGGCCAGGTTGACGTGTTTTTTAATTATTATTGTTACTTTTTATGTATTGCGCTGACCAGCTGGCCCGCAGGCTCAGTTAGTGCTTTTTTAAATCACCCACCTGATCGTGCCCAAAGGGTGGACTTTTAAAACATTTTTTCCTGCCGAAGTCCCACGCTACAGCTGATTGACAGTAGCTTCGGCAGAGGGGAAAAACCTGTGGTTTCCCCCGCTTTGGGGGGGGGGGGAAGGACTGCAAGCTTTTCACCACAGGAATGCATTGCTTCAATGCATTCTTATGGGAAAACAAAAAATGAAGCGAATAAAATGAAAATTTCCATTTCGTTTAGTTTCATTTTTCTTTCTTGTTCGTTATTCATTTTGCTCCATAACGAAATGAATAATAACAAAATGAATTAAAAAATCATTTTGTTGCCCATCTCTAATCCAGAGCAAACTTAAATCTAGTTTCATTAGTGCCCTTCGAAAGGTTTTCATGTATGGGGTGTTGAAACTCTAGTAGCTCCCAGAAGGCATGTGGCAATCCTAGTGATGTAAGAGTCCATCACGCAGGCAAAAAACTGAGCATAGAAGAGAAGCTTCCAAAGAAATGCCTTAATAGCTGGATGTTCTGGCACAGGCCCTATGAGTGAACGGGTTCAAATCATGGAACAAAGAAGTGAAGTGGTCATGCATATACATGTATTGCTATGTCTAGGAAAGACTCCATATGAGTTCTTTAGTAGAAAGGGAGATCTCAAAGCAACAGATATATAACTGGATTTATTTGTATATTTTAGTAGTCTTATGACTACTGCATTTACTTAGAGATAAGGGACTTGTTAATAAATAAATAAAAAGTGACAAATACCTTCCAAAACATAACTTGATATGTTGCAAGGAAAAAAAGCCAGATATGGGAGGAAATAAAAAGTAAATGTTTGTCAAGCGATCTGCCAGTCTGTCTGTTTGATTTATATACCACCCATCTGGCAGATAGTTGCTCTGTACAGTTTACAGCACAAAATAGTAACAAGCAGGAATCATAAAGGCAGGCAAACAATAACAAAAATATCAATCTGCCCAGATAGGGTCTTGGAGTGTTTAACATGTGGTTTTGGGTCTCTTGGAGTTCAACCATGTTTGAAGTCCTGAATTAGAATTGGCATTGCTCATTTTTGTTGACAGGCTCCTCCTTCTAAATAGCTGGATAAAATGTTATTCTCTGCGCTGGGAATGGTTACAACCAATTGAACCTGACCACCAAAATGAGATTGTTCTGTTCATTTTTTAAAAAAAGAATTTGCCTAAATTAGTATTGTTCTCATTGTGCCATCAAGGTGTTTCTCACTGATGGTGATCCTCTGAACTGATGACTTACAAAAGGTTCTGTCATTAATAGCCCTGTTCAGGTTTTCCCAACTAACTGAGTCAATTCATCCCATCTCCCTTGTTTCCCGTTGACTTCCATGTTTAGAAATGTGGTGGGAAAAGCTTGAAATCTAAAAATACATCTATTTAAATGTGGAAGGACATGTACCAGGCAGATTTGGCAGGTTCTGTGGCAAACATGTATAGCCATGACTTGAGATGGGCATGAAATGAAAATGTGCTGTTTTGTTCATTTCATTTTCCCTTTAGTTTCCTCTTGTTTCATTATTCATGCATTTTAAAAAGATTTTTTGGATTAAAATGAAACAAAATGAAATGGTTCGTTATGCTATAAAATGGCTCTCCTGGGTTCTAGAAGCACCAAATTTGGTAGGTAGCTTCCTTGGACTCTTCCCTGTAAGCCCTCCAAATATGGAGAGGTTTGGTGTTCAGGGAGCCAAGTTACTAAACTTCAAAGTGGGTCCCCCATGGAAAAAGAGGAAGAGGAAAAATGTCATTTTAAACTCAAGTCTCTCTGTGCTGTGGAACGTGAAGGAGGGGGGTTGATTCTGTTCTGTTCTATTTTTCGCTTGCCTTTGGAAGCACAGGCAGTCATGGCCATAATTTTTCTCTTGCTCTTTCAGAATGTGAAACTGGGGTTTTACTGCTTTATTAGTTAGGCACCCTTCCGAGCAAGACCTCACCTCAACTCTCCTACTTGTTTCAACAAAGGTGTGGTGCTCAGGCACATTCTATATGCTGCTTATTAGGCAGTGATTTCAACAATCCCCAGACCGATCAAAAACACTTCACACCTCCACCAGCAATGCCATTGCTAACAACTCATACTTTATTGGTGTTAGGAAGATGGTAAAGATTGAACTTTCATGCACCTTACACCATTGTCCACCTAATGAGCCTATTGAGTCTACTGTCCGCCTAGGGAGCCTATTCGGGCCATTGTCTCTCTTATGAGCCTATTTCAGACCAGACATGAGGTCAAAGTGAACAGAGGACTCACAACTAGCTTTCCTCGGACTGATGAAGCTGTTTGGATAAGCAGTGAAACACTTCAGTCTCTCAAGAAAAGAAGTCCAGTTGCCATGACTCAACTTCCAGATAAACTCACCTGGATGACTGAGAATTTTCACAAATATACTATATATCTGGTTCCAGAAGGTTCCTCAGCCCTCCAGTGTGATGGCTATACTGGAAAAGAAGACCGCATGTTCCAAATTCCACTGGGTTCTCCTGTTTCACCAGTAGGAGCCAAGGGTGTGCAAACCTATGAGTTGTGTCTCTGAGTCATGTTTTCTTCCCAAGAAACCATGTATAGGCACCAAATCTGTGAGGATGCGATGGGCCCACAAGAATTTCCTCATTGAACAACAGTGATAATTGGAATAAAAATGAATTAAGTTGTTCTTTGAATAACTCTCTCCAGATTTCTTTCGAGCACGGGAGAGATTATAATAAAATAACTGTATGCCAGTAAATTTATGTATAATTAAATTCTTTTGCACTGGTACAAATTATACTAACTGCTTCAGTATAACAATTTACTCAGAAGATTCTTGAGAAAACCAACACATTTTCAAACGGGCATCAAAGTCCCAGTGTCTTTTGGCAATTAAACTCTGCAAATGATTCCTTCCCATAAAATTAGCTCTGGAAAACATAGTACTTCAACGCTATTTGAGGGCTTTTAAAAATACACTATAGCAATTTCATTTTCAAAAGAAGAACAATTTGGAGAGTTTAAATGAGTTTGGGTTCATATTAATGTGTGTTCTCTACAAAGTCAAATGTAGACCCATTTCAGACACAACACAGTTTTCTGATACATGAAGCAGTTCTAAAATGATGATGATGATGATGATGATGATGATGATGATGATGATGATGAT
>JAHTLZ010000379.1:53315006-53332884 GCA_023846285.1 Phrynocephalus versicolor | reverse complement strand
CCCCCCCCCCCCCGAGGCAAGCTGTGTGGGCCTGTTTGAGGCCTCCTGCACTTCCCTCAGGCTTGACAGTGCCCGGAGTGGGCCTCTCGCAGGCTTCCCAGAATTGGTTTCTGGCAAACCGGAAGTGGCTACCGAAAAACTGGAAGTGCCTTCCGGATCACCTGAAACCACTTTTGGGGTTTCCAACACGCCTAGGAAGCCTGTCAGAGCCTGTCAGAGGCCCATTCAGGGCATCACCAGGCCTAAGGTAAGTGTAGGAGGCCCCAGACAGCCCCCCCCGGTCCCAACCCAACCCAATATCTGCATATCGTGGATATTCCTTTATCACGGGTCATGTCAGGTCCTGTTTACTGTATCAATGTTATCAATGTAATCAGTCACTGATTACTGTATTAGTGTTATCTTTGATTCACCATCTGCCCAAATAGAGAGAGAGGCAAGTTGCTTAGTCTTCCCCTTGAAATGCTTCCTGGCCAGTTTGCTTCCTTCCATTTGATCCTGGCTGTTTGCCTCAGTCCAATTCATTATTCACAAATGAAATCAATAACTTTTATAGCCCATATTTCCCTTGTCTCAATATCACGACAGGGGGTGCCTCGGCAATATGTAAATTGCAGATTGCTCCATTTAGATGGAATATTTTGAAAAAGTTGTCAAGTATCTTCTTTATTTCCTTTTGGAAAATGGGAAAATAGTTAAGTTTTTAATACAAATCATAACTATAATACTAATTAACTATTTGGGGATTTGGGATTATAACGGTAGCAAATTACTTTTGATAGACGTTCCAGTCCTGTGTGCTACTTCACAGACATCTACAAGTTAAACAGTATAATATAACACTTCATCATTTAATTTCTCACATACTTGCCAATGCAATTTTGACATGATTTTCAATAAGTTCAAGAACAACCGCACCACATTTATTATCCATGAGCTGCATATTAATACATAATTTATAAATGGAACCCTTTATTTCAAAAATGCTACCAATTAACTAAACCACCACTGCTTTTCCAATTAAACCACCATTCCCACAAATCTGCCAGGCACACGTTACCAATGCTGTAACTTTTCGCAAAGCTTAATGCATAAAAAGCAAAAATAGGGAACAGAAAGAATAAAAAGTGTGGAGAGCCATTTGAAGAAGAGTCCGGATATTTTATGACAAGACTCCAGAGGAAAAACCATGTTTCAAAACAGAGTGAGTTTACAATGAAAAAAAGATACATATGCAAATATTCTAGAGCAGTAATAATAGTTCTCTGAGTTTCTTGGCCATTCTTAAATTGAAAGACAGGTGTCCCAAAACTGGAGATGTAGGGAACAAATGGAGAAGAGAGGAAGTGATGAGCAGTGTATGAAATCTAGGAGCAAAAAGCAAGACTGGTAAATTAAAGCTTACCAAAAAAGCAGGCGAAAATATGCCTGCCTGAGGACACCTACCAGAGGGGTGGTTTCTGGGGGGGGTGTCCCCAGCCTTCCCCCCCCCTCTCCTTTCCTGGGCTGCTTGCACTAGGCTGGGGGGGGGGTCATCCTCGTCGTCTGTCTCGCATGCCACGCGGTGGGGGGGATCCAAAATGGCAACCGCAATTTTTCTTCAGAAATCATGGTCAAAAAACACACCAAATCACCACAGAAACATGTGAAATTTATTTATTTTAAATGCCTGATTTTTAATAGTAGCAGCAGTGGGTTTTTTATAGCAATAAAACGTCACATTGATTTTATTTTATTTTATTTTATTTTTTATTTTTTTAGACCTGCCCATTTGGGCTGGGCATGGGATGGGACCATGCAAATTTTTTGAACCATTCCACCAATGGCATGGCCAGGTTTTGACTGACACTTCTGGATGTGCCAGAGGGCATAAAAAGCTGAGGCACCTTCCAGAAGTCGCAGTTGGGTCTTGGATGTGGAGGGTGGAGGGCTGTGTGGCTGGCTGCTGCTGGCTGATTGGAGGGAGGCTGGAGGCTTTAAATTTAAGTTAGGCAAGCAGGGGGGGGGATTGAATTTATAAAACAATTTCTTTGATTCTCTGCAGCTTTGTCTGCTGAAGGGAATAGCAGTTTATTCTTTTTTTTCCCTCTGGCAGTTTGTGAGGATGTTTTTTCTGATATTGGGTAAAGGGGGAGGTTCGACTGGGAGGAGGTGTGGATTTATTTTAAAAATATATTACATTGGGACGTCCTTTGGTGGGAATGCGTTAAAGTTAAATCATTTTGGAATATAATCCTCAGGAAAATAGAAAACTGGTTTAAAATTAAATTAGAAATTAGTGGAAGTTTATTATTTATGGGTATATTGGGCTGTGAAAAATTAAGGGTTGCAGACCAATATTTATTGAAAGCAATGCTGATAGCGGCACATGCAGTGATCGCATGGGGATGGAAAGATTCCACTAAATGGAATGAGGATAATTGGAATCTATATCTTCTTGAAACAATACAATCAGTCATATTGGCAAGATTAAAAATGGGAAGATTGGGAAATTACGAAAAAGAAAAGTGCTATAGTTACTTTAGATGGATTAAGGAAGAAAAGGTATCCAAAGAAATATGGGAGAAATGTAAAAAACTGAAGGATTGGCTTAAGCTATGAAAAAAGCTAGGAGGTTTAAGAGGAAGCCAAAGACATTGGTGGAATGTACTAAAGAGCTTGTATGAAAGTATGGAAAATAATTTGTTCTTTGGTTCCAGGGGTTGGGGAGGTGTTGGGGAGGGGGGATGTAAAAATAAGTGAATTAATTACATATTATTGTGTATGTATTATTTATTAGTTTCTTTAAAAATTAATAAAAATTAATGTTCTCAAAAATCTCGCTAAATCGCAGTGGAAACGACAAACGACAAACGACAAACGAAACGACGAAACGACAAATTTTTGAAACATTTCACGACAAACGGAAATGACATTTTTTCTGGTCGTGCCCATGTCTATTACCAATAGTGAAGGTTGAAGGACATGCCATGAAGAGTGCAAATCACTGAGGGATACCTTTTGCTGTGTAAGTGCAGATTTTACCTATTTTTAAAGTTACATAGGTGTGGGCTCACTAAAGGGCAAAGGGGAAATAATAAAGGGCTGAAGAGCTAGCCTGTGCTGTGCCCTGAGCTGTTGCCTCATGCTCTGTAGCAGATGCTGAGCAGAGATGGGTATGAACCAGAACAATGACAAATTGAGGTAGTATGAGGCTACCCGTGAACCATGAACCAGCCCCAAACCATGGGAAAACAAACTGGTCCAAGGTTCATTTTCTGGTTTCTCCCTGGAAGAAGGGGAACCTAACACCTCCAACTTCAGAGCAGTTTGGGGGGGGGTGTCCAGTTCGTAGTTCTGTTTGTGCCCATTTCTAGTGAGGCAATAAGAACATAAGAACATAAGAAGAGCCATGCTGGATCAGCCCAAAAGCCCATCTAGTCCAGCTTCCTGTATCTCACAGTGGCCCCACCAAATGCCTATGGGAGCGCACGAGACTAGATATCTGTCTCCTGATACCACCACTGCATCTGGTCCTTGAAGAATCCCTGGTTTTAAGCCTGGAGATTACACATCTCCATCATGGTTTGTAACTTGTGATGGACTTTTCCTCCAATCACCGGGGGGGAAAAGAAGATGAAGAAGGAAGAGAAGATTCAAGAATACTGGATGGTCCCGGGGGGGCACTTTGTAGTGTTTATTATTGTTTATTATTGTTTATTCTATGTTTGTATACCTTTCTGTTAATAAAATTTAAAAAAAATAAAAAAGGAATCTGTCCAATCCCCCTTTGAAGGCATCCAAGCCAGATGCCATCACCACATCCTGTGGCAGGGAGTTCCATAGACTATCAACGCGCTGGGTGAAAAAATATTTTCTTTTGTCTGTTCTTACTCTCCCAGCCCTCAATTTGAGTGGATGTCCCCTAGTTCTGGTATTTTGTGAGAGGGAGAAGAGCTTCCCTCTATGCCCTGCATTATTTTGTACGTCTCAAGCATATCCCCCCTCAGGTGCCTTTTTTCCAGACTAAAGAGCCCCAAATGTTTTAGCCTTTCCTCATAAGGGAGGTGCCCCAGCCCAGTAATCATTTTGGTCACTCTCTTCTGCACCTTGAGCTGCATATTAATACATAGTAAATGCACTGGTGGAAGAAGACTTTCCTATGAGATGGAAGAGGCTCTCAGTATCTATTTCTTTCAAGATTTGCTAAAAGTTTCCATTTTAGTTTCTTCTGAGAAATTGGTTTGTTGTTAAGTTCCCAATGATGCCTCTGACTTATGGCAAAATTGTGAATGAGTGATTTTCAAAATGTCCTCGCAACAAACGTGCTCAGCTCTTGTAAACTCAAGCCTCTAGCTTCCTTGATGGCATCAAACCTGGGTCCAAGCTACCTCAAAGATTGATTCTCACAGTATGAACCAGCTAAGGGGTTAAGGTCATCAGGAGAGGCCTTTCTCTCCATCCCGCCACCCTCACAGGTATAATTCAAGGAACACATGAAAGCGCCTTCTCAGCTGCTGCTCCCAGACTCTGAAACTCCCTCCCACTGGAGGCCAGGACTGCCCCATCTCTAATGTCTTTCCGGAATCGGGCAAAGACCTTTCTCTTCAGGCAAGCTTTCCCTGAATGGTGGACTATCTATTACTGTATGTGTCTTGTATATAAATTACCATATATGACTCCACAGACTTTGTGTTTATAATCACTTACAACTTTGAGTTTATACCTCTCCTTGTATGATTGCATTGTCAGTATGTTTTCAATCTTAGTTTCCATCTCTCATAACTTTTGGATGGTCTACATTCATAATTACATGGAATTTTAACTCTCTGTTTAACTGCTTGCATTGTCTTGTAGCTTGGATGTTGTCTTTTAATGCTTTAAGACATGCTTTAAGAATGTTGTCTTTTGACACTCCTTTTACCCACGGCATGCCCCTGCAGGCTCCTTTCTCAAGCACGTGCATGCAAGCACGTGCACACACAGTGTCCTTGCAACTGCTCCGCCTGCCCCCCAAAGCTCTGTGGTGTTCACAGTGGCGGCAGAGGAACACGCACTCGCCACCCACCCACCCACCCACCAAGCTCCGCAGTGCTGGCAGGGGAGGAGGAGGAGCGCCCGCTCGCCCTTCCCCACCCACCCACCCACCAAGCACCATGGCACTGCTGGCGGCAGCAGTGGAGGAGCGCCCCCAGTGTGGGAGTTGGGCAGGGACCTGGCGGGCTACTTCTTAACACCCCACAGGCTACCGGTCGCCTGTGATTGATGCATTGTGCAGGCCTGCTTTAAGTCCCTCAATTCCATGCTCTCAAACTTGAATATGTCTTAAATGTACTGGACTGTATATTGTCCCTCATTACTGTAATCCACCTTGGCTTCTTTTCCAAGAAGAAAGGTGGTGTAAAATACTCAAAATAAATAAATAAATAAATAAATAAATAAATAAATAAATAAATTACCATGTGGAAAAAGTAGCTATGGTTGTTATTAATTGCTCTCAAACACAGAATGTAATTGAACTGCCAGCATAATCCTCTCTGCATACAACAGTTTCCTAAAGGGAAGGGCAGATCCTATCCTTGAGTGCTTTTGAAATGGACTGCAAGGGAGCACTTTTAATTCTCTCCCTACATAAGGGTGGGGATGAGTCTTCTTTCTAGAACTCTTAAGTCATGAAGGAGGTTTCCCAATGTCCTTATATAACTGCCTAGATGCCCTAAGCACATCCAACCTCGCCTGATTTCGGAAGCTAAGCAGGGTCGACCCTGGTTAGTATTTGGATGGGAGACCACCAGGGAATACCAGGGACTGTAAGCACCTGGAATAGGAACTGGCAAACCACTCCAGTATTCCTGCCAAGAAAACTCCATGGACATGGAGTCACAAAGAGTCGGTCACGACTGTAACGACACAACACACACACACACACACACACACACACACACACACACACACACAAATCTATATCTATATCTATATCTATCTATATCTATATCTATATCTATCTATCTATCTAGAGAGAGAGAGAGAGAGATGTAGAGCGAGTTTGGCAGGGAAGCTGAGGAATTGCCAACTGTAGAGTATCTTGAATTTGGCCTCCTGAATTCTTGTCTGGCAAGAGTACTTTGTTGTTAAAACCACAACAACAAAACAAAACAAGATCAGCAGACAGTACTTCTTTAAGACTGCGATTTATTTTCTGGATACCATTTCAGTCTCTCTTTCACTTTTCCCATCTATCTCTGTCTCACACACGCATGCACACAGAGACAATGCAAGGCAACATGGTGAACTAAGCTGAACCCATCCAAAACAAACTAAACTTAGTAACTGGCTGCAGGCTAATGGCCATGTTCCCGATCTCCATCACCGTGCAGCTGACGGATGTGCTAACCTGATGACAGACAACAACACAAAGTCTCCTTCTCGAACCAAGGTAAGGATATGCTACACATCTCTCTCGTCCTCACAAGGAAGTAAAGAGGGCCTTGAGGTCCATGCAGGTAGTAGCTATGAGATGGTGGTAAAGAAAAGGCCTTTAGCGAAACGGGCCAGCACACGCAATTTTGCAGCTAGGCAAAAACTGGAGAAACATGTCACTAAGTTCTGATAGAGAGTAAAAGGAGGTTTCAGTATCTCTGTGGCCCACCTATGGCTGGCTATACTGGATTTAATATGCTGTTAAACTGTCATCCCACGGAGGAGCTGTAATTCAGCTCTATATGGCAGCCACTTCTCTGCCATAGTCACTCAGAGCAGTCCCATTTCAATCAGTCTCAGACAGCTGCCTTTCTTCTTTCAAAAAGTAATTAGTTACATTATTTCAAAATGTAATTAGTTACAGTTATCCAGACTCCCACAATTAATGATCCACAAATGAAATTGCAATTTTAAAGTAATGCTTTGCTTTTAAAAAATTTATGAGACACTCAACTATACAAGTCACTACGGTAGCTGTAGAACAAAATATATTTTTATGGTCCAGCAGACTGTTGCCTCCACCACAAACCACAAAAATGGTGCTTAAACCACATGATATTCATTTGAGCATGGACATCATGGGAGACTATTGGAAGGTTGGGAGGAGGAAACGTAAAAAAGATTAGCAATTAAACAGATACTTACTTATTTCATTTCCAAAGATAGAATAAAAAATCTTTTTGGCCCATGCTGGTCAAGAGGGTGAGGATTTTGCTCATTTTCATGTATTTTGCACAAGTCTCATTGTATTTTTATGCAAAACATGTCTTTTTTACATAAATATCTTGGTTTAAGAGTACCTTGGTTTAAGACTGTTTTGCAAGACATGCAAGCATTTATTTTAATTTTGCCTTGATCAACAAGCAATGTCTTGCAATACAAGCACTGGAGCAGTCACATGATCACAAGTGAGCCAATGGTGGTGCTCTTCCCCCCCTCCCCAGCGCTGATTGTGATTATCTGGAAGATTCCATCTCAGCTAAGCCTCAAAGTAGAGGGAAGAAAGAGGAACGGAGGTTTCCCTTGCACCACCCACAGTTTTCAAAAGGTGACTGCAGGTTTGTTTATTTTTCTTTATATTTTGATTTGTTTTCAACATCCTTTCTTATTTTCCAAACCATTTCTAGTCATGGGGCAGCTAGTCAAGTGTGCATATGGCTACAAATTACATTTTATTATTGCCACATTAAAAACACAGAGTTGTTAGTCCAAGCAGAGCAGATTTCACAGCCAGGTACCTAAACCATTCTATATACATGGACTGCTAAGCAACTTCTTTTGTGTATTTTGCCATTTTGTGTACAGTATGTGGTTTATGGGACCCCAGAACTAAGCATTTGTGCCTCCATTATTTCCTATGGGGAAATTTGTTTTTACATAAGAGTGTCTTGGTTTATGGAACAGGTTATGCTTGTAAACCAAGGAAATACTGTAATAATGAGGGGGTATGGCACAAAATGAAATGTCTGGGGCAAAATAGGGTAATGCTGGTCATTAGTGAAAGTTATTAGCACGTTTTCAATCACATATGTTAAAACACCCTTTTCAATTAAGAACAAGAATTGTGAATTTCATTACATCCTTTGCCCAGACTCTTGCATCACCTTAACAAGTTTTACTATTTATAGGTTTTAAAAACTGCAACTTATTTCTTCAGATGGAACCTGAGTTACAGTCATACTGCAAAAGGAATGACGTCAGCCTTTTCAGTTCCATTTCTCATGCCATTTAGTTATGCCTTAGAAATCAGAATTAATTACAAGTAAATAGTTATCTGTAACTAGTTGTTTGCCTAGCAAATGTGAAAGATTTGGATCATCTGAAGAGAAACCACAATAAATCTAAGTTTTTTTCAAGCTATGCACATATCCAAGGATGAAACAGGATCATTAAATTATGAGCCATGTCGGGGCAGAAGAGCATATGGAAAGATGAAGAAACGGAGAAGGGAAAAGGACATGATTTAATAGAATGGGCAGAGGCGCAGGGTCCATCTGACAGAAGTGACAGGGGGCGGGTACAGATAATACGGGATGAGCCAATAGTGGAAAGCTATTGGATAACTGACGTAGGAGTAGAGGAATGGGAAATGAGATGTCAAGAAGAGGAGGTAGTAGAGGAGAAACAGAGAACAGTGGGGAATCAGACGGAGCTGAGGGGACGAGATGAGAGGACCCAGATGGATTTGGGAATGGTCCGGCGCCCTCAGGACAAGGCAACCCAAACCCCGCCAGAGAAGAAAGATAACCGGATGGCGAGTTTGCCTTTGCCAATGCCTAAGACTAGTGTATCCTGCTCAGGGCGAGGGACCAATACTGTAACTGTGGACTGAGGAGGGGGAGCCCTGTCGACATGGATTCCTGGATGGGGCTGGGAGACCAGATTAAACACGGTCTGCCACCATTGCTGCGGGACCGTATGCTATGGGCCCCTCCTTCCGAAGGGTCGTCAGGTCCCCAAATGAATACCAACCCCTTTCTAGATGAAGGAGATGTTATTAATCCTCTTGTTATAGGAGGTCTGTTTTGAAGTTCATCTTTTGTTAATGTTGAAATGGTTGGAAAAGTTGTTAATGATGATATGCTTGCCCATGGCGAGAATAAAAGAATTACTTTTTGGAATCAGCCTATGGAGTATCCAAGTAATCCTTCTTCAGAACTGTTACTGGTCCCAACGGAACCCTCACAGACCCTATGGAGTGATAGCTAGTATTGGACTAAGACCATAGGGAACCAG
Organism: Phrynocephalus versicolor; assembly: GCA_023846285.1. Classification (NCBI taxonomy): domain Eukaryota; kingdom Metazoa; phylum Chordata; class Lepidosauria; order Squamata; family Agamidae; genus Phrynocephalus; species Phrynocephalus versicolor. The sequence continues at coordinate 53,323,689 of JAHTLZ010000379.1, read as the reverse complement.
GTTGAGGTCCCTTCTGAGCCATGAAACAAACTTAGTGACCTCAAGCTACTTCCTTTCCATCTGGCTCACAGATGTTCTGAGGGTAAAACTGTTAAGGATTTTATAAAATGGAATTGTCCTATTGCAAGTCATGATGCAATTTGGGAATGATGCAAGGCAGAGTGGGCTACACACCTGTGTAATTATATTCTGGCAACTAGTCAAGTCAGGTGACAGTTTGATCATGCTCAGTTGTCAATTTGCTGAGTAATGATTGCATCAGACACATACATAAAAGCAAGAGAGTTGTTCAGTATGGTGTGGGACGTGGTTGGAAGAAGCAGCTTGTTACTCTTGTCAGTTTGGATCCCGGAAAGTTTGGACTACTGGAGAGTCTATCTAGCTAACGAGGTATAGGCCTGCCAATTTTGTTTTTGCTGGACTTGTATATATTTTGTAAATACAGTTCTTGGTGATGAGAGTCACCGCTGTGTTGCATCTTTATTTAGTACTGCTATCTGGCTGTTAAAGCCCACACTCTTTACACAGCTCTCACAGTCTTCCACAGAGAAATAACCACTCTGCGTCAAAAACAAGGAGGATGAAACCCATGGGTGTTACCAGGAACTCACTGGAGGAAAGATGGTCAATACATCAAACAAACAAACAAACAAACAAACAAACAAATAAATAAATTAAATAAATAAATAAATAAATGTAACTGATCTTAAATTAAAACTGACTGCTTACCAGTACTGTATTTGTTTTATCTCCTAAACTGAAATGGTGAGACTGAGACTTTTCCGTGGTTCCTAAACATGCAGGTATGCAATCCTGTGCAATCCACTTTTTGTTCTACTACTACTTCTTTTTTCTTAGTGTTTTGTCCCACTTGGTGGTGTGGTCCGCTATTCTTGTTTTGGCCTTCCACTTGGCAGGGTCATGAGCTAGATCTGTGTGAACCTGGTACAATTTCATGCCATTCATTGTCAAGGCTGTTCATCCAGTGCTGTTTTGGTTTTCCCTTTGTTCGGGGTCTGCTGACCTCCAGGGTTGAGACCCTTTTTTTGGCCAGATTTTCCTCATCAGCACACATACCCAGTGATATTCTGGAACCATGTCCCTTTGCTGGTCCTTAAGATCTCAAGTTTCATGGTTGCTCAGCATAAGATATATGATATCTAGTGTTTTCACCCTGAGCCATTATTTTACTTTCCTTAAATTACATTATCTGCCAGGAAATATGTATATATCTAGGGCACTTCTGAGTCCAAACCGTTTTTACCAGTCAACTGTTTTGTTGTTAAACCTGCCCTTTGTCAACATATGACGTCCCATCTATTACAATGAAAGCCATCATGTTGCAAACCACTCTCAAATTACAAACCATAATTGCTAGGATTATTTTCTACCCAAGGGCAGGTGGCAGGATCATAGTAAAACTTGCCAGTGACTGTTCGGGCAGCTCAATTCCAAAATGATCTCACAGACCATTGGCTTTAAGTATCAGCTGCTGGCAAGCTATAATTTTGTAGGTAGCTAATTAGATTTATACATTAAGTTAACTATTTCACCATTTAAAACTGAAGCAGGTAGCCTTTGTTTGCTGATCAGATTTTCCCTCCTCCTCTTCTGATATGCTTTTATGCTGTGCAAAATAAACTCATTATAAGCAATCAGGAATGCTATAGACAGTCAACTCCTAGTTATATGGCTGGGAAACAGAGAGATGGATAACTGCAGAAAACCCCTTCGATCATCCAAGACAGGTGGTACTGTTCTCAGAAACATGTCATACTGTTGTATTGCAGTCATAGGAAGACAGATTGAAAGCCCTCTGAACTGCTCTATCTGCACTGTCAACAAAGCTCATCCCTGATCACACATATATTCAGTCCTTTGAAAACAAAACAAAACAAACAAAAAACAATAATCCTCCAGTTTATGGGCATTGGATATTGTGCTTCTGTACCACTGATTTGAAATGCCAGGAAATGGCCCAGGATTGCTGCAAAATATCATGCCCACACTGCCAGTAGGAAAAAAGAATGCCAAGCTTTTCACAGCAAAGTAGCAGCCTGAAAGTTGACCAAACCAATGGCAGAAGTCAAGTTGGTCTGCTCAAAAGCATATCTCTTTGCTTCCTACCTTTCACCAAGTGACAGCAAGCAACAGAAGAATCCAAGAATCTGATTCTATTTTCCCCATCAGTTAACCACTTCTTGCCAAAGTAGAAAGCAATTGTCACGACCGCTTATTGGGAAGTGTGAATGGTAAAGATCTTCCATGACCTTTCATTGCTTTCCAAACATGTCCCACAATGGTGCAACAACGTATCTACTTTGGAAAATCCTGCTGGTAGAACTCTTCTGTGTATGCTCACTTTATAATAAAGTCACAGTTTTATGCCTTTGAAATACCTGTTGTTGTTTTTTTTTACAATCAGTGTTTCAGCCCCTGCAACTTGGATTCTTCCAAATTTAAAAAAAAAAAAAAGAAATAAAATGTGGGGCCAGATAAAATTATTTGATTGGTTTTAAATCTGGAGATGTTTAAGGCTGCATGCTTCTGTGGGGGAGGGGCAATTTTACTTTTAATAAATCATAATGGGAAAACTAAGATTCCCTATCATTGGCCCAGGTGTGACAGACTGCAGGACTAGGAAAGGAAAGCCCAGCCATCAAGATTAGACCATGTCATGACTGACTGTTGAGGAACTAAGGAGAGAACCAATCAAAGAGTGACAGCAGAAGATATATAAATGTGATACCAGAGGAATAAATGAAAATAGATGTTTTATTCGAATGGGTCTGAGCTAGGAGTGTGACATAAGAGTTGTTAGCAGCAGACTGTTATGTGGGAATAGTTATATAGAAAAGGTTACTGTAACAGACAGTTTGACAGTGAACTGAGCTAATGTGATTTGTAACAATTGATTCTGAGTACATCTGACTTAATAAAAAGATCTAAGCTGAAGATGATCTAGCCACACAGATGTTGAACTGTTATGTGAAACCATTATGCTTTTAATAAACTTACAGTTTGGTTCATTTGAAAAATTCCACTCAGTTTTCATGCCAAAGGCTTAGCGAATGCTAGGGATATTTTAAAGGTTTAGATTATTACTGTGGCTAACAGGGCACAGGTGGTCACAAGGCAAAATGTTTGGTGGCAGCAGTTCAACTTTGTGGCTAGCCAGGGATAGAAGCAAGAGCATACTACAACAATGCCTTGGTTTACAAGCATAATTCAATCCAGAAACATGTTTGTAAACCAAAACACTCTTATATCAAAGCAAATTTACCCATAAGAAATAATAGAAACTCAGATGGTTCGTTCTGGGGTCTCATAGACCACAGACTGTACACACAAAATAAAGCAAAGCAAAGGAACTGGTACATCCACAGATGTCAAAATATGAACGGGGAAACAGTCACGGGATGTATAAAAGGAGAAAAGACCTTTATTCTCTGTTAGAAAATCAAGGTTTTTAAAGCTTTTTAAAGATGATTTAAGAGAAAATAAAGGTCTTTTCTACTTTTATACATCCTGGGACTCCATCTCCCATCCATATTTTGTACACCCCAAATGCCAAAACTGACAAAATAAGTTGCCTAGACATCCACGTCCACACCATGGTTGAGGTACCAGACTGTGAAATCTGCTCTGCTCTGGACTAACAACAGAATTTTACTCTCTGTTTTTAAAGTGAAAATAATGAAATGCAATTGGTAGACATATACACACTTGACTAGCTGAACCATGACAAGAAATGGTTTGAAAAATAAGAATGGATGTTGAAAACAAATTAAATATATATATATATAAAGGGAAATAAAACAAACCTGCACTCACCCTTGAAAACCTTTATGGGTTGTGCACGGGAAATCTCCATTCCTCTCTCCTTCCTCTGCTTTTGAGGCTGGCCTGAGACAGAACCTTCCAGACAATCACCCACAATCCATCAGAGGGTGAGAGAGAGAGAGAGAAAGACAGACTCTGTTGGCTCACTTGTGATTATGTGACCTGCTCCAATGCTTATATTGCAAGATATTGCTTATTGATCAAAGCAAAATTTAGAAGAAATGTGGGCTTGTCTTGCAAAAGACTCTTAAACCAAGGTATTCTTAAACCAAGGTATTACTCTATATCAGTGGTTCTCAACCCGTGGGTCCCCAGTTGTTCCTGGACTGCAACTCCCAGAAATCCTGGTCAGCTCAGCTAGTGATTAAGACTTCTGGGAGTTGCAGTCCAGGAACATCTGGGGACCTGCAGGTTGAGAACCACTGGCTCTATATATGTTATAATCTGTTGCTGATCTGAAGTTCAGGTTCAAAGTTATAATTTTTGTTTGGCCTGTTCCAGTTTTTAGAATTACTGTACCTTATAGAATGCTTATTTACTCTGCTGCACAATAACATCACTAGTGATAATGATGCCATAATACACACATCTGTTGCCCTACATAATACTGTGATGGTTTAGCTGACTGAGACTAGATAAGTACCACTGAATTCTATCACGCGAGTCTAGGAGGAAATGCAGAGCCTTGATGCCCAATCTTGTATGTACTGACTTTTGCATCAGGAATTCTCCAGGGTTCTATTCTATTGTACAATATTTATAAGAAGTGAGCAGTGGGAAATCATTGGAAGCACTGGACTGAGCTGTAACCAATGTACCGAGGATACTCATTTCTATTGCTATTGGTCCTCAACACCAAAGCAGCAGTCAATATTCTTGGGCACTGCTTGGGTTCAGTAATGCTCTGGATGAGGGTAAACAAACTAATATTAAACTCTTGGATGATCACAGTGCATCCACATATGTGGGCACATAAGGTCTTTTTTTTTTAAAAAGTTGCAAACACAGGGTGAACCTGATAAATGACAAAACTAGAAGAACAAAGAGATGTAATATTACAGCCATGGCATCACCCATGTGTCTCTCAGGCTTGCCTGGTCCTTCAGAGCTTAGCTGCTGGAAGAAGAAAGAATGGTTTTCCTAGGAAATGTATATTGCTAGAAGCTTTCCTTCTTGTAATTCAAAGTATTGGAGTGAGTCTTGGTCTTGAAGGGGGATTTCAGAGGCAGTGGAGACCTAGTGTTCATTTGATGATATGGACTAATGCCCAAAGAGTTGTTATCCCTTTTAACATGGAAATATGTGGCTAGTGGGGCACCCAAGATATTCTTTCCTAATCCCAGTGCTCTTTAATATCTTTATAAATAACATGTATAAAGAAATGTACGCTATGTTCATGAAGACTTTAAATCAACAGGGCTTCAACAGAAGTCAGTGTAAACATCTGCGCTGAGGTTAGAAGAATCAATTGTCTAAGTACAACTGACATCTAGCTCAATAGCAGTATCTGTGGAAATGATCTGGGAGTTTTAGTAGATCACAAGCTGATCATGAGAGATTCTAGATTGAACCATCGCATGTAATGGTGCCACACCTTCACATAAGAATATAAGAACAGCCTTGCTGGAACAGGCCACAGGTCGTGAGCACAGTTTTACCTGCAGTACAGACATTTAACCACTGTGCCACGGGGCTCTTTGGGGTTTTGTTTGTTTCTTTGTCTGTTTGTTTGTTTTGCTCAGAAGGTCCCTTTATTATCTCTAGAGTGCCTGGAGGCATCTTTGCATGAAGGGATAGGGGACCTCGTATCACAAGATGCCCCCTATTCTCAATTTTTATCCTCCTTTATATTTCTAGACCATAGAGGGCACTATGTTTTTCATTTGAAATACTTGTAAAAATTCAAACCCATTTTCAATTTGGGGGAAAAATGCAATACAGAAACCTTTATGCTTCTTAAGCATTTTTAAAAATTAGAGTTAGGCAAATGAGACCTTTTAGCACTGCCCATTAGGAGATCAGCCAACAGGCTGGCAACAAATCTGGAAAATGGTCTTCAACTTCACTGAGATCACCCATTTCTCTTCCACGTGATTTCCTATTTCGACAACATCACTGTTACAAAGGCTATGAATGCAGTAGACGTGTGGATATGGTAACAAGAATCCACAGATATTTAAGCAGCAGGGCACACTTTTGAGAGTACAGTGGAGAAAGTCAAATGATCTATCACCTTTCATTTCAAACATAAGGAAAAAAATCACAGTAGGGAGTTTCTCGTCCTTTACTCTTTCAACTGAACATTTGAATTCCACAGTGAGCAATACTCATGGCATCTCCATGATACATTACAGCATTTTCCTTTAGATACCAGTCGGTATTTTGCTACTGAACTTAATGGATGAATTTTGATAATCCCCATCTTACAAGCCTTATATACCATTAAACTTGTTTGTTTTAGAGCACAAGATAATGGGTTCCCTGCCCCTGAAGTTTTGTAGATTTCTGCTTCTTTACACTGATTTTCAAATGGACCAGAGAATCAATTTCCCCCAACCTTCAAAGCAGAAACAAAACTCCTTTGTCAGACAGGGAGATAGATTTACTTCATCTAAAGCAGTAGTTCCAAGCCTTGGGTCCCCAGATGTTCTTGGACTATACAGATGTTCTGGGCCAGCACAACTAGTGATGAAAACTTCTGGGAGTTTTTGTCTATCCTCTAACAGAATCTTAAAAAGTTCAAATGAGGCCTACAAAAATTCTGATTAGTATTTTCTAGCAAGAAGGAGAAATCAAGGGCAACAAGATCATCAGCAGGGAAAAATTTAGCCATGCATTCTAAATGTTGTATCTCCTTTTTAATACATTGCTGCCTTGTATAAAGGAATTAATTTGTCCCAAATAAAATTCTGTTAAGCAAATTTTCCTTTATACAAATTTTCCATAGGAATGCATTGAAAACAGAGTAATCCCTGATCGCAACCCATTTTATGTTGTATGGATTTGCCCCATAGACAATTCTGTTAAGTAAATTTCCCCTATCTCCAGAATTTTTTTATGTTGTACAGATTTTATGTTATACAAACCATTTGTTATACGAGGGTCCACTGTATTTCACTGAGCTACATGACAAGTCAACAGAAAACAGGGAAGACTTTTCATTCTCAAACTGCACTGCAAAACCACAAGGCACATATTTAGCCATGATTACTTAGCTACACTTCCTAAGCCCTTACCTTGGTGCTATGCAATTTAGATGTAGCGCTGGGCATGAACCGCTAAACTGGCAGTTTGTGCCAGTTCATTTTATAACCAAATAGGCATTCATTGCTTCTCACTAGAGATGGGCACAAAACAAGCGATTTTTCGTTTTCGTTTTCGTTTTTTCGTTTTGTTACGTAATGAAACAAAAAACAAATTTTGACTCCAAAATGAAACGAAACGACCCGAAACACGAAAAACTTTGTCAACCGCTTCGTTTTCATTACGGCAAATACATAGAATTGTGCTAAACGGTAACGAAACAGCAATTTTTCGTTTTCATTTTCTTTTTTTCGTTCCGTTACATAACAAAACGGAAACAATTTTTTTTGCAAAAAAACCTCACAAAAACGGAAACGAACCGAAATGGACCCCTAAACGACCAAACAACAAATGAAACACCATTTTTTTGAGTCGTGCCCATCTCTACTTCTCACCTCCATGTCCTCTGGTGGGCACTCACTCAGAGGCAGCACCCAGAGAAGGTGGGGTAGGGAAATCAGGGTACTGCCTGAGTCTGGGAATGCTGAACACCTAGGACAGTGGTGGCAAACCTTCAGCACCCCAGATGTTTTAGACCACAACTCCCACAGTTCTTTGTCATTGGCAATACAGGCTTGGAATTCTGGGAGTTGAGGTCCAAAACATCTTGAGTGCCGAAGGTTCACCAACACTGACCTAGGATATCAAACGATCAAGAAGATCTAATCTCAAGACCTCAGTCCATAACTTGTCAAAGTCCTACAAAAATATATCCTATGATACTGGAGAATCAGTAAATGTTCTCTAGATGAAAAGTTTATTGGTTTAGGTAGCTGGCCATTCAGCCAAATGTTGGGAATTTTATTTCCCACTTTGGCTCATTGACAGGAGAAGAAGGACTGCAGTGTTGCACAGAAGCTTGTGAGTGGAGCAATGGATGGAAGGGAACACATAGACAATGGATTCACACAAATTGATTCTATTGGCTGCTGGTGGTGGTTTTAAAAGAACAAAAGAAAGGAGGGTGGGCTAGAAGGCAGAGAAAGATAAGGTTTCTTTCATGGAATGGCAAAATGTCAATGTGATTTAAGAAAAAGCAGCAGCCTTGCCACTAATTGCTCTTAGGGTTTGAATTGGGGAAACCATAATGCATTTCAACAAAAGGCTGTGTGCAGGTAAGACTATAAAACCTAATTATTTCTCACAAAGCAGGCCATTCCAGTTAAAATAAAGTAAAGCTACGAGCAATAAGACCATGCCATTAACAATTAGTCTTCAGCACAGATGATTAGACGCGCGGAGATAAAGCCGCCTCTAAATTTAATGACAAATCTCATATTTCTGGCCAGGCTCAATATTTTCTGCCAATTATGTGGGAAGACCTTGTGCTACTTAAAAGTACCAAGATGGCAAATATGACACCGTGCGCTATAGATTCACTGTTAACACTTAACATTTAGCACTGAATATATATATATATTAAAACCATATGAATTAATTACGGAGTTCAAAGATTCTTTGTTAGCTGCTGCCACCACCCCTCCCACTTCCGCTGCCTTGTTGATAAAATAGGATCATTCTCAGATGCTCTGAGCAA
>JAHTLZ010000379.1:53285318-53314996 GCA_023846285.1 Phrynocephalus versicolor | reverse complement strand
ATCAACTGGAGACTGGGGCTTGAGGGAGGGGGGAAAGGTTTTAAAAGCCTGGGCTTTAAAAACTTTCCCCCCCTTTCCCAACCCCTGGACTCCAGCTGATTGGCACTGGGGTGGGGGAGTAAAACCTTTTGGGGTACCACTGTACTGCAGTCCCGCGATATAGCGGGACCACAGTATATGAACTGGGAAAGGGCAGGGGACCACTGTATATAGCAGGTGATACTAACCTTACTTGAAAGCATTCTTGGTGAAAGATTGTTTGACTTTTGGTCAGTCCAAATAAACTTTTATGACAGCCATATATGATCAGATCCTCATATTCAGAGTTTTAAATATGCATTTGTAGGTGGCCATAAAGGACTTTTATCTCATCTTGAGAAACGTTCAGCGTGAAAAGGTCAAATACAGGTAGTTTAGAGGAATAAAAGAGATACCGAGCCCTGTAATAAATCTCTGACATAATATTGTGAGTTCAGTGCAAAACACCAAGTTAAAAAAAAATCCTCGATTCATTCATCTAGAGCAGTAGTTCTCAACCTGTGAGTCCCCAGATGTTCCTGGACTGCAACTCCCAGAAGTCTTCATCACTAGCTGACCTGGCCAGGATTTCTGGGAGTTGCAGTCCAGGAACATCTGGGGACCCACAGGTTGAGAACCACTGATCTAGAGGGCAGTTGTTAACATTTCCATTTCGACTAACAAATGAAGCTGAAATGAAAGAGTGGTGTTTTTTTAAAAAAAAACCAGAAATGAGATGTGCAACTTTCAGGTGGGCACCTACAAAATACCGCCATTAGGATCAACTCTCCACGAACATAATATAAATCTACAAGACTCAAGCCCACAGCACAGAAATTACTGAAATATAGTCTACATGCTGCCCAGAAATCCAAGCATATATTTTCAGCCACTGTGCCCACCAGGCATGTCTGGGCAACAAGAATAAGAACTGTGTTCCCGTTCCCCACCCCCAGGATCACAAATATCTCCTCCAAGTATTTAGATCAAGTAAAAAAACACACCAGAAAATAAAAACTTGACAATAGGTATTTTTGGCTGTTTTCAGGCCTGAGGTGTTCTACCGCAAGTGACAAAGCAAAGGTTTGGTTTTCTACCCCATCACAGTTGCCTGTCCCTGAAAGGTCAAGTCCTGCTTCTTCAGAACTCCAGCTAAGACAAACAAAGGGATTGTGAAAAGAGAAGTATCATATCCCGTCTCATCCAGAACTTGTAATTTAGTAAGAGGTTCTTCAGATCCCTAGTTGGACCAAATGGGCACTTCCACAACTTGGATGCTGAGATTATGCCAGAGGGAGATCAGGCAATGTTCCTGGCTGGCCACACTTTCTGTTGGCATCACTGGCCTATCCAATCTGGTGCTTTCATGTAAATATTCTGGGGGAAATGCTCAGATGCTATCCTGGGAAAGCAGCTTCCAGACTTTTTTTCCAGGCAGCTGCACATCTGTTCAGTCTGTTTGTTTGAGTCACTCTGTGCACCCTGTGGTATCACCACTGGGGTAGCTGTCATTTATGCCCCTCTAGGGCTCCAAGAGGATGTGTGAAGGGAAGAGCACCAAACAGTGAAGCGTCAGGTTTTCGAACTTGATTGTGGGGTTCATTTCTATATTCTGCCTATAACATTGATGTGCTTCATACTATTAATAGGAGAAATCCCAGCCTCTTTTGATTTGCACACAACAGTGACCTTGTTTTTGACAACAGGAGGTGTTTGTCCTTGTATTTCAGGCTTGTACAACATAAGAACTACCCATTTCTTTGCCCTACCACTAGAGATGGGCATGACCTGTATGTGACACTTTGCCCAAAGGCCAAACAAGTCTTTCATGGTTCAGCATCCTGCTTCCCTCTGGCAGGCTCCTACTCAGAGGCAAAGGCGGGGCCTGAAGGAGGCAGGTCCAGAAAAGCCAGGGTGCTACTTCTAAGCAGGACAATGCCAGAGGGGGTAAGAACACCACTTTGGATATTGGTGGTCTGTGCCCATCTCCAACTGTGAGAGGTAATGTGGGCAGAACTTGATCCAGGTACCCCTCCTCCTCAGTGAGCCATGAACATAAGAATATAAGAACATAAGAACATAAGAAGAGCCATGCTAGATCAGGCCAAAGGCCCATCTAGTCCAGCTTCTTGTGTCTCACAGTGGCCCCACCAGATGTGTCCGGGAGCGCACAAGACTAGATATCTGTCTCCTGATACCACTCCCCTGCATTGAAGTACCCCAGTTTTAAGCCTGGAGGTTCATGGTTTGTAACCTGTGATGGGCTTTTCCTCTAGGAATCTGTCCAATCCCCTTTTGAAGGCATCCAGGCCAGATGCCATCACCACATCCTGTGGCAGGGAGTTCCACAGACTAACAATGCGCTGGGTGAACAAATATTTTCTTTTGTCTGTTCTCCCTCTCCCAGCAATCAATTTGAGTGTATGTCCCCTAGTTCTGGTATTTTGGGAGAGAGAGAAGAGCTTCCCTCTATCCACTTTCCTCATGTCCTGCATTATTTTGCATGTCTCAATCATATCCCCCCTCAGGTGCCCTTTTTCCAGACTAAAGAGCCCCAAATCTTTTAGCCTTTTCTCATAAGGGAGGTGTCCCAGCCCAGTAATCATTTTAGTCACTCTCTTCTGCACCTTTTCCAATTCCACTATGGGGTCAGAGTTGCTGGGAGGAGAAAATCAAGAGGCAGGTGGGTCACCATGTACTCCTTTCAGGAAAACCAGGGTAAATATAACTCATCAGACTGCAGAGAGATGTTGGGAGGGTAGAAGGGGGGTGAGACCTTGAGCTCATTGTAGGAAATGTAACATGCATAAGGAGCCTTGTGGTGCAGTGGTTAAATGCCTGTCTTGCAGCTAAAACTGTGCTCACAACCTGGGATTCAAACAGCAGGTGAGGCCAAAAGCCATTGACTGATCTAAGACTTCTCAGTCAACATCCTAGTTGAACAGAGATTTCAACTCAGGATTTCTCCATGTCAAAGCAAGCATGCTGCTAATATGTCCACTGGAAGTATCTCAGTGGAATTCACAAGGAAAGGACAGTTTTTATTTTTATTTTTTTATGTCACACCAAACTGCTTCCAAAGACTGTATGACTGGGAGTGTTTCTGGTTAATGAAATGACTGATTAATCACAGAATCTGCTTTTCAGAGTCAAAGTATATAAATTGATTATAGTTATTGTGTGTGATCTCCAAAACTCATGAGGTTAAATACCTCCCACTCTGGTAAAGAAAGGATTTTATGAACAATATGATGCATTGCCCAGGCCCTAATCAATGGCAGAAGTCCAGTAAAAGCAGCCAAAAGAGTAAGCCCATGTGGATAAATTGAACGGAGGAGTTGATGCACCAAATCTCCATGGATTCAGTAGGTCTACTCTAGTTGTGATGTGCTAGAGGATGTCAACCAGTATTTCACAAGAAATGGAGTCCCAAAGTAACTTTATTTTAAGCCACTAAGAAGTACCATTCAAACACAATATGTCTCATATTAGCAATGTCTTATCCAGATACTGTATTCTGAGATGCTGGACACAATTTACTTGGAAGTAAGCCCCATTGAACCCAGTTGTCCATAGTCCTAAATAGGCATGCAAAGAATCAGTGGTGCCCAAAAGTAGTTCTTTCTTTTAAAACGAGAGAAATAAATACACTACAGTAAATAAGGATGTAGTTAACGGGAAATATTCTCAGTCTACCTACCACCACCACCACCCACCTGGCACCCAAATTGTTTACAGTCAATTCAGCTCAACTCTAAATATGTAATTTGTTGTGTCCTGTGGAATTTCCTGTCAGGTCCTGTCACGTCAGTCATACTAGAGTGGTCAGCTGCTCTGAAGAGACACAAAAGAAGTCCATAGTGCAATGACTGAGTGAAAGGAAGGGCAGGGGAGGGGAAACAGGAGGAGTCAGCCAGCAATAGGGAATACAGAAAGAACATGGTCAAATCAAATCTCTGTGGAAAGTGAAAAATGCTTGGGAACACGGAGCTGTCTGGAAAGCTTCACAACAATCCTATCCAGAGGAAACTTTTTGGGCAATGTCTATATGCTGCTGAGAAAGGTACCTTGGTCCATACGGTGTCCATCCAACGGCCCAGATGGCATTCATCCAAGGGTTATTAAGGAATGGAGAGGTGCAGTTGTGGACCTCTTAACTTAAAAAAATGCAACTTGTCCCTAAAATCAGCCATAGTGTCTGAAGACTGTAGGAGAGCAGATCTCATGCCCATGATTAAAAAGGGAGGGAGGGAGCCCTGGGAAATGACAGGCCAATTAGCCTAAGGTCTGTTCCAGGGAAGATGGTGGAAAGCCTCATCCAAGATAAAAGCTTAAAAACCATAGAAGAACAAGCCCAAGGGAGGCCCATTTGGGGCAGCACCAGGCCTGTGGTAAGTGGCCCACGCAGCTTGCCCCAGGACCCACAATATACCTGGACTGCAGTATATGAAATGTGAAATGGTGGGGGACGACTCATTCAGTTTGTGGTGCTTCAAAATGGACCAAAGTCCCCCCACCAACAGGCTCCCCAGTGTGCAGTCAATTACAAAACCCATCGTATGGTTGTTCTCATAGCCAAAATGAGATAGGGCACACAAAGGGGTGCCTGCCAGAACCGAGGGGGATAGCTAATTTTAATTTTATTTATTTATTTTTACAACTTATATGCCGCCCACTACCCAAAGGTCTCTGGGCGGCTTACAATAAGGAATTAAAACAGTGTTTGCTTTGACAGGACTGCATGAGTGAATCTGGATCTGGCCATTATAGCTGCATAAACAAGATCCAGAGCATCTCTTATTTATTTATTTATTTATTTATTTATTTTATTTAATTTAATTTAATTTAATTTTTATACTGCCCATCTGGCAGCAAGGCCACTCTGGGCGGTCCTGAAGAGAGATGAAGTCTTTGTGGCCCAGTATATCTGTTAATAATCTAGCTTTCTGATGTGGGCAATAAACAGTTGTCCTCTTCGACAGACTCTGACCTCTCTCTGAGACAACCAATTCCCTCACCCTAGGCAAGAACTACTAAATGGAGTAATTGACACCGTGGTTGTCCTATTCCCGTCTTAATGAATTATTGCCAATTTTTCTATTACAGTGGACCCTTGTATAACAAACAGCTTGTATAACATAAAATTTGTACAAAAATTTGTACAACATAAAAAATTCCGGAGATAGGGGAAATTTGCTTAACATAATCGCCCCTATGGGGTGAATCCGAACAACATAAAAATGGGATCACTCTGTTTTCAATGCATTCTTATGGGATTTGTATAAAGGAAAATTTGCTTAATATAATTTCATTTGGAACGAATTAATTCTTTTATACAAGGTACCACTGTACTAGCATTCCCCTATGTTTAGAATTATATTCACAGATAAATGTACAGTACTTCTGACAAGACTAACAAAAGATCCTCATGTATTCATGGGGATATGATGAAATATAAAGGATGCAGTATTTGCATACTATCTCTGGAAGTGGATTTTGATCCATGAAAGCTCATCTTGAAACCAAACAGTAACGCAAAACTTCTGGAGGCGAAGAATTGGCCGCCTAAACACCATTGCCCCGGGGATGCTTAAGTGTACTCCTAATGCTTTCACACTCTTTGCAGAGCCTTCTTCTGGGCAACAATAGTCCGATTGTCTTAACAGTTTAAATGGTTGACTTGTATTTCATATACATCTATAAGTTTAAATTATGCAGCACTCTGATGTGAAGAAAGAAAGAAAGAAAGAAAAGAAGGAAGGAAGGAAGTCCTTAAAGTGATATTGTGTTTTGCTTTTCTCTTTTCTTTGGCTGACACATTGAGAGAGATTAGCATGGCTATGCCTTTGGAACTCCAGATGTAGAATTTCAAATGAAGAAAATAAATAAATAAAGTGTAATCAGATTCTGTTCTGGAGGGGAGGATGATGAATGTAAATATGAAGAGTGATCCTGTTGGTGAAGGGGTGCACTATTATCGATGTTTGTTTTTCTTTTATGTAATTTGTATATGTTTTTTTAACTAATAAAAATGGGAAAAAAGAAAAAAAATAAAGTGCAATCAAAACACACATACACAAGAGAGTGTGTTTTTCAAGCAGCATTCAAGTTTTTAAATTGTTTTAAAGTTTTAAAGACCCAGGGAAGGGTAACTTTTGGGGATGAAAGTGAAGGCAGAAATAAGGGTATTAATTTATTAATGATAATAAGTTGAAAGTGAAACACTTTCAGTGGGATTCGGCTTTTAAATCTAGAGAAGAGTCCCTCTGGAAGCAGCAAATTCATCAACAACTCCTTGCCTGAAAATCTGCCAGTGATGAATGGGTCTCTGAGCTTTGATTTCTCTCGCATTCATTTTAAAACCACCGCCGTCATAACAAAATATTATCGTACTTCTTTTTTCTCAGCTTTACCGCTGCCTGGGGATAGACCAAAGGAGTCAAGTTCAAAAAATATGCAGGTGAGATGATATCTTAGAAAAACCAATGTTTTATTTTTTTAAAAAAAAAAATCCAAATCAAATCAGAAGCTATCAGTAATAACTTTGTTTAAATGGTTAACCAAAGATATTGAAATGACTCCAGTTTGTGGAGTATGGAGAGATGGCTGATCTGATCTTGGTTCCATATTTTTAAATTTTTTTAATGTTTGATACTTTACGGGTTTTGTATACTCTGCTCATTTGAGGTTGCTTGTTGATGGACGTCCACCTTCTATAAAGTATGTTTTTCCTTCTTATTTATTAAGAATTTTATTGTTGTTGTTTTCATATCTAGGCTGCCTTATACCATGAGGGGACCCTCATTGGACCTGATTTACAAAGACATTGTGGGTTTGTCAGGTTTTTCCTCAAAAAATAAACTGATTAAAATTCATAACCACCAATACTGGTCAAATTCAGTAGATACAACTTATCCCTAGCACAATAACATGTTGGAGCTGTCTGCCATGTATGCATTAATGATGAGGACCCTCAGAAGGAAAGGTTCAAACCTTAATTAAATGTTACAAACAAGCTTGAATAAACAGCCAAGCCCCGAGTTTCTATGACATGAAGAGGAAATATGTGGGCTGCAAACCCACATATTTTCACACTTAAAAAAAAAGAAAAAAATCAAATTCCTTATGTCCCATTTCTGAGGAATTTTATGTAAAAAAGCCACAAATGTTGGGTAATTTTGTATCTTTAAAAGAAATCACTGAATGAAATTGAACCTCCATCCCTACATGTTGATAATTTGTGTTTTATAAGAAAAGAAGAGGGATAGCACTAACCCATGATCTGCATTTCATAATATGGCAGGCTGCAGGTCATAATTCCTCTAATTATCCAGCTGCAGAAGAATCCCAAGGTCTTTGCTGCAGGCTTTGCTGTTAATTCTATTTATGGCCATAATACATAATTGTATTATGACCATAAGAAAGAGCACACACATTGGGTGGGAAGACATGAGCTATTGACATAGTTATCTCAAGGTACCGGGGCAGCAATAATGCAAGTTGCCAGAGAACAAAAGCAGCACCATGGACAGCACACGTGTGCTGCTTTTGCTGCTCCTCTGCTTTTGTTATAAATAGTTGTGGCCTTGACCAGGTGAAGTATCATTGAGGCCATGAACCTGAAAGTGGCACAGCTTCCACGCCTTACACAATCTGCACCAGGCAGGTATAGGAAAGCACAGGGGAGAGTGGGAATTAAATTTCACAGTGGAAACAATGTGGTGGAATCATTTACTTTGGATAATAACCGCGTTGTAAAACTGTAATTTTGGGTTGGAAAAGTGAGGCGCATCTTATACATGGGGGCATCTATACAGACAGAAAAATATGGTATATTGCTTGACTGAAGTCTGGCAATCTATATATGATAATATATCGGAAAGTTTTTGTTCCCATTTTTTATTCTGGGAAATACAGTCAGAGTACAGTAAGAAATATACCATGTAGTTGCCTATTATTCCAATAGATGTGGATGAGAACGCACCTCTGGCTATAGGCACGATATAAACCCCCAAAAAGTGATAAACCAGGCCCTCTCAAGGGCCACCCTTCCACACTGGACTTCCTAACCACATCCTACTCCACCGGCATAAAGATGGTCTGGAAATGAAGCAAATAAACAAAATAAAGTCACTACCACTAATGTGGATTCTTCATAAGCTAGGCAGAATATATCTCGTGGAAACGAATAAACTCTAGACTGTGTATCCAGCCTGAAGAGCACTGTCCAATTTCTTAGCTTGAACCACTCCCAGCTGACTATCTAGGTCAGGCCTGCCCAAAGTCCAGTCCGGGGGCCAAATCCAGCCCGTCAAGCCATTCTGAGTGGCCCGCGGCTGGCTGGCCCGCCCCCTCCTTCCTCCCATGTTTTTTTTTTAAATATTCCGCCAACACTGGGAACCTTGTGAAGCTAGGCATGCATGCAGGGCGGTGCACAGGCGGGCCGCCACCACTGGCATAGCTGGGAACATTGTGAGGTTGGGCACATGTGCGGTCATTGGATGGGGCTTATGGATCAGTGGGTGGGGCTTGCAGTGGGGTGGCAGGGTCAGGGAGCAACTGGAACCTGACACATTCTCAGCCACCAAATCTGGCCCTCCTTACAAAAAGTTTGGGCACCCCTGATCTAGGACAATCAGGAGGTCCTATAAAGCTTCCGCAATGATGCCAGTTTAGCAGTCTGACTAAATTTGAGCGTATGAAATCTGCTTGCTCCAGTTTTCTGATTTTTGTTGTGAATTGCCCCCCCCCCAATTTCCCTCTAGCCTTCTGACCCTCCTCAGGCCGATCAAAGGACAGCATATTTGTGGCTATTATGTTTCACCTTTGGCACTTGGCTCCTCATCTGACCTATCTAGTGACCAACCCTCGACCCATCTGTGATCACATCTGTTACCCTTCTGATCCTTTCCTGTTTGCACCTAAACTGAACTCCAGCTTCCTTATATTTCTAGGCTAGGTCAAAGCCTCTTAACAGTATGCTAAACATACTTGTTTATAATATCAGAAAACATATTTTTCCCTACAAAGTTAAATGGCTTTTGACATTTCCAACTAGCATGCTCGGGTGACTGTCCCAACAGGATGTGAAAATATTGATGGTACAGTACAAAGATTTCTGGAAGTTGAAGGAAGCTGAAGGAGAGGGGAATGGGAAAACATTCGGGGTGAAACAGAAATGAAGTCAGTGACAAAGAGGGTGGGATAAGAAGGCAGAAAGATAAAATGTAGATCTTCTGAGAAGATACTTTGAAAAAAAGACCATGTAGTACTGAAAGTTAAATATATATGTTCTGCTAACTTATGGTCAATTAGATAAAAAGCATTTTGTCAATAATTTAAAGCTGAAGTAGTTGCTAGGATCCGTGAATTCAAGCATAGATGACAAGTTTACAGTAACTCACAGACTAAGAAAAATAATAAATCCCCCCACCATTATGATCACGTAAGTAGATTTTGCATTCCAGAGGCATGTGGGTTATGAGCAATATTTGGATAGCAGCTGAGTTATTCCTACTGGTTTGTGGATCAGAGCCAGATTTTCAATTGTAAGAAAGAAGGATTTTTGCAGTCAAGAACTGCATAAATGCATGAGGACAAGACGTGTCTGAAAAGAAAGGAGGATTTTCCGAATGGAATGGGGTAACCTCTGGGCTAAAGTGCACAGTCCCAGGGTGCCCCCAGCTGAAGAGAAAGGCAAAACACTTCTGAGCACTCTCTACTTAAACAACTCTGAAATGGGTCACCACAAGTCAGAACTGATTTGAAGGCCTATACAGAATATCGAGCATATTCTCCTATATACCCTGTTTCCCCGAAAATAAGACCTACCCCAATAATAAGCCCTAGCAGGATTTATATGCATTTGTTAAATATAAGCCCTACTGCGATAATAAGACCTACTGATGGCCGTGGCTGTGCTTGCACACACACACACACACACACACACACAGAGAGAGAGAGAGAGAGAGAGAGAGAGCATGTTGTCCCTCCCTTTCCATCCATGGTCCTTCCCCCCCTTCGCTTGGGCCACCAAAGTTACCGTACTTTGTAGCATGTTTGCTTGCAGTTCCTGTTTCCCCGAAAATAAGACCTACCCCCAAAATAAGCCCTAGTGTACCTTCTTGGGAAACAATAAATATAAGACAGTGTCTTATTTTCGGGAAAACATGGTAGATATATGAGGATACACTCTGCATGTCTGTGTGCTTGTGTATGCAAGTGCATTGCATGTGTCTGAATAGGGTTCCAGTAAAGGTAAAGGTAAAGGTTCCCCCTGCACGTGCATACTAGTTGTGTCTGATTCTAGGGGCGGCGCTCATCTCCGTATTCAAGCCAAAGAGCCAGTGTTGTGCAAGTCCATGGCCACGTGGCTGGCATGGCTGCAAGGAAACACTGAATTTACCTTCCCACTTTTAACCACGGTATTTATTTATCTACTTGCATTTACATGCTGTCGAACTGCTAGGTTGGCAGGAGCTGGGGTCATCAGCGGGAGCTCACTCTGCTGCGTGGCACACAGGATTCAAACTGCCAAGATGCCGACTTTGCAGCCATCAGTTTTCAGAAGCCTTAGTCCACTGAGCCACCACACCAAACATCAAACACCAAACAGGGCCCTCTTTTAAGCCAGGTTGAAACCATAAAGTCAGGATTTTTTTAAAAAAAATGCATTTAGTAGCTGTATTTCCAAAGTGGAACAGCTAACTCTGTATAATAGAAGAAAATGGCCTACTGTAACCCTATGAAGGACATATGTTCACAAAGTTGTTGCCATTAGTAAGAGGAAGAGAGTGACTAGCCCCCCGCCCACCGCATTTCAGGTCTAAACAGGGTCTATAACCCAGTTTTCATTACCCCATGCTCTTAATTATTGCCACACGGACTATTATTTCTTTAGCATCCAATTGTTATCTGATTAGGCTGTTTCCAAGGACTAGTTTCTGCAGCAGATATACTGAACTAATATTTAATCAATCAATAACTGCAAGGACCTTGACTGAGAGAAACTGGAAATCAAAAAGAAATTGCTTCAGTAAAGCAATAGCTAATTAAGTTTTGGCATGCTTTGGAGGTGCTGAAGATTACCAAACTGAGAATTAGAAGAGGGAAATGAAAAATTATTAATCTCATTCATAGGGCAATACAGATTATTTATGCAGTGTTAAGGAGTACATTATGATTCTACCAGTACTGACCTATGAGAAATTATTATTGTGTCATGAAAAAGGGATAGAATGGATTAATGAGGAAGTACGGAATGGATGGCTTTATTTTTCTGATTTGAATACCCTGCCTTTTCTTTTCTTTTTTTATCCAGGCAAAATGGTTTGACTCTCAAGCCTCCGGATTTTAAAAACAAACAAACAAATTAGCATTCTCTGAATGGTCTGGCATTTTCTAAGCCCACAGCAGCAACACATAGCAGTAAAGATTGGTTTAAAATTGTAGTTAGAGTTAAGGATTTGCACGCATTTCTTGTGTTCCCTGAACCCATAGAGAATTTCCCTGAATGAGGCCAGCCTTCTAAAAACCACTGTATGCTACTTCCTCGTGGTTCAACAAAAATGGCATGTGACATTTTCTTTCCCCCATGTATCACACTAGCTGGGATGAGAAATACACAAAATGCTGTAGACTTGTCAGTTTTTCTCTCAGCAACTCTGGTCAAATTTGACAAAAAGTACATAGCCAATGGTGAACTCTTGAAAATTCTCTACCAGTCATCACTTGATAGTGTTGTACAGTGGTCCCCCACCCGTCTACAGTTCATATACTGCAGTGCCTCTATATCTCAGGACCACAGTACAGTGGACCCTCATATAACAAACGGTTTGTATAACATAAAATCTGCATAACATTTAAAAAATCCAGAAATAGGGGAAATTTGCTTAACAGAATCGTCTATGGGGTGAATCCGTACAACATAATTAGGGATTACTCTGTTTTCAATGCATTCTTATGTGAAATTTGTATAAAGGAAAATTTGCTTAACATAATTTCATTTGGAATGAATTAATTCCTTTATACAAGTTACCATTGTATATGAAAAAGCCCCCCTGGGATAAGGGGGAAAGGCCTGTTTCAGGCCTCCCTTACTTAACCTAGGACCGCCGCTGCCCCGAACGGCTCTGCGAAGGCCTTCACGGGCCTTCTGAAGGCCCGAAAATGGCTTCCTTAAGAACCAGAAGTCACTTCTGGTTTGCAGAAAATCATTTCTAGGCCTGTCAGAGGCCTCAGAAGTGACTTCCATTTCACAGAAGGCCTGGTAAGGCCTTTGAAGGCCCGTTCAGGGCAGCACCAGGCTGGGGGTAAGTACAAGCTAGCCGCCCCCCCCCCGGCCCGGCCCGACCTACCTCCGCATATCACATATTTTCAATTATCATGGGTCGGATTGGGTCCCTAACCCCTGCAATCGGTGGGGGAATCACTGTAGCTGGCAACATCATAGGTCTAGGTCTTTTTGAATTCTACAATTCATTCATTCATTTGCTGTATTTCTTCTAGAAG
Source organism: Phrynocephalus versicolor (assembly GCA_023846285.1). Classification (NCBI taxonomy): domain Eukaryota; kingdom Metazoa; phylum Chordata; class Lepidosauria; order Squamata; family Agamidae; genus Phrynocephalus; species Phrynocephalus versicolor. Next base: position 53,302,468 of record JAHTLZ010000379.1, on the reverse strand, counting down.
GACCCAAGGTGCCTTATAATATTAAAAGAAACAATATGAAAAGCTAAAGCAATAAATCATTACAATATTAAATATTAAAAAATAATTAAACCAATCAAACTAATATATTAAAACTAGAAGGCAGAACAGCAGAAAAAATATTTTAAAAGCAACAATACTAAATAAAAACTGACATTTTTTTAAAAAAAATGTACAGTAGTTGACTAGTCACTAAAGAAAAACCTGTCTGAAGGGAAAGGTCTTTGCTTGCTTGCAGGAGGACTGCAAAGATAAGGCAAACCTGGTTTTTAGGGGGTGGGGGAGTTCTAGAGTTTGGGAACGGCAATAGGAAAGGCCCCATAAAATGTGACCCCAGGATACTACAGTGTTCTCTGCTGGAGCATGTAGGTTGACTGAACAATTGAATGCCATTCCTTTATTATAACCTACGGACATTTTCAAACTGTAGACATAGCTTGCATGTAATCTTCCCTCCCAGTCAGTGGGTTTTACAACACAATGTGAACATGCCCATTCCTGTATGCATGCCTTTCAGATGTGAGTATTTCATTGGCTTGCCCCTGTGATGCACACATCTTGGAACAGTCCAGTCAACAATTTGGAAAGTCTGGGCTGAGAGAAACTAGCCTTAAAATTCTCAGGCCAATTACAACAGTCCTTCCAGTTTTTGGTTTAGTGAAAGTAAAGTGAAATTTGAACTAGATACATGAGGGCACAATTGCACTCATTTCACACGCTAGCAAGGTTATGCTCAAAATTCTACAAGGGAGGCTTCAGCAGTATGTGGACAGAGAACTTCCAGAAGTGCAAGCTGGATTTCGAAGGGGCAGAGGAACTAGAGATCAAATTGCCCACATGCGCTGGGTTATGGAGAAAGCCAGAGAGTTCCAGAAAAACATCTACTTCTGGTTCATTGACTATGCCAAAGCCTTTGACTGTGTGGACTACAACAAACTATGGCAAGTCCTTAAAGGAATGGGAGTGCCTGACCACCTTATCTGTCTCCTAAGAAATCTATATGTGGGACAAGCAGCAACCGTCAGAACTGGATATGGAACAACTGACTGGTTTAAAATTGGGAAAGGAGTACGACAAGGCTGTATACTGTCACCTTGCCTATTTAACTTATATGCGGAGTACATCATCCGAAAGGCAGGTCTGGATAAATCACAAGCCGGAATTAAGATTGCCGGAAGAAATATCAACAACCTCGGATACGCAGAGGATACTACTCTGATAGCAGAAAGTGAGGAGGAATTAAATAATCTTTTAATGAGGGTGAAAGAGGAGAGTGAAAAAAATGGGCTGAAGCTCAACATCAAAAAAACTAAGATCATGGCCACCGGTCCCATCACCTCCTGGCAAATAGAAGGGGAAGAAATGGAGGCAATGACAGAGTTTATTTTCTTGGACTCCTTGATCACTGCAGATGGCGACTGCACAATGAAATTAAAAGATGCCTGCTTCTTGGGAGGAAAGCAATGGCAAACCTAGGTAGCATCCTAAAGAGAAGAGACATCACTTTGCCAACTAAGGTCAGGGTAGTCAAAGCTATGGTTTTTCCAGTAGTGATGTAAGGAAGTGAGAGCTGGACTCTAAAGAAGGCTGATTACCACAGAATCGATGCTTTTGAGCAGTGGTGCTGGAGGAGAGTCTTGAGAGTCCCCTGGACTGCAAGGAGATCAAACCTACCCATCCTGAAAGAAATCAACCCCGAATGTTCACTGGAAGGACAGATTTTGAAGCTGAGACTCCAGTACTTTGGCCACCTCATGAGGAGAGAGGAGTCCTTGGAAAAGTCCCTGATGTTGGGAAAGATTAAAGGCAAAAGGAAAAGATGATGGCAGAGAATGAGATGGTTGGACGGTGTCATCAATGCAACCAATATGGACTTGACCAAACTCCAGGAGGCAGTAGAAGATAGGAAGGCCTGGCGAGGTCTGGTGTATGGGGTCATGAAGAGTTGGACACGACTGAATGACTGAACAACAACAACATGAGGGCTACCATTAAGTTGGAATTCCTTTTACGTTGTGAATACATATGCATGCAGCGCATCTAATAGCTGATATGTATGTGCATAAGTGTTCCAGATTACTAATAGAGATGGGCACAAACCAGTTTGCCTTAGTTAACCAGATGTTGTGGCTCCCCAATCCCACTTCCTCAGCTGATCTCGCCATTAACCTGGCCAGGTTTGCTACTTTCCGGCAGCCTTTCTCCACCCTTGGCTGCAGCTCAGAGAAAGAGATGTTCTAGGAAAATAGGAAATATCATATGCTAGGCTTTGAATGCTAAAATCAGTTTTAAACCGATGTAATCCATCCTTCGCGTGGTGCTTCCCATAGGCATTCTCATTTCTACAGGACATCCCTCCCACTGCTTTACTCCCTATAGGACAATTTTGCATACTCTGTATAACCCAGATAAGTCCCTCTGCCCCCATCTGTAACAACTGAAATACTTTTTACTTCTTTGGGCCACTGTCCAACAAGGAGGACATGCCGACATAGCTGATCCCATGGCAGTTCAAGAGCACAACAAAAGATGTCCCAGATCTGCAGAATCACAGGTAAGGCCAATATCAAACTCTGTCATGAAACTGTTCAGTATTGTGACAATGCTCTTCTTCACTGATTTTTTAGATTGGGGGAAGACATATTAGTCATCAAATTCCCTCACACTTTCAAGAACCAGAGAAACATATGAGGCTCAAGTCCTGTCACTCACCGACACAACCTTTGCTATCAACAGGGGTTTCTGCAGCATGCCTAACTATTGGGCCTTATGACTGTATACCATCACAGGCTGTAGGTTTCTGTCATGAGGAGAGAGGAGTCCTTGGAAAAGTCCCTGATGTTGGGAAAGATTGAAGGCAAAAGGAAAAGAGGATGACAGAGAATGAGATGGTTGGACGGTGTCATCGATGCAACCAATATAGATTTGACCAAACTTTGGGAGGCAGTGGAAGACAGGATGGCCTGGCGAGCTCTGGTCCATGGGGTCACAAAGAGTCGGACATGACTGCTGTCTATAGAGTCAAAGGTTAGGATTTCCCGCTATGCTTTCAGGGAGAAGGACCAACCTGTGTGACCTTGGGCAAGCTGCCTAGTCCCAGGGAACCTCCAGAAGGGGTGACTGCAAGAACTGACTTGACAGAGCACTGTTGTTGTTGCTGCTGCTGCTGCTGCTGCTGACCTGTTGAAACAGCGAGGATCTGATGACTGTGGTTTCACTGATTCAAACAGGCTTGTTCTAGTTGTGAATTACTTTAATTCAGGGTACTATAGTTCACAATTAGAGCAGGCACATTTGAAACAGTGGAAAAATGGAGAAGATGACTCCCCTCTGATTCAACAGGCGTATTCTGGTGCAACTCACAGGTATCCCAAAGGACAAAAATGACAAAGTTGCCCCCACACAACTCATAGAAGGCACAAGGAGCCTTGGGGATATGGGGAATCCTGTTTGGGCTGTTCTGACCTGCAGATAGCTCGCAGAGCTCACCTTGTCCGTGGCTGCAAAATCAATGAGAAAGAGGATTTTTGCAGGGACTATTTATTTATTCAAAATATTTTTAACCCCCCTTTCACTTTTAAAAAGACCAGGGTGGCTTACCACAATTGAAAAACAGTATTTCCCATAAATTGGTAACAATGAGCATCCAATGCTAAAAGGATCCATGAGTACAATGCCAAAGCAAAAGCATAAGCAACATCAAAACATTCAATGCAGTAAGGCACAACCATCCATTTAAAAATTTGAGCCAGACAGCCAGTCACTAAGTGAAAGCTTCCCTGAAGAGAAAGGTCTTTGCCTGCTTGTGGAAGGACAGCAAAGATGGGACCAGTCTAGTCTCCTGTTGGAGGAAGTTCTGGAGTCTGAGAGCAGCAACAAGGAAGGTCCTCTCCAATGTCTACAGCAGGGGTGTCCAAACCCTTCGCAAGGAGGGTCAGATTTGGTGAGGTGAAAATGTGTGGGGGCCAACCATTCAGTCACATTTGGACCCACAGGCCGGACTTTGAACAAGTCTCTATAACAAGCAAAGAGGCGGGGAGGATGCTGCAGCAACGTAGCTGGGGGTGGGTAGGCTGGACAGGTGGCTGAGGGGATGGACAGAGGCAGGGAGGGCATGCAAACCATAAAACTGCAAGCTAACGCCTCCATCCAGTAAGGGGAGAGGCCAGCTGGCAGGGATGTGTGACAGGCTGAGCTGGAGGGGAGAAGAAGCCGCGGGCCACTCAGAATTTGAAAACGGGCTGCATTTGTCCCCCAGGCCTGACTTTGGACATGCCTGGCCTACAGCAAACACACCTCTGAAGGTGGCAGGACCAAGAAGAAAGCTTCCCCTATGGATCCTAACATCTGAGGAGGCTCATAAAAGGAGACGTGGTCCTTGAGACATCTTGGGCCAAAGCCTTTAGGGCTTTATTGGTTAGAACCAGCATTCTCAATTTTGCCATGAGAACAGATTGGTTGCTGTAGCAGGGGGACTATGCGATCCATTCAGCCATCCGGCTGCTGTGTTTTGGACCTGCTGAAGTTTCCCGAGGCTTTCCATGTGCACTCCTGTATAGAGCATGTTACAGTAATCCAGTCGGGTTGTAACTAAGTCATGCAGCACAGTAGCCAAATCAGACTTCCCCCAGAAGGGGTGCAGCTGGAACAGGTGTTTTAGCTGTGCAAAGCACTGCTGGCCGCAGCTGAGACCTGGACATCCAGGCTCAGAGATGAATCCAGAAGTACATCCAGGGTGTGCACCTAGATTTTCAGGGAGAGTGTCATTCCATCCAGGCTAGGCTGCATCTCTGTTGCCTGATCTACTGTTGTGGTTCCTTTGGCAACATCTTTCAAGATAGTGAAATTTTGGTGGTGGCATCAACTTAGCCTTCAATGGAGATTGAGTGACCCACATAACCCTTAACCTAGGACACCGGCCACTACATGCGGCAGCTTCTCTCTTCTCTATTTCCCTCTTACTATGCTTCTTTTCTTTCTTTTCTAAATGGTGATTTCTACTTAGCAGCTACTGATTTAGCTGTTCCCTCCATGCTCATGCTGTTTCCATGGAAATGGCACAATCCACTGAATAACACGTTTCTTGGCTCTCACCCCCCCCTTCCAAAAAACCCGAACATAAAACCTGTCCCCATTGGATGACACAATTTTGTTCCATCTGCAACCTAAGTGTTGGCACATTAGAAGCCATTTTGAACTCCCAATAACAGTCCAATTTGTGCAGTTTTCCTTCTCGGCGCTACAATTTTATATTGACCCAGTTTTTTTTTTTTGACAATTTCTTTTTATTACAAAAGTACAGAGTTGCAGTCCCAAGGTGGGCTAAGAACCCTGCCTGTGTCTATTTAAAGTACGAGAACATTTTCTCTGTAGAATTTCCCATTGTACAAATTAGGCAGGGAGTCGCGTTAGAAAATGGGTTGGAAAGGTGGGCCAATGGTTAACTCCCCATCTAAAGAAGCAGGCTCCTTTCGCCCTGGCAATGGTTTATGAAGCATTCTAATTACCTGCCTTTTTCACCTTCAGGTCGCTCGGGTTTACTGGATCCAGGAAATAAGGAAGGCAGATTAAGCCCACACCTTGGGAGGCTCTGCAAGTTTCTCTGTGTTCTCTGTGCTGTTCTCCTATATCTTTCTGCTTTCCATTGATACAGAAGAGGAAAAGTGAGGCAAAGTTCATTTCAAAGTGCAAGCTTTCCATCACAATTGTTTCTCATTTGCTGTCAAGTCAGTGCTGACTCACAGTGACCCTTTTCAGGGTGTTCCAAGTAGAGAATGCTCAGAAATGGTACTGCATGCCTTACGTCTGAGAGCAACCTGGGACTGTGCAGGTTGCCCAAGGCCACACAGGCTGCCTCTACGCTCAGGAGGCACGGGCAAGACCCTAACTCTCAACCTCTGGCTCTATATCCAGATATCTCAACCACTGAGCTGTTCAGCCAGCTCTTACATCACAATATCCCAGGTCAAATTTCTAGATTCTCTTTATGTATGATGTCAAGTAGAGTTTGGAAAAATTGTCCCCCCTTCCCCATAACAATGACTCCCAGAATCCACTTGTGTAAGCTGAGAGATTCTGGGAGTTCTCGAAGGAAGGAAGGAAGGAAGGAAGGAAGACCTGAGAAAACACATACTCATCTGATTCTTTCTAGTTCAACATCTCAGGTTCAGTTCGAACATTGATTGATTGATTGATTGATTGATTGATTGATTGATTGATTCATTCATTCATTCATTCATTCATTCATTCATTCATTCATTTGACGTGTATACATTAAGCCCAAGGGCTGCTCTGGGTGGTGCACAACATATGATAATACAAAAATATACACATTCAAATAAACAAAATACATCAACAAAGTCATAAATCAAATAAGAAATACAATATAAATTATGAAACTTCTGACAGTAAGAAATGAAATATAAATAAACAATAAAATCATCAAATTAAATAATACCTCTCCAGGAATTGTTATGGCACCTTACATTTCCACAAGCAGGGTGATAGAACATTTGACTGGGGCCTGGGGGAATCTGGCTTCTACAGTAGTCCCCAGTGAGCTAGGATACTTAATGGTTGATCTTAAGCCAAAAGTATCTTCTCGGCTTGTCTACCACACAGGATGGTTGTACCATATAGCCACAAGGAGGACAGCCAAACCTTCCCACCTTGAATTCACCGGAAGAAAAACAAAACACAACTGTAACAAGCAAAGATGGAGTTCCAGGAGTAATGCTGGCAGTCAAAACCGAAAAGAACAATGGATGCTTTGGATAAGACACATCTGTTCTTATCCTGTCCTACTGAGGACCGCTCACTATGTTGACACTTATTGTTCCATTAGCACCATCTTCCATATTGATTCTCTGTTGCGGAAATAGCTAGAGATCCCAGCATGATCTTATTACCGTGATCATCTCAGAGGAGAAATGAACCATCAGAATCATGGCAGGATGTCATCCTTTTTTCAACAAGGAAGCCACGCTAGTCTATTTCCCCATGGAAAGGAAAAAGAAAAAGAAAAAGAAAGTTGTGGCACCTTAAAGAGACAGGATTGGATTTCAGTCCACAAAAATCATAGTGAAACAAATTTGCTAGTATTTAGAGTGCAACAATTCTTTCATTTTAGTTTTTGTTATATAGTAATACCTTAGTTTAAGAGTAACTTGGATTAAGAGCGTTTTGCAAGAAATTCAAACATTTCTTCTAAATGTTTGCCTTGATCAACAAGAAATGTCTTGATATACAAGCACTGGAGCAGGTGGTCCAGTGGCATCTCTCTCTCTCTCTCTCTCTCTCTCCCTCCCCCTTCTGGAATGTGGGTGATTGTCTGGAACATTCTGTCTCAGACAGTCTCCAAAGCAGAGGGAGGAGAGAGGAACAGAGGTCTCCCTTGAACCAGCCAGGAATGGGTAGGTTAGGTTTTTATTTTTCTTCATATTTATATTTAATTTAATTTGTCTTCAACATTATTTCTTATTTTTTTCAAACCATTTATAGTCATAGGGCAGCTAGTCAAGTATTTATAGGGCCAAAATTTTTACTTTATTACTGTCACATAAAAAACACAGAGTAGCATGTACCCAAATATTTATGTGTTATGTTTTGTGTACCCAGGACAGTTAACATTTGGTTTCGAAAGCAAAACCAATCCATTGTTATTTAATCCAAAATAGGTGCAATGGCATAAACTTTTAATTGCTCAAAGTGGCCTCATTGCCAAATGGGCGGTATTAAAATCCAATAAATACATAAATACATAAATACATAAATAAATAAATAAAACTACAGTGGCAAACTGCCACTAGTCAACAAATCACTGTTTATATTCCTCATTAGACACCGTTGCCTGGCAACTGGCACAATGGGAAGCACCATCAGTGAATAAATGACTAATGGCAACAAACTTTAGCTGTTATGCCATTACACTCACATTGATATACATAACCAATAGGATTCCAGTTATTATAAAATAATAGTAATATAACCATGTGGCATCAAGCAAGTTCTGGCTTATGGTGAGCTTTTGTAGGGTTCTTCACATAGAGAATACTCAGAGGGGATTTAACATTCCCTTCTTTATCAGGCCTTTATCAGGGCCACCCTTGGAGTTAAGCCACTTGTGACCTGACCACAGTGACACATGCCCTAGTGCAGTGATGGCGAACCTTTTAAAGACCGAGTGCCCAAATTGTGATTCAAAACACACTATTTATTTGCAAAGTGCCAATATAGCTATTTACAGTGGTCCCCCGCCCTTTCGCGGTTCATATACTGGAGTCCAGCTATATTGTGGGACCACAGTATATGAAAAAGGCCCCCTGGGTTAAGGGGGAAAAGGCCTGTTTCAGACCTCCCACACTTACCTCCAACCTGGCGCTGGTCTGAATGGGCCTGAGAGGGCCTTCCCAGGCCTTCTGGAGGCCCCAAAAGGGCCTCCCTGCGAAACCAGAAGTGACTTCTCGTAAACCCGAAGTGACTTCCGGAATGCCAAAAATCATTTCTGAGGCCTCTGGTAAGTACAAGAGCCCCCAGCTAGGCGCCCTAGGGCCGCCCTGACCTGCATCCACATATCGCGGATTTTAAATTATCGCGGGTCAGGTTGGGTCCCTAACCCCCGCAATAGGTGGGGAGGGTCACTGTAACCTGAATATAGGTGGCTGTGAAGGGGCGATGTCAGGTGCCGAAAGAAAGGGCCTCGAGTGCCACCTTTGGCACCTGTGCCATAGGTTCGCCAACACTGCCCTAGTGACATGTCAGCTGCATTACTATAATGCACTCTATTTGGGGCTGCCTTTCAAAAGTGTTTGGAAACTTCCAAGGGTCCATCCAGAATGCTGCAGCCAGATTGTTAACTGGGGCTGGCTACAAAGAATATATAACTCCACTGTTGCACAACCCAAATTAGCTGCCCATCCGTTCATGGGTAAAATTCAAACTGCTGGTTTAAACCTATAAAGCCCAAAACAGCTTGGGTCCGAGCTTTCTCTGAACAATTGCATCTCTGTATATGAGCCTGCTTGGGCATTAAGGTCATCAGAGGAGGTCTTTCTTTTGGTCCCACCAACCTCACAGGTATGTTTAGTGGATACTCCCCAGTACTGGAATTCCCTCCCAGAATCTAGGCTGGCCGCAGCTCTGCTGTCATTCTGTGGGCAGGCAAAGACCTTTCTCTTCAGGCAGGCTTTTCTTTAAGACTGGTGGTTTGAGAGGGATTATTCTGCTCTGTTTTCAATATGTTTTAATATTGATTTTAGTACTGTTTGAATATAATACTTGCTTATTTTTTTTAATATTTCTATACCTCTTGTTTTAGATACTGTACTTTTTTATGATGTAAACTGCCTTGGGTCCTTTTGGGGAGAAAGGTGGGATAAGAATTGAAACATTTTAAATAAATAAATAAATAAATAAATTCCACACACAGACACTTTTCCCAAAACGGATACGGATATTGGCTTTAAAAAAAGAGAGGGGTATTGCATTTTTAGTGATATATTAAATTATGACTAAATGTGACTTTGTCAGACACCTTTTATTCCCCTGGGCTGCTACCATACCTCTTAGCTTGTCATCTAGAAGCTCCAAGGACTTCTAAAGGGAATAAGAAACACCTCAAAAGGATTCCACCAGCTTTCTTTATCCAAACAGACTGGGGCAGCGGCTAAATAAGAAACAGGCCAGTTTATGTACAAGACTGGGAACAGACTAATAACGCATATCAAGTGTGTTGACCCAAGCATTCAAATGTTTTGTTACCATTGTATCTTCTGTAACCTTCCTTGAAATCTCTTTGGGAATTGCAGTCCAAGTACACCTGGGTTTGATTTGATCTCTTACTCTGCACCACATTCTCTCCCTTTCAAATATTAAATATTTTCTTCCCGATTCTTCATAGACTGTTTGGGCAGTCTACAGAACATCCCTGCCCTCTTCCTGGACCTGCCCTATAGTGACAGGGTTGCGTTGAGCCCTGGCAATTCAGGTTCAAATCACTACTTCAGGGGCAAAACTGACTCAGTGACCTTGAGTCAGACGTCATCTCTCAAGGTTATTCAGAGAAGAAAACAGAACATGTCAGCCATCAATCGGGCATTGTAGTTTCAGACCATAAAGGCAGCAATCAAACAAAATGGACAAAACCAAATGGATGAAGTTTCCACCAAACATAGGTCCCAAAATGAGATTTCTGGGGTACAGGTTCAGGGAGGGATTAAGATGGCTTTTGATGTACTGGATCAGCATTCAGTACAGTAGGACCCTCATATCCACTGATTCAGTTATCCATGGTTGGCAGAGGATAAATAAATAAATAATTCAGCAGCTGCAAAGCAAGCTGCTGTCAAAAAGAGCAGCTGTAAAGCAAGTTACTATCACAAAACAGCAGTTTTGGGAAACATGTTGGCATTCTATCTTATCCACGGTTTTCATTATACACGGGAAGGCTTGGAACCAATCCCCAGCGGATACTGGGGTCCAACTGTATTACCTATCCTCTACAACAATGGTTCCCAATCTTGGGTAAACCCAAGTGTTCTCAGACTGCAACACCCAAGAACCCCAGCCAGCACCACTGGGGGTGAAGGCTTCTGGGAATTGTAGTCCAAGTACACCTGGGTTACCCAAGGTTGGGAACCACCCCCTCTACACAAGTACTGCAACCAGTTTCTCCTCCAACTTTATCAATGACAGGTAGTTCAGAAAATCCTAGCAATGTCCAGGACAAGAAGATCGAGTCCCTTCATACATATGGAGCCTCTCTGGTCTGGAATAAGCCGCCAGAGCTTTGGAAGGAACTTGAAAAGCCAATGTTTGCAAACTCTCCAACATAAACCCACACATAATTTAACTGATATTAGAGTGGTTTGTTTAAAAAGATGCTTCCTGTCCATTTTGTTCTCTGGCCTGCTAGCTCTGTTTCAATTTGCTTTTACTTCCTGCTTTGAAGAGCTGGCTGGTTTTCTCTTACTGTTTCGTTTTTATTGTTCCTCTGCGCCATTATTTTATGTGTGTTGTTTTTAATCTTCTTGAATCGCACTGTGAATGCCTGAATGCCACTTTGTGGCAGAACAGTGGCAGATAATTATTTGGAAGATCTGAGTAAAAGATCTATGACACCATAAATTCTCTGCGTTTTAATTGCAGAGGTGCCTGTTTATTTCCAGATAGGCACTTTTCTTAATCAACTTCAAGCTGCAATCTTTGTGCATGCTCAAATACGAGTAGGTTCCACTGAACAAAGGGAAACACCCTTCATCATGAACAGAAGAAGTAACATACTGCACTGTTTTACCATATGAGGATAAGATCTGGGAGAGTGCATTAACATGTATGTGGGAGTCAAGTTTCTGCACATCTACTAACAGGAGGCTAGGACTGACCAGTATACTGTGCAGAGGTGCCGCATGTAGCCACCTCTGAGGGTGCACCATTGCACTGGTTGTCTTCAAAGAAAGTAGCAGAATAACTATACCTGTGCAGAGTATACTGTAGGAGCCCAGTATCCACTGGGGATTGGTTCCAGGCCTTCCCGTGGATAATGAAAACCATGGATAAGAAAGAACACCAAAAAAACCCAAAACTGCCGTTTTATGGAATTAGCTTGCTTTATGGCTGCTGTTTTGCAGCAGTAGCTATAGAGATGTCCCCTTGGGGCAGAGTACAGTACCCCAGCTGGCTGCATGGGTAAGGCATTTGGGAAACATTAAACCTCTTTATCTGAGCAGGGAGGCCCCGGATGGAAGGAAATGAATGCCATAGCCCATATACTCAGGAAGCCAGCTTGGTCTGTATCTCTCCCCCCAGATCAGCCAGGAAGCCTGTGAGAGGGTTTTGCAGGACAGAGCGGCCTGTGATAAGGCTTCTATACCCCAGCCACGTGACCAGCCCAAGACCCTGCCACTCTAGATAAGTCTTTCCAGGAATTCACCAGCTTACCTGACCCCGGCACGTAGGCCCTATCTCCACACCTTGTGATGCTTGGTTATTGCAACTAATAAAAAGCCTTGCACCCAAGCTAGCAGTCAGGAGCTGCTGCACGGGACCTGGCCTGCTGGAACCCACCAATGTGTCCATGTGTAGTCATTCCTACAAGTAGCTTGCTTTACGACTGCTGTTTGTGAGAGTAACTTGCATTTTGGCTGCTGAATTATTTATTTATTTCCCTCTGCCAACCGTGCATAACTGCATCAGTGCTTAGTGAATCAGTGGATATGGGTGTCCTACTGTATATGAATATTTCATTGCTTCCTTTACAGCACCCTCCCCACTCTTCAAGGAGAATGACCCCTTCCTTCCCCCTCCTGTTGCTTCTGTTTTTTTTCTAGGTTTGATGTTCTAGGGCTGTTTCTCATAAGAACAGGCCACATACCAGTGGTGGCTGGTGACTCCAATTAGTTTCAAACCACTCCAGGTTTTAATAAGCATTGTACAGGACCTCTCTGAAGTACTGAACCTTATCCTCCAAATAGATTCAACAGTTTTAATAACTCCAGGCAAGGGTAGACTAAAATTTGGACTGGATTTATAGCACCCCTGAAATGGACATCATCAGCTATCACATACAAACAGTACCAAAAGTTTCTGCTACACTCTTGTTGATTTCTGTGTGCATAAGGGGACAACACAAAGAAGAGGCTGGGTGTCACCTTCAGCTTGTGGTGTAATAGGGAATGACTGATTCCTCCTCCTTAAGGCACCTGAGTTACTAGAGACCCATGATACATTCCAGGAACTGAAGTACAGTTTTTAGACAGAGTGGAGGAGTAGCACAAACACTCACTGGTTTCTTATCTGCAGATATCTAAAGTCCCATGAGCAAGCAGGAATAATAAACAGATTTTGTACCCCATCCCTTTAGGAAGACCCAGTATAGCAAAACTAATAGGGGAAGATAGATTCTAGACATTGCAACAGCAGTGACTGTTAGGTTTGCCTAAATCAGCAACAGAAACACAACTGAGGAGTGGAAATTTTTACCTGCTGATTCCCATCTGATTTAAGGTGCACACCCACCAATTGGTTTCAATTTGTAACCAGAAGAGATCTATTCCTTTCACACCACCAGCTGTTAATTGGGGGGAAAAATCTGGTGTGTGTGTGTGTGTGTGTGTGTGTGTGTGTGTGTGTGTGTATTGTGTCGTTACAGTTGTGACCAAGTCTCCATGACCCCACGTCCATGGAGCTTTCTTGGCAGGAATACTAAAGTGGTTTGCCAGTTCCTACAGGAGCCTACAGCACCTGGTACTCCCTGGTAAATCTGATTAATTTCCACTTATTAAGCTAATGTGCAAACTGGGAAGCAGTTATATTTCAGTATTTACATTTATCTAGCTTTTTTGCCAATACTCCTTTTTTTAATAACATGGGTACATTAGCGAAGCATGAACACCCACTCCCCAAATCCCAAAATATATTTGTGAAAATGACAGGCAATGGTGAATTACGCTGGAAGGAAACAGATTGCAAATACTGAATACAGTGGAACCTTGACTTACATGCTGCTTGACTTGCAGCATATTTGACTTGCAGCAAGAAGTGGCCTGTTTGACTTGCATTGCAGGCTCTGACTTACAACTCGGTGCCCTGGCGCAAGGCCCCGGAATCGGGCGGCCAGCCACAACCCAACATCGCGGCTGCCACCTCCAAACTGCTCCTGCCTTCTTTCTCTCCTCTGGCAGCGGGGCTTCAGCGAGGCCAGCTCAGAGCATCTGGATCTGGTCCTCAGCCTCACCGAAGCTGCCACTGCCGCCGGAGGAGAAGAAGGGCAGGGAGCTCGGGGCCGACCTCGCTGATATAGACAGTCGGCTCAGTCTTGTAAAAATCTGGCTAAAGAATTCTGGTCCACAATGGGAGCATTTTAGTTGGGGAGCTGTACAGTTGTGGGACTCTAATGGTAGGCATAGAGTTGTTCAGAACTTGGAACATCAGGTTAAAAATCAGTAATACTTAAATGTTAGACATTGTTGCTATGAACATTAAAAAGTGGAGGCGTATAACTTGTGGACTATAATTCAACTGCCTCCTCCTCTCTTTAAAGAGACATTTCATTTACATCCCCAGAAAGAATCTCCTATCCCAGTCAAATTTGTGTTAAATTGCTATTTCAGGGGTCTTTTTCATCATCTGGAACAGATTAATCCACTTTCCCATTACTTTCTATGGGAAAAGTTCATTTGACTTAAGGCATGTTTGACTTATGTCTAGACCTCCAGAACAGATTAATGATGTAAGTCAAGGTTCCACTGTATTAGACAAATACATACAAATATGTGTCTGTTGAAGAATATGTGAGGAAGATGCAAGCCAGTTTTCTGTGAATTTTATAAACAAAAGTCACAATTTTTTGCATCAGTTTTCTTCCAGAAACTGAAAGAAAACAAAAGTGACTGATTCATCTATCCTTCCTGGGAACTTCATTTGTTGGTGGGTTTGTACAGAATTCAATTAAACCATGGACTGAGTTATTACAGCAATTGCATCCTCATCAATCTGATTATACAAATCCACAAGGAAACTAAACATCTTTTCTACCCATCAGAAAACACTAAAAGTGTCAGTGAAACATGTGCCTTCACCCACCCATTCAACAGCAATTCACTGAAATAGATTATACAGTTTCAACAAGATACTGTTATGGACTATCCTTATACTCCACAAGAATCTTGGGGTAGAGATTCTGAGAACTGAGTTGGACTGAGAAGGCCAGCAGTTAATCCAATTCATTTATTCCACACAACATGCCAACTACAAAATGATATGATAGCTATGTGGGGGATATAATAGCTATGTTTAAATATTTGAAAGGATGTCATATTGAAGAGGGAACAGGTTTGTTTTCCATGGCTTCAGAGACTAGGACTCGGGGCAGTGGTTTCAAACTACAGGAAAAGAGATTCCATTTGAACATCAGGAAGAACTTCATGACAGTTAGAGCTGTTCAGCGGTGGAATACGCTGTCACAATGGGTGGTGGAATCTCCTTCTTTGGAGTTTTTAAAGCAGAGACTGGATGGCCATCTGTCGGAAATACTATGATGGGGGTTCCTGTATGTCAGGGGGTTGGACTGGATAGCCCTTGAGGTCTCTTCCGACTCTATGATTCTATGATTCTACAAAATAATCAATTCAGTTGTCTAGAACAGTCCCTTTTTGGATGGCCAAACAGAAATATTCCATGGCAAAGGACTGGGCGACGTTAGCCCAATCCCTGTGTCACAGCCAGACCTACCTCCTAGTACTGTTGCGTGGATAACATGAAAATGGGAAGACTTATGCTACCACTTTGATTTGCTTAAAGGAAATGAAGGATTCACTGTGCCTCATGGTGCAGTGGATAAATTTGCTATACTGCAGCTAAAACTGGTCTCATACCCTGGGGTTCAATTCCAGGTAGCAGGCTCAAGGTTCACTCACCCTTTCATCCTTTCAAGATCAATAGAATGAGTACCCAGCTTGCGGGGGGGATGTGTAGCCTGCACAATTAAATTGTAAACATTAAGCATTATGGGGAGATATATAAGAAGAACACTTAGCATTTAAGAACCATCTGTCTATAGCAAGGCATATTCCAACACACACCAGGTTTCAAATGTCCTTGGATGCACTCGATTCAAGATTTCTTGAAATTCCAGACTGAGCACTTGGAGTATGCCATTCTCAAGCCAGATGAAACCAACAGGAGGGGAAAGCATTGTTGGTGGGTTGGGGGAGATAACCAGGTGGAATGCCCAGAGTGGCGTGTCTGGGGAGTAAACTGGGGCTACGAATCCGCCCACAAACCACCTCCACTCTCCCCTAGCTTTCTTGCCCAGGGCAGAGAGGTGAATGGGGTGCTACTGTTCGGGAAAGCAAGGACTGGATAGCAGGTGCTGCGGCCACAGGAAATTCAAAAGCCTGCTCTTCGATCTTCACTTTCCCAAAGGGTAGCGACCAAAGCATTTGTAACCCGGGGTACCACTGTATTCAGGTTAAATTGACATATTGGCACTTTGCAAAAAAAATAAGTGAATTTTGAATCACAGTTTGTGCACTCGGTCTTTAAAAGGGTCTCCAACACTGCCCTAAAGGAAGCCACATTGTTGAGTTTACAAGAGTTGAGCAGCGCAGTTGAGGACAGGCCATTAATTGCTCATTTGTCATGAGTCAGAAGCAACTTCATGCCAAATCTATTAAGATTACAGGCAAGGTATCCATGCCAGTGGCAATGAGAAAAAATGAATGATGCAAGGATGCAATGATCCAGTGCATCATTTACAAATAGCCTCCCAACACCTTCAGTGGTTAGATGTTATGTCTTCTTTCTTCAACTTTGCATAAAGGGTTAAACAACAGCAGCAGTAAGCAGGCTCAGCAGGAAGAAGGAAATTCATTTTGTTGCTGTGATGAGACATCAGGATGCTCAAGTCCATTCTTTGCACCTTTTAGGACTCATGTGAAGGTCAAAACCAAGTGAGCCACAGAATTTTGTTCTTCCCAAATACTCCAGTGTAGTTCTGGGTTCTTGAAGATGTGCACATTGAAAGAAAATTGAGTAATGGAAAGACCAAAGACAGTAAAAGCTGAATGAATGTGAAAGTGACCAGTTATGGAAGCATTGCATTGAAAAAAATATGAGCAAAACAATAAAGTCTAGAAGTACATTCTAAATTAAACTTGATTTCACCTAACAGTCCAAGCAGACAACCGAACCAATGCGATTTGCTTTAAATTTTGATTCTCCATTTAGAAACAGGTCAACTCATACAAGACCTGCTGATGAAAAACAGTATCAGTGAAGTAAATTCTGTCCTACTTTTTAGAAGGATATGTTACACTCAAAGTTGGGGGAAAGCAAAGTGTCAATTATTATCTGTCTAGACATCAGTCTTTCCATTCTTTTCTTCAAACTTTGAAGATAGGCTGTAAAGACATTTTATGTCACCTTGCCACCAGCTAAACTCCAATCTTTTCATTTATTTTCTGGACTTTAAAAAAAGCCCTGCTCTTTGGCATATCAAACAGAATTTTTTCATATCTATTAGACTGGGTGGGGGGGAACGGTGATAACCTTAGCTCGGACACACTGAAAAACCTTATTCTAAGCAGCTTATTATTATTATTATTATTATTATTATTATTATTATTATTATTATT
>JAHTLZ010000379.1:53249195-53271680 GCA_023846285.1 Phrynocephalus versicolor | reverse complement strand
AGATAGATAGATAGATAGATAGATAGATAGATAGATAGATAGATAGATATAGATAGATAGATAGATAGATAGATAGATAGATAGATAGATAGATTGATAGATTGATTGATTGATTGATTGATTACAGTACTTTTCCATGTACCGTATATGACTATATTTCTGTCTAAAATTGTTAGACTAAAAACTGAGGATCATCTTATACATAAAAGTAAGCCAAGGAGAACCGCACAGTTGTGACACTATTTTGGGGTTGGAAAAGTGGGGGTTGACTTATACATGAGGGCATCCAACTGATGGAAAAATACAGTAGACAGATTAGATGGATAGAAACATTACACCTGAAGATACTCCCTTGTGCCAGCATCAGAATGAGTGAATTTCCTTTAGGAAGCAAATTAACACAGCCCACGACAAGTGTCTTTGGAAAGCAGCAAAACCCAGCTCCAACCTCTCTATAGAGGCAGAGCAACTGACACATTTTCTTTACACAATGAACCAGCACAGCAATTCTGTTTCTCTATGAGAATCACTACAAACATTTCATCTCATGCCTGACAGATGGAAAAGGTCATTGCTCAGCCAAGATGGCCGCAGTCTGTCACTGTTAGATAAGTGGCTTCCTCCACCCATTCCAATATATGCTGTGGACATTCTGCAAACACCGGGAAGGATCACAGAGCGGTTCATTGTACACCATAAAACTGTTCTGCATTCTTCAGGTTGCCTTCTGAACACATGGAGCACAAAAAAGTTGCACTGAGGCCTGATGGGATCTCACATTATTCAGTTGATGCTGTTTTTGTGCAAGCACTTAAAAAACAGTTGACTATAGATTGTTTAATTGCAGTCTTTACCTATATATGCACTGTGTATGCCTAGTGGTAACTCCCAGCTGACTAGTCTGTGGGAGTTTGTTTTGTGCACACTCATCATAAAGCGGAAACCTTCTTCTAGACAGTATATGCATAATAAAAAGGGACAGGACTGCCTTCGTTGTTAACACATGTGTGCACTTACAAATGCATAGGAATTTCAGCACTGTGTTCCACAAGCCATAAAGACAAGATTAAAACTGTTAAAAGCTTACATTCAAATCAATAATGTATACTTCATCCTGTATTTTCCTTTTCCTTTTTTCCTTTCAAGAAAGGGTAGGTAAGAAAGAAACCATAAAGCAGAGAGCAACCCCACCTCCACAGAAGGAAAGAGGAAGGAAGACAGGCACCTGAAGACAGCACTTAAGGCCTGTGGATATCCAAAGTGGGCCTTCAACAAAGCAGTGGGCCAACCCAGAAGAACAAGGGATCAGCCTGAGACCCAGGACCCGACGGAAGAACCTGGACATTCCCTACATGGCTGGAGTGTCTGAGAAGCTTAAAAGGATTTTTGGCAAACACCACATCCCTGTTTATTTCAAACCCAAAAACACAGAGACTTGTCCAAGGCAGAGACTTGTCCATCCAAAGGATCCGATACCAAATAAAAAAAGGAGCAATATAGTATATGTGGTCCAATGCAGTGAGGAGTGTGCAGACCTCTACACTGGAGAAAATAAACAGCCATTAAACAGAAGGATGGCTTAACATAGGAGGGGCAAAAGCTCAGGACTAGAATCAGCTGTACACCTCCACTTGAAGGACAAAGGGCACTCATTCAAAGATGAGGATGTACACATATTAGACAGAGAAGACAGGTGGTTTGAAAGAGGGGCCAGGGAAGTCATTCATGTGAGCATTGAAACCCCCTCTCTCAACAGTGGTGGGGGCCTGAGGCACAGTCTATCTGCTACTTATCAGGCTGTGATTTCAACAATACCCAGACAAATCAAAAAGCCTTCACCACCAAGTCCATAGCTAATGACCCATACTTTATGGGTTTCAGCACCTTAGGCCATTGTTCAGCTTAAGGCTATGGATATTGTTGTCTACTTAACAAGCCTGTTCAGGCCATTCTTCATCTATTCATGGTGACAAGAGGTCAAAGCTGACTAGAAGATGGAGGACTCACACTAGCTTTATTCAGACTGATTAAGCTGTTTGGATGAGCAGCGAAACATTTCTCTCCCTCAAGAAAAAGAAGTCCAGTTGCCATGATTCAACTTTCAGATAAACTCACCTGGATGACTGAGAATCTTCACAGAAAAAAAAGATTCCTATAATGTCTGTTTTAGTTATTTAGTAAAGGAATGAAGCAAGCAGCAAAAAAAAAAAAAAACATGTAAAAGAAACCCATTGCAATGCTGTAGGTCTTGTATTTCTTACATCACCAGACTTGGAGAAAGCATGGCTCTAACAGCAACCAAAATGAAAAATAAATAGAATAATTTATCTATATGATTTACATATGATTTCTATTTACACTGATGCCGTGGTTGATGAGCAAAAATCCATTCTGAAAGCATGCTCGTAAACCAAAATACTCATAAAAACAAAGCAAATTTTCCCATAGGAAATAATGGAAAGTCAAATGATTCCTTCCGGGGCCTCTCGCTGCCGCTGCCACCCCTTCCTCTGTGGGGTTTCTTGCTGCCACCATCGCCCTCCAAAGTGGCTTTGTTGACAGTGGGGACAGCGGCTAAGAGGATTGTAGGAGCCGCGTCCTGTTGGAGAAGGGAACAGAGGAGAGCCCGTCCAGCTCCAGCTCCACAAGTAATTTTAACTTCTTCTTCTTCTTCTTCTTCTTCTTCTTCTTCTTCTTCTTCTTCTTCTTCTTCCTCCTCCTACTACTACTACTAGTTCTTCTTCTTCATCATCATCATCATCATCATCATCAACAACAACAACAACAACAACAACAGCAACAACAACAACAACATGAGGGCCATGGGCCATCAGGGTGGGGGTAGGTGAGCGTGCAAGGGAGTGGAAGGAAGAGGGGGGAGTTGGGGAGGAAGAGAACGAGTCAACCGAGAATCAAAGGAGAGCCCTCCCAGGCAGCACTGTTGACTCCTCCTTCATGAGCCCAGTAACCAGAAGAGAGGAAACAGAAAGGGAGGAGAACGGGGGGAGGGGGGAGCAAAAAGCAAACAAAAACCATATGCACACAGTCTTGCCCAGCCCACCTGCCTCCTGCCTATCCCTCTGAGGCACCTGCCTCCTGCTCTCCTGATGAACTTCCTTGGTTCCCCTCCCAGGCTCCAGAAACATTTAAAGAGAGAGGTCCTTTCACTTAATTCTCCCAATACTCTGATCTACCTTTTAGAGCAAGATCTGGGCAGGTGCCCTATCGTGTTTAAAACAAAAGCAGCACAGATGGCAAATAACAAGGCTGAAACTTAAAAATACCTGGCTGAGATATCTTGGTAAATTTTGTTGTTGTTGTTCAGTCGTTCAGTCGTGTTCGACTCTTCGTGACCCCATGCACCAGAGCACGCCAGGCCTTCCTATCTTCTACTGCCTCCCAGACTTTTGTCAAATCCATATTGGTTGCATCAATGACACCGTCCAACCATCTCATTCTCTGCCGTCCTCTTTTCCTTTTGCCTTCAATCTTTCCCAACATCAGGGACTTTTCCAAGGACTCCTCTCTCCTCATGAGGTGGCCAAAGTACTGGAGCCTCAGCTTCAAAATCTGTCCTTCCAGTAAACATTTGGGGTTGATTTCTTCGAGGATGGAGAGGTTTGATCTCCTTGCAGTCCAGGGGACTCTCCTCCAGCACCACAGCTCAAAAGCATTGATTCTGCGGTGATCAGCCTTCTTTATAGTCCAGCTTTCACTTCCATACATCACTACTGGAAAAACCATAGCTTTGACTATCCTGATGTCTCTTCTCTTTACCTAGGTTTGCCATTGCTTTCCTCCCAAGAAGCAGGCGCATTTTAATTTCGTTGCTGCAGTCGCCATCTGCAGTGATCAAGGAGCCTGAGGCAGGCTTGGTAAATGTAGACAGCTAAATCAACAATACCAAAGAATTGGGCAAACAGGATTGTCAAACCCCCTCGTCCTAAGGAGTCTCCCTCATGCTGCTGCTAACCTCTCATACGGCACAATCCATGATGCATGAGACCACGATGGTACATGTACCCCCCTGAACATCTATTGCTTAACAGAAGCATTCAGTAGACTTCTCAGATGACGTTTGAATTTGGCAGCATATGAGCACATTCCAGTAACAGTGACAAGGGATTTACATCAGAGCTGCACCCCTTGAAAAGCCAAATGCATATGTTTGTTGGGAAATAAAAGGAAACAAAATGAAAAAGCCATTAAAGCGGTGGGCGGGCGGGGGGGGGGGGAGAGGCTGAAAACAATCTTTACCTCTCCAAAGATAGAAAAGAACTTTGGCCCCCAGAGGCAGCCAAAGTGGTTGCCTTGAACCGGGATGGTGTTTGAGTGCCTTTATGAATGGGAAGAGTTGTGCATTTCTCTTTCACCAGGAAGCAAATTGAGATCACATCAGAAATGTAGTCTGCATCGAAATGACAGCACAGTAAGGTCAGCTCAGGATCAGCATAGAAAATGAACATCCAAACAGGGGAAAGTCGGGGAAAAGATGCAAATATTAGTTAAAAGACAGCATGACACGCATCCTCTGTTGACCAACGTCCTCAGAGCTCTGTGAACCTGGATGTTATATCATCCTGCCATCTGCAGCATACACAGAGATGGAGAGACAAGTTAAACAGATCTCTCTGATCCTCTATGACATCTAAATTTTTAATGAATATTACACTGCTACCTAGAATAAGATGAGCTTCCAGGATGGCTCCAAGGAAGTAGAAACAAAATGCAATTTTAAAAAAGAAAAGAATGAAAACGAATCGGTAAAGCGAGCAGTTTGTAATACTGGAACTCAGACATGAATCCAGGCTGGGTCAGAATGATCTTAATAAGCCTGCCAGCCTGGCTTTTTGAGGCTGCTTTCTCAAAATGAAGTCCCAGTGAATTTGACGGAGCTTACTCCACTGTAAGCATGGACCATGACGCTGTAAAACTGCCATTCCCAAATGGCTGATCTCCAAATGCCTGGGATTACAACTCTCATAATGTCTCATGTAGTCCATGAGAGATGGAACGGATTTCAGCCCAAAGCATATGAAAAAAAACGGACTGCTATAAAACCTTATTTGCTGAAAAGACATTATAGGTTTCCCAGTGTACATCATTCAAATATGTTTCCCTACAACCTCCCATCAGACCCAGATAGCATCCACAAAATCCAGGGATGATGGGAAATGCAGGTCAAACTGCCTAGGCAAGCTCAGGTTGGGAAAGGCTGTGAAAAGATCACTTCAAATTTAACCCAGAATATTTGCACTGATTCTTCTCCTAGCCAATGCAGAAGGGAAACAGCTTGGGAAGTTAACTTTTTAAAGTCAGATACTGTTGTGCTCCTACTATTACAATTGCTAAGTCTCAAAAAAAAGAGTTCACACTTCTTTGATGTTGCATTCCTTGTAAGTAATTCAATAAGTACTTTGCAATTACTTATAAAAATGGAATGCCATAAGCACTATTCAAAACACTCTCCTCCGCTCCGTGTTATTGTCACCTTAACACTGACAATAGTGCATAGGCTGCAGCCTTCGATAGTTCTCTTCTTCCATTTAGTGGAACAACAATCCTTACAGCTAACAAAAAAGGTATAATTAAATCAGGGCTGTGGAGTCGGTAGATAAATGTTCCGACTCCGACTCCGACTCCGACTCCGACTCCGACTCCGACTCCGACTCCTAAGTTTTTTTGTACTTCCGACTCCGACTCCTCTGTATTAATATGTGAATGTATTTTATACATTCCTTGGGGGAAAGAGCCGACCCCTGTGGGACCACACAAGGGAGCACCCAGGGAGCCGACAGCTCCTCCCAAGCTGCACACGCTGGGGCCGGTCTTCCAGGAAGGACCAGATCCAGCTGAATGCTGTGCCCCCGATCCCCACCCCGGAAAGCCGGTCCAGCAGGATACCATGTTCGACAGTATCACAGGCCTCTGACAAATCCAGGAGGACCAACAGGGTAGAGCAACGCCTGTCAGCCCCCTGGAGGAAGTCATCTTGCAGTGCAACCAAGACTGTCTCAGTCCCCCGATACGGCCTGAACCCAGACTGAAATGGGCCAAGGACTTGTTCTTCCTCCAGGAACAACTAGATATGGATGGTGGCCACCCTCTCGATGACCTTGCCAATGAACGGGACGTTGGCAATCTGACAGTTGTTCGCCAATTCGTTCAACGCCTGGGCAGATTTCTTTAGGGTGGGCTTCACCACCGTCTCCTTCAGGCGAGAGGGAAAGACTCCCTCCCTGAAGGACGCAGTGGAAATAATGGAAGCCCACTCAGTCATACAGTAACCCCCCGCTGATCGTAGGGGTTAGGGACCCACCCCACTCGCGATCCATGAAAATCCGCGATATGCGGAAGCAGGTGGGGGGCCCTGGGGGCAGGAGCGCGATCATGCACCTGTTTGAGAAGTCTTGGGGCGGTGCGCAGCGGCGGCAGCAGGGGGATCTGAGTTCCCCCCTCCGCCCGCCTGCGCCGCCCGAGACTTCTTGTCTGGGGCCATCTCCATTCAAATGCATTGCCAATGGATTTCAATGGAGAAAATTTTCCCCATTGGAAAACATTGGCTCAATGCTTTCCAATGGGGAAAATTTCTCCATTGAAATCCATTGACAATGCATTTCAATGGAGATTGCTGCCCCCCGCCCCCCAAGACTTCTCGGAGGGGCCCCGGGGGCGGCACAGAGTGACCCAATCACCCCCCGCCACCCCCCGCCCGGCTCCAAGCATTTCCAGAGGGGCTCGGGGTGGCTGCGGGGAGCGACCTGATCACCCCCACCGCCCCCTGCCCGGCTCCAAGGCTTTTCAGAGGGGCCCAGGGGGGCTGTGGAGAGCAAATCAATCTCTCCCCGCTGCGCCCCTGCCCGGCTCCAAGCTTTTTCGGAGGGGCCCAGGGGGCTGCGGAGAGCGATCCAATCACTCCCCGGCGCCCCCCCGCCTGGCTCCAAGCCTTTTCGGAGGCGCCCGGGGCGGCTGCGAGGAGCTACCCGATCGCTCCCTGGTGCCCCTCCCCCCTGCCTGGCTCCAAGCCTTTTGGGGGGCCCCGGGGGGCTGCAGAGAGCGATCCAATCTCTCCCCGGTGCCCCCGCCTGGCTCCAAGTTTTTTCAGAGGGGCGGGGGGCTGCGGAGAGCGATCCAATCTCTCCCTGGTGACCCCCGCCCGGCTCCAAGTTTTTTCAGAGGGGCGGGGGGCTGCGGAGAGTGATCCAATCGCTCCCCGGTGCCCCCTGACCCAGCTCCAGGCTTTCTCAGAGGAGCCCGTGGGGTGGGCTGCGGAGAGCGATCCAATCGCTCCCTGCCCCTCCACCTGTCTCCAAGCCTTTTCGAAGGAGCCCGGGGCGGCTGCGGGGAGCTACCCGATCGCCCCCCCCGCCGCCCCCTGCACGGCTCCTAGACTTTTTGGAGGAGCAAGGGGCGGTGCAGGTACTGTGATCCTGCGATGTAGTGGGACCACGG
Source organism: Phrynocephalus versicolor (assembly GCA_023846285.1). Classification (NCBI taxonomy): domain Eukaryota; kingdom Metazoa; phylum Chordata; class Lepidosauria; order Squamata; family Agamidae; genus Phrynocephalus; species Phrynocephalus versicolor. Next base: position 53,264,228 of record JAHTLZ010000379.1, on the reverse strand, counting down.
TGCCTGAACCGCAAAATGGTGGGGGGTGACTGTACTCCCTCCCGCAGATTTAATAAGCCATGCAGGGCAAGGGTTGAAGGGGGAGGCTGTCGGCCTGCAATAAGCCAGGGCCCTGGAGGCCTCAATACTCAAAATTATAACTTTTTGTGAATTGGGACATTTAAACTTGCTTTTTTAAAATTCCAATCTAAATTTAGTAGGAGTCGGAGTCGGAGTCGGTGCATTGTTTGCCAACTCTGACTCCGACTCCAGGTACCCAAAATTTCCTCCGACTTCAACTCCTCGACTCTAACTCCGACTCCACAGCCCTAAATTAAATTGCAATGGGAATGAAGTCATCCCTTGTTATGTTACAATTACAGTGAAAAGTAGTTTATTGGAAACTAAATACACATGACTAACTTTTTGTAATATAATGTTTCCAGGTTGTGAAATATAAGAAAAAAATATGTTCATAGAAGCCTTGCATGAAGTTAGAACATCGTTGGTCCAACCTTGACTTGCCTGCTCTGACTGCTAGATACATCCTTTCAGGAAAGTAGGCCTAAATCTTTGCAGTCTTCCCAATGGTCTTGAAAATGTGGAAGTAACAATGGAATCAGTGAGTTCTTCCATACAAAGAATTTGTTATCTCATACAATTGAGTTCCTACTATTATGTGGTGGCTCAGTGGGTTAGAGCGCTGGAACTGTCAGCTACAAAGTTGGCAGCTCAGAGGTTCAAATCCCAGATGCCATGCAGTGGAGTGAGCTCCCGTCAACCTCCCCACCCAGCTCCTGCCAACCTAGCAGTTTGAAACCATGTAAATGCAATAAATAAATAGGTACCCCCATAAAAAGCAGGGAAGTAAACAGTGTTACATGCGCAGAAATGCATTCAGCCATGCCAGTTGCATGGCCACAGACCTGCACAACACTAGCTCTATAGCTTAAAAACAGAGATGAGCACCACCCCTAGAGTTGGACACGATCAGCACACATCTAATTCCTTGCCATTTCCTCAGTTTTTCCAGTTCAATCCTCTTCCCCCTCTTCCCTCCCTTCTCTCTTCCTGCCTAGCCAGACCAAAACATTCTCAACAGCAACCCACATTTACCTCCTCCCCCACAACATTACTATCCTTACATATATACTGTAAGCAAGTTACTTCACATGTTTACATAAATCAGAAATCACATGGAATTTCATTAGAAAAGGCCATTAGAAAAACATGGCACACCAGGGCTCAAGAGTCATTGCCATGCATCAAATTGCATGCCCCTTTTTATATGCCCAGATGCCAAAGTTGAGATGTTTATACAGTAATTTAAAACTGAATTATAGTGCATCTAACATGAGTGGGGAAGACTCTGGGTATTTGTACACGACCCCTAAACTCCGCCGCAAATGGCTGCCAGCTCCGGAGCTTACAATTGTTTCCCCACCAGCTCCGGAGTTTGCAGGAAATTAAGTGCGACCACGCCCACCTAAGCGTGTCCCAGCGCACTTTTCATGTACCTGCTCTTGGAGGGTGAAAATCCCCAGATCCGGATGTAATCTGGTGAGTGTCTGGCTCTCCTCGCTTCTGTTTGTTTTTTGTTTTTTGCCTCCCACCCCTTTAAGAGAAGGAATCAGGATGACGACGGGGCTACCGGGCGGCTTCGGAAGTGAGCCTGCATTTTTTCCTCTCTTTTTTTCTCCCTCCTCTCATGCAGACAGGAGCAAGGAAGTGCAGAGGGGTGGGGACGCAGGAAGAGCAACGAACCCCCAAGATCTCTGGTCCGAATTTAAGTGGCCAGCGGATCTTAGGGGTCGTGTGAAAAGGCCCAGTCTGACACATTGTCCAAGTGCTTTCTGACCAACTCTGGGGAATCTAATCTCCTTCCTTATGGTGCATCATCCTTAAATCAGACTTGGAAGGGCAGCCTTTCCAGTGGTCAACTCAACACTTTCGCAAGGAGGGACATTCCTTGGCAGCCCTTCAGATAGAGATCTACCCTCCATAAACACCCTGTTGGACACCCTGTCTGGAAAGGACAAATTCACTCCTCTCTTGAATGCACTATTGCCACTAAACACACACAGCCAGGGGCACTTACCGTTATCTTGCCACTTCAGGAGAGGACAGGCTATTAAAAACTTGAAATGTACCAAGCAAAATGGCAGGCTGAGATTGAGGACTGGCTTATTATCCAAACGCCACACATCAAGTTCCCTAGGCCAGAAAAAAAAAAAACCCTCTCCTTCTCCTCTTCCTTTTCAAATAGCTGTTAGGCTTCAATCAACTGACTTGGCTGTGATGCTGCCCTAAAAGAGCAGATAAGCACCAATAATGTTGATCAGCTGTTAGATGCCAACTGTGGTGATCAGCTGATAAGTGCTCTGCTAAGTGAGGTCAACACTAAAAGCCTCAACCCCGTTTATGTCAGAGCCTCGCTGGGTTTGAATTGAGGCGGCACGTTTTGCTATTCTGTATGCAAATACAGTGCATACCCAGATGTTCGTAGGGCTGGAGTCCTGCAATTTTGGACAATTTTCTTGTTTTCTAAGAGCGTAGATTACTGGGATTAGAGTGTGTTTACTTGTGTGCGCCATGGAAAAGGATAAATATATGTCTGGGCATGAGTCAACTTCCCATTGAGGTAATCGCTTCAATCCCAAACATATTTATGTGGAATCAGCGGCCTATTTTCAAACCCATTGAAGTGCCTGACAGCTAAAGGAAAGAGGAGGCACCGCGGTGGTTGACTTGGCAAGTGGGTTTCTCAGTGGTTGTTTCCTACTAAGGATCCCGAAGGAGGAACAATGGTCTCTGATGCAGAATGCCAACAAGGAGGTGTTATCATGCAGAAATGTCACTTGTTGAATCTTGTTCTGCAGATGCCACAGCACAGGTGGGCAATATGGAGCGCTGTGTTTTGGACTGTGTCTCCCCTCCCTCCAAGCTGCCGGATGTTCTGCCAAAGAACCATTGTCTAACCGTCAACAGATGTTATCGCCTCCCATCAGGTTACCTGTCACTCACTGGAGGACTAGCTGCTCTCATTTATATATGCCCAAAGCATCCAAGAAGAGAAACAGCACTGAAAACTGTCGGCAGCTCAGTGGTTTGAATCCTGGGTGGCACGCAGCGGAGCGAGCTCCCACTGTTAACCCCAACTCCTGCCAACCGAGCAGTTCGAAAGCATGTAAAATGCAAGTAGATAAGTAGGTACCGCTGTAAAAAGTGGGAAGGTAAAACAGTGTTTCCTTACAGCCATGCTGGCCACATGGCCACAAACTTGCACAACACTGGCTCTTCGGCTTGAATACAGAGATGAGCACCGCCCATCTCCATAGAGTCGTAGCACAAATCTGTGGTGGTGGTGGGGGGAAAAACCTTTATCTTCACCTCGTTGCAACTGCTGATCATATTTCTGACCAGGAAGTGATTCCCCGCCCTTCCCTTGTTTGTCTAGAGATATTCAAGAAGGGGATTAAAATAATATTGTAATATGCTAAGTCAATTCCGATTGATGGCAACCTTTTTCAGAGCTTCCCAGGTAGAGAATACACATAAGTAGCTTTTCTTCTTTGGGCACCCTGGAACTGTGCAGTTTGCCCAAGGCCACACAGGCTGACCTTACTCACTGGAGGCACAGAAGGGAATGGAAGATCCAACCAGACACCTACATATTACCCAGCTTGTTATATTGTCTCAGACCACTGTTCCATCTAACTACAGTACTGTCAGCAACAACCCAGAAATTCAGGCCAGATTCTTTCCTAAAACCAGAGGCGTAGCCAGGATTTGGAGTGCCTGGGGACAAAGTTCATTTTTGCGCCCTTCCTGTTGCCCCCTACATCACACCCACCCAGCAACGGGGGGGGGGCATGTAAAACAGGGGCTCCACTGCAGAACTACAAGCCTTATTCCATAAACTTTCAGTATTCACTGGCAGAATCTCATCCAATTACCAACCAGACCCGACCCTACTTAGCTTCCAAAATCAGGCAGGATTAGGCAAATCCAGACTTAATAGGATAAGAACTAGCAAAGGTAGAATGTTCTGTCTTAGTACAGGGCTCAGTTCCCTGGTGAGATCAGAGCTTGGAGGTAACTGGTTACTTACAACAGGAATCTAACTACCCACAGTAGTTCCTGTGCTTGTAAACCAAAATACTCATACATCAAAAACAATTTCCACATAGGAAATAATGGAAAATTATAATCACCCCATAGTGGCCCATTGTATTTGTAAAATGAGCTGGAGTACTAGAAGGCCACAAACCATGGCCCCCTGGCCTCTGACACTTCCCACAAGACATATGGAGATTCCTCCAAGATAATGGTGGCAGGGATGATGGCCCATTGTTTACAGGGCTTTGGGAACATTTCACACAGTATTATCAGCAGATGGCGATCTCAGAAATGATATAATCAGACAATATTGGGGGCACATACACACTGTGCTGAGTATCTAATGACAAATACTTAGATTTTTGGTTACAACTTGTATGCTGTATAATATCATGGGCTATGTATCATCATCATCATCATCATCATCATCATGAAGGAGATTGAAGATATAACCGTTCTGGAGGTTCAAGGGCTATGGGGGGGGGGAGCTGTAATTGACCCCTGAATGTCCCACAATTAGCTCAATGGCCACCATTTGTCTACTATTCCTAATGGGGCTTATAATGAATGAAAAGAAAAACAGAACTACATTGTTCAAAAAAATTTTATTTGCCAGAAATACAATTAAAAGGTGCCTCCTACCACCACCAAAGAATTGGGCGCAAAGTGAAATGTTATCTCCTTGGGAAACATTGGACTGGAATTGATCTGACATTATGTATTGCCCCAGTGGATTTATTTTAAAACCTCTGGCTAATTATGTATAAAAACAGCCTCCTACTCAATACCAAACTGAGACTATTTCCATGGAGACCAGGGTTGTTGCTTTTGAATGGCATATCTACACCAGTCCTTTATGCTTTACAAATTAGCAGCAAGCTGTGAGCAACTTCTGTAGATGGTTAGTGTTCCTAGTTTTTTATGAATATGAGAAGTTGCCTCATAGAGAACCAGGCTTCTAGTTTATCTGTCCCAAGCTGTTTATTCTATCCAGGCACTAGCTCTCCAATGTTTCCAGACCTTCCACATATCTGCTAGCTATGAATGTCTGGGATTAAGCCTCATAATGATAGGTTCAAACATGATATAAAAACAACCCTACCTTTTTTCTTTTTCCTAACACTAGCAGCTCTATTCAAATCCATGAGAAATAGACTATGATTTTTTGTTGATTAAGCTTTCGGCATATTTCCCCAACAAAGGCAAAAACTCCTGTAAAAGATGCCTTTAAAAAAAACATACACGTAAACATAAATATCCTTCTATGCATGGGGTTTGCAAGAGTTTTAATCAGAGAACTCAACCGCAAAATTGAGAGAAGCATGGAAACAGAAGGAGAATTTTGTTCCAATTTTGCATTCATTCCAGAGAATGTGAATCAACTAAGCGATAATCTCCTAGTGTGACCCAGATGAACTTCTGCTGCATCCTTAGCTAATACTGTACTGAGTGGTGGTGATTAATGACCATAAACCAAAAGGCAACTCTCTGTTCCTAAGGAGCTCAGATAATATACTGTATTTTTGGCTCTATAAGATGCACCTGACCATAAGAAGCATCTGGTTTTTCAAGGAGGAAAACAAGAAAACAATGTTTAACCTATGGCAGTGATGGCAAACCTATGGCACGGGTGCCAAAGGTAGCACTCGGAGCCCTTTTTGTGGGCACCCGACATCACCACTTCATAACCACCTGTATACAGGTTAAATTACTGTATTGGCACTTTGAAAAAAATCAGTAGGTTTTGAATTGCAGTTTTGGCACTCAGTCTCTAAAAGGTTCACCATCACTGGCCTATGGTTTCATGGTGGGGGAATCCTGGCTGCAAAAGGGGAGGGCAGATACTCCATGGAGGAGACCTCCTTGCAAAGGAGGTGGTTTTTGACTGGGGAATGCTTGCTGTAGAAGGGAATGGGTGGGGAGGGACTCCCTGGAGGAAGCCTCTTTGAAAAGGAGGTGATTGGAATTGTGGAATCCAGGCTGCAAATGGGAGGGTTGCAAATTAGGTAATTGGGACTGTGGAATCCAAGCTGCCAAAGGGGAGGGTTGCATACAAGGTGATTGGGACTGTGGAATCCATGTTGCAAACGAGGTGATTGGAACTGTGGAATCCAAGCTGTAAAAGGGGAGGGTTGCAAATTAGGTGACTGGGACTGTAGAATCCAAGCAGCAAAAGGGGAGGGTTGCAAACAAGGTGATTGGAACTGTGGAACCCAAGCTGCAAAAGGGGAGGGTTGCAAATGAGGGGATTGGAAGTGTTAGGGAGAAGGAAATATGATGCATCAGAGGCTTCTTCCTTGTTGGAATTGTGCCCCACATCACCCCAGCACAAGGTAAGGGATTGGTTGATTTCATCCCTCCGGTTCTGAACATCAGGTGGACTCCCACATTTGGTTTCAGAAGCTGGCCACTTCTGAAATAAAATCCCTTTTCTAATACTGATTTATATACCTATCCCAAATGATTTCAGATGCTAAGAAAGACTGGAATTTGGTTAGTACCTGGATGGGAAACAACCACTCAGTATCTGCAATCTGTAGTTAGGGATAGGAAAGAATCCTATGTGAAAGCCTGCAGAGGCACGGCCTAGTCAGGGATGACAATATTGATCTAGGCTGACCATAGGTGTAACTCAACAGAAATTGCTCCTTGTGTGTTGTGTCGTTACAGTCGTGACCGACTCTTCATGACTCCAAGTCCATGGAGTTTTCTTGGCAGGAATACTGGAGTGGTTTGCCAGTTCCTACTCCAGGCGCCTACAGCACCTGGTATTCCTTATGTTCTTATAAACCCGTTTCTACTTCTACTAATCCCCACAGGAGACTGATTAATAGGAGGGAGGGAGGGAGGGCCTCTAGCTCTTCCATCCATGCATTGTACCTCCTAGGAACAGGATAATTTTAAAGATCCAAGGAAAGGGAAGCAGAAGAACTTAACTGTGTGGTCCCCGTTGGACTCATCCTGAGCACTGCATCATTCACAGCACTTTTCCCTGTCCTCCATGTTTTAAATGAGGAGAGGTTCTAAATCACAGGGGGATCTTGCATGTATAAGAAAAGCCAAGATGGTATATCGGCTAGAAGTGTTGGAATCAGTTGACCTCAATCCATATACCACTTGATCATGAAACTCACTAAGTAATCTTGGATCATCCACTGTCTCTTGGGAAAGAGGTCCCCAACCTTTTTTATCACGAGGGACCAAGTTTTTCCCCCTTACTCCTGGGGGGGGGGTTGTGCTGGCTCCATCATGACCAAAAGAAACATGGTGGCAATGGGTAGGCGTGGGGAGGGAAAGTCTAGTATGGAGGGGGGAGAAGCATGCATGCCCACTTGGGTGTGTGTCTCAAAGGGAAACTTATTGTCATGCCCTTATTAATATGGCCCTGTGTGGCGGGGTTCCTGGGTATTGAGGACCCCTGTCTCAGGATATCTTATTCTAAGGATGCAAATGGGGGGGGGAATGCTCATGGATGCTACCTGTTGTATACATCACCACCTGGATCAGTGGGTGGGAGAAGGTGGATGAAGAGTATCTAAATGGGCAGGAGACAATGATCACCAAAGAGAACTCGGCGAATTTTTAATACGAGCAAATCTGGAGACCTCTACAAGTTTATAATGTAAGTGACACAGATAAGGGCATAGCCATGTGATGAAAGAGAGAATGGCAAGAAAATGCACATAAAGAGAGGACGAACATGACAAAGATTGTCCCAGAGACTGTCTGTTTGCACAGTGAAGCTCAAACCAGAAGAGAGGAACAAGCAAATTCCAGTGAAAACATTTACAGTGGGTTAGTGACTTTAATTAATGGGTTTTTGTCTTTTTCTCATGCTTCCTTGGCAGACATCCAATTTCTCTTCAGTTTTAGAGGAAGCCATGCATTGGCTATTTCTGGGTACTTGTATGAGCAATACTGGCAACTCTGGATGCCCAACTGATTTAATAATATACACTTGCAGGCAGCAAAGAAAAAGCACACATAAAGCCTGGAGTCCTGCCCCATTGTTTGGTTGTTGTGTTGTTTTCCTGGTGCTATTTAAATCGTTTCCCTTTTGATCATAAACCCCCTCTTAATTTAATTTAATTTAATGTGATTTGGTTTCTGTTTGGGGGATTTTATTTATTCCCACTGTACTGTTTCATATTTGATAAAGATTTGATAACGTTGTAAACCTCCCAAAGTGGCCTCTTGGCCACATGGTTGCGCAGTATACAAGTCAAAGAAATAAATAAATCTCAGCAACGCTTCCATAATTTTAAAGTAATTAAAAGTAATTAATAATTATGAGAGAGGTGTAGGAAATTCTCGAAAGACTCCGATCAGTTTCTGGGCCATTTGTCTGAGAAGATTCTGTCATCCAGGTGAGGTTATCCGGAAGTTCAGTCATGGCAACTAGTCTTTCCTTGTGATATCAAAATGTTTCACTACTCATCCAAGTTGTTGCATCAGTCAGACTGACAAATCTATCTGGATGAGTAGCAAAATGTTTCGATCTCACAAGAGACGCGCTCTCACTCCGAGTGGCCACACCCAGGGAGGCGCGGAAACTGTAACCCGAAACCGTGCCTTCTCTGTGGCTGGCCCCTCGCTATGGAACCATCTTCCGAGTGAGGTGCGCCTGGCACAGCCCCTGCCCGCCTTCAAAAAAGCTCTTAAAACCTTGCTTTTCAGGGAGGCAAATGGCAACCTTTAACTTTTGTTTTTCTTGTCACCGTCTTGCTGATGATGTTTTGACTATTTTGTCTATCTGCTTTATATTTTGTATTCCCAATGTTTTTTTCTTATTTCCTTTCTTTGTGTTGTTTGTTGTAATGTTTCATTGGGTTTGTTTTGCCCCCTCTGTTAACCGCCCGGAGTTCTTTCGGGAAGGCGGGCAGTATATAAATAAATAAATAAATAAATAAATAAATAAATAAATAAATAAATAAATAAATAAATAAGGAAAAAGTCCAGTTTCCATGACTCAACTTCTGGATCTCTTGGCCATTGTGTTTGGCCAACTTACACACTATCCATTGTGACCATTGTGCATGCTGACAGCCAAGCTACATCTGAGTCACAAAGAATCAGCAGGGTATACCTGGGTTCAAGGACCCACTCAGCAACAGAATTTGCTTGGGTGAGTTTGAGGACCATCAAACCTTCTCACACTGACCTGCCCACCAGAGCTGGTGCAAAAGTGGATCGAAAATGTTACAAATAAATGAATAAATCCTCAGCACAGATATGACCTAGCAGAAAAACAGTATCAGATAAATATATAGCTATAACTATCTTTCTTTTGCCAGAACCGCGATTTGAAAGAGTAGAAAAGAGGGTTCAAATGACAGGAATAAGGTTAACAGGTTTCATTTTCTTTAAAAAAAAAAGCAAAAAGCAAAAATCATTATTCTTTCATATTTCCTCACCAAAGCGACACACAATTGTGATGGTCAATAGTGCAAAGTAGCAATTTTATTGCCGAAATTTACTGTAAATTGTCTCAGTTGTCTAGGGCCAGTCTGCAAATTGAAGCACTTTGTCGCAGCAATCATAATCCAAACTAATAAAGATCAATAAAATATATATTTTTAGAGGCAGGGGAATATTGCGAGTGGGTGAGGGAGACCATAAGTATGATAATAATTTCCATTATTTCCTAAAGCTTTGCTTATTTATCTTCTGCAAGAGCATTTTTCTGTCTCATAGTTTATATTACGATGTGAAACATGAGTATCGCTGAAAGCGGAACTGCTGTTTGCACTAGAGATGGGCACGAAACGAACAGAAACACCGGAAATTTTGTTGTGTGTTTCGTTTCCGTTACTGAATATGAGTGAATTGCTTAAAATCCTTTAAAAAATCACAAAAAATTGAAATAAAAGGTAACAAAATGGTAACAAAATGAATGAAAATGAAAACGAATATTTTGCAAAAATTCACGAAAAACGGAAATGAAACGAAACGGACCCTCCAAATAACAAACGACAAACGAAATGCCTTTTTTTTTATTCGTGCCCATCTCTAGTTTGCACACAATATGGGGATGCTGCTAAACAAGTTAACACCTCCTTGCCATATTCCTTCAAACTCCAATCTTACCAAAATTCTCATTTTCTTATTTTGTGAGGCTACCCTTGTGTGCTGGAGAAGGGTACCCTCTGAATTTGAAGACACCCTCTTGGAGAGGTTGGGAGGACAATCCAGACTAAATCCCATATGAAAATAAAGAACTACAAAAAGGGGAAGTAGGAGCCTTGGATTTAACAAGAGGAACCACCTGGTGATAAGGATGAGCCAAGAGGGAAACATTACTTTACTGGACCACAAACTCTCCAAATACTGCAACAAGCCTGGCTTCCCCCAGGTGGCATGTTCTAAACTGGAGAGGAATTTAAGAGCTCTGAATGCATATTATGAGCATCATCTGATCCCTGAAAGTTCTGGACCAGGTCCTGGCAAAGTTCATTAATGATCTTCAGCTGCTGCTACAATAGCAAAATATAAACAAAGAAGTCTGTGTTATCCATACTCATTAAACCATGGTTTGATCCCACAGCTAGGAAAAAGTTACTCCTTTGGAATCCCAGAACACCTCGATGCACTAGTCTATGAGTTGGTGTGATCCAAAAGAGTAATTTTATTCAGGCTCATTTGGGTCCTCACTTCACTTCCTAATAACAGGTCATGCTGTGATTCAAAGCAAAGCAAACAGCAAAGTGGTCTGCTTATATACCACCCCATACCACTTCAAGTAGTCTCTGGGCGGTTTACATCTTAATTATGCAGGCTACACACACACACCCAGCAATCTGGGTACTCATTTTGCCGACCTTGCAAGAATGGAAGGCTGAGTCAACCCTGAGCCTGCTACCTGGGATTGATCCCCAGGTCATGAGCACAGTTTTAGCTGCCGTACAGGCATTTAACCACTGCACAACGGGACTCTTATTCAATCTGATATATTGAATTAAAACAGCGACCTATAAGAGCAATAGGTTCGTTGCTGACTACAGCTCGAAGTTTCCCTTCTCATTTGATCATCTAGACTGGTGGTTTCCATTCTTGAGTTCTCAGATGTTCTTGGAGATCTCTGAAGCCTTCACCTTTAGCTGTGCTGGCCAGGATTTCTGGGAGTTGTAGTCCAAGAACATCTGGTGACCCAAAGTTGGGAATCACTTATCTAGACAGAAACAAGGATGGAGCACGGAGGCTTAAGAATTCTGACCTTGTATACTGTTAACTGCAAAATGTAGTTTACGGTTCTGCCAAAACCGGGTGAAAACTGTGCAACAGAGGCAGATGGCCTATTGTTTATTTCCTCTATTGTTCATTTGTTTGTTCATTCTTTGTTTAAATGTTTTCTGAAAAGCTGCCTCGTAGTTTATGTGTATATCTGGTGGAGGAGGAAAGGGGTTTATGATCTTCATATAATTTTTGCAGACAGTTAACTGTCTCTACTAATAATTTCTGACATTTCCATTAAAATAATGTACAGGCTTTAGAACTGCACCAAGTTCAGCCATCTCAGTTTATGAAGGATTTCAGTAACGTGCTCCAAATGCATCATTTGCATCTACAATTATGTTATAATTGCAGTTTTTAATGAAATAATTATAGGTACACCACAGTAGATGCATAGATATAATTATGGTAATTGCTTAAATACCTGATTTCCAGAGAACACTTATTTACAAAGAGCCTCTTAGAAAACTGGTAAATGTCATCTACAGAATCTTGTCCTCAAATGAATGATATACATTTACATTTATTTATATGGCATATGATTTCATCCTCTTAAATCTCCTACATAGCTTTTACCTAGTCCCTGTCAATCCCCTGGCGAGGACACTGTGTATCAAGCTGTCAAAATCATCTCAAAGTGGGACTGGAGAATCACTGTATTCCAGGTGTTTGGATCCTCAATTCTCACTAGACCAACTCATGGCTGTGGTCCAAACTACCCAGAGAACCAAAATTCCTCGACTGTGTACTAAAGGATGTAGTTTCACATCTTTCTAATGTCTTCCTCTCCTAATTCACTGTGCAGAGTCCTCTGTAATTTGGCTTGGTCTGTGAGCATCCAACTCTAAACTAGTCATTTACAAACTGCAGCCAGTAGATCTCTGGGGTTCTCTGTAGTTTTATGGAGGTATTTCAAGATTAACTGTTGTGATCAAAGCATTTTGTCATCTTCGGTTGAAAACCAAAAGCGATTTATTTATTTTATTTACTTGAATATTTTTACCCCACCTTTCTCCTTGGAAAAGGACCCAAGGTGGCTTACAATAATGAGAGAAAATATAAAGTCCAGAACATTTAAGACATACTGTATTCAAGTTAAGAACAGGGAGTTAGAAGAGGCATCTTAGAGCATTAAAAGGTAACAGTAGAGCTAAAAAGAGCATGTAAAAAGAAAAGAAAAATCCATTATGAGACGGTGGGTATATGATGGGACACATCACTACTCCACAGATGCTTGGTGAAACCCAATCATTCATGAACTGGGATCTGATTCATGTTTTACACAGCCAGATTAAACACTATATACAGTATACAGTTTATGTTATAAATCTGTTGCTGTACTCTCTATTTACTCATCTCGGCTATGAAGAATTACTCAAGTGCTTTAGACTTGGTTCATGGGCCTGTTGGTCATTTCCATGTACTGGAGCATCATTTTGTTGTGGTTCACAGTGCATTATGAATATTTTACCCTGGATAGATGGGCATATTTCAGCCTTGTCCCCTACCATTTTCAGCTTTATTACCTACCTAAACACAGAGGTTGTTAAGTCTGGGGAGCCCCACTCTGTGCAGAGTTCTCCCTGTGAGTCCGAATCATGGAACAGCAATGTCCATGAAAAGGAAAGGAAGTTACTATGCCCAAACTACCTCCAGCCAGGTAAGGTTGCTGCTGGACTATATCAGCCAAACCTGATATAATGTGTTTCCGCTAAATCAATAAGCAATCACTGGCTAAATCATGTCCAAGTCATTCTGTCAAAGATTGACCCTTGGACTTGATGAACCACTCACAAACTGCAACTTCATCATAGTTTTCTTTTTAATATCCCCAACCCCTACCTCACCATGCTCACCTCTTCCAGTTTCAAGAGCATGTTCTCCTATCTAATGGGGCAAAGCTGCAAGACGGATGTTGTAGAATAAAAATGTCAAGTGGGGTGGCCATATGACCTGCTTTAGGAAAGAGAGACCTCTATCAAGGGCCACACCCAGAGAGGCGCGGAAATCGCTCAGGCGTAACTGCACCTTCTCTGTGGTGGGCCCCACGTTGTGGAACCATCTCCCCAGTCAGCTGTGCCTTGCACAGTCCCTGCCCGCCTTTAAAAAGGCTTTGAAGACCCACCTTTTTAAGGAGGCATTTGGCGACCTCTTTACTTAATTTTTACTTAATTTCACTCTTTTTTTTTTTGCTGCCTGCCTCGTCTGATCTCATGAATATTGACACCCTCTATTTTATTGGATCCTTCGATTTATTGTTATGATTTTTCTTTTCTTTTATTGTGATCTGTATTCTGTTAGCCGCCCAGAGTTCCAATCCGGAAGATGGGCGGGATATAAGTAAAATAAATAGATAGATAAATAAATAAATAAATAAATAAATAAATAAATAAATAAATAAATAAATATCTCTAGGTCTACTAGAGAATAATCCTCCTCCAGTGCAAGGGCAGCTGAGTCCAAGTCTGATTTAATGACAAAGAATCATAAACAGGGAGATCAAGGACCTTGAAGTCCAGAGGAGGGCGACCAAGATGATTGAGGGTTTGGAAGAAATGTCTTAGGAGGAGTGGCTTAGGGAGCTGGGAATGTTTAGCCTTACAAAAAGAAGGCTGAGAGGGGATATGATAGCTATGTTTAAATATTTGAACAGATGTCACACTGAAGAAGGGACGTCTGTTCTCCATGTTTCACAGACTTGGACATGGTGCAATGGTTTCAAACTACAGGAAAAGAGATTCCATTTCAACATTAGCAAGAACTTCATGATAGTTAGAGCTGTTCGGCAGTGGAATATGCTGCCACGGAAGGTGGTGGAGTTTTCTTTCTTGGAGCTTTTTAAGCAGAGGCTGGATGGCCATCTGTCGGGAGTCCTGTGATGGGGGTTCCTGCATGGCAAGGGGTTGGACTAGATGGCCCTTGAGGTCTCTTCCAGCCCTATGGTTCTATGATTCTTCCACAGTGAGCCCTTGGGCAGCAGATTCAGGTCTCCTGCTCATGGTCTTCTCTGCCCCTGAGAGATGGAGGATGGTTGATAATACATTCAGAAAAATCATTTCTAATACGGACCCTGGATTTATATATTAGCATATCTAGATGGAAAATTTTCAGTGACCTCATCTGTCCTGTGGTGGTGGTGGTGGTGGTGGTGGTTGATGTTGTTGATGTTGTTGTTGATGTTGTTGTTGATGTTGTTGTTGATGTTGTTATTGATGGTGGTGGTGGTGGTGGTGCATTTCTCCTATTTTGGTGTTGCATAAGAGGAGCCCTGGGTAGGGGAAGAGTTAACTAACTCTCCCTACTTGCTGTTTCTCCTATGCAAAGGGCTTGGCTTTGAAAACAAAACATGCCAAGTTCACTGATGTTCACCCAAGCAGGAACCTGCAGGAGTACTGTTCTGACAGCAATTCACAGCAGGAGCCACGAGGTCTGAGCCAGTCCTGTAAGATGATAGGGTAGAGAAGAGTTGGAGAACAGAAGTGGTTTAGCTAATGTTGCCTCTGTTAAGTTGGCTGGGTTCGGACACTGACTGGCACAAAGAGACACAAAAAACTTCACAGATCTAAAAAGATCTCTGCAGCAAAGTTCCAGCATGTCCTGCCACATTTTCTCAGCACTCTACTCTATAATTTGGCTATAAAACTTGAGGGAGGGGCACTGGCGTAGCTATAGTTTGGAGCGCCCAGGGACAAAGACAGTTTTTGC
>JAHTLZ010000379.1:53208648-53233613 GCA_023846285.1 Phrynocephalus versicolor | reverse complement strand
ACACAGAGAGAGAGAGAGAGAGAGAGAGAGAGAGAGAGACATACACACACACACAGACACACACACAC
Source organism: Phrynocephalus versicolor (assembly GCA_023846285.1). Lineage (NCBI taxonomy): Eukaryota > Metazoa > Chordata > Lepidosauria > Squamata > Agamidae > Phrynocephalus > Phrynocephalus versicolor. The sequence continues at coordinate 53,233,545 of JAHTLZ010000379.1, read as the reverse complement.
ACAAACACACACACAGACACAGACACACACACACACACACACACACACACACTAACTGCCATATTTTGACAAACCATAATGCCAAGAAACACAGGTGACACACTCTGGTGGCCCCATTTGTGCAAAGGAGATTATTGCAATTCCCATTAGATTTAGGAAATACATTAATTCAGCCTTTTTGCGAGCTCTAAATCTACTGCTAACCCTCAACATATTAAAATCACTGTGGGGGTCCGAAAATATCCTTGGAACTAATTCAGTGCTGCTTTTTAACTCCATCTAGACGATAGCTGATGGCCAGAGTCCACTTGGGGTGTTACACGCATGCCAGAGGAATCATGTAAATTGCCATGACTAACTGACAAGGTGTCAGGAGCATGCTAGCCATGTAACCAGTCACATTCTTAATCATGCATCCAGTACATGCCCAACATACACCATAAACCTTGCCAGCAACCTTCGTGAATCCTCTTGCACATGCATAAAATCCCAGTGTGGGTCTAGCGAACAAACAAGGAGTATAAACCAGGAAGTAATGAGGAAACTGGTTTAATACAAGCCAATATTTTTGAACTATAGGAAGACTACAATGGCAGAAGGAGCTCAAGTTTCTTAAACCATCATTTATTAAGCTTCAAAGAATAATCTAAAATAGGCTAATGTCAAGGGAGCAGCCAATAAGGTTTTAAAAAAACTGAGAAAGCTTTCTATTCCTCAATTCCATGAGTTTTTTTTTTTATCTAAAGCAGTAGAATGAACCGTGGAACACTCGAATCCTGATTTTGATTAGATACAACTACCCATAAGCTAGTACTTTCAGTAAATAGTTACCACAATGCTTCAAGTTATCAATGAAATGACAATAACAAATGAAAGAGTACACAATAATTTTTATTGGATCATTAAAAATATACCAAGCTTTGGTGGATGAAATCTACTTGCTTGGACTTTAAGCACACCCTCTTCACCCATTTACAGAAGTCTTGGAATTACTGAGAGGTGTTTTATAGACATGATTATATTCTAAGCTCTGCTACCAAAAACGTGAGCTTCTGTTGTTTCTACATTACAACACAGGGGCTCAAACATTGTTCAGAATCCAAATCGCAACATTAAATGTGGCCAAGGGCATCAGCATGACCACTACGATTTTCCATTTCTCCGGGAAATCTCCAATTCTTTATCACAAAGTATTTTAAATCTTCCCCTAATTGCCATGAGCGAGGCACACTGCCATCAACAGCATTTGCCATGGTCAAAATACAAGGCTGTCAACAACCATCAGCTGAAAAGCTTTCTTGGCTGAATGAACACATGACAAGTTTCTTTGGATATGAGTTGCTACTTCCAAGCCCTGGTAATAAATCCTTCATTGTCACAAAAGCGATGACATTCCCCATCTTACAGAAAAAAAAACTGCATATAAGTTTGTTTCAGCATATATGACCAAAACAAAAATACAGAAGTATTGTGGCGTCTTTAAGGGTTAACGGATATGTTACATGGCAAGCACCCATCACTTAGTGTCAGAAGCAGTGCATTATAATTCCACCCAGAGTTCCCACTGGGAAAGTTGGTGCAGTCAATAAGTATAAAAGCAAAGTGTTCTGGTTATATACCGCCCCATACCACTTTTTTAAAGTAGTCTCTGGGCGGTTTACAATTTTAATTACAGTGTGCAGGCTACACATTGCCCCCCCCCCCCCAGCAAGCTGGGTACTCATTTTACCGACCTCGGAAGGATGGAAGGCTGAGTGAACCTTGAGCTTGCTACCGGGGATTGAACCCCAGGTCGTGAGCACAGTTTCACCTGCAGTACAGGCATTTAACCACTGCGCCACGAGGCTCTTATAAAAATAAATAAATAAATAAATAAATAAATAAATAAATAAATAAATAATGCATGAAAGGTTTAAAGATGGCGCAGTTCTTTTGTTTTTGTTCAGTTTCTGTCTTTGTCATGTCTTCCATTTCCATTCCTAGTTCTCCACTTTTGTAAAACCAAGACATATTTTGCTGCCTCAAGAGGCTGGTGAGGTTTCCAATTCCATCCCCAGCTTTAGGTGTACCTGTGGTTATTGCCGAAACAGGATAAATGTGCATACGCTTTTCAATAGTGTCAAAGACACTGAAAGCCACTGTTTTGCCTACAAAGACTCAGTTTTATGCTCTTCTGTAGAATACTACCTTGGTTTACCGGTACCTTGGTTTAAGAATGTTTTCCAAGACAATCAAATATTTCTTCTAAATTTTGCCTAGATCAACGAGTAATGTCTCGCAGTACAAGCACTGGGGCAGGTCACGTGACCACAAGTGAGCCTAAGGTTCTTCTTCTCTCTCTCTCTCTCTCTCTCCCCCTGCTGGATTGTGGAGGACTGTCTGGAATGTTCCATCTCAGGCAAGCCTCTGAAGCAGAGGGAGTAGAGATTATCAGGTCTTTTGGGGTTAAGTGCCACCAGTATGCCAATGATAACAAACTCAACCTCTTGTCAACTCCAGATTCAGATGACAAGAGGTAGAGCTTTACATGAGTGTTTAGCAGCAGTAATGAACTAGATGAGGATGAGCAAGATGAAATTAAACCCAGACAAGACAGAGGTGCTCCTGGTCAGTCGAAAGGGAGAACAAGGGATAGGGATGCAATCTGTACTGGATGGGGTCACCCTCCAATTGAAAAATCCTGTATGCAGCTTGGGGGTGCTCTTGGACTCATCCTTGAGCTCGGATGCCCAGGCTTGTAGAGCTTTTTGTTTGATTCTTTTTAATTCATTTCATTTTGGGATGAAATGATTTTTTTTATTTTGTTTCATTTTTTAACAGCTGGCCAGCCCCGCTGGTTGGTGCTCCCCCCTTTTGCCTAATGCCAAACAGCTGGCCCGCAGACCAATTAGCAATTTTTTTTTAAGTCTAGCACCAACCATCTGGTCTGCGGAGCCAGCTGGCTGACACTTATTTTATTTATTTTGACAAGTTCAGAGATCGGTGCTTATCAAAATAAATAATAAACAAATAATAAATAAAAAATAAAAATGAAACGGAATGAAATGAAATTTCCGTTTCGTTTCATTACGTTATTTTTTTAAGGGCACTTCATTTTTCGTTTTGTTATGAGAAACAAAATGAAAAAAACATATTTCGTCCCCATCTCTAAAGGCCAATACGCCAGTTATGTCCGTTTCTTCAGAAACTAGCTCTGGCCATGGAGACACATGCACTAGCGACATCCCGGCTAGACTACTGTAGTGAGCTCTATGTGGGGCTACCAATGAAAAGTCTTAGGAAACTTCAAGAGGTCCAAAATGCAGCAGCCAGACAGCTGACTGGGGCAAGGTACAGAGATCATATTACACCCCTACTAAAGCAGCTCCACTGGCTACCAATCAGCTAGGCCTGGGTCCTAGCTATCTCAAAGATTGAATCCCACAGTATGAACCAACTTGGCTGTTAAGGTCTTCAGGAGAGGTCCTTCTCTCCATCCTACCACCCTCACAGGTACTTGTTGTGGGAACCCATAAAACAGCCTTCTTGGCTGCTGTACCCAGACTCTGGAACTTCCACCCACTGGAAGCCAGGACTGCCTCATCTCTGTTGTCTTTCAGGAAACAGGCAAAGACCTTTTCCTTTAGGCAAGCTTTCCCTGAATGATGGACTACCTATTATATGTCTTTTATTTGAATCTATATGGTCACATAGACTTTGTGTATATAACTACTTATAATCTTCCCAGGGACAACACCATCCCACTGGTTCAGATATGTAGATGATACCTGGGTGAAAATCAAGACGCAGGAAGTACAAGCCTTTACAGACCACATCAATGCGGTGGACCCTAATATTAGGTTCACTAGGGAAGACACCCAAGACAACAGGCTGGTTTTCCTGGATTGTGCAGTCATCATCAGATCTGACCGTAGCCTGGGAGTAGAAGTTTACAGGAAACCCACCCACACAGATCAGTACTTACTGTTTGACTCCCACCATCCATTACAGCATAAACTAGGAGTCATCAGGACCCTAAGCCACAGAGCAGACAGCATCTCCACCTCCACAGAAGCCAAGAAGAAGGAAGACAAGCACCTGAAGACAGCACTGAAGGCCTGTGGATATCCAAAGTGGGCCTTCAACAAAGCAGTGGGCCATCCCAGAAGAACAAGGGATCATTCTGAGACCCAGACCCAACGGAAGAACCTGGTCATTCCTTACATGGCTGGAGTGTAGGAGAAGCTCAAAATGATTTTTGGCAAACACCACATCCCTGTTTATTTCAAACCCACAAACACACTAAGGCAGATACTTGTCCACCCAAAGGATCTGATATCAAAAGATAAAAGGAGCAATATAGTATATGCGGTCCAATGCAGTGAGGAGTGTTCAGACCTCTACATTGGAGAAACTAAACAGCCATTAAACAGAAGGATGGCCCAACATAGGAGGGGTAACCGCTCAGGACCAGAATCAGCAGTACACCTCCATTTGAAGGACAAAGGGTACTCTTTGAAAGACGAGGATGTACACATATTAGACAAAGAAGATAGGTGGTTTGAGAGAGGAGTAAGGGAAGCCATTCATGTGAGCGTCGAAACCCCCTCCCTCAACAGAGGTGGTGGCCTCAAGCATAGTCTATCTGCTACTTATCAGGGTGTGCTTTCCAAAGTACCCAGACAAATCAAAAAGCCTTCACCACCAAGGCCATAGCTAACGACCCATCCTTGATAGGTTTCAGCACCTTAGGCCATTGTTCACCTTAAGGCTATGAATACTATTGTCTCCCTAATGAGCCTATTCAGGTCACTGTGCATCTTATGAGCCTAATTCAGACCAGGGTGACAAGAGGTCAAAGCTGACTGACTATAAGATGGAGGAGTAACACTAGCTGTATTCAGACTGATGAAGCTGTTTGGATGAGCAGCGAAACGTTTCTATCTCTCAAAAAGAAGTCCAGTAGCCATGACTCAACTTCCAGATAAACTCACCTGGATGACTGAGAATCTTCAAAGACTTATAATCTTATGTGATTGCATTAACACTATGCTTTCAATGTTAGTTTCCATCACTCATAACTTTACACGGAACTTTACTCTTCTTTTAACTGCTCACGTTTTCTTGTAGTTTTAATGCAATGTTTTCTATTAATGCTGTAAGATGTGCCTCAATTCCCTGTTCTCAATACTTGAACATGTCTTAATTGTACTGGACTGTATATTATCCCTCTTTACAGTAAGCCGCCTTGGGTCCTTTTCCAAGGAGAAAGGTGGGGTAAAAATACTCTAAAATAAATAAATTATTAAATAAGAGATGAACTGAGGTCTCTCTTGCACCAGCTACAAAAATCTTCAAAGGAGAGTGCAGGTTAGGGGTTTATTTTTCTTTATCATCTTCTTTAATTTGATTTCAACATATTTCTGATTTTTCAAACCATTTCTCATCATGGGGCAGCTAGTCAAGTGAGCATATGGCTACAAATTGCACTTTACTATTGTCACATGAAAAACACAAAGTGGAATCCAGCAGATTCCACAGCCAGGTACCTAAACCATGGTGTGGACAGGGACTTCTAGGCAACTTCTTTTGCAAGTTTTTGGCATTTTGTGTGTACAGTCTGTGGTCTATGGGGCCCCAGAAGGACTCCATTTGATATAATGGATTTGATATAAGAGTGTTTTGGTTTACAAGCATGTTTCTGGAATGGATTATGCTAGTAAACCAAGGTACGGTATTACTGAACACAATGGAACAAACAATTACTGAGCCTAACTGAACACAATGGAACTCACATATGAATAAACCAACATTGGCTTAAAATGCCAATTGTACAGGAGGCATGTCATATTCATAAGGAAGTTAAATAAGGAAGACGTATATTTCAATCCCCTGCCCAAATCCAGATCCTTTTCCAAATGTGTACACTACTCCCTTTTTCCTGAGGGACCTTCTCTTTCACACATATAAATTTCTATAGATGTGAGTAATTTAGAGAACACATCAAATACTGCAGCTATCTTCCAAACACAGGGGAATTGAACTAGATTTTAAAATAAGGGATTAGCACATTAATCTATGTTATTTGTTTAGCAATCTGGAAACAACTTTTAAAATGCTGCATACTTATCTATCCTAGCAGAAAGATGAAACATGTTGCTTGCTATATAAATAGCACCTTATAATGCCACAACTATGCTAGAATCCTCTAAATACCTTTGGATTATCTGACAGAAGCGAATCTGACGTTCAAAATTATATTTCGCATATCAAGCTTCTATAAAAACATGACAGCACCAATACTACATTGGAACCCAGATCCTTGTGGAATCAGTATCTGTGATTTTTCTGCAGCCCCATATGCAATATACAGGAGGTTGAGCCATGCATCCTTGTATTTCCATCAGAAATGGACAACTTACATCAGAATTATGACATTATTAATTTCTCTTTTATCCACGAGCATTTCAGGACTGAAACCTCTAATTAGATTTCTTTGGCTGACCCTCTCTCAACCTACACCCTAGTCACCACAAAACATTTTACAACCTGAATTTTGGATCTAAAACAGTTGCACCTCTAACCTCAGTACTCAATATAACAGAAGACACTATAGTTCTAAATGTTCACCGTAATTTTGGAATAAACCATTTGAAAATGTGAAATAGCTCCCAGAATTTTGAATCTGCCAGATTGACTTTCTTGGGCCTCTGCAAGTGATATTGACTGGTACTAGCAACTAAGCCTGAGGCCTTCATTCGTGTGTACAATTTACAGTTACTAAAGTCCTACATAAAAGACCAAGGTGATATTTAGTATACCACCATATAATCCCTGTTTGTTTGTTCTCGCCAAGAGAAAATATCTAGTATTTTCCTCACCCAGAAATAGCATTCAATCTTTACAGCAGCTAAGGTAAGGAAAAAATTAGAGTAGAATATGAAGAATCAATGATCAAAGCTAAGAACTGTCAGATATTAGTTAGTGAAATATATGCATTAGGCAGGATGTTATATATATATCTGATATGTATTTAATTGATTTAAAGATGGAGTCTGTAAAAGTGCAAAGTGACTTTTACAGTCTGTAAAAGTGCAAAAGTGCAAAGTGACTTTTACAGTCTGTAAAAGTGCAAAGTGACTATACATTGAGTCACTATACAGTGACTCAATGTATAGTTTTTTCTAAAGGAGTACAGATGTTAAGAATGAGCATAATGATTTTGGCTGATGCAAGGGGTTGCAATAGCTATGAGGTAATGTCATTCATGTTTGGGCAGAGACATGTATAAAAATGTTCTGTAAATCATTGTTCATTGGGCCTTCTGTGAGTAAGGCACCCACTTTGTTTCTCTGCCATATATTCTGTCATATGTAGTGAATGCTGTTATGCTGTTATGCTGTTGAACGTTGTATAAGTTCTGTGATGCTGTGATATGTTTTTGCATATATGTAATATAGCTGTTTGGTTTTAAGAAAACTCTGTCTCTGGCTAACTATTTATTCAATAAGTATTGCTTCCGCTGGCTGATTAAATAGCACAAAACTCTGACAAGAACACTTAAGGAAATACAACAAAATCAGTTTTGCTACAACTATAGACAGACACCAAAGACCTTAAGTGTTTCAACTTGAATGGGTCAACATACTAAAAACACAAACATTGCTTCTCCTCTCTGTCAGACCAAAGTACAAACCAACTCTCAACTTTGCCGCTAAAAAAAGAAAACACTGGTGAGAGATTTCGCCTTGATGCTCCAGGACTGGAACTGTGGTTATTCTTTCATTCTCCTGTTTTTCAGACTTCCCCTATTTTGCCTTCTCCTTTCCTCATTCTGCTTTTCCCATTTTTCACGCCGATTAATCACATGCTACTATTTCTTTCTTTAGGGCAACTCAACAACAACCATAGCCTCCTTGTACATTTACGATTTGTCAACGTCGCTTTCCTTGGTACGGTTTCAAATGTCATTTATGGTGAGTATGTGTGTATGTTTTTCTTTTTCCAACCCCGGTTTAAGTTGGCGACCACTTTATACATACCTCCTTTTCTACAAATTTTCTTGCCGGGTTTTCTGGCACATTCCTTGGATATTCTTTTGACTGAAAAATGAATAGAAGACTAGAAAATAACATGGAGCTCCGTGAGAGACAGTAGGAGCATGCAATCACCACTAGCTAAAGTTCATGATGGTCTGCTGGCTTATTCATTAATTTTTATTGGTTAGGTGGAGAAGAGCCGCCACTCCGTTTGCCTACCCATGCAATGAATCAAGATGTTGATGCATCTTTCCCATAAGTCAATGGGTGGGAAATGAGAATTAGGTACCAACTTTGGCCTAAGAATATACGTGCTGAAGGTCAAAGTAAATGAGTATAGACAAGAAAAGAGCAGAAGGCATAAGGCTCAAAACCAATGTGCAGGTAATTTAAAGGGGGAAAAAGCCACATGCATACAAGGAAAAGAAAAGAGGCTGGCATGCAGACGAGAAAGCCGTGCTGGCTACCAGTACACAAGATTTAATAGGCATGAAAAACTTCAAATAGGAAAGTAGAAACAAAAGATCTCCCTGCTTCTCCTGTAAATAACTCACCATCTTCAGTTGGGACATATATGTTCAAATAGAGGCAGTCTTCATTCTGATCTTGAACGTAGGTAGAAACTATATCCAAGTTATTAGTAAACCAGACAGGAAGCATGACTTCAGGTAACCTGCCCTCTATGATGTTCTGGGGGCACACCGGCGCAAACTGTGTCGCATTTTTAATATCTGGCCAGGGCGACGGTGGTTCAGGGGGTTGAAATCTACGCTCCCCGACTGGAGGTGCCGCATAAGGAACTCCGAGAAACTGAATGACAGGCCCCAAAATTTCATTGTTCAATTCCTTCTTCATCCCTCTGACCTTTCCAAAGCTGGTGGTCACCACGGGGTCAGTATCATCCAGTTTTTGCGACGACACGGCAGCAGCGTGAAGAAAGAACCCAAGGACGCAAAAGGTGAACGTGGCATCCAACCCCACGTGCAAAAGGCGGACAAGTATGGCTCTCCACACACAATGCAGCCACATGGATTTTGGAAAGGCCATGGTCCCACATGAGTTGTACAGCTGCACAATCCTATTTGTATCCACTCGACGAGAAAGAAGCGGGATAAGCAACACTCGTTCCAAGGTGGCAGGGAGGTGAGAGGTATGAATTAGGTTCCCAAAAGGTGAGCCTGTCAGAAAACTTCCAGGACCCTCTTCACACAACAACCATGTTCCATTGCTTTTATTCTTGTTGAAACGGCATCCTCATTCAGCCTCCTTTTTCAGGTCGCTTTCAACCAACAATTCTATTTTCCACGGTAACCAAATGAAGAGACCATCCAATTACTGCAGATTCCCCATGTATAAATCAATTCCAATTAGCTGAAGGCCTTAGATCCTGGAGAAAACAGGGGGAAATAAATAATTAGTATGAACGAACAAATATGGGCAGAATAATAACTAGATGTTTTACAAGTTACTGAACATACATTAATAAGTTGCCACAGCCATGGTAGTGAAATTATATAGTAAGCGAGCAGTTCATTGGGATGACAAGTGAAATACTGATTACCAGGTTATTTATGATGTCACCTGCTGAGTTTATTTATTATACAATCTGCATAGAAAATGCAGCTTTGCTTTACATTCTTTTTTGAAAGCCAACACGTGTTGCAAATGCCATATTAAATGCATTTTCGATGTTGTATTTTTGAAATGTATCTCAAGGAGACTTGCAATCAATTTTAAACTTGTTACCAGAGGACGGTTTAACAGGGACCACAAATCAATTATAATTTTATCTAGTCTTAAAATATACAGTAATACAAGATGGACTGCAGTTTTGTAAAAGGCATAGCAATCTGTAGAATACTCCAAGATGATTAGCAAAAAGGTACTGTCAAATGTTTATCTATGGATCTGGCGTGAAATAATAACCCTGAAATAATTTTTGAAATTGTGATGATTTCAGCAGTCCTATGATTTAACAGTACACACATGTTTAATTTTTCCCCACTTTGTTGCTTCTTCTGTCATTCCCGGCAAATGTTATATGCCAGGCCTGCCCAACAGGTAGCCCAAGGGCTACTGGTAGCCCGCAAAGGATTCAAAAGTAGCCCGCCGGCCATCAATAAAAAAATGAGCGGATAAGTGTTCCAACCCTCCCTCCCCCATCCCAAGGACCACAACTGCCATAGCAAAGTTCTGGGTCTGCCAGCCCACTGTCTCAGCCGAGCAGGGCAATTCAAGGGCCATGAAATCTGTTCCCTCCAGAACAGTTTAATTGGTTTTCAGTGCATTCCTATTGGAAACCACTGCTCTACTTACAAAAGTTTTTGCTTATGAGCATGTGCTCGGAACGGATAAAATCCGTTAGTAGAGGTTTTAGTGTAGTAGCCCTCAGGCACTTTGGGCTGGAAAAAGTAGACCTTGGCCTGTTCAAAGTTGAACAGTCCTGTTATATGCCATCTACCTTCTGATAGGTTACACCCATATCTATTTTCTGAGATAAGAGGATACATTGTTCTTATCTATCTGCTGTCCTCTGACCAGGAAGCAAAGACTTTTTTTATTATTTAGGCAGGCCATTGCCACTTAATAACTTCGACAGAACTGGAAGAGGCCTATAAGGCCATCAGGTATGACCCCCCTGCTCAATACAGGTATTGAAATCAAGGTATATCTGGTAGTTGTTCTGGGTTTTTTGGGCTGTTTGGCCATGCTCTGGAAGTTTTCTTCCTGACTTTTTGCCAGAATCTGTGGCTGGCATTTTCAGAGGGCAAGCAGCCTAGGGAACTAGGAGTTCTCTCTGTGCTCTGGGGTATAGAGTGAGTGAGACTGGGGTTTTTCAAGTTGTGGGAAAGAGGAAACTTGTCCCATGCAGGCAAATAGGTACTAGTCATTGTACTGTGATGAAGGGATTAAGAAGTTTCAATGCAATCGGGGTAGCAACGATCCTTCTGTGCACTTGATGGGTATCTGACAGTTGGATATCTAGCTTTTGCTTGAATGCTCGCCACCTCCAGAACAAATTGGTTTCATTGTCATACTATTCTAACAGTATTTTTCCCTTAATATTCAATTGAAATATGTCTTCCAGTAACTTGATTCCAATATAGTGTCTAAGCTGATGGATTTGTTTTCTCTTCTAGATTAGTATTTCTTTGTGGGAAAAGCCACTCTGACAGATATCGATGTCCTACACCATTTAGGGCTTTGTATGTTTCCTTGGGTTACAGTTCCAGAAGAAAATAGCATATAAATAAAATATAATGAAATTTAATAAAAACATTCCTCATCATCCATCCGTCACACTCATTAACTTCATCATTACAAAACCTCAGTTCAACACTGCCTTTTTTCATTAGCAATTTTAAAAAATTCATCTATCTATCTATCTGTCTGTCTGTCTGTCTGTCTGTTTGTTTGTTTTTGTCTCATTTATAGACCATTTTTCTCCTGATGAGGTAACTAAAGGAAGCTTGCAGAGTGAAAAAACAATTAAAATTAATAATGCAATAAATTATACATTAAAACCACCTAAACTATAATAGTAATTAAAATGCACTGAATGGTTAAAACATTTAAAACTTTAAAAAAAACTTACTCAGCTAAAAAGAAAAAAGAAACAGCAATCAGAGCCACGGTTTATGGTTATTAAAAGCCTGCCTGAAGAGGTGGGTCTTCAGCAGTGAGCAGAAGGATAAAAGGAAGGGTGACAACCCCCTCAGGAAGAACATTCCACTAACCTGAGGGCAGCAACAGAGAAGGCCCTCTCTCACGTCTCCACGTTTGTGGAATGGGATCAAGAGCAGGGCCTCCTCTTAGGGACTGGAAAGGCTCCCTTCCTTTTTGTGTTGCTCTCATGTGGTCTAAAAAGCAGCGGCTATCCCTTATTACTTTAAAGAAAGGCAGCCTGCCCCTGTTTCTGCCCAAGTCCACAAAAGGCACCTTCTTTTCCAAAACCACAGTACACACTATAATGCTCAGGGATAGAAACAATACTAATGAACAGCTATCTCACTTTTTTTAGAAGTTGAACTCAACTTGTAAAGGCCAGTGTGGCAATATACACTGGTACCTAAGACAACAGTATCTTGGACTTCATGAGACAACATATTTGATCATAGCTCTACTGCAGAGTTCTGGCAGTCTGATGCCACTTTAACTGGCCTGGTTTTATTCTATGAAATCATGAGATCTAAAGTCTAGTGAAGAACCTTGACTTCTCTGTTGGTGAGTTTTCACATCTTCCCTTGAATTAAGTAAAGAATTTTAAGCACTCACCAGGTTACAAATCTCGGGATCCCATAGAATTAATCTGTGACAATTCAAGGTGCTAACCTTGATCTACAAAGCACTAGCTACCTCAAAGATCAAATCTCACAATATGAACCAACTCGGGTGTTAAGGTCATCTGGAGAGGCCCTTCTCTCCATCCCACCACCGTCACAGGTACGTCTTGTGGGAACCCATGAAAGGGCCTTCTCGACTGCTGCACCCAGACTCTGGAACTCCCTCCCACTAGAGACCAGGATTGCCTCATCTCTGTTGTCCTTCCAGAAACAGGCAAAGACCTTTCTCTTCAGGCAAGCTTTCCCTGAATGATGGACTACCATGTGTATTTTATGTGAATCTATGGGTTCACATATACTTTGTGTTTATGACTACTTATAACCGTGTTACGTTAATGTAATGTCTATTAATACTGTAAGACATCTCTCAATTCTTTGTTCTCAAATACTTGAACATGTCTTAATTGTACTGGACTGTACATTATCCCTCATTACTGTAAGCCACCATGGGTCCTTTTCCAAGGAGTAAGGTGGGGAAAAATTCTCTAAAGTAAATAAAAATAAATAAAGCAGTATCAAGCCTGTATAACTGTGCAGCGTAGATACAGTTCTTGCTGACTGGGAATGGAAGCAACCTTTTGAAGATCCTAGGCCACTCAAAGCAAATCTGCTGGTACCTGATTCAGTGAAAGGCAGTAATCTGTACTCAGTGTTGAGATTCTATTGTCAATACGGTCAACTTTTCTACACGAAACAGGGTTGTGTGGGGTCATCCAGTTCTCCTCAGGCACCAAAATGTCTGGGTAAGTCTTAACCTCTTTATGTTTAAACCAGCTGCTTATGTATTGCTCTTATGATTGGCCATAATAGCCGTCCTTGAGTGTCAGAGTACTTTACTCCATCAGCCTTGATCACCTGAGATCTTGGTCAATTCTCCAGCTCATCTCCCAGTGGTAGAAGATTTGATGCAGCTCATGTTAACCGCTGTATTTTCAGTCTGGCTTAGAAGGTAAACATAGAAACATTTTTCTTTCATCATCTAGGATATTAAATTTGGCAGGAAGCTTTACAATTTACAGCATTTTCACCCTGTATATAAAGGGCCTTGAGATGAACATACCTGGTGCTGTTATTTATTATAGGCCAAACAGGTAGTGACGGCTTCACTGGAAAAATGTATTATTGTTGGTGTTTACTTTAGTTATGGAAGAATAGGTACATTTGACACAGGGCTATAAAAGAGCATCAAAAGTTCATTATCTGGGTTAAGCTGCTGGTTTTTAAATAGGGCACTACTTATTTTGTAAGCTTGCCGTTCCAATGATGTAACATTTTAAAACGATGATATTTCTGAACAATTGCTTTACAGTAATATGTTAGTATTTTGCCACATGTTTCAGTTTTGATAACATTCCGTATATAAACTGATCTGGATCAATAGTACATGGTCACATCCTACAAGCTTTGTTGGCAATCCCAATCTTTTAAAAAAGTAACATTTTAGAAAAAGATGGAAGACAATCTGCTTATTTTGGAATTATGCCTTTCTCCACCCCCGCACCCACTCCTTCAGGACACATGTGTTTTTCAAAAGAAAAGTTAGTCACAATTTATTTCATCTTTCCCCTACATAATTCAAAAACCGAGTGCTAAGCAGCCCAAGTGCCCTGCCGTTTAGATTATTAAAAAGACTGCAAAAGCTATATAGAACAGCAGGAGATTGGATGCATGTTTTGTATTTCTTGAGAGCTGAACAATCTACCTCAGAAGGTATTCAGGAGATAGATGGAGCTTTCAGACGATTTCACTCATGCACTATCTCTCTTCTAATTTTAATAAAATCTTTGCTGAGAAACTGTATTAAAGCAGGCTTATGAACTTCATTCTCCCAGGATGGATTTGTCAGGGACGGAGGGATTTATCATCACAAAATCTTTTTTCCCCTTTCCCTTTGACAGGATAGTGCATGTGTTTGTATTTACCATAATACGGTGGTATATAGAGCACAAGCTGGACAAAAATGACATCTTTCAAGATGTTTCTCTGCCCTGCACGTTTCTCTTTTTCAGGAATGTGTGCTTGTCTTAGAGAAAAGTAAAGTTAAATATTGTGTTATTTCAGTGATTTGTACACTGCCTGATTTAGTGCAAAGCTAAAGTACTAAACCCAGACACAGCTCTCTATCATCCAGATCAAATCAAAATAAATTCAAATCCAACAAAACCCAGCCAACAGACAAATACATTGAGGGCCAATAATTACAGTATTTTTCCATGTTTAAGACTATATTCTTGTCTAAAATTGTTAGACTAAAAATTGAGGGTCATTTTATATGTGGAAGTAAGCCGAGGAGAGACAGCATGGCTGCAAAATTGTAATTCGGGGTCCGCCTTATACAGGGGGTATCTTACAGGTGCAATACAGTGAAATAATACAGTATAACCCCCTTATCCTCTGATTCACTAAATGTGGAGTCAGTCATCCATGGTTGGTGATGAGTGAGGGGGGGCAGCAAGGAGGGGGGAATAATATAAAACTTACCCCTACTGATATCCACCAACCTCCTCCTCCTTGCTACCACAACTGCCACCATCCACCACAGCAGACCAGCAAGGCACACTCCAGAGTGGTGGGTTGGGGACTTTGAATTTCCCGCTCAGGTCCCTGGCGGCAGATCAGAAGGTTCAGCAGGCAATTCAAAACTTCCGGTCGGTCACCTGGGACCTGACCTGGAAGTTCAAAGGCCATGTGGCTGGCTGGCCTATGGCCGCAGCCATGGCAGTGAAGAGGAGGGTGACTGACATTGGGGCAGTAAGTTTTATTTTTTATTTTCTCCCCTCCTTGTTACTGCTTCTGCCACCAGGCAGCCGGACACCCCTCCATTGGGTGCCTGGGTGTCCGGTGGCGGCAGCGGCGAAGGGGGAAGAAAGCCCCCCCCTTCTTGCCACAGCTTAGTGGCAAAGAGAAAAGGGCGAAAACTTTCTTCCCTCCTTGCCATTTGGAAGGGTGTCAGAGGTGAAAGCTTTCACCCCGGCACCCTACCACCCCCTTCCACTACCCTTGTCCTTAGATAAGAGTGTTTGCTCTTATCCACAGAATTTACTATCTGTGGGGTATCCTGGAACCGATCCCCCACAGATACAGCAGTCTTACTGCATCTCTAAACGGTTCTTCAAAGAAACTGGTCTTTTATAGCTGGGAAGGAATGAAGGAATCTCTACAGAAAGGCTGTTCCAAAGATGTGAGGCCAGTACTGAGAATGCTTGTTTCCATGCAGAAACTTCTTAGCCTCTCTCGAAATGGCCACAAGTAGGAGATGAACCTGGGTGGACGGGATGGCATGGGCTTATGTTTTTCGTGAGACGCACTCTGAGAAGAGCAGGCTTTTAAACTGTTAAGGACTTTGAGTGTTCATCCCAGCCTCTTGAATCTGGCTCAGAAAAGCCTGGCAAACTAATAAATCGATTCATTGGTTTGTTAGGAAAAAAAACATACATTTGTGGTTCATGAACCTTGATCAACTACAAATCTTGGTGAATCGCCTTTTTTCCTAATTCGTGCCCATCTCTACTCAAGACCTGCAAACTAAAAAGACCAGGAATTAAACAAGATCCTTGAAGGAACACAAATTATACGCCTGAGGAGGAACCATTCTCGACTTCACTACATTGCACCTTAATACTTGTGAACAGTATGTTGAATCAACTCTTTGTATCAAAGTATTTCCCACATGTATTAGCTCTCTCCCCACCAATAACAACAGAGTGGCTTCCATCAATTGACTCTCTTTCCCCTGCACACTCCCCTGAATTTGTCAAAACTGAAAGGATCATCTCTTAAGCAATGGGTTCCAACCTTGGGGTCACAACCTCCAGAGATGACCAGATCCTTTTCCATCTGGTTATTTCTTTGCACCAGTTAACAGATTTGCCATGTAACTCATGAAAAAGGTTTCTGTAAAGAAGGCTTTGGCCACAGTAATGCAGCAGCCCCAACCATTTCACAAGAGCAACGGACTTGTCCTTTAAGCATCAACATTGGCTTTCTACTGGCTTTCAATGCTGGTAAGAAGACACAGCTCATGAATGATCCATATGCTTGTAGAAAAACACTATATGTGGGGATGTGGGACCACAAAGGCATTTTCCTTCACAACCCAAGTGGGTTGAAGAAAGGAAGATATTGATAGCATGTTTTCTTGCTAAAGCTCTTTAGTAAGAAAAGGTTGTTCTGAAACTCTTACCCACCTTCTTCTGAAAATTTACCTGTAGTACGGTGAAAATGGATTTATACCATTTTTACTAGTCTGGCTTCATTCTTAAGAAATCAAGAAATCAGAGGTTTGTTGTCGGCTGATGTACAGGTACTTAAAACTTTCCATTGTACTGTTCTCATTCATTTCCTCAAACCAAATCAAAGAATTCTGGGTACCGCTCCCAAGTTCAAATCCCATCACCCCCCAGGATGCAGCCATGAATTACTGCGATATCAGACAAATATTAAAAAGCAAGTAGTATGCTGCTTATATGACACTTCATTGTACATAAAGCACTCTCTGGGCAGTTTACTATTTAATTATTCAGATTACAGATCACCAACAAGCTGAATACCCATTTTACCCACCTTGGAAGAATGGAAGACTGAGTGAATTTCAAGCCTGTTTTTTTTGGATTAAACCCAGGCCTTGAGCACAGTTTGGGCTGCAGTATTGCAGTCAACAACTGTATCATGAGCCTCTTGGTTGTGTACCACAGGTATACTTAGAATCGGGACATGTGGCTAGAATTCATTACATTGTCATTCTTCTCAGACATGTAAGTGATGTACTGTCTAATACAAACCTCAGAATGAAGAGGGACAAAGATGAGTTGACCTTCAACCTTAAGTGATGAAGGACAAACCGGAACTGTTCCGATACCTACACATATTAGAAATCAGATAAGAGGTTTCTGATTGCAAGATCTTCAAATGCCTGAAACTTTTTTGAGCACACACATCACCCAGGTGTATCCTGAGAACAGGAGGTGTGTAATAATGTGTTCCTTCCTGCCCATGGCATCATATGTCGTGACAGATTCCTTTTCTGAATGAAAGCCTCAGTGGCAGAAACAGGATAACAAAAAGGTGCAACTAAATGCTTGCTTTTCGCAGGACTCCACTCATCCCTGCTGCCATCATGCATGAGTTGGCAGAATCTGGCTGCTGAGTCAAGGTGACTGCCTAGGCAGAGCAAACGTAAACCAGCTAATCATCAATTCCAGTTTGAATTGAGAACATTTTAAAATTCATTGCATTGCAGATATGGTTTGTTATCAACTCCATAATTACACACTTACGAGACTGTATTTGAAACACCAATAGAGGTTGAGTTTCAGAAGTGTTACTACATGAAACAAAGCTTATCTACTGACATTTATAGACAGCAGTAAGAAGTCAATAGCAACCATATGAATCTATACAGACACAGGTGCTACAGAATGCATCAATCTGAACGCTTTGCATTCAAGCAGATATTTACTAGTAAGAACATAAGAACATAAGAAGAGCCATGCTGGATCAGGCCAAAGGCCCATCTAGTCCAGCTTCCTCTATCTCACGGTGGCCCCATCAAATGCCTCTGGGAGCGCACAAGACTAGATATCTGTCTCCTGTTACCACTCCCCTGCATCTGGTCCACGAAGTACCCCGGTTTTAAGTCTGGAGATTAGACATCTCCATCATGGTTTGTAAATACCTAAGAGGCATTTGAGTGCTGTGACAAATTATGATTTACTGTGTGGTAGAAATGATATGGACTCTAGCCCATATACAGACCCCAAAGCCATTCTGTGTCCTTGCACCTTGGAAATATTTTCTCTTTTTTTGTCCCCAGAATGGGGGGGGGGGGAGAGGTATCACTGAAAGGGGGCAACCTCCATCCCTGGAGACCACTAGGAATGGTGATTCTCTTTAAATAGGACACATTCTGAAAACCTTTTTTTTTTTCAGAAATTAAATGCTATATTTTTTAATTCCTAGCCATGCGGGTGGTGGTTCAAGAATGGTCTGTGGTCGGTTCTAGAAGTAGAAAATAAGACTCACGTAATGCTGACTCTTGTTTGCTTCTTTGTGTGCTTGCTTGCTTGCTTTCCCACATGGAAAAAATGGGAATCTGGGGTTGCCTTGTTGAACCATTGCAAAATTGAGCTGCCTCACATTTTATCAGATCACTAAATGTATTTATTTTCTTTAAAATATTTTGACTAGACCTTTCTCATTAATTTTTAATTATGTTGTTTAACAAAAATTGATATTTCCAGAATACTGTATCCTAGACTACAGCAGAACTAGGATATTTTACCCAGAATGTAGGCAGCAAAAACCGTGACATACCCACCCACCCTGAAATCACGGAGAAGGGATAACTCTTGTCACTTAACGTGCAAAGTTTTAGACAGCAAAGTAATACAGCTTTAAATTAAAAATGACAGATGCACTGGCTTGGAATAGAATGGGTACTGAAGTGAATGTTTATTCCTTTTAGCAGTTTGCAGTTAACTCTTAAAAGGTCCAAAAATTATAGCCAATTTTCAGATTTACAAATGTGCTACTTGCTGCAATACACAACAGGGTCAGTTTGTCTGTGGAGCAGTCATGCTGCTGGACATAAAGAGGACATGGAAAGATCTCAAGATGCAAGGCAAGCTTCACTCTAAAGTAACTTTCTCAGGGGGGTTGATGCCACACAGATGCCGACGTTTCACAGCGAGCTCACAAACATGTCGCTCAATTGTGCACAAGGCTGCCAAGTCAGCAGTTCCTTCTCCCCCTGAGATTTCACTGTCAAACCCTGACACTTGGTGATCAGCCTTTGCAATGTCACAGGAGGCAGCCTCCCCCCCCCCCGCCCTCCAACAACCGCAGAAAAAAAAAAAAAAATGAGCACACTGGCACATGGGAGAGTCAGAATACCCTGCCATGTCTCCCAAGCAAACATGGAAGCAATTGCACATTGCAAACACCTCTGCGCTTGACCAAGTGACCTTCAAGAACATAGGTGAGCAAGCACACATAATGAAATGAATTCTTCGCATCCTAAAACACTGGCTATGCTGAAATTTGCCTCCTACTTTGAGCCCCCAAAAGATGCATGATTATTTCCTGAGACTCAACTGGCCTTCAATAATTGGGCAACCCTAACAGTGTTGCATCTAGAGTCTTTTGCAGCAAGAAACACATGCTTGGTCTTCTCAATGTGAACTGACAAGTTATAACTAGGAACAGGCCTTCCATTTTGGAATGGGTCCAGTTCCGAAACGAATCAAAGCAGCACAGGTGCTGTTTCCAACTTGGACCCACCCTCCGAAACGAAATCACCCATTGACTTACCTTGCCTTACCTTGCATGGGGTGATACTCCAACCAGGAAATAGCCTCCATCGTGTCATTGTTCCTTCTCCCTGCCACTGGCCAGTCAGGAGCTGTGCAGGGACAGGCATCATCCAGCCTCTCTGTCTAATTGGCCAGTGGCAGGGAGAAGGAAAGATGATGCATCGGAGGCTATTTCCTGGTTGGAGTTTAGCAAGGTAAGGCAAGGTACATCAATGGGTGATTTCATTTCGGTGGGTGGGTTCAAGTTCCAAACAGCAGCTGTGCTGCCATGATTTGTTTCAGAATCGGACCCATTTTGAAATGAAAGGCCTGTGCCTAGTTGTAAGTACTATTGCCACATTGCAACTCATTATCTTTTACATAATGAGGGCAGAACAACATTATGTTTCAGAAGTAATACAATGAGTTGGAACAACTGCATGGCTCGAATCCTATGAGTTCCTGTAAGATTATAGAACTTGCCGCAACTAATTGCAGCTAATTGATGAAGTAGTGCAGTGCATCTCAGCTATGTGCCTGGTCACATGCCTGACTGTGTAGTCAAAATGTACCCTATTGCCTCATAAATTAGATGCAATTAGCTATAGCAATTTGCACAAAACTACATGAAGACTTCAGTTTATAACTTTTAGTGAGATTAGTAAAACCTTCAGGTATCCTATATACTGTATATATAAAATTCAGGTTATTCAGGTAAATTTTTGGATATTTTGAACATAATTCTGTGATCAACTCCAAAATGACTGGATGTGAGTTTTTCCAGAAATGAAAGGAGTAATACAGTTTCTAAAGTGTTCTTTGCAACTGTTATGGTAACAAACTTCTATTATGGGAATTTATTATGAATTACATAAGTATCGTGTCAAAAGAAACGTACCACATTCACCTCAGCAATCCAAAAACTTCACTTAAAACAAAAACTAACCTCCCTGCACTAGAGTAAAAATGGAAGCAGTAGCATCTACTTAAAAGTTCTGGCACTAGAAAACATCACCGAACAGGTTTTGTATTGGCAATGGTATGATTACCTCCCCCACCCCACCCAAAACAGTAATTCATCCTCCTTTCCCTGGACCTTTCTCTCATCCTACAAATCTGACCTGAGAATGTGTCAGACCTGTAACCTTCATTTTCTTCATCAGAACCAGCTTCCTTTTCAAAGCAGCCAAGATGCACGTGCCAATACTGCCTATTATAAGACCATATTTATGTTATACCCTGCTTTTCACAACAAAACAAAACAGGAGAGAGCAACTCCAATGAGACTTGCAAATTTTCTAGCATTCAAGCAAAATCATGCTGGTGCAGGAAGGAAAAGAAAAGGAAATAGCAGAATAGCAGATCAATATCACTATTTGAACAGAATGGGGGGAAAAACCAATTATATCTAAAACCCCAAAGAAGAAGAAAAGAGCTCCAACAATAACCATCTGAGGGGGGAACCATAATCAGCCAGCTCTAAAATAAAATAAAATAAAACATCAAGAAGAGTCAGGTTTCTACCTGACATCTGAGGGATTCAAGTATTGGTCCCAGAAGGACTCCATTGGAGGAAGTTATTCTGCAAAATGGTGCTGTTATTGAAAAGGACGTCACTGGTTGAATTTCAGGTGACTGGAGCAGAAATGGCATATAGCTCCATCTTTGCCACAGAACCAGTGGCCTATACGGAACCCACACTGTCTATGTCTCAGGGCAGGTCAGTGGATCTCTGGTAGCAGAACTGCAAAATCCAGTGGTAACAAGAGGAAGTACTTCGGAACATAATAACATAAGAAGAGCCCTGCTGGATCAGGCCAAAGGCCTATCTAGTCCAGCTTCCTGTATCTCACAGTGGCCCCACCAAATGTGTCCGGGAGCACACAAGACTAAATATTTGTCTCCTGATACCACTCCACTGCATCTGGCCCTTGAAGGACCCTGGTTTTAAGTCTGGAGATTACACATCTCCATCATGGTTTGTAACCTGTGATGGACTTTTCCTCCAGGAATCTGTCCAATTCCCTTTTGAAGGCATCCAGGCTAGATGCCATCACCACATCTTGTGGCAGGGTGTTCCACAGACTAACAACACACTGGGTAAAAAGATTTCTCCCAACCCTCAATTTGAGTGGATGTCCCCTAGTTCTGGTATTTTGTGAGAGGGAGAAGAGCATCTTTCTATCCACTTTAATCTTGCCCTGCATTATTTTGTACGTCTCAGTTATATACCCCCTCAGGCACCTTCCCTTCCTCATTATATTTCCACTACCCTCCATCTTGTGAATAACCCCCTGCAAATGCGATTGATTAGGCAAGTCCTGTATGAATGTCTGTCTTGCACTGAAGAGTTACAGGCTCAAGATGAGAACCTTCCTTCTTTTACTCGTACAGGTGAGAATGAAAGATTGCAAACATTCTCTGCCCATTGAGTGTGATTTTTGACTGATTCTGTGTCTTTTTCTCATTTCATCCCTTTAAGAAAAAAAAATCAATGGTAGCCCTAAAAGGTGAAAGTAAAGGTTTCCCCTGCACATGCATGCTAGTCGTGTCCATCTCTACAGGCGGTACTCATCTCCGTATTCAAGCCAAAGAGCCAGTGTTGTGAAAGTCCGTGGCCATGTGGCCAGCATGGCTGCAAGGAAACACTGTTTTACCTCCCTGCTTTTTACAGTGGTACCTATTTACCTACTTGCATTTTACATGCTTTCGAACTGCTAGGTTGGAAGGAGCTGGGGCTATCAATGGGAGCTCACTCTGCAGCATGACACCCAGGATTCAAACCGCTGAGCTTCCGGCTTTGTAGATGACAGTTTTCAGTGTTCTAGCCCGCTGAGCCACCATGCCCTATATAGCCTCACAGCAACTATCTGTGGAAGTTCTCCTTCATATGAGTTGGACCCCAAGGAAATTGGGATGCCAACTCACAGGAGTCAGAACTGGAAACCTCCCTCTTGCAGGAGAACCAGAAACTGAAAAATTACCCTTCGTTGACTGTAAGAGACAATATTTTTGCAACACTCTTGACATGAGAATGACAAAAACCATTTTGTGTGCCAATCTAAGCAAAATTCTGTTTAGATGTTGTGAGTTTTTTGGGCTGTTTGGCCATGTTCTGAAAGTTTTTCTTCCTGAAATTTCACCCGACTCTGTGGCCGGCATCTTCAGAGGCCAAGGTGCTCAGGGAACTAGGAGTTCTCTCTGTGCTCTGGGGTATAGAGTGAGACTGTGTGGTTTTAAAGTTTCCTGAGCTCCTTGCCCTCTGAAGATGCCGGCCACAGATCTGGCAAAACGTCAGGAAGAAAAACTTCCAGAACACGGCCAAACAGCCCAAAAAAACTCACAACAACTATCAGATCCCGGCCGTGAAAGCCTCCAATGATACAAAATTTTGTTTGATTTTTTTTAAAAGGCATAGAGTCTTCACAGGTGCACTCTGTTCACACCATGGTTTAAAGTAAAGCTGTGAATATCAAGATATTTAACTTTCTGCAAGTGAATGCTTTGCATTCTGCAACTGAGCCAGAATCTGGTCTCTGTTATTCGCTTCCATAGTTGCAACGTCACTTGCATTTGTTCCAAAAATGAATTTCACGCTTAGCTTGTTTTCCTTAATTAAAACTTCCTTTTAACTATCTGTAATAGGTGTGTTAAGATTCATTAGCCTTGCTCAGTCTTGTCTATCATTTCTCTCTCAATCTCTCTCTCTTTCTCTGTTGTTTGTTGTTTCACATATGGTGACAATTTAAAAATAATAAGGGAACCAATGTGTTTTAATGGGTTTTGGTAGAAGAAAGAAGTTGCCAGTTCTGTAAGGTTTCACAAAAGAAATCATGGCAGTAATGCTAACATGCTGACACACCACTGATCTATGAAATCTGTGGTAATGTCAGTGGTAATTGTTGCACCACAGACTGGGATTTTTTCTCCCTGACATGAAAACTGAAATTAGTACATGCCTCTGCTATAACTTTGGGAATAATCAAATAAAACTTCCCCAAACCAGATCTAGAAGAGGGCCACTATGATGGACTGTTTCCCTCTGCAATTCATGATCAGAGATGCTTATCCAAGCACTTGGCTTGTGTTCCAATTCCTTCCTTCCTTCCTTCATTTATTTATTAGCATTTTTGCCCCGCCTTTCTCCTTAAAAAAGGACTCAAGGCAGCTTACAGTAAGGAGCGACTACACGGCTCATTACAATTAAGACAATTGAGGAGCATCTTACAGCAGTATAAGGTAACATTACAGCTAACAATTGATAACACGGTGTCAAAGCAATCACACAAGGAGATATATAAACACAAAGTTATGAGTGGTTATAACACAAAGTCTGTGTAGCCATGTACTTGTGTGACAAAAGGCTGCAAATAAATTAGTCTCAAGTACATTGTGGTCAAATTCCAAAAGTCTCCCCCATTATTCCTGCACTAAGCGACACAACTAGGCCACTTGATATGGAGACATGAGTCCAATTTCGCCCCTTTTGAGGTGTTGTTTTGAAATTTTCACAATGGGGAGAGGTGAAAAGTGGTGTGCCCCGGGGATCTGACCTGGGATCGGTGCTTTTCAATCTATTCATAAATGACCTGGAAACAGGGATAAGCAGTGAGGTGGCGAAGTTTGTGGATGACACAAAACTTTTCCGTGCAGTAAAAACCAGAGAAGATTGTGAAGAGCTCCAGAAGGATATCTCCAAACTGGGGGAATGGGCTAAGAAATGGCAAATGCGTTTTAATGTAACCAAATGTAAAGTAATGCATATTGGGGCAAAAAATCCAAACTTCATCTATCAACTCATGGGCTCTGAGCTATCCGTGACGGATCAGGAAAGAGATCTTGGTGTGTTGGTGGACAGCTCCATGAAGGTGTCTACCCAATGTATGGCAGCGGTGAAGAAGGCCAATTCCATGCTAGGGATTATCAAAGAAGGGATTGAAAATAAAACAGCCAACATTATAATGCCATTATACAAAACGATAGTAAGGCCCCACCTGGAGTATTGTGTACAATTCTGGTCTCCGCACCTCAAAAAAGACATAGTGGAACTGGAAAAGGTGCAGAAGAGAGCAGCTAAAATGATTACTAGGCTGGGGCATCTCCCTTATGAGGAAAGGCTAAAACGTTTGGGGCTCTTTAGTCTGGAAAAAAGGTGCCTGAGGGGGGATATGATTGAGACGTGCAAAGTAATGCAGGGCATGAGTAAAGTGGATAGAGGGAAGCTCTTCTCCCTCTCACAAAATACCA